>QXEO01001368.1:178220-832823 GCA_007115705.1 Dactylis glomerata
GGTGGGCGCGCCGGAGTCTGGTGCTTCTTGGTGGGCTCCTGTGTCCATGTGGACATCAGGAGCCGGAGGTTTTCTGTTGAGCCCCGAGTCCATGTGGACGTCGGGGGCAGAGGTGTCTTGTTCCGGCGGAGGAACGTCCTTCGCCGGGGAGGAGGTCTTGTCGGGCGCAGGCGAGGATGCCGGCGCCGGGGAGCTCGTGTGACTGGCAGAGGGAATGTCGGAGGTAGCAGGGGCAGCGGGCTTGGTAACCTTCGGGTCGCCGCTCAAGCCAGAAGCTTGTTCCGGCTCAAGAGGAGCACTGAAAGAGAGAAAACACCAAGTCAGTAATACAAACAAGAGATATGTCGGAGGAAATGCAAAGAAAAGGAAATTTACCCCGAGGCAACAGGCCTCTGTTTCTTCTGTTTCGGCACGCCGACCTTCTGCCTTTTCGACCTCTGAGGTATGTCGGACGCGGGCTTCACACCTCGCTTCCGGCCGGCACGTCCGCCGGTGGAAGGAGGTCCCTGGCTCAGAGGGGCGGCGTCGATAACCATATCGTCCGGGATAGCTGAGGACGGCATTGCAAACTCGTGAGCAATAGGTGTTTCTGGAAAGGCGTACGCAAGTGGCATCGGGTCATAGTACAGCAGGATCTCCTCGTCAGAATCAATCTCACTCCGGTCTTGAGTATAATGCCGGGATGAAGAGCCCTTACCCATGGCAGCTGCAGCACGGGTGCTCCTGGGAAGCTTATCCCAATGATCCGGATCTTCAACATCCGCAACGGTGCGGTCCGCCGCGATCTTGATCCGAGAGTTCTCCATGGTTTGGAAGCTGAATTTCTGTATAAACAGCAAAGTCAAGTATTCAGACAATAAAATATGCCGGTGGAAGAGGTATGTCGGATCAATATGATATGTGTCGGCAAATAGACATGTGTCGGCTTAAGTATCTATGTGCCGGACATGGACTTTATGTATCGGATAAGATGGTTTACCGTTGGGGCGGGCCTATCCCGGCTGTATGGTTCTAGCCCCCAGGCAAAAGTGGCCTGAGAGGACTTGCAGACATCCTTAATCCGGCGCAGAATGTCGGCCGGAGTCAGCTCGTGTGTGGAGTGCCGGGTGGGGTCCATTGGCCCGCTCATCTGACAGATCTTGTGCGACCGGCGCTGCAGAGGGGAGACGCGCCGGCTTATATAGCAGGCCACCAGGTCTTGAGGAGTAAGACCGGCATCCAGGAGCTCGCCCTTAACCCGGTGAAGCGCATTCACCGGCATCACCGAGTTCTTCGGGTTATAGGTCCAGTTCGTCATAGCCAAGGATGGCTCGTCCACAAATGGCGGCAGGTTGAGCAGATCCTCGTCGGTGGTGTTCTTGACGTAGAAGAAGCTTTTCTGCCACTTCTTGCAAGATTCTAGGAGTTCCACCTTGGGGAAGTCCGAGCCCTTTCGGGACATGATGGTGGCCGCGCCGCAGAGGGTCATGGGGCGGTCCTTCTTTTCCTGGGCTGTCTCCGGCGGGTCGTCCTTGCTCCGGGGCGGCTCTTGGACGACTTGCTTCCGCAGTTGGAAGTACTTCGCCCAGCCTTGAGTAAGGGCCTCTATGCCGGCATAGCCCTCGCAAAAAGCAGCGAAGGCGGAGAGGATCATCACGGCATTGGCCGGGATATGATGAGGTTGTAGGTCGTAGGTGTTGAGGAAGTCCCGGAAGAAGTCCGATGCCGGCAGGCCGAAGCCACGCTCGAAGTGGGCGATGAAGACGACGCATTCGCCAGGTTCAGGTGCCGGCACAATTTCTCCTGCTGGTAGCCGGCATGCTACGCCCTCCGGGACTCTCCTGGTGGAGGTGACCCAGGATATGTCGGCCGGAGTAACTTCCGACCCCTCCCAGCCGGAGCGTCCTTGAGCTCGGGCCGAGGTATCTTCCTCAGAGGCCGAGGTGCACGTCATGCTTGAAGATGCCATCTTAGTGGCCGGGATAAGGCGTGAGAGCCGGAGTCCCGTGATGTTATTCCTATCAAGGCCGGAGAAAAGAAGGAGGTTAGTCTCTCCGGCATACCACTCTCATAGATGTTAGCAGGAATAGAAGATCTACCGAGGCAGTTAAAATCGGAAATAAACAGGGATATAATTTCTGCGGAAGAACACCTGTGAGCTGTTACGAAACACTGCTAGCAATGCTAATCGAAGCAACGAAATATCCAGCAAAGGAACTACCATGGATACAAACCAATGAGGCTACCGCAGCCTAGTTGCAGAAGAGCAGGGAAAGGAAGAACAGAGGAAGAGGAACTCACCGGAGCTTGGCCTACGGCGATGGAGCGGCGGCGGCAATTGTGCAGAGGAAGATCCAATCTCCCTGCAAGACTGCGGGGAGAAGAGGCGGCGGTGGCGTCGTCGACGATGACGCCGGACGTCGGCGAGCGGAGGCGCCGGCGGGCAGGTGGACGACGGCGGCAGCTTCCCTTCTCGGTTTCTTGGTCCGGCGGCGAAGCGCGAGGGACAGAGGATCTGAGGAAGAAGGCACTGTGGTGGGGGTAAAAAGAATAAGTTACCCCCACCCCGTATTTATACCGAGGAGGCCGGTCATGGGGGTCGTGGGGAGGATAGTGCTTCACTCCCCCGACCGTTTCTGCGGCGAGGCGCCACGTGGCGGCACAGAGTGGGGCGGCGGTTCCTATAACCGTGCCATGACGCAATGATGGCAAGAAGTAACTGCTGCACTGTGAACCGTCGCATCGTGGGTGACCGTTCGAGGTGGCAGGGCAGTTACAAGTTTCGATGCAAAGCTGTCAGACATGGCTTCTCGAGGAAGACTCGTCTATATGTCGGATTAACTGCCCGATGTATATGTTCCGTCCGGAATACCCTAGGGACCGGCCGGAATAAGTTTTGGAACAGGAACAGAGGCCGGGATATGTGCAGATGTGTCGGCATATAAATCTGATCGCCGGGGCATAACGAAGAAAGGTATGTTGAACCTGTCAAGGCTCCACAGTTATGACTGGGGAACCTCGGCAGCTTCGGGGACTAGTGTCGGGGGGATGACCCCCGGTAGGGTCAAGAGAGTAGAAAGACACAAGGTCTATGATTGACTTTATGCCGGGTTATCGAGGAAGGGCCTGGCCGGAATATAAGTGCATCGGCCAGGCCGGCATATAATGTGTATCCCGGCTGATACTTGGATATGCCGGCATAGCCGGAATACTTATAAAAGTGTGCCGGCATATACTTAGATATGCCGGCCTAACCATTTTGTGTGTTGTGCAGGAGCAGGGGAGGCCGGATTACCCGACCCTCGTAGGTCGTTGGTCCGGCATATAAGTCCTGGGTATGGCCAACGGTCATATCCGGGATACTTAAGTCAACCAAGGTGTCACATCCCTACAATCAAGGAAGAAAACATCCAAGCATGGTAGCAGAGTAAGATGGCAGGGTGCACAGTGGAGGTTACCTACCCTCACTGTGCACAAGTACGAGCTTACCGCACAGAGGTAAGGCCACAGTTCAAGAGGTACAAGGTACAGGGATATGGCGTCCCATCGAGAGCAATCAGGGGCGAAGTCAAGGGTCTCTGCCATCGCCACCAGCTCCTGTTTGGAGTGTAGCCCTTGTCTTGTGGTCTTGTATGACCGTTGTAACCCTGGCCACCACTATATAAGGTGGCACAGGGAGCCCTAGCAAAAGGTGGGAAGGTGGTTCGCTGGAAGAAGGTTGGAAGGTCGAAGGTAGATTGATCACTCCGTACTCCTACACTTAGCAGTTCATCTTCCTTCTCTAGCAGAGAGCTTGGAAGCACCATTGTGGTGTACTACATCGACCCATATATACAATCAGTAGAGCAGGAGTAGGGGTGTTATCTCCTTACGAGAGCCCCGAACCTGGGTAGATCAGTGTCTCTTTCTGTCGTGCTTTTTAGCTCGTTCCCCTCTCCCGAATCCTCCAGCATCTAGTTCGGCCCCCATTTAAGCCATCCTATGGCATATGTTGTTTCACCACGACGACAGCGCTTGGGTCGAGGAACTGCCTTCGGTCCTATGGAGCCTGTGGACTACGCCCAATTCTTCGACCGGCTACACGCCGTTCTTCCTGCTTTTCGGAGCAGAAGCAGTGCTACCTACGGATGTGCACTACTGTGCGCCCCGCGTGGTGGCCTATGTCGAGGAAGACGCAGAAAAGGCATTGGCAGATGCCCAAGACCTGCTGGATGAAGCTCGAGACGTCGCCCTTGCCCGCTCGGCAGTTTACCAGCAAAGCCTCCGCAATTACCACAGCAGATGGGTACGCGGACGGTCCTTCGAGCCAGGCAACCTCGTGCTTTGCCTCAAGCAAATGAGCACGTCGAAGCTGGAACCACCATGGGAAGGCCCATACCTCGTCCACAAAGCAATCCCAGGAGGCGCGTATCGGCTACGCGACCCTAAGACAGGGAAGGACATCGACAACCCATAGAACGCACAGCAGTTGCGTCGGTTCTATCCTTAGAATCAGCACACTTCTTCCACCTCCCATCTCTATGTAATCAAGCGTCAGCAGCAGACCACGCTCAACCATTGCGCCCTCGGCGCCAAGCAATAAAGTATACTTCCTCATATCATTGTCTAACCCACATTTGGGGGCTTCGCCTTAAAAAAATCGCTTAACCCACGCTCGGGGGCTTCGCCCTTCGACCTACGCACGGGGACTCCGCCCTTTGACCCACGCTCGGGGGCTTCGCCCTTCGACCTACGCTCGGGGACTCCGCCCTTCGACCCATGCTTGGGGGCTTCGCCCTTTGACCTACACTCAGGGACTCCGCCCTTCGACCTACGCTCGGGGGCTCCGCCCTTCGACCTACGCTCGAGGGCTTTGCCCTTCGACCCACGCTCGGGGGCTCCGCCCTTCGACCTACGCTCAGGGGCTTCGCCTTTCGACCTACGCTCAGGGACTCCGCCCTTCAACCTATGCTCGGGGGCTCCGCCCTTCGACCCACGCTCGGGGGCTTCGCCCTTCGACCTACGCTCGGGGGCTCCACCCTTCGACCTACGCTTGAGGGCTCCGCCCTTCGACCTACGCTCGGGGGCTTCGCCTTTCGACCTACGCTCGGGAGCTTCGCCCTTCGACCTACGCTCGGGGGCTTCGCCCTTCGACCCACATGACTTGTCAAAATTTGCACAAAGCACTCTAAAGAATTCTCCAAGATACATACATGCACAAGAGACAAGCCAGATTCATATATTTGGTCAAGTCACTGCGCCGCGATGCCCTGATTCGACCTTTGTCGATCACTCTCGGTGATAATTTGATGAGCGATACAATCAGCCGTGTCCTTACAAGCAGCATAATGAGGATCCATGTCAACACGGCCGCTGGGAGTTGGAGGGAGCGTCTTCAGCAGCTCCAAGTCAATCTCAGGGTAATGAACACGCACAAAGGAAAGCGCGACCAGAGCCCCGCAGCGCAAATGTTCTCGAACGAAGGAGTAGACAGCATCGCCGTTCTCGAATCGATCAAGCAGCGCAGGTAGGCCTTCGGGTTGATTATTCAGAGGAAACATCGCCTCGTGCACAAGCCCGAGGGCACCGTGGCTTGTTTCGGCCAGTACTCCAGCCTGGGCGATCCTATCCTGGAGGATTGTCAGCTTCAATGCTTTCGATCGGTCAGCCCAGAAGCTGTCAGCGATCGAATTAGCGTGCGTCTAAGCTGCATGAAGGTGCGTATTCACGCGCTGGGCTTCGGCTTCCCTGTCGAGGCATACATCTGCAGAAGAGGGAAGAATGTCACACTCAACAGGCTTAGACCGCAAAGCAGATCAAAAGTTCGGAAGACTCACATTTCATGGCTTTCCCAAGGTTCTCGACTTCCTCAAGGAGGAACTTTTCGGCATCCGCAGCCCGCGACGCCTTGGAAAGGGCAACGTCGACCTTAGCAGTAACTGTTTTTAGTTGATGTTGCGTGTTCTTGAGCTGGTCGCGCAAGGATCGAATTAAAGTTAATTCACTCGTGGAAGGTGCTCTCCTCTCAACGGCACTGGAAGAACTCGCAACTGTTTCATACGAAACAAGCCATGCATTTGAGATCACGGACGAATCCTGCACAAGAGGCCCCCGGTCACACATAGTTATCGGCAGCCAAATAGCAAACAGATGCAGAATACGTCAAAGGAAGATGACAAAATAGAAGCAGCGAATTTACAGCAAGCAGTGTTCCCGAATTAAACAACAGTCTTCGATATGGCACCACAAAGTCAATTACAGAAAGACGACAGAGGCATCGTCTAAACTATGCTGAGCTACCAGCGGCCTTGCTAGACGATGCGCCGGAGGCACTACGCTTTCGGGCCTTCACCGCCGCTCTCCTCTCATTCCTCTCGGCCAGAAAGCTCGTCATCTGAGCAGACAAGTTGCAGGCGCATTCAAGGTACCCTTTTGGAGCAATGTCACGTCCGTCTTTGTCCTTCGGATACGTGCCCGTGACCTTGTCGGTGTCGAATTCAACCCCATGCATCATCAGCATAGAGAAGACAGACTCAAAGCCAATAGTTACCTGTCGGCAAACCACAGCAACTAAAGGATCCTCACCATCCATCTTCACCGCCAGGGCCTCGAGGATGCTGGCCATGGTGTTGCTGGTCGAGTCAGGGATGGACACGTCGCAAACGCGGTCAAGTGTCGACCGCACCTTCGCCAGAAGGTCGCGGACTTCCTGACACAGGCGCTCGGCGCTACCAACACTAGACTCGAGTCCAGCAGCCTCCTTCATAGCCCCGGCGTCCAATTCGGCAGCGGCTTCAGGAAAGAACAAGATCCCTAGTCAATAGGGAACTTAATCGGCACGAAAGGTTCAACCAAAGGATATCAAAGGCTTACCACGCAAGACGTCGAGAGAGGTCTGCAGACGTTGATGCAGGTCCTTCTCTCTCGATTCAGCTTCCAGACGACGCGTCTTAGCAAGCTCCTGGGCCTTGGTCGATTCGGATTTTAGTCGGGCAACCTTGTCGACCAACCCGTCGGCTTTAGCCTTGATACGTCTCAAACGTATCTATAATTTTTGATGCTCCATGCTTGTTTTTACACCATTTGCATTGTGTTTCGTTACACTTTGTGGCGTTTTTATGCGATTTCCGGAACTAACCTATTGACAAGATGCCACAGTGCCAGTTCCCTGTTTTCTGCTGTTTTTATGTTTCAGAAAAGTTACACAGGAAATATTCTCGGAATTGGACGAAACCAAAGCCAGTCGCCCGGAATTTCACCGAAGCTTCCAGAGATCCGAAGAGGAGGCGGAGTGGGGCCACGAGGGCCCCACACACCAGGGCGGCGCGGCCCAGGCCCTGGCCACGCCCCCTATGTGTGAGGGTGCCCTGGCAGCCCCCTGACGATGCCCCTTCGCCTATATAAAGCCCCGGGACAGAAAACCCTAGGGGAATCAGTGAAATTTCCAGAAGAGTTCCGCAACACCGCCGCCGTCAAAGACAAATTTCGGGGGACAGAAGTCTCTGTTCCGGCACCCTGCCGGGACGGGGAAGTGCCCCCGGAGCCATCTCCATCGGTCTCACCACCGTCTCCGCCGTCTCCATCGACCTCACCGCCATCTCCATCAATCTTGCTGTCTCCTATGATGAGGAGGGAGTAGTTCACCCCCGGGGCTAAGGGCTCTACCGGTAGCTATGTGGTTCACCTCTCTCTCCCATGATGTGATCTTTATGTGATCGTGAGCTTTATATCTAGTTGAATTGGTAGATGTTATTATTCAGATATTATGCTACTCCTATGCTTTATTATTATACTCTCCGGAGATACCTCGTATCATGGTGTAAAGGTGACTAGTGTGTGCATCATGTGTATCTTTTTGGTTAATGTCTCTATGAAATGTTGGTGTTTGTTGGAACCATCTAGTGCATTCACGGTGATAGTGTGGGACAATCTAGTTTGGGTACATACGGACTTTGAGGAGTGCTTCGTAGCCCTACGCATGATTAGTGTATGTTTTCCATTGGAGAATTGTTTTGAGTTGCATATTGATGATAGTATCTATTGGTTCAATTATGTTATATTTGTTGGGAGTGTGTCCACTAGTGAAAGTATGATCCCTAGGCCTTGTTTCCAAGCATTGCACACCTTTTACTTCCTGTTTTGTTACATGTTTTCTCACAGTGATATTTATTTCAGATTACATTTGCTACTTATAATCATCACTACCACTTTTATTTCATTATCTCTTCGCCGAACTAGTGCACCTACACATCTGACAAGTGTATTGGGTGTGTTGGGGACTGTAACACCCTCGAATTTATAACAAATTCGAAGTGCCCATTATGTAATCCATCACAATCCCAGAATCATTGTTGTGATTTACATAACGTAGTTGATATCACAGTCATAGACATTAATAGTAAATAAAGGGGATTACATAGGTGGTCGCACAGACCAAACCTTACAATACATCAACATGCAGCGGAATAACACTTTGGGTCCATATTGTCAAGCTTCAACCTCACAGGCAGAGCCGACAGTAGGAAACGAGCCTAATTCGCAAAGTCGTCAACGATTCCTTCCTTCTTGATTTTTCTCCTTCAAGTCTGGCCAAGTTAATAGCCAGGGACAGAGCCATGAGTACATTGCATGCACTCGCAGACCATCTTATAAATAAAGGAATAGAGAATGCATAGTTCATATAGTGGTCTAAGCTCTAGGTTCATTTGCATAAGCAGAATTTCCTTTCAAAGATCTTTTATTTAAAATGGTAAGAAAACCTTTAGCTCTTTATAAATCTCTAGATGGAATCCCCCAATGTCAATTATTTTGTTCACCAAGTCACCTCCATGGTTGTCAAAATTCATTGTCAAGTCACCTTTCTCAATCATTTTCAAAGTAAAACCTGATAACGGCCAAGTACAACCAATCCAACCGTCCATGACCGCGGACGCGGCTATTCGAATAGTTTTACACTCTGCAGAGGTTGTACACTTTACCCACATCATCCGACTACTCATCGTGTGGGCAACTTCCCCGCATAATGACATATGCCACGACAAGCACCCGACCATTAATGTTTCACCTGCCCGCCTTAGCATAAACACTACCGCCTAGAGATGTACCCCCCAACACCGGGGTCCAAGAAGCTGTCCAGAGTGTGCAAAGTTCCCAGCCGCTTGTCCCACCGGAATGCCACTAACCGAGGTAGAGTCCTACACCCGGTAGTCCATTTTCAATGAGGGCTCTTCGGCTTGTACCCCAACCACCTGAAAAGGAGGACCAGGCGAGCCTAGGCCGTAGCCACAGGGTGCCCTGGAAGAGGAGTCCCTGGTCGGACTTCCATTTATAGTGTGTAGGGTCTACACTAAGGCGAAACAAACTACTCCACTAAGCCCCATCCCATACCAGGGTAATGTGGTCGCACTGTATGGTTGGTCCAGTATGGTACTTCACGCATTTATCATTTTTGTCAAACCTTCATGTCACCTTCACCATGTCACCATTTTGTAAATAGTTTTCAAAGTCACCCTTGGGTAAGGTTGCCCATCTCCAAGGTTTGTATTGAAAAATCATCCTTGGGCAAGGTTGCCCCTTTCCAAGGTTTTCATTTCAAAGTTTTCATGATCTTCATTGGGGTTCCCACCTAGTCATTGTCCATGGATTCCTTCAGCTCAAGCATGATCCTTATGAGGGCACAAGGATCTAGGTAGGTATGTGGATAGGCTTAGCTTGATGCTCTACTTAGCATCCACTAAGAAAAGGTCTCTCAAAGGTAGGCTAAGCTTGATGCACTTGATGTCATCCACCAAAAAAAAGAGTTGGATGCACTTGCTAAGAAGACATCACTACTCATTTGCAACTTGGTAACAATTATTTTAGCATGCACTTTTATTTAAAAGCAAGTAAACAGGCATTATAAAACTGGGTAATGGTATGATCAAAAGATGGCTTGCCTGGCTTGGCAATGTCATAGGCTTCTTCATCTTCATGTCGGGTTGTGTAGTCTCCATCACCATTGCTTGGTTGACTTCGGGATCCATTCTCCTTACTCTCGTTGTCGTCTAATCGTCGAAAATCAAATAAGCATACAATCACCACACAATTCCCAAACAACACATATTCACTCAAATAAGGATAGTTGGGGTAAGGGAAACTGTCTAGGAAGCCTATGGAGAGTGGTTTCGAAAATAATTGAGTTCCGATGGATGAGATTATTGAGTTGTTGTATCTAAGTAGGGTTTATTTATTTTGGATTATGAAAATATCTCCTGCAAGTTCACTTGACCAAGGTCAATTCTTACAGAGATGCATTCTAAAATGTGGTTTATACTAATGGATGTAGAAAATTTCCATTTATAAAACATTTGCCTAATATCCCTAAGTTAAGATTTCCTATTTAACCACATAAGAAACTTAGCATTTCAATTAAAAGGTTTTAATTTGCAAACTAATGTTACCACCAGATAGATCACACTAAATGTGAATTTTGAAAGTTGGATTCATATTTTTTTGAATTTTATTTGATTTGTTATGAATTTTGCAAGGTTGCATAACTGCAAGTTTGTTATTTTTACCCAATTAAAAATATAAGTCTAAGTGGGTTGAAAACACCGCCATTGGCTAGAGCATGTTCTAAGCTTTCCAACAAGTATTTATTTGCTAGATTTGGATTCCTAAATTTCTCGGAATTTGAATTCAAAGTTGTAGCAATTTAAATAACTATTAAACTGGATCGAGAGAAAAAAGTAAACAACCGGAATTCGAAACGGGCCGGGAAACGACTCGGGCCGGCCCGTTAACTCGTCCCGAGCGCTGAGGAAAAAAAATGTGGCCTGACCGGAGGGGCCCGCCTGTCAGGGCGTTATAACCGAATCGGTATCTGGGGAAGTCTTCTTCCCCAGCCCGACGGACACAGAGAGAGGGAGTCTGGGAGGAGGCGGCGCTAGGGGAGCTCACCGGAGCGGCGGCGAGGGTGCAGGGCGGCGGCGGTTGGTCTTCTCGGCCACCTCCAGCAGGTACGACGCCGGGGGAAGCACGGGATGGCTGGGAACGCGCGGTGATCTGCGGAGCGGTCGAGGTCGCCGAGCTCGACCTAGGGCACGGGAGAGAGGGAGATGTTGTCTAGGGAGGTGCTGGGGATGGTGTGAGTCTTTTTAGGGAGGAATGGCGGCTTTTTATAGGCGGGAGAGGGAGCACCGGCGGTGTCCAGTGGCCGCCAGTTCACAGCCCGGGTCGGCAAGGGAGTGAAGAGGGGGCGGCGTTGGCGGGTGCTGCGGGCTGCGGCATGCTGTAGGCGTGTCCTGGCGCGATGGGAGGGGTCGAGGCAGTCTGGTTCAGAGGGGGACAAGGAAGGTGTGCTGGTGTGTTCTTCTCTTCTCCTCCATGTCGCACGGCCGGGGCCTGGGCAGGGGTGACTGGGGATCGACAACAAGGCGACAGGGGAGGTCCACAGGTACTGCTATGGGGCTAGGGCGTACTGGGGGGGCTGCTTGCCACAGTGATTGCACTATTGCTGAATCCTGCCCACTAGGTGCTCGACACAATGTCCGCAAGAAATAAAACTTCGAATTTTCGAAATTTTCAAATTGGGTTGGTCATTATATTGGATGGGGATTCTGAAACAATTTTTGTTAGGTCAAGAGGTGGTGTTTTGCTTCAGGGCTATTTTGAATTTGGGGTTGTCATATGTTTCAGATTCAAACGTTGGCAGAAGTTTGAGTTAGGTTAGAATTTGAATTTTGGTTTGAAGTTTGTTAGTCCAGCAAGAATGTAGGTTGGTCTTGCTCAACCAACTGACCACACACTCAATTGATTTACAAATTGCTTATTTTAAGTGTCCAAAGTAGGGTAGTCAATAACATTTTCTAGATCATCTTTTCTTCTCTCTTTTCTTTATTTCTTTGAGTTCGGGTTTCTTGGTCCTGGTGGTTAACCTCTATTGTTTCTGTTGGTTAGGAGTGGTTTAACTAATCATTTCACAACTATTTAAAAGACACATGAAATCATAGAACAACATGTATTGAAAATGCTATGTATGCATGCAATATGGAGTGCAAATTTTTTATCTTGGTCCAAAGGTGTTGGTTTTCTTGGAGATGAGATGGAGTTGGGAAATGACCTCTTATTTGAATTCAAACTTTGGTAGAATATTAAATAGAGTTCCAAGTTGATTTTTGTTTCAAACTTTATTGTATTTGATTCTTTGTAACTTGTTCTTAGTTGTGGTGGAGAGATGCATGATGGTATAGTTCAAATATTGCTTAATATATAAGGGCAAAGTAGTGGAATCAGTAATTTTTTTAAGATCACTACTTCCTCTTTTCTTACTTAGGTTTTTGTGTTGCGGTTTATTTTCTTGATTCTTTTCTATTTGTTTGTGATTGCTTGACTTAATTTTGGTTTGGCCATTGACCCAAATGGGTTTAGCATGTAACCATACACAAAATTTAATAGTTAGACAACTATTTCAATTTAACAAAAATCTTTATTTAAAAATTTGGGCTCAAAGGATTTGTTTTAAAACCCTTCTCATACTCTTTTTTTATTTGAAGCATGGGAGCAAATGCTCAAATTCACAAGTTTTAAAAGACCAGAAATTAATCTTGTATTTAAAATAAAAGTTTTTGTTGTCTCCAAAATTTGGTATTTTAATAAATCCATTTATTTCTATTTCCCAAAAATTTGGGTTGTTACAATCTTCCCCCCCTTAAAAAGAATCTCGTCCCGAGATTCATAAGTTAAGATTTAAATAAATTGAGAAATGAGATTACCAGATAAGAGATGGAGTGTATATTGATTCCTATCAAGATAGAAAGATTGGGTACACCAAAAATGTGATAAGGCCATACGGGCCAAAAACACATCTTCACCAATCACATAGCAATGTCAACACACAATCACACTTTCAAAAACAAAAATCTTCTCGGTTTAAACCATAGGATTTCATTAATAAGGGTCTTGCAGATTACATTTCTCGCTCTTGACTTACAAAGAAATAAACAAGCCTACTAGTCCCAAACTAAGGTGACTAAGGCTTCTTCTCGGCTTGGATCCTCACGCTTGATTCAACTTGTTCTTACTAACTTTATGGCTACGAGCAACTTCAGGGTATTCTATGGCTGGTTCATGATGATTGATCTTTCTCTTCTCTTCGTGTCTTAAGGTTGCCAAAGTTACTTCCCGGTGGTTTGTAAGGCTGCTTCCTTCCCCTGCGGAAGTTGAGGCTATAGAGTCCTTTGACGCTATCTTCAATAATGATGCAGTTTCGAACTCTGCCCAGGTTGGTGTTGATAGGGTTGCCTCCTGAAGATGAAAGATCATTTGTAGGATCTTCCGAGCAACTGGGTTTGACACTTTCTTTGGTTATGACCGGATCTTGAGCGACCGGAGGTTCTGGTGCTGCGTTCAACTTTGTTGGGCACTCGTTGGAATAGTGCCCTTTGATTCCACAATTCCAACAGATGATGTTGGTCGTGTCGCCATGCTTGGGATAGGTATCCTTTGACAAGGTTCTTCCGGATCGTAGGTTTAGGTTATAGCATAGGTTAGAGGGTGCTGGAGGCTTACTTTCTAGACGTCTTATCCTCCTTTCTTTCTTCTTTTTGCTCCGAGCTTTCTGTTGTTTTCTATGACTGTCATGCTCTTTGCTAGTCTTGACAACTTGAGCTGCTAGCTGAAAATGCTTTTTCTTGATCTTGGATATAGCTGTCACCAGGTGATTCATGGAGCAGTTTGCTGGAACATGAGTACTACTCTCACATAAGAAGCATGTGATGTCGCTTGAAGGGCATTCCCCGGTTGGATGCTTGATGTCGCAATTGGGACAGTTGCTGGTACATTGGCTAGATTGATGACCTTCTTCTCCACAACGGCTACAAGCCTTCATACTGAGGTGATCTAGGTTGGGAATATTTTTATTGGGACAGGGACGTTTTGCGTGGAGTGCTTCTCCACAATCATAACATAAGGGTTGAGTGCAAAAATCTCCTCGCTTCTTCTTCGGAATTAGGTTCAAGTGGGACCTCCTTTGGTATTCTCGGGCAATTCTATTGAGGTGAAACTCGAACTCCGAGTTGGCCTGAAATGGTGGATTTGAGAGCATGGGGTGCATCAGAGGGGTCAAGTCCTGCAGTAGATGAGAGGGAACATCTTTCAAAAGGGTTTCTAACATGGGATTGGTATGGTTACAGTTTAGTTTGGGTGAGAAAGACAAAAACATTTTTGAGCAAACGAGTTTTCGGAGTGGTTACTACATGTTGCCGAATGGCATATGAGCAACACCTCTCCAAATCAATCATTCAAACACACAAGGCACTAAGCACACTTAGTAATCGTGAGGTAATGGTAGCTTAATCAAAATGAGTAAGCCTTTCCTAGAATTCCTATTGGTTTGGGTTGCCGAGTCTTCATCATTTCTGATCACCAGGATTTGATTTTGCAGTCTTTATCTTGAAGAGTGGCCTCCTGTCAGAAGATTTCTGGGAAGTTTGAATATTTGTCTCTCTTTTGATGGGAGCAGTCATGGTTGACATCAGAGGTTGACGCCTTGAAAAATATTGAGTCCCTAATCTTTTCATCCAAAAGTCCTTCGGTCTTAGGTCGGTATATCGTCCATAGTATATATTTGAAGTAGATGAGAAATAGAGTAAAACAAATCTTTGAAAAGACTTTGTAATTAAAGAGGTAAATAAATTCTTTGTCAAAATCTCTTGAGAGTATAATTTGAGAGTGTAAGATATTTGAAGTGAATAGGATGAGGGTATAAGATTGGCTTTGGATACCAAAGCAAATAAGTTTCTTTTGTAGAAATAAGTGTTTGACAAAATATTACTTTCTTAGCTAACGACCATTCTAACTAAGGTCTCTTAAGGTCATGATAGTCCTGATACCAAACTTGCAATATCAGAGATATCATTCTCTAACGACCATGCTAACTAGGGTTTCCTAGAGTCAGCCTAGGCTCTGATACCAACTTGTAACACCCTCGAATTTATAACAAATTCGAAGTGCCCGTTATGTAATCCATCACAATCCCAGAATCATTGTTGTGATTTACATAACGTAGTTGATATCACAGTCATAGACATTAATAGTAAATAAAGGGGATTACATAGGTGGTCGCACAGACCAAACCTTACAATACATCAACATGCAGCGGAATAACACTTTGGGTCCATATTGTCAAGCTTCAACCTCACAGGCAGAGCCGACAGTAGGAAACGAGCCTAATTCGCAAAGTCGTCAACGATTCCTTCCTTCTTGATTTTTCTCCTTCAAGTCTGGCCAAGTTAATAGCCAGGGACAGAGCCATGAGTACATTGCATGCACTCGCAGACCATCTTATAAATAAAGGAATAGAGAATGCATAGTTCATATAGTGGTCTAAGCTCTAGGTTCATTTGCATAAGCAGAATTTCCTTTCAAATATCTTTTATTTAAAATGGTAAGAAAACCTTTAGCTCTTTATAAATCTCTAGATGGAATCCCCCAATGTCAATTCTTTTGTTCACCAAGTCACCTCCATGGTTGTCGAAATTCATTGTCAAGTCACCTTTCTCAATCATTTTCAAAGTAAAACCTGATAACGGCCAAGTACAACCAATCCAACCGTCCATGACCGCGGACGCGGCTATTCGAATAGTTTTACACTCTGCAGAGGTTGTATACTTTACCCACATCATCCGACTACTCATCGTGTGGGCAACTTCCCCGCATAACGACATATGCCACGACAAGAAGCCGACCATTAATGTTTCACCTGCCCGCCTTAGCATAAACACTACCGCCTAGAGATGTACCCCCCAACACCGGGGTCCAAGAAGCTGTCCAGAGTGTGCAAAGTTCCCAGCCGCTTGTCCCACCGGAATGCCACTAACCGAGGTAGAGTCCTACACCCGGTAGTCCATTTTCAATGAGGGCTCTTCGGCTTGTACCCCAACCACCTGAAAAGGAGGACCAGGCGAGCCTAGGCCGTAGCCACAGGGTGCCCTGGAAGAGGAGTCCCTGGTCGGACTTCCATTTATAGTGTGTAGGGTCTACACTAAGGCGAAACAAACTACTCCACTAAGCCCCATCCCATACCAGGGTAATGTGGTCGCACTGTATGGTTGGTCCAGTATGGTACTTCACGCATTTATCATTTTTGTCAAACCTTCATGTCACCTTCACCATGTCACCATTTTGTAAATAGTTTTCAAAGTCACCCTTGGGTAAGGTTGCCCATCTCCAAGGTTTGTATTGAAAAATCATCCTTGGGCAAGGTTGCTCCTTTCCAAGGTTTTCATTTCAAAGTTTTCATGATCTTCATTGGGGTTCCCACCTAGTCATTGTCCATGGATGCCTTCAGCTCAAGCATGATCCTTATGAGGGCACAAGGATCTAGGTAGGTATGTGGATAGGCTTAGCTTGATGCTCTACTTAGCATCCACTAAGAAAAGGTCTCTCAAAGGTAGGCTAAGCTTGATGCACTTGATGTCATCCACCAAAAAAAAGAGTTGGATGCACTTGCTAAGAAGACATCACTACTCATTTGCAACTTGGTAACAATTATTTTAGCATGCACTTTTATTTAAAAGCAAGTAAACATGCATTATAAAACAGGGTAATGGTATGATCAAAAGATGGCTTGCCTGGCTTGGCAATGTCATAGGCTTCTTCATCTTCATGTCGGGTTGTGTAGTCTCCATCACCATTGCTTGGTTGACTTCGGGATCCATTCTCCTTACTCTCATTGTCGTCTAATCGTCGAAAATCAAATAAGCATACAATCACCACACAATTCCCAAACAACACATATTCACTCAAATAAGGATAGTTGGGGTAAGGGAAACTGTCTAGGAAGCCTATGGAGAGTGGTTTCAAAAATAATTGAGTTCCGATGGATGAGATTATTGAGTTGTTGTATCTAAGTAGGGTTTATTTATTTTGGATTATGAAAATATCTCCTGCAAGTTCACTTGACCAAGGTCAATTCTTACAGAGATGCATTCTAAAATGTGGTTTATACTAATGGATGTAGAAAATTTCTATTTATAAAACATTTGCCTAATATCCCTAAGTTAAGATTTCCTATTTAACCACATAAGAAACTTAGCATTTCAATTAAAAGGTTTTAATTTGCAAACTAATGTTACCACCAGATAGATCACACTAAATGTGAATTTTGAAAGTTGGATTCATATTTTTTTGAATTTTATTTGATTTGTTATGAATTTTGCAAGGTTGCATAACTGCAAGTTTGTTGTTTTTACCCAATTAAAAATATAAGTCTAAGTGGGTTGAAAACACCGCCATTGGCTAGAGCATGTTCTAAGCTTTCCAACAAGTATTTATTTGCTAGATTTGGATTCCTAAATTTCTCGGAATTTGAATTCAAAGTTGCAGCAATTTAAATAACTATTAAACTGGATCGAGAGAAAAAAGTAAACAGCCGGAATTCGAAACGGGCCGGGAAACGACTCGGGCCGGCCCGTTAACTCGTCCCGGGCGCTGAGGAAAAAAAATGTGGCCTGACCGAAGGGGCCCGCCTGTCAGGGCATTATAACCGAATCGGTATCTGGGGAAGTCTTCTTCCCCAGCCCGACGGACACAGCGAGAGGGAGTCTGGGAGGAGGTGGCGCTAGGGGAGCTCACCGGAGCGGCGGCGACCGGCGGCGAGGGTGCAGGGCGGCGGCGGTTGGTCTTCTCGGCCACCTCCAGCAGGTACGGCGCCGGGGGAAGCACGGGATGGCTGGGAACGCGCGGTGATCTGCGGAGCGGTCGAGGTCGCTGAGCTCGACCTAGGGCACGGGAGAGAGGGAGATGTTGTCTAGGGAGGTGCTGGGGATGGTGTGAGTCTTTTCAGGGAGGAATGGCGGCTTTTTATAGGCGGGAGAGGGAGCACCGGCGGTGTCCAGTGGCGGCCAGTTCACAGCCCGGTCGGCAAGGGAGTGAAGAGGGGGCGGCGTTGGCGGGTGTTGCGGGCTGCGGCGTGCTGTAGGCGCGTCCTGGCGCGATGGGAGGGGTCGAGGCAGTCTGGTTCAGAGGGGGACAAGGAAGGTGTGCTGGTGTGTTCTTCTCTTCTCCTCCATGTCTCACGGCCGGGGCCTGGGCAGGGGTGACTGGGGATCGACAGCAAGGCGACAGGGGAGGTCCACAGGTACTGCTATGGGGCTAGGGCGTACTGGGGGGGGGCTGCTTGCCACAGTGATTGCACTATTGGTGAATCCTGCCCACTAGGTGCTCGACACAATGTCCGCAAGAAATAAAACTTCAAATTTTCGAAATTTTCAAATTGGGTTGGTCATTATATTGGATGGGGATCTGAAACAATTTTTGTTAGGTCAAGAGGTGGTGTTTTGCTTCAGGGCTATTTTGAATTTGGGGTTGTCATATGTTTCAGATTCAAACGTTGGCAGAAGTTTGAGTTAGGTTAGAATTTGAATTTTGGTTTGAAGTTTGTTAGTCCAGCAAGAATGTAGGTTGGTCTTGCTCAACCAACTGACCACACACTCAATTGATTTACAGATTGCTTATTTTAAGTGTCCAAAGTAGGGTAGTCAATAACATTTTCTAGATCATCTTTTCTTCTCTCTTTTCTTTATTTCTTTGAGTTTGGGTTTCTTGGTCCTGGTGGTTAACCTCTATTGTTTCTGTTGGTTAGGAGTGGTTTAACTAATCATTTCACAACTATTTAAAAGACACATGAAATCATAGAACAACGTGTATTGAAAATGCTATGTATGCATGCAATATGGAGTGCAAATTTTTTATCTTGGTCCAAAGGTGTTGGTTTTCTTGGAGATGAGATGGAGTTGGGAAATGACCTCTTATTTGAATTCAAACTTTGGTAGAATATTAAATAGAGTTCCAAGTTGATTTTTGTTTCAAACTTTATTGTATTTGATTCTTTGTAACTTGTTCTTAGTTGTGGTGGAGAGATGCATGATGGTATAGTTCAAATATTGCTTAATATATAAGGGCAAAGTAGTGGAATCAGTAATTTTTTTAAGATCACTACTTCCTCTTTTCTTACTTAGGTTTTTGTGTTGCGGTTTATTTTCTTGATTCTTTTCTATTTGTTTGTGATTGCTTGACTTAATTTTGGTTTGGCCATTGACCCAAATGGGTTTAGCATGTAACCATACACAAAATTTAATAGTTAGACAACTATTTCAATTTAACAAAAATCTTTATTTAAAAATTTGGGCTCAAAGGATTTGTTTTAAAACCCTTCTCATACTCTTTTTTTATTTGAAGCATGGGAGCAAATGCTCAAATTCACAAGTTTTAAAAGACCAGAAATTAATCTTGTATTTAAAATAAAAGTTTTTGTTGTCTCCAAAATTTGGTATTTTAATAAATCCATTTATTTCTATTTCCCAAAAATTTGGGTTGTTACAGGGACACAAGAGACTTTCTGTATCGCAATTGCAGGGTTGCTTGAGAGGGATAGCTTTGACCTCTTCCTCCCTGAGTTCGATAAACCTTGGGTGATCCACTTAAGGGAAACTTGCTGCTGTTCTACAAACCTCTGCACTTGGAGGCCCAACACTGTCTACAAGAACAGACGCGTGCGTAGACATCAAGCTCTTTTCTGGCGCCGTTGCCGGGGAGGTAAGGTAAAAGGTACTCACATTCTTTGGCTACTAAGTCTTTTAGTTGCTGGTGAGTGCTCGAAGTTATTTCCTTTAGATTCTGCAATTATATCTTTTTGTTTCTTGCTTTTATTTTCACTAGTTAGGCTTAATGGAAAATAAAGAGTTCTTTAGTCTTCTTTCTGAGTTTAGATTTGAAGAGAAAATTGAAAAACCTTTAGAGCTTATTTCGCATAGCAATGTTATTAGTACGAATGCTTTGAACCCCGTTATTGCTAATGCTATGGAAAAGTCTAAGCTTGGGGAAGCTGATTTTGTTAAGCATGATATTTTTAGTTCCCCAGCTTAAGTGGAGAAAGTTTGCTCTGATGATATTTTATCTCCCATATGTGATGTTTCTAATGATGCTTGTGCTCCTCATCCTTTTGAAATACCTATGAAGATTGTTGAACGTGCTATGAATAACTGCTATTTAGGAGATGGAACTGTCCATCCTGGTGATCATTTGCTTTTTATCCATGAATTATGCGAGTTGTTCCAGTGTGCAGGTATTTCAATGAACCAAGTTAAGAAGAAGCTATTCTCTTTATCGCTGAAAGGCAGAGCTGAGGAATGGTATAAAACACTGAGGGATGGTCGATCTATTGACTGGGAGGAAATTGTACCTCTCTTTTATTCTAAATTCTATCCTTCTAGTCAGGTTTATAAAGATAGGAATTACATTTATAATTTTCATCCGCATGAGGGAGAAAGCATTGCCCAAGCGTGGGGAAGATTGAAGTTACTAATGCACAAATGTCCTATTCATGATCTTCCCCATAATATTGTTATTAATAATTTTTATGCAAGGCTTTCAGGATATTACAAGGACTATCTAGATGCATGCTTTGATGGGTCTTTCACGAGCAAGGATGTTGACACCAAGTGGGATATGCTTGAAACAATTCAAAACAATATTGAAGGTTGGGATAGCGACAAAGGTAAAGGATCAGGTATGAATTACGAGTTTGATTGCATTAAGTCTTTCGCTAAAACTGCTAATTTTCAAGAGCTTAGTGCTAAATATGGTCTTGATCCTTAAATTATGGTTGATTGCTTTAAAGCCTTTGCTTCCCATATAAATGTTCCTAAAGGAAATGGGGACATGTATCATGAACCTTTTAAGGACAATCGCGTAGAAAATGATATTGTTGTTGATGATTCCAATAAACATGCTCAAACTTCTAAAAGTCCTATTTCTTATGAGCATGTTAATTTTTGCGGAGTACATAGACCTTGTGAACAAAGTTACAACAAGGAAGATTATTGTGTCCACCATGCAAATGAAGAAACCCGAATGTGGTACAAGGATATAGGCGAGATCGGTAAAAAGGTTTGTAAGCTTTATCCTTTTCTTTGTAAACATTGCGATGACATAGGTCATTTTAATTTCCAATGCTCAAGCCCTAATAGTTACTCTTCTAGTACCTTAAGTTTGTGTTGCAATGACAAGATTACTCTCAATCAGCATGATGAGCTCACTTTGTTCTTGGCGTGTGAAGAGATATCTAGAAAGATTGCTTTGATAGATATGAATGATGTTGATATTAATAGCACCCATCGTGGTTGTCGTCTCTATTGTGCTAAAGATTGCCTTGCAAATACTTACATACAAAATCTTATAAAACATGATGTTTTGCCAAGCTATGATAGGACTGATAGATGTTTTTATCTTATTAATAGAGAGGAGGAATCCTCCAAAGTTTCTTCTGTTGTTTCTGTCCGCAAACCAGATTATGCGGAGAAGATGCCTTTCCCTCCTAAAGAATATGTGGAGAAGATGCCCTTCAAGTCTCTCGCTCCTAAAGGAGAGAGTAAGAAGAGTATGAAGAAGAAGAGGAGTAAAAGGCGAGAGGACACGGTATCTTCCCCTAAGCGTTATGATCCTGCTATAGATTTATGATAATTCTGATTGGGATGATGTTCTTATGCCTGTTACCTATGTTAGTGATAATGATTGGGAAAAGCACTCTACTTTTGATATTGAAAATCTTTTTGGTACAAATTCTAAGGTTAATAATTGTTGTACCGTTAGTACTCTCCATGTTCCTTCTTATGATGATATGTTTGATGAATATGCTTTGCGAAATAGCTGTTCTCTAGCTTGTGATGATACTAAACCTCTAGTTTATGATGATGAGTATAATGTTTTCAGTTCACCTACTTTTGAGGAGAAAATTAGTTATGATTACAATATGCCTCCTGTTTTTGATGATTATGGTGATGAGAATAATTATTCTGTTGAATCTGCTCCTACTACGATTGTTCATGTGGGGAGTATTAATTCTTTTATGCATGTGGCTCATGATAGGGAAGCTTTATGTGATAGTTATATTGTTAATTCTATTCATGATGCTACTAAAAGTTACTATGAGAGAGGGAAACATGGTTTGATGGATCTCAACAATATTGAGTTTCCCCTCTTTATGTTGCAACTCTTGAAGTTGTACTTGTTTTGCCTTCTTATGCTTTTTGCTTTGCGCTTTCATGACTTGTCTCTTTACAAGATTATTTTTCATAGGAAGTGGTTCAGATTTAAATGTCTTTCACATTTGCTTTTTGATGCTCTCTATTGCTTTAATTTCCTATATGGCGCCTTTGCCTCAAGCTCTTATATGGCGCCCACATGAGCATCTTTGCAAATTACTGCGCCTAGCTCAAAGGCGTTAAAGAAAAGCACTCTTGGGAGATAACCCATTGTTTATTTTCAGTACTTTTTCTTTTATTTGAGTCTTGGAAGTTATTACTACTGTAATAACTGCTCCTTATCTTTTTTATTTCGTTTTTGTGCCAAGAGAAGCCTCTAATTTGAGTGAGGTAAGATTTGGGGATGTTGCTGTCCTGAAATAGTTTTTGGTGCTGTACCGTAAAAATTCGTGAAAATTGTCTGTATATCTTTTAGACCTGCGATTTCTTGTGCATATGCCCCAGGTTATATCCAAACTTTCATTAGTTGAACACTTGTTGATTTGAGCAACAGAAAACCCTCTAAAAATTCGACCTTTGTCAGCTGTTCTGTTTTGATAGATTTCTGCCAATATTTGTGTTTGCCGCTTTATCGCTTTCTTTTTGAGTTCTTTTGATCACAGAACTTTTGGGGAAGTTGCTACAGTAGTATATGCTTTATATGTGGTGGTTTTGTGTTGAAACCAGAAGCAAAAAGGGTTGATTTGTTATTATGCTTACACTAATGTTGCTGATAGAATTGTGTTTAGTTTTGTATGAAGGAAGTTTTCAAGTGTAGGGATTGGTGAATGATCAGATGAGATGAAGAATGGACAAAAGCTCAAGCTTGGGGATGCCCATGAATCACCCCAAGAAATATCCAAGAAGTACAAGCGTCAAAGCTTGGGGATGCCCCCGAGGCACCCCTTCTTCATCGGCAAAAATCAGGTCACCTTTCAAGACACTATATTTTTATTGCTTCATGCACTATGCATTTTTCTTGGAGCGTCAGTTGTTTTTGTTTTCAGTTTTGTTTTTCTTTGTTTGCTTCAATAAATGTTTGGATCACATCATGTGTTTGGAGAGAGACATGCTCCGTTTTTCATTTGCCAAGAACACTCCATTTTTCACTCTTATCGTTTCAACGAGTGTTCTCTTTTTCTGCTACTGCATTTAGCTTGCATTTTTTGCCTTGATTTTTGTTCAGATCTTGTTTTATATTTGCATCAAGGTGTATTTGGACCTCTGGTATATGTTGGTTTTCCTCAAAAAAGGTTTGAATAGTGTTGGAAAAGAGAAAAAGTTTTATGCAAAAAAAAAGTGGTACAAAAAGGAGCTTGTGTAAACTGCGGCCTAGGCTTTTGCATGTCGTGCTTGATGTCTTTTTGATAGTATGCTTAGTGGTTTTGCTGTAGCATGACTTGTCTCAAATAACTAAGATTGCTTAATGAGCCTTTGAAAAAATCATGCATTGTTTTTATCGTTTGGAAGCATTATTTTGGTTTTCTCCTTGATGCTTTATTTGGGTTGACTTGGCGCATGCTCACACATGTTAGACTCTTACAAAGTCGCCATAGCCTCTATGATCATTTAGTTTTTGACTTTTGATGCCATCTTATGCTTCTTTTAATGTCGCTTTGTCGCTTTGCATGATTATGGCCGTTATTGCTCTCTTAGTTGGTCGCTTCCAGTCTTTTGCTAGCCCTCGCCTTGTACTGAGTATGAGCTCTACTCGTGCATCCAACTCCTAAAAACCAAGTTTGCCAAAGTGTCCACCATACATACCTATTAGCAATTTGCTATTCCAAAGTACATTTGACTTGCTTTTATCTACTCTTCAAATTAAACTCTTACCAGTGTTATGCGAAAATTGGTCAGTAAAGCTCTCGTGAACCGGATGGCACACTTTATTTTTCTCGTTCTTAAAAATTTGACATTGTGGTCTCTTATATTGAGTTGTTATGCTTGCAAGTTGTAAGTTGGGAACTAGCCCATCCATGCCATTATGGGGCAAGCTTTCAACATTGCACTTCTTATTTGAGTTGATATCGTGATCTTTTGTTTATGGATACTCACAGTGTGAAATGAATTGGGAATCTTGCAGGATCATGGAGTTTGTATATGTGTTAGAGAAACGCCTGGGCCGCCAATCTAAGCCATGCATAATTCATGGTGGAAATTTGCAGCATGCCCATAGTGGATATTCGACAACGCATCTCGAAATAAAAAGCTATACAAATGATAAATAAAAGAGATGTCGAGGTGTTCATTGTCTGCTTGTCCTGTCATTTTGATGTGGGCTTGTTCCATGTCATCGGGCACGGAGGTATCCCATTGGCGGTTCTCGATGATACGTATATACTTACAATGACAAGAGCTTGCTTGGGACTCTAAGTAAAGTAGCATGAGGTTTGGGTACTCGTATTCATGGTACACGAGGTTTTCAACTTATGATTTGTCAAGCATATGCAGCATGAGTGTTCTCGCATTAACTTTAACCATTCAACATGCTTATGATGGGGGCAATGAGAGCTCAAAGCCAGTAAGTACCATAATTTTTTTGAAGGTTTATAAAACTTGCAATCACTGCTTCCCTCCGCAAAGGGCCTTTCTTTTACTTTTATGTTGAGTCACCACCTTCTATCTTTATGCACCATTAAGAGAGCATAGTTGTCATTCTTAGTATAATGTGCATTGTCCCAAAGTTTTCATTGATTGATTCATATTGTTGGTTTCACTTGTTTTTAAATTATTTGTATCTAGTAGCCCTCTTAAACTTGAAGGTGTCCTATGCATTTATGTTTTGCTCTCCATGAAGGACAAGCTGAAAACCATTTGTATGTTTTTCCTTATGATTTGAACACACGTTTGACTTTCATTGTTTCATTTTCATGATCTTTTGTTTGTGTTCATTTTCATGTTGTAGCATGGTTGCTAAGTTTCTTCTATCAAGATTATATCTTTCATGCCCATGTTTTAAGTTCTTTGATCTCAGCACTCAATGCTTTACCTATATGATCAAGATTGTGTAGGTGCATGTCACCTAAAAAATTATTCTTTTGTTATCACTTACCTACTCGAGGACGAGCAGGAGTTAAGCTTGGGGATGCTGATACGTCTCAAACGTATCTATAATTTTTGATGCTACATGCTTGTTTTTACACCATTTGCCTTGTGTTTCGTTACACTTTGTGGCGTTTTTATGCGATTTCCGGAACTAACCTATTGACAAGATGCCACAGTGCCAGTTCCCTATTTTCTGTTGTTTTTGTGTTTTAGAAAAGTTACACATGAAATATTGTCGGAATTGGACGAAACCAAAGCCAGTCGCCCAGAATTTCACCGAAGCTTCCAGAGAACCGAAGAGGAGGCGGAGTGGGGCCACGAGGGCCCCACACACCAGGGCGGCATGGCCCAGGCCCTGGTCGCGCCCCCTATGTGTGAGGGTGCCCTGGCAACCCCCTGACGACGCCCCTTCGCCTATATAAAGCCCCGGGACGGAAAACCCTAGGGGAATCGGTGAAATTTCGAGAAGAGTTCCACAGCGCCGCCGCCGTCGAAGACAAATTTTGGGGGACAGAAGTCTCTGTTCCGGCACCCTGCCGGGATGGGGAAGTGCCCCCGGAGCCATCTCCATCGGTCTCCATCGCCGTCTCCGCCGTCTCCATCGACCTCACCGCCATCTCCATCAATCTTGCTGTCTCCTATGATGAGGAGGGAGTAGTTCACCCCCGGGACTGAGGGCTCTACCGGTAGCTATGTGGTTCACCTCTCTCTCCCATGATGTGATCTTTATGTGATCGTGAGCTTTGTATCTAGTTGAATTGGTAGATGTTATTATTCAGATATTATGCTACTCCTATGCTTTATTATTATACTCTCCGGAGATACCTTGTGTCATGGTGTAAAGGTGACTAGTGTGTGCATCATGTGTATCTTTTTGGTTAATGTCTCTATGAAATGTTGGTGTTTGTTGGAACCATCTAGTGCGTTCACGGTGATAGTGTGGGACAATCTAGTTTGGGTACATACGGACTTTGAGGAGTGCTTCATAGCCCTACGCATGATTAGTGTATGTTTTCCATTGGAGAATTGTTTTGAGTTGCATATTGATGATAGTATCTATTGGTTCAATTATGTTATATTTGTTGGGAGTGTGTCCACTAGTGAAAGTATGATCCCTAGGCCTTGTTTCCAAGCATTGCACACCGTTTACTTCCTGTTTTGTTACATGTTTGCTCGCAGTGATATTTATTTCAGATTACATTTGCTACTTATAATCATCACTACCACTTTTATTTCACTATCTCTTTGCCGAACTAGTGCACCTATACATCTGACAAGTATATTGGGTGTGTTGGGGACACACGAGACTTTCTGTATCGTAATTGCAGGGTTGCTTGAGAGGGATAGCTTTGACCTCTTCCTCCCTGAGTTCGATAAACCTTGGGTGATCCACTTAAGGGAAACTTGTTGCTGTTCTACAAACCTCTGCACTTGGAGGCCCAACACTATCTATAAGAACAGACGCGTGCGTAGACATCAAGCCTTCAGCTCAGATTTCTCTGCCACAAGATCGTCCAGCAGGGCCTTCAACGACGTCTTGTCAGTAGCAGCTTGCGCTGCGATCCCTGGTCATTCGAGGAGTATCATATTACAAAGAAGTGAAGCAAAATCATCAGAGCAGGATATTAGAGGGGCAGAAACAGTACTCACGTCGCACGTCTTCGAGCTGCGTGGATAACTGCCGATTTTCTTCCTCCAGCGCAAGGAAGTTCTTGCACACCTTCGATAAATCCCTGACAATGGGTTGTGCAAGCAGAAGTAAAGATGAGTTCCTGAGTAATTGTTTGGAGGGCAAGCCTGATGACCCACAAGTATAGGGGATCGCAACAGTCTTCGAGGGAAGTAAAGCCCAAATTTATTGATTCGACACAAGGGGAGCCAAAGAATATATGTAAGCCTTAACAGATGAGTTGTCAATTCAGCTGCACCTGGAAACAGTCTTGCTCGCAGTGGTTTATCAGTAGCAACAGTTTTATAGTGGTGATAGTAGTGAAACAATAACAACAGTAGTAAAATAGCAGCGATAATAGTAACAGTAGTAAACAGTAGGAACAAATACTGTAGGCATAGGGATGGATTTCGGGCGTTGCATGGATAAGATAATTCATGAAATCAATGAGACATGGGCGTTGCAGATAAATAATGATAATGCATCCTAGTACAAACAATCATAGGCATGTGTTCCGTATATAGTCGTACGTGCTCACAAGGAGAAACTTGCACGACATCTTTTGTCCTACCAGCCTGTTGCAGCAGGGCCTCAAGGGAAACTACTGGTAATTAAGGTACTCCTTTTAATAAAGTACCAGAGCAAAGCATTAGCACTCGGTGAACACATGTGATCCTCACATCATAGCCATCCCCTCCGGTTATCCCAATTTCTGTCACTTTGGGGCCTCGGGTTCCGGACAACAATATGTGTATACAACTTGTAGGTAAGACCATAAACAACAAGTATCATCATAGAAATAATAACATGTTCAGATCTGAAATCATGGCACTCGGGCCCAAAGTGACAAGCATTAAGCACAACAAGTTGCAACAATGTCATAGGCACTAAATAAAGATACTAGGCACTATGCCCTAACAATCTCATATCAAATTACATGAACGATCTCATCCAATACCTACCATCCCCTCACCTACAGCGGGGGAATTACTCACACATGGATGGGGGAGTCATGGATGGTCGATGGAGGAGCATCGGTGATGATGGTGATGAAGATCTCCTCCAAATCCTCATCCCGGCAGGGTGCCAGAACGGAGTTTCTGGTTCCGAATCGCGGTTTCTGATGGCGGCGGCGCAGTGGAAGTCTATCTGGTAAAAACACTGTCTCCCCGATATAATCGAGTCAGGGAGTATATATAGGCGAAAGGAGGGGTCGAGAGGATGGCCAAGGTGCCCTCACGCCAGGTGGGCGCGACCAGGGCTGGGCCGCGCCCCCTGTGTGTGTGGGGCCCTCGAGCCTCCTCTCCGTATCGTCTTCTGGCTCCGTGGGTCTTCTGGTGAAATAGGATTTTTGATGATTTTTCCCGAATTTTTACTGAAAGTTGGATTTCTGCACAAAACAAGACACCAGAGTAATTCTGCTGAAAACAGCGTTAGTCCGTGTTAGTTGTATTCAAAACACACAAATTAGAGGAGAAACAATAGCAAAAGTGTTCGGGAAAGTAGATACGTTTTGGACGTATCAACTCCCCCCAAGCTTAGCTATTTGCTTGTCCTCAAGCAATTCAGTTAACAACTGAGAGCGATAAAAGAAACTTTCACGAACACATTTGCTCATATGATGTATATATACTAACTATGTGATCAAGTACTCAGGCAATTCATAATAAGAAATATACAACTAATGTTACCTCATAGTCAAGCAAGCTATGAAAGAGTGCCAATGCACTAATAACAAGTAACATGTATATAAGAAGCTACAAGATTGTAATATGCATAAATGATATGAAAGAGTGGTATCCAGCTTGCCTTTATTTGTGGAGCAAAACATAAATGCTGAGGCACCTCTAAAGTCCAAGGGAAGACTAGAAGTAAAAATATCAAAGATACAAGCATCAAAGTTATACCACAATTAACCGTGTTCTGGGACAAGCACAATACACTAAGAATAACAACTATGCTCTCAAGAAGTGCTTTAAAGTTAGAAGATGATGACTCAACATAAAAGTAAATGAATGGCCCTTCGCAGAGGGAAGCAGGGATTTAACATGTGTAGAGCTTTTCATTTGTAAAACAGAGATAAAAATTTATGTTGAGAGGTGGTTGTTTTATGTCAACGACTAGCAATGGGGACTTACTATCTTCCATAATAAACAAGTGAGAGCGGTTCCGAGTTCTTTGAAATTTTGGCACATTGGTGCTCTTTTTATAAAGCTTTGGCACTCCTCCCCACCTTTTTCCTTTCTCAAACTATGGCTAACCGATTCCATCGGGTGCCCACCAACTTTCACATTCCATGGAGGAGTGCCTTTTTTCTTTCTTTTTAGAATTAGATTATAATGGTCTGACCAGCTCTCATGCAAAATTAATGACGAGCAGATGAAGCTGCCTAGTCGAGGGGTACTTAATTTAATATGGAAGATAGCAATTCCGACCACTACGTCCCCATGAGCTAAAAACGGTGGCACAAAATGAGAAGTAGTTGAAAGTTTTGAAAGGTAGCACATGAAAATTTACTTGGAATGGCTTACAAATACCATGCATAGGAATTTATAGTGGACTCTTTGGAAGACTTGGTTTTTGGTAATTGGATGCACGAGTAGAGCTCATACTCAATACAAGTGAAGGCTAGCAAAAGACGGGGAAGCGACAATCGAGAGAGCAATAACTGTCATAATCATGCTTGCGACAAAACAAAATTAATATAGGCATAAAAATGATACAGAAACTCTGAGGCAAAGTAAATCATCGAGGCTTAATTGACTTTTTGTTTCAGTCATATGCATGCTTGATCATGTGCCAAGTCGATTCAAATGAAGCTTTCAGAGGAGGATACCACAATAACATACCATATTATGAATAAAACAATGCATGCAAGCGTCTACATGACATGCTACTAACTATTAGTAAATTGGAACTAATCATATAAAAGCAAGAACTACAAAGCATCCATTAGATAACATATACCTTACATGAACCGGCTAAGCATGTCCACATAGATGAGTATATGTACAAAAATGAAAACAAATAGAGTTCATACCAGCCTCTTACCACATCTCGGATTGTCATATGTCGTCATTATTGCCTTTTCACTTGTGTGGCTTGAATAATATAAAGTGAATACCAAGCTCCAATGGATTAATGAGAGACTGAACTCTGCAACAACCTTTACAAAACCGAAGAAGAACAACAAATATTTTTGGGGTTTTCGATTTTTGAAACAAAAGCAGAAGGAAATAGCAATCAAAGCAAGATATTTTTGGATTTTTCAAATAGCAAACCAAAAATAGCAAATAAAGCAAACCAAAGGTAGCAAACTAAAAAGACAAACAAAGAGAAACAACGGAAATATTTTTGGTCTTTTTATGTTTTGGAAAGCAGAAATAAGAATAAGGGCAATAAATAGAGCAAAATATGGATATACAAAGGACCGACAAAATATGATATGTATATGTATATGAGTGAAGCGTCGGCGTACCTCCCCCAAGCTTAGGCTTTTGGCCTAAGTGGAGATCAATCCCAACTCGGCCAACTCGGCCATGAGGTGGCGCCTCCATAGTGTGACAAAGAGGCACCATCGTCCTGATACGAGCTCGAGGATGCCCCGGAGTGGTATGTGGTGAAGTGATAGGCCGGCTCCTCCTCTTCCTCCTGGTCCACAATGCCATGCTGTACGTTGAAGCCGAGCACCCTAAGCCGCTCGTCCAACTCCTCCTTCATGCGTGACCATGGCCTGCTATCAATACTAAACAAACTAGGTTGTGGCAAAGGCACTTCCCTTTCCTCTCCATCAGTGAATAACATCTTGTAAACCAATTTCCCTGCACGTGAGTTAGTAGTGACAAAATGATGGAGCTTCATGGCGGCAAGATCAAGCCTCTGTGGAGTCAACAATATATCATGAGGAGAAATAGGAAGTTCAAGAGCAGCAACAATGCGCGCAGCAATAATCCCTCCATAAATAGGTCCCCTAGCAGCTAGGCGACGAGCAATAATAGCACCGAGATTATACTCCCTACTCACATCAAGAGCGGTATCTAGAAAAGCTAAATGATAATTGGAGATATTGCTAGTGTTTCCTCTACCAAGTACACTAGTGGCAAGATAGTATGTAAAATATCTAATAGCTGGGAGTTGAATGTTTCTTATCTTGTCACGCTGTGCGGTGCGGTCATCATCATTACTTATTCCTCGGTAAAGCTCCACTAAATCCGCGGGCTGCTGTAGCATCTTCCTTGCCATCCCAAACATGGGTATACCTAGAATGTTACAAAATCTTTCCAAAGACATGGTGATAGGTCGATCATAAATCTTGAATGCAATGGAAGGATTGTAATGAGCATTAGTGAATTTAAAACTTTCAACGAAAATCTTTGTGAGAATAGCATATTGATTACTCTCATCCATCATGTAAGCAGTCAATCCAACCCTGTTAGCGAGCAGCAAGAAATCATCAAGAATCCCTGCATCACTCAAAAAATTAGTACAAGGGAAGGTTGATGGGTGTGCATCTCCATCATCTCCCTCAAGGTTTGGTGACATGAGATCTTCATTATAGGACATCCTATATCGAGTAGTGGATCTTGAAGGCCTTGATGACCTTGGTGCATCACTTTCAAACACTTCTCCAAATGTGAAGTTGTCCATTTCCTTCTCTGAATTTTTTTAACAAACCTCATAAAATATGATTTTGAGACAAGCAAATGTAGGAAACTACTGTAGTGAGTTACTAAAGAGCTATCATGCATCAAAATAACATTTCTAAGCAATAGAACAAGCATGCATACTCATTTATCCTACCACCTACAATGCTAAAATACTCAAGAAATACTCCACCAAAAGAAATTCTACTTGGACAAGTGGAGGAGTCACATACCGGAGAACAAATGCTTCAAATCTCAGCAGAAATGTTGGGCTGAGCAAGGAGATCGAAAAATCGAAGTGAAGAACAGCAAGAACTCGGGTTTGAGCTGGTGTATCATTGTTTTTTGGGAGAGAGAAAGAGCTGGGGAGGAAGAGATAAGTGAGAGGCCAGGTGGGGCCCCCTCACACCAGGTGGGCGCGCCCCAGGCTGGGCCGTGCCCCCTGTGTGGGAGATGGCATGGTAGCCCCTCCTGGTGTCTTCCAGGTGTCTCTCTGTCCCATTTTTGACATAAAAATTTATAAAGAATTTTCTGGAATTTTTCAAGAAACTTTATTTTCGAGGATTTTTTAGAAATTGGCATATCGATAAAAACTCAGAAAAACGAAGGATGAAAAGATTTCAAGCAAATCAAAATCAAGCATGCAGCAGCTCTGAGATACTCTTAATCATGTAACTAAACTAAAGGAACAAAATTGATGAAAGTAAATAGAGGTGAGGTGGAGTCGATGCGGTGAAAATGAAGTTTCGTTCATATAAAATCACTTTGTTAACAAGGTTGATCAAGTCTTGTTCCCAAACTAACTTTATATGAGGCAAAACTTTGCACTTCACTAGAATGCTTATGTTACCTCAACTTTGATAGGCATAGTCCCAATCATAACAATTTTATATTCTTCCTTGGGCTTTCGCTCTGAACAAATAATTTGACCAACTTTGATGGTCTCAACATGCTTGACAGAATTTAGAGCATTCTTTCTATCAATCTTCTTGGGAAAATAAACCGTGTACTCTTTGTCATTGACATTAAAAGTTACTTTTCCTTGATTGCAATTAATAACAGCACCTGTAGTGTTTAGAAAAGGTCTCCCAAGAATAATAGACATATTATCATCTTCAGGCATTTCCAACACAACAAAATCAGTTAAAATCAAACAGCTGTTAGCAACTTGAATAGGAACATTTTCACATATACCAATAGGAATAGTAGTAGACTTATCAGCCATCTGCAAAGATATATCAGTTGATACTAATTTTTCTAGATCAAGTCTCTTATAAAGAGAAAAAGGCATGACACTAACTCCGGCTCCCAAATCACATAAAGCAGTTCTAACATAGTTATTTTTAATGGAGCAAGGAATAGTTGGTATACCTGGATCTCCAAGCTTCTCCGGTACTTTACCATCAAAAGAATAATTAGCAAGTAAAGTGGAAATTTCCTCATTAGGAATCTTCCTTTTGTTAGTAACAATATCTTTCATATATTTTGCATAAGGAGGCATTCTAATAGCATCAGTCAAAGGAATTTGCAAAAATAAAGGTCTCATCCATTCACAAAACCTGTTGTAGTGTTCTTCTTCCTTGGACTTGTGTTTCTTACCAGGAAAAGGCATTGGTTTCTGTACCCAAGGTTCTCTCTCTTTACCATGCTTGTTGGCAATGAAGTCTTCTTTGGTGTACTTTGCATTTTTATCAATCTTTTTTGGTTCCTCTTCAACTTCTTCTTTATCGGAAGCGTCTCCTGGTTTAGTTTCAGCATCAGAAATAGAAACACTATTAGGATCTTTACCTGCATCAGATGATTCTGTAGTTGTTTTATGCTTCTTCTTCTTCTTCTTGGAAGGAATATCTTCATTTGAAGTGCGTTGAGAATCTTGCTCAACCCTCTTAGGATGTCCTTCAGGATATAATGGATCTGGAGTAGCAGCGCCACTTCTTGTGCGTATTTCACATGCTTGCTTCTCTCTTGCGGCATTAACTAGCAAGTCTTTTTGCACCTTGGTAAGTTGATCAATTTGTGTTTGAACCATTTGAAAATGTTTAGCAAGTATCTTCACATCATTGGCGGTTCTCTCCACAATATCCTGCAACTTGTTAATAGCTCTCGAATTTTCCAACAAATGATTATGCACCATTCTATTAAAATTTTCTTGCTTAACAATAAAATTATCAAACTCATCTAAGCATTGATCAGGAGGTTTAGAATAAGGAATATCTCTTTCATCAAAGCGTTGGAGAGAGTGTACCTCAATAGTAGATGAGTGAGGGATTGGCTTACATAATTCTTCTATAGGAGGTAAATTCTTCACATCTTCGGCCTTAATACCTTTCTCGTTAAGAGATTTCTTAGCTTCCTTCATAACTTCATCATTTAATTCAATCATCCCTCTCTTCTTCGGCGTAGGCTCTGTAGAGGGCGCAGGGGTTGGCGCTGGTGTTGGCCCAACTAGGGTCCAATCATCATGATTCCGACTTATTTTAGCCATTAATTCTTCAGCATCAGCCGGAGTTCTTTCCCTGAAAACACAACCAGCACAACTATCCAAATATGACTTAGATTCATCTGTTAGTCCATTATAAAATATATCAAGGAGTTCATTTTTAGGCAATGGTTCTTTAGGCAAAGCTCTAATTAAAGAACAAAACCTTGTCCAAGATTCAGGCAATATCTCTCCTTTTCCCTGTTCAAAATCAAAGATTTTCTGCATAGCAGCATGTTGAGCACTAGCAGGAAAATATTTCTGAAAGAAAGCATTAACCAAAGCAATAGGACTAGTAAGAGATCCATGAGACAAGCTATTAAACCAAGTTTTAGCAGCATCTTTCAATGAGAAAGGAAAAATCTTAGCAACAAAGTAAGTGCGGAGCTTAATATCATCAGAAAACAAATTACTCAAAGTAGAAAGCTCATTCATGTGCCCCATAGCACTCTCATCTTTAGTACCACAAAAAGGAGTTTTCTCAACAATAGATATGTAAGATAAATCCAAAGAGAAATCATAATCCTTGTCTCTAATATTTATGGGAGAAGCAGTAAACTTAGGATCAGGAGACAAATTATATCTAACAGAACGTCTTGCTAGAAGTTCTTTAACATTACTAGCATTACGAGCAGTACATGCTTCAGCAATAAAATCATCATTAAGCTCAATATAAGCATCATCATCATAATCATCACTAGGACATTCCCTAGACTCAGGTGAACTAACAGGTGTAACAGTGGTGTTTCCCAACTTAGCTCTAGCAATAGTAGCATCTAAAAAGGAACCTAGTGAACCACTCTCATCAAGCACAGTAGAAGCATCATCTAAATTATCAGTGGCATTTTCAAACTCAGCAGAAGTAGTAGCAGCAGCGTGTGGGTGTGGTGGTGTAAGCAACTTACTCATAACAGATGGTGAATCAAGAGCAACAGAGGTGTTGAGAGTTGTACCTCTTCTTGTAGTGGATGGCAATATAGGAACTTTTCCATCACGAGGTTTACCCATGATGAAAGGATTGCAGCGAACAATAGGAATACCAAGTGAACTTACAAATAAAGCTATGGTCCCCGGCAACGGCGCCAGAAAATAGTCTTGATGACCCACAAGTATAGGGGATCGCAACAGTCTTCGAGGGAAGTAAAGCCCAAATTTATTGATTCAACACAAGGGGAGCCAAAGAATATATGTAAGCCTTAACAGATGAGTTGTCAATTCAGCTGCACCTGGAAACAGTCTTGCTCGCAGTGGTTTATCAGTAGCAACTGTTTTATAGTGGTGATAGTTGTGAAACAGTAACAGCAGTAGTGTCGTGGTTTCGTCAACAGATCTGCCATAGAGGTAGGGGTATGGCGGTTTGTGGAAGGGGGTGAACACGGAGGAGCGATCCAGGACGGTGGTAGCACGAGTTTACCCAGCTTCAGATCCCGCGACGGTGGCGAGATCCTACGTGCTGCTATAATTCACTATATGGCAACAAGTGCTCGATTACAATGATGAGGTTGGCTGTTTCGCTATGCGATCGGCCGTATGACTAGAACGTCTAACTTGCCTCAAGGGCTGCTCCACGCCGGGCTTATAAAGGCGCCTGGCGTGGGCTACACGTTGGTACCGGAGCGGATACAACTTGGAGTCCTAGACAAAGTCCTATGCGTGTACGTCAAGGTAACCCGCCATGGGCCGTCTCCGGATCTGCCATAGGCCTGCCGTCAGTAATCCGCCAGGCCTGTCTGAGGATCCGCCATAAGCGCCTGCGTCCAGTACCGCCGTGTCAACTTCAGCAACTGGGCCGCCCGGTATGGCGAATCTGCCATACCACCCCTGATGGGCCACCCTGGCTTGCTGATTCAGGACTACGTCGCTGGTATACCTATTTGGTATATCCCCAACAGTAGCCCCCAGGGAACTTCAAGATCGCCATCTACATCCGCCATGCATGTTCTTGGTGAGTCATTTCCGCCATAGCTCTTCTTCTATTCTGTGCTGGGATGGCGGTCATCTTGATGTTCCTTCTTCCATCTGTTAATCCGCCATAAATAACGGATCAAGCGACGTAGTTATCTTACCGAGATTTTCGGGATCCGTTGGATCATACCGTTGAAATCCGCCGTAAATTTCGGCACACAGTTCCTTCTAGGGCAAGACTTACAGCGCATGCACTGTTTTCACCAAGTTACTTTTTTACCCCTGGACACGTGTCGCCAGATTAGGGTTTCTGCGATCAGGATGAACGGTGATGATGGCGGGCACGAATCTCGAGGCTCGGGGTCTATATATACCCCGGCCTCTCACCCCCGGCCTCTCACCCCTCATTCGCCCCCGTTGCATTCTCTCTCCTCAGCGCCGCCACGAGAGCTTCACCATCTCTGACGAGCCACCGCGGGAACCCTCACCGTCGGCAGCAATTTCCGCCACAAGCTGGCATCGTCTTCCTCGTCTTCGATCAAAATATTAGAAGTCATCACCGCCACGCTGCTGGCCGCCATGGAGCCAGAATCACCTCGCCAAGCCTCCAAGTCCGAAGCTGCTGAGGGCTCGGCGCGGTCCTCTGATACAGAGTCCGCCATTCCCGAGACCTCGGGAGGAGATTGGGACCCCTGCAACATGAATGAGGAGATTCTGTCTTCCTTGGAACAAGAAGGCCGCATAGCTGCTAAGGAGATTTCCAGATGGCGGGTCGAGCCTGGTGCAACAATGCCAGCTCCTTCAGAAGAAGAGGTCGTCATACTGAAGTCTCACATCGATCGTGGCCTCAGTCTTCCGCCATCCTACTTCCTGAAAGGCGTTCTTCGGCACTACAGGTTACAGCTGCACCACATTGCTCCGAATAGCTTCACTGCCCTAGCGGGATTCGTTGCGCTATGTGAAGGGTATCTGGGTATTAGCCCACGCGGTGATCTATTCCGCTTATATTTTAATATCCGCCATAACCGGGATGCCAACGGAGATCCTCGCAATTGCGGATCAATCTCCTTTGTTCCTCGGAAAGGGAAATCTTACCCCTACATTGTTCCTCATGACTCTGCAAAGGGATGGCGGGGATCCTTCTTCTATCTGGCTGACCAGGCCCCTCCTGAAAGGAAGTTTGGCCTGCGGTCTTTTGTTGATGGCCCCGCCGAGGAGCAGGATAGCTGGGGCGTCATGGACGATTTTACAATGGATGATGAATGCCAATTATGCTCACGGCGGATTTCGAAACTTGTCTTCTCTGGACTGACAGGTGCTGATACCATCCACTGCTGGATCTCATGGCGGATTCAGCCTCTTCAATACCGCCCAACCCTGATGTGCGAATATAGCGGAGTTGATGATCCTCGGCGCTATTCCAAGGAGGAACTATCTGCTGAAGAGGTCGAGCTACGAATCCGCAACATCATTAAGGTGGGACGGGATGAGCCTCTGAAGCTAAAGATCCCTATGTATGAGAACGGCAACTGTCCAAAGGTGCGAGTTTCTCCCTATTCCGCCATAACAGCTAATTTTTCTTAAATAACTTCGCATTTCCCCGCAGCTTTCTTCCCTACCGCCTGATACGTCCCAAACGTATCTATAATTTTTGATGCTCCATGCTTGTTTTTACACCATTTTCCTATTGTTTCGTTACACTTAGTGGCACTTTTATACATTTTCCGGAACTAACCTATTAACGAAGTGCCACAGTGCCAGTTTCCTGTTTTCTGCTGTTTTTGTGTTTCAGAAGTGATACACAGGAAATATTCTCGGAATTGGACGAAACAAGTTCCTGAAGTCATATTTTACGGGGAAGCTCCCAAACATCCGAAGACCTGACGGAGGGGGGCCACGTGGCCCCCACACACAGTGGCGGCGCGGCCACCCCCCTGGCCGCGCCGGGCCCACGTGAGGGGCCGTGGTCTCCCCTCTGACATCGCCCCTTCGCCTATATATACCCCCTGACGAGAAAAACCTAAGCCCCCGATCAGTTTTCCAGAATACATCGCGATCCACCGCCGCCGTCGACCCGAAGATCGGGAGGGTCCAGAAGCTCTTCCCGGCACCCTGCCGGAGAGGGGAATCGCCACCGGAGGTCTTCTTCATCGCCATGCTTGCCTCCGGAGCGATGAGTGAGTAGTCTACCTTGGACTATGGGTCCATAGCAGTAGCTAGCTGGTTGTCTTCTCCACCATGTGCTTCATGTTTAGATCTCATGAGCTGCCCTACATGATTGAGATCACCGTTATGTAATACTATGATGTTGGTTTGTTGGGATCCGATGAATATTGGTGTTTATGATTAAGTTGCTGTACTGAATTATATCTTTTGTTATCTCTATGTTGTTTATGATCTTGCATGCTCTCCGTTGTTAGTAGCTATCTTGGCCGAGTAGTTGCTAGTGACTCCAAGAGGGGGTATTTATGCTCGATAGTGGGTTCATGTCTCTATTTCACCTGGGGGAGTGACAGAAACCTCTAAGGTGGTAGATGTGCTGTTGCTACTAGGGAGAAAACAACATTCATATGCTCAAGGGCATATGCTTTGTTTACATTACACACTTTGCTTAATGCAATTATCTGTTGTTCGCAACTTAATACTTCTAGGGTGTTCGGATGATATCCCCGGGGGTGGATTATTAGTCATAGATGCAGTTGGATGGCGGTCTATGTATTTTGTTGTAATGCCCAAAGTGAATCTCATAGTGATCTTCTTGACATATCACGTTATCTTTATTCTATCAATTGCCCAACTGTAATTTGTTTACCCAGCATGTTATTTTCTATGGAGAGACACCACTAGTGAACTGTGGACCCCGGTCCTATTTTAATCATATTGCAATCACCTGTTTACAATTCCCGCACTGTTTATTTTACTCGCATATTACTACTGTTTTCCACTCGATACACTCATAACCTTTGTTTCAAGCAAACCGGTGAGATTGACAACCTCATCGCAAGTTGGGGACAAAGTATTTGTTTGTGTGTGTGCAGGTTCCGCGTTGCTGCTGGCCGAAGACGAGTCAACAAGAATCGTTAACGGCGCCCTTGTTGGAGTGTTATTAAGCCAGTCCGCATCACCTTCAGTCGTCACCGTCTCTCTTCTTCAAGATCGACATTAAACCTTGGTTTCTTAACTGAGGGAAAACTAGCCGCTACACTCATCATACCTTCCTCTTGGGGTTCCCAACGGGCTGGTCATCACCACGCACAAGGACTTACTGCTCCCACGTCAACTAAACGCCACAGCTCTTTTCTGGCGCCATCACACGAGTAGCAGCTTCTTTTCTGGCGCCGTTGCCGGGGAAGAGAGAAGACTTCTGCGAGGGGAGTTCTTCGCGCACACATTCTTTACTTTGTTATTTGTTTTGCTTTACTTTATTTATTTTACCTGCATTGCTTTTTATATCAAAAACCCAAAAAAATTAGAATCCTTGGTAGTTGTTTTTACTTGTTTACTTTCGTTTTGCTGAAATGGGTACTCCTGAAAACACCAAGTTGTGTGACTTTGCTAGCACGAACAATAGTGATTTTATCTGCACTCCTATTGCACCAACTGTTCCTGCTACCACCTTTTATGAGATCAAGCCTGCTTTATTGAACCTTGTTATGAAAGAGCAATTTTCTGGTGCTAGTACTGAAGATGCTGCAGCTCATCTCAACAATTTTGTTGAGCTATGTGAGATGCAGAAATATAAAGATGTTGATAGTGATATTATTAAGCTCAAGTTGTTTCCTTTTTCTTTGAGAGGAAAAGCTAAAGATTGGTTGCTGTCTTTGACTAAGAATAGTATTGATTCATGGGCTAAGTGTAAGGATGCTTTTATTGGTAGATACTATCCTCCTGCTAAGATTATAGCTTTGCGCAGCAATATTATGAAGTTTACTCAGTTCGATAATGAACATGTTGCTCAAGCTTGGGAAAGAATGAAATCTATGGTAAAGAATTGCCCCACTCATGGACTGACTACTTGGATGATTATCCAAACTTTTTATGCAGGACTGAATTTTTCTTCAAGGAACCTACTTGATTCAGCTGCTGGAGGCACTTTTATGTCCCTCACCTTGGGCGCCGCATCAAAGCTACTCGACAACATGATGGTAAATTATTCTGAATGGCACACCGAGAGAGCTCCACAAGGTAAGAAGGTAAATTCTGTTGAGGAAACCTCTTCCTTAAGTGATAAGATTGATACAATTATGGCTATGCTTGCTAATGATAGGACTCATGTTGATCCTAATAATGTTCCTTTGGCCTCTCTGGTTGCTCAAGAAGAGCAAGTTGATGTGAATTTCATTAGAAACAATAATTTTAACAACAATGCCTATAGGAATAATTTTGCTAGTAACGATTATAGGCCGTATCCTTCTACCAATGGTAATGGTTATGGTAACTCTTATGGTAATTCCTACAACAACACTAGGGCCGCGCCCTCCGAGCTTGAGGTAATGCTCAAGGACTTCATCGGTAAGCAAACTGCTTTTAATAAGACTGTTGAGGAAAAGTTAGGCAAAATTGATATTCTTGCTTCTAAAGTTGATAGCCTTGCTCATGATGTTGAACTTCTGAAATTAAAAGTGTTTCCTAATGATGTGAATGTGAGCAATATTGTTGCTGCCGCTAATGCTACCCAAGTTGGAATTGATAAAAATATTAGATTGTTAGCGGAATTGCATGCCAGGTGGGAAAGAGAAGATGAGATGGCTAGAGAGATGAAGGTATGTACCATTACTACCTCTAATGATGTTGCTCCTACTGATAGCAACCCTCTTACTTTGATTGGTGTAGAGAAAACTCCCACTCCTTGTGTTAAAAAGCTTAAAACTGCCAAAACTTTTTCTCAAAAGAGTGCTGAAATTTTTCGGAGTGTGGGAGATGATAGCTCTATTTCCTTTAATGATTTTGATGTTGATGGCTGCAATATATCTGAAGTTATTTTGTTCTTGCAAAAGCTTGCTTTGACTCCCAATGCTAGTTCTTTAAATATTGCTTTTACTAAGCATATTACCAATGCTCTCATAAAGATTAGGGATGAAAAGTTGAAGCAAAAAGCCTCTGTTCCCAAGAAGTTAGAAGATGGTTGGGAACCCATCATTGATATGCATGTTAATGGTTATGATTGCCATGCTTTATGTGATCTAGGTGCTAGTATTTCTATTATGCCTAGAAAGATTTATGACATGCTTGATTTACCACCACTTGAAAAGTGTTATTTTGATGTTCCTATTGCTGATGTTGCTAAGAAGAAACCTTTGGGAAGGATTAATGATGTTCTTATTGTGGTTAACAATAACCTTGTTCCCGTTGATTTTCTTGTTATGGACGTTGAATGCCATGCTTCATGTCCTATTATTTTGGGAAGACCCTTTCTTCGAACTGTAGGTGCTATCATTGATATGAGGGAAGGCACTATCAAGTATCAATTTCCACTAAAGAAAGGTATGGAACACTTCCCTAGGAAAATAAAGAAATTACTTTTTGACTCTATTCTTAGAGCAAATTATGAGCTTGATGCTTCATCACTTGATATTACTTGATTCGCAATTTTCTGCGCCTAGCTCAAAGGCGTTAAAGAAAAGCACTCTTGGGAGATAACCCAATGTTTTATTTTCAGTACTTTTTCTTTTATTTGAGTCTTGGAAGTCATTACTACTGTAATGACCGCTCCTTATCTTGTTTATTTCGTTTTTGTGCCAAGAGAAGCCTCTAATTTGAGTGAGGTAAAGATTTGGGGTTATTGCTGTCCTGAAACTGTTTTCGGTGCTTCACCGTAAAAATTCGTGAAAATTCTTTGTTTATCTTTTGGACCTGCGATTTCTTGTGCATATGCCCCAGGTTATATCCAAACTTTTCTTAGTTGAACACTTTTTGATTTGAGCAACAGAAAATCCCTCAAAAATTCGTCCTTTGTCAGCTGTTCAGTTTTGACAGATTTCTGCCAATATTTGTTTTTGCCACTTTATCGCTTTCTTTTGAGTTCTTTTTTATCATGGAACTCTTGTGGAAGTTGCTACAGTAGTATATACTTTATATGTGGTGGTTTTGGGTTGAAACCTGAAGCTAAAAGAGGTTGAATATATTTTATGCTTACACTAATGTTGCTAATAGAATTGTGTTTAGTTTTGTATGAAGGAAGTTTTCAAGTGTAGGGATTGGAGAATGATGAGATGAGTTGAAGAATGGACAAAATCTCAAGCTTGGGGATGCCCATGCATCACCCCAAGAAATATCCAAGAAGTACAAGCGTCAAAGCTTGGGGATGCCCCCGAGGCACCCCTTCTTCATCGGCAAAAATCAGGTCACCTTTCAAGACACTATATTTTTATTGCTTCATGCACTATGTGTTTTTCTTGGAGCGTCAGTTGTTTTAGTTTTCTTAGTTTGTTTAGTTTGTTTGTTTGCTGCAATAAATGGTTGGACCCCAACAAATTTCCTTTGGAGGAGATGTACTCGTTTTCATTTGCAAAGAACGCTCTAGTTTTCACTCTTATTAAAAATCGAGTGTTCTACTTTTTCTGCTACTGCTTTTGGTTTTCATTTTCGCCTTGATATGCGTTCAGATCTTGTCATATCTTTTCATCAAGGTGTATTTTTGCCTCTGGTCTTTATTGGTTTTCATCAAAAGAGGTATCTTTAAAAATTTCAAATGATGTTGGAAAAGAGAAAAAGCTTTGTGCAAAATAGTGGTACAAGAAGGAGCTTGTGTAGACTGCGGCTTAGGCTTTTTCATGTCATGCTTGATGTCTTTTTGATAGTATGCTTAGTAGTTTTTCTGTAGCATGACTTGTCTCAAATAACTGAGATTGCTTAATGAGCCTTTGAAAAAATCATGCGTTGTCTTTATTGTATGGAAGCATTATTTTGGTTTTCTCCTTGATGCTTTATTTGGGTTGACTTGGCGCATGCTCACACATGTTAGACTCTTCCAAAGTCGCCATTAGCCTTCATGATCATTTAGTTTTTGACTTTTGATGCCATCGTATGCTTCTTTTAATGTCGCTTTGTCGCTTTGCATGATTATGGCCATTATTGCTCTCTTAGTTGGTCACTCCCAGTCTTTTGCTAGCCCTCGCCTTGTACTGAGTATGAGCTCTACTCGTGCATCCAACTCCTAAAAGCCAAGTTTTCCATTGTGTCCACCATACATACCTACTAGCAGTTTGCTATTCCAAGTAAATTTGACTTTCTTTTATTTTCTCTTCAAATTAAACTCTTACCAGTGTTATGCGAAATTCGGTCAGTAAAGCTCTCACGAACCGGAAGGCACACTTTACTTTTTCCTGTTCTTAAAATTTTGACATTGTGGTCTTTTATGCTGAGTTGTTATGCTTGCAAGTTGTAAGTTGGATTCTAGCCCAGCCATGCTGTCATGGGGCAAGCTTTCAACATTGCACTTCTATTTGAGTTGATATCGTGATCTTTTGTTTATGGATGCCCGCTGTGTGAAATGAATTGGGAATCTTGTGAGGATCATGGAGTTTTTATATGTGTTAGGGAAACGCCGGGCCGCCAATCTAAGCCATGCATAATTCATGGTGGAAATTTGCAGCATACCCATGGTGAACATTCGACGACGCATCTCACAATAAAAAGCTAAACAATATAGCAAATAAAAGAGATGTCGAGGTGTTCATTGTCTGCTTGTCCTGTCATTTTGGTGTGGGCTTGTTCCATGTCATCGGGCACGGAGGTACCCCATTGGCGGTTCTCAATGATACATATATACTTACAATGACAAGAGCCTTGCTTGGGACTCTAAGTAAATTAGCATGGTTTGGGTACTCGTATTCACGGGACACGAGGTTTTCAACTTATGATTTGTCAAGCATATGCATCATAATTGTTCTCGCATTAACTTTAACCATTCAAGATGCTTATGATGGGGGCAATGAGAGCTCAAAGCCGGTAAGTACCATAATTTTTGAAGGTTATAAAACTTGCAATCACTGCTTCCCTCTGCGAAGGGCCTTTCTTTTACTTTTATGTTGAGTCACCACCTTCTTTCTTTATGCACCATTAAGAGAGCATAGTTGTCATTCTTAGTGTGATATGCATTGTCCCAAGGTTCATTGATTGACTCATATTGTTGGTTTCACTTGTTCTTAAATTATTTGTATCTAGTCGCCCTCTTAAACTTTGAGGTGTCCTATGCATTTATGTTTTGCTCTCTTTGAAGGACAAGCTGAAAACCATTTGTATGTTTTTCCTTATGATTTGAACACACGTTTGACTTTCATTGTTTCATTATCATGATCTTTTGTTTGTGTTCATTTGCATGTTTACAACATGGTTGCTAAGTTCTTATTGTCATGATTATATCTTTCATGCCCATGTTTTAAGTTCTATTGATCCCAGCTCACCAATGCTTACATATATGATCAAGATTGTGTAGGTGCATGTCACCTCAAAAATTATTCTTTTGTTATCACTTACCTACTCGAGGACGAGCAGGAGTTAAGCTTGGGGATGCTTGATACGTCCCAAACGTATCTATAATTTTTGATGCTCCATGCTTGTTTTTACACCATTTGCCTATTGTTTCGTTACACTTAGTGGCACTTTTATACATTTTCCGGAACTAACCTATTAACGAAGTGCCACAGTGCCAGTTTCCTGTTTTCTGCTGTTTTTGTGTTTCAGAAGTGATGCACAGGAAATATTCTCGGAATTGGACGAAACAAGTTCCTGAAGTCATATTTTACGGGGAAGCTCCCAAACATCCGAAGACCTGACGGAGGGGGGCCACGTGCCCCCCACACACAGGGGCGGCGCGGCCACCCCCCTGGCCGCGCCGGGCCCACGTGAGGGGCCGTGTTCTCCCCTCTGACATCGCCCCTTCGCCTATATATACCCCATGACGAGAAAAACCTAAGCCCCCGATCAGTTTTCGAGAATACATCGCGATCCGCCGCCGCTGTCGACCCGAAGATCGGGAGGGTCCAGAAGCTCTTCCCGGCACCCTGCCGGAGAGGGGAATCGCCACCGAAGGTCTTCTTCATCGCCATGCTTGCCTCCGGAGCGATGAGTGAGTAGTCTACCTTGGACTATGGGTCCATAGCAGTAGCTAGCTGGTTGTCTTCTCCACCATGTGCTTCATGTTTAGATCTCATGAGCTGCCCTACATGATTGAGATCACCGTTATGTAATACTATGATGTTGGTTTGTTGGGATCCGATGAATATTGGTGTTTATGATTAAGTTGCTGTACTGAATTATATCTTTTGTTATCTCTATGTTGTTTATGATCTTGCATGCTCTCCGTTGTTAGTAGCTATATTGGCCGAGTAGTTGCTAGTGACTCCAAGAGGGGGTATTTATGCTCGATAGTGGGTTCATGTCTCTATTTCACCTGGGGGAGTGACAGAAACCTCTAAGGTGGTAGATGTGCTATTGCTACTAGGGAGAAAACAACATTCATATGCTCAAGGGCATATGCTTTGTTTACATTACACACTTTGCTTAATGCAATTATCTGTTGTTCGCAACTTAATACTTCTAGGGTGTTCGGATGATATCCCCGGGGGTGGATTATTAGTCATAGATGCAGTTGGATGGCGGTCTATGTATTTTGTTGTAATGCCCAGAGTGAATCTCATAGTGATCTTCTTGACATATCACGTTATCTTTATTCTATCAATTGCCCAACTGTAATTTGTTTACCCAGCATGTTATTTTCTATGGAGAGACACCACTAGTGAACTGTGGACCCCGGTCCTATTTTAATCATATTGCAATCACCTGTTTACAATTCCCGCACTGTTTATTTTACTCGCATATTACTACTGTTTTCCACTCGATACACTCATAACCTTTGTTTCAAGCAAACCGGTGAGATTGACAACCTCATCGCAAGTTGGGGACAAAGTATTTGTTTGTGTGTGTGCAGGTTCCGCGTTGCTGCTGGCCGAAGACGAGTCAACAAGAATCGTTAACGGCGCCCTTGTTGGAGTGTTATTAAGCCAGTCCGCATCACCTTCAGTCGTCACCGTCTCTCTTCTTCAAGATCGACATTAAACCTTGGTTTCTTAACTGAGGGAAAACTAGCCGCTACACTCATCATACCTTCCTCTTGGGGTTCCCAACGGGCTGGTCATCACCACGCACAAGGACTTACTGCTCCCACGTCAACTAAACGCCACAGCTCTTTTCTGGCGCCGTCACACGAGTAGCACCGCCATCTGAGCTGAGCCGTCTCGTCCGTTATCCTCGGACGAAAGAGCTTACTGACGATGAGGATGAGACATCCTCGTCTCCCAAAGGACAGAAGGTGACGGAGGAGGAAGTAGTGGCGGATGAGCCTATAACGGCGGTTCCTCGTGGCGTTCGCGGTGCTGGCGGGCGCATTCGTGGGCTAGGCAAGAGAGTCATCTCTCGCCAGCCGTCCCCTGCCCTTCGCGGCCATCTGGACACCGTGCCCGAACATTCCGCCACTATAAATCTGCCAGTGCGGAAGTAAGGATAATCATAACTTGCCTTCATACCATGTATAACTTGACTATTCTAATCTGTGACTGTCTTCTGCGCACAGAAGAAGAAAGGTTTCTGGCCAGAAACCTCCAAGGGCCAAGCCATCTCCTGCTGCCATTCCACCTACACCGGACGCTCCTGCTCGCCCAACTAGGCTTTCCACTTCTTCCCAGCATGCTAGCAAGATGGCGGATGCTTCAGAGAAAAGTTTTGGACCATTAGACCGCCCCGCTAAAGGTGCCAAGAAGGTGAGTTTTAGCAGAAAAGCAGTCCAGATGGACGCAGGAGCTGGGGAGGCCTCGAAATGGAAGAAGAAATCAGAAGCTCTTTTCCGCCTCGACAACCTACAAGAGGAGTCCAGCAACCATGTGTCATCTGCTATGGCAGCGTTTGTTCAGAGAACCAGTCTTGTTAAAGAGGTATGTACTCCCAGTAGCCCCCGAGCACCATGGCGGATTTCGAAATTCGATCCGCGATGGAGCTTCAAGAGTGACCCCTGTAAGTTTTTGAATAGCACAGCCCTCGAGCGCTGGTAGTTTCACAGTGCTCTATAGAGAACTTTTGTTTTTAAATTTCATACTGAGTAGCCCCCCGAGCGTTATGGCGGATGACTATCTGTCATAAAGCTCTTAGGAAGACAAAAAAATCAGTATAAGTAGCCCCCGAGCATCATGGCGGATTCTATCCATTATGATGCTCTAAGAGTGACTAGAAAATCACCGTGAGTAGCCCCCGAGCGTTATGGCAGATTCTTATCCGGCATAAAGCTCTAAGAGTGACTAACACTTCAAATTTTGCCAGAACTACAAGAAGGTGGTGGAGGACCTGGTCTAGGTCGTCAGCTCGCAAGAGAAGGAGCTGGCGGAAAAAAGCGCTCTGGTGGTGGACTTGCAGCAGCAGCTTGAGAATAGCGGTAATTTACCTTAACAAGTTTGTTTTCCTTTATGCTTATTCAATCAATGCTGAGCTGACAAAATTCTGCCATGCAGATGCTGCCAAACTCAAGTCCACACTTGAGGGGGTGGAGAAGGGCCACGCCGTTGCGATGGATGGGCTGCAGCAGCAGCTCCATAAATCTCTGGCCACAAACACCTCCCTCGAAGAGCAGCTGAAGGACGAGGAGCGCCAGGGCAAGAAGAAGGACAAGGAGATAGCGGACCTCCGCAAAGCCGCCGCTGACTTTGAGAAGCGGCGTGAAGGCTTCAACGAGCTCCTCCATTACTTCCAGGACAACTTGCTAGGTACCATTCCTTCTTATAATGTAAAGTAGTTTCCAATTTCTGCTATGCCGTGCGTGACGCATCTTCTTTTTCCGCCATGCAGTTGCTTTGGGGCAGGGCGAGGCGGATACCGCTGAGGGCTTGCGCATGGCCACCGACGCATCGAGGAAGGAGCTTGATGGCCTTCTCAATGCTGGTCGCCAAGCGTGCGGGAGCCTGCAGATAGCGGGTTCTTCCAACCTCTCCGCCATTGCGCTCACCCAGAAGCTGCTGCTAGTGCCAGGGCTGGTGGCGGACTGGAAACTGTCCTCTGCTCGGGGTGGTGCCAAGACAGCTTTGACTTTGGCAAAGGCCCACTACCCCGAGATGGATCTGGACCTGCTCACCTCCGGCATCCCGGAGAGCGGCGAGGATGGTACGCCGGTGGACGAGGCCGCCATCCGGCAGAGCGTGCTTGGGTATGATCAACTGTGTGCCCTTGGCACTCAGTTGAATGTATACTACGAAGCATACGATCTGCCAGGGTCGCCAAGCCATGCTTCGGCATCAGCCTCTGCGGCCACTACAGGTGGTGATGGCGGTGACGAGGTGTCCTCCAAGGTTCCGCCATCTTCATGAGATGTGCCCCTGCAAGATGGCAGGAAAAAACACTTTGCATCAATTCGGCCCCTGAGTGGGTCTGTAATTTAAACTTAAACTGCGTGTGAATGTTTGTGCACTGTGACTGATCTGCTTGTGGCGGATCAGTTGAATGCTATTGAACTCTTGCAGCTTGTTTTTTATGAAGTGGTTTAATTGCGCGAAGAAACTGCCAGGCCTAGTTTTATGCAACTTGCAGTTTTTGCCATGCCCAAAAAACAACACTTTGAAAAAATTTCACGCGTAGGATTATGCGACCCGCCATCCGGCTCTCTGTGCTTGACTTTTCGTGAGATGGCGAAATCTTCGCACGAACAATCCGCTAGGGCGACGATACTTAATAGCAACCGTCCAAAACCCTAAGCAGATGGCGGCTCAGATCGCCAAAAAGTCACTACTCTGGAATCCACACAGAAAACATCGAATGAAGATCAAAACATAAAAAAAGCTACGCAGACCGCTTATGGCGGATTTAAAAGAGACGCAAGTGCAAAGCACAATTGCGCAAAAGGTTCCATACGATCTAAATGAACAATAAAGGAGGTAAAAGACTCAGAAAAAATCAAGAGTGAACCAAATGCTTTATTTCATTGATCATATAGAGGTGCCTATTACATAGCTAGAGAAGTGCTAAGTGTAGAAAGGACGTAGCTGTGCGATGTTCCATGGACGATCTGTCTCGTCGTAGATATCGTCAGGGTCTCTTCGTTTGCGCTTCTTACTTGGTCGCTTATCTAGCTCGCGAATATCAACGAGGTAGTAGGAACCATTCAGTAGAGCTTTGCTGATGACGAAGGGTCCTTCCCAAGGCGGGGATAGCTTGTGGGACTTCTGCTGTTTGAGGCGTAGCACCAGGTCACCTTCTTTGAACGAGCGTTGGCGAACTCACCTGCTGTGATAGCGGCGGAGATTCTGCTGGTAGATGGCGGATCTCTGGGCTGCTAGGTCCCGTTCTTCTACCAGCAGGTCCACAGAAAGTTGTCTGGACGCTTCTGCATCTTCTTCCTTGTAGGCCTCGACTCTTGGAGAGTCGTACTAAACATCACTTGGCAAGATTGCCTCTGCTCCGTAGACTAAGAAGAAAGGGGTAAGGCCAGTTGATCTGTTTGGCGTGGTCCGTAGACTCCACAGCACAGATGGCAACTCTTCTGCCCAGGCTCCAGCTGCTCTGTGTAGCGGTGCTTCTAGGCGTGGCTTGATCCCTGACATGATTAGTCCGTTGGTCCGCTCAACTTGGCCATTAGACTGCGGATGTGCCACAGATGCTAGGTCAAGGCGGATTCCGTTGTGATGGCAGTATTCTTCAACTTCTCCCTGAGACAGATTAGTGCCATTATCGGTGATGATGCTATGTGGGATGCCGAATCTAACCACAATGTCCTTGACAAATTTAAGGGCCGTTGTGCCATCAAGTTTTCTGATGGGCTTAGCTTCCACCCACTTCGTGAATTTGTCTACCGCTACCAGGAGGTGCGTAAATCCCGAAGGTGCTGTTTTTAGCGGACCCACCATGTCCAGCCCCCAGACTGCAAAGGGCCAAGTTATAGGAATCGTATGCAGTGCTGTGGCGGGCATATGGGTTTGCTTGGAGTACATCTGGCAACCGTGGCAGAGCTCCACAATACGGTCTGCATCTGCCTTGGCTGTTGGCCAGTAGAATCCATGGCGGAATGCTTTAGCTACTAGGGATCTGGCGGCGGCGTGATGCCCACATTCGCCTTCGTGGATCTCTCTTAGTATTTCGATTCCATCCACTTGGGATATGCACTTCATGAAAACTCCCGAGGTGCTTCGTTTGTAGAGTTAGCCATCTATGATGGTATACGCTTTGACTCTACGCTCGATTTGTCTTTTTTGGACTTCGTCTTCGGGAAGCTTCTTGTTCGTCAGAAATTCCAGGTAGGGCTCTGCCCATGGCGGATTGCTTGGCAAAACCGCCATAACAGGGGAGCACGCTAGCTCCGGATTTTCTGGATCCACCATCTTGACTGATGGTACGCGCAGATGCTCGAGGAATACGCCTGGCGGAACTGCCTTACGGCTGGATCCTAGTTTGGACAAGGTATCGGCCGCCATGTTATCTTCTCGTCATACGTGTTTTATGTCGTAGCCGAGGAAACTTTTGGCCATCTCATCCACTTCGTCTCTATATGCCGCCATAACTTCATTCCGAGCTTTGTATGTGCCAGCCACCTGCTGAGCCACAAGGTCGGAGTCTCCGCAGCACATGATGTGTTGTACGCCGATCTCCTTTGCGACACGTAGCCCGTGCAGTAAAGCTTCATATTCCGCGATGTTGTTGGTGGTGGGGAAGTGGATCTGGAGAACATAGCTTAGCTCATCTCCCTTAGGAGATTTGAGTGTCACTCCAGCCCCCGAGCCGTGTAGCAACTTCGAACCATCAAAGTGCATCACCCAATGCTCTGGTTCTGGGACGGGCGTAGTTTCCTGTGCTTCCTTCCAATCCGCCATAAATTCCGCCAGAGCCTGAGACTTGATGGCGGTGCGAGGCTTATAGTCGATGTCGAAAGAGGCCAATTCAATGCCCCACTTCGCAACTCGTCCTGTTGCGTCGCTGTTGTTGATGATGTCCTTCAGTGGCGCTTTGCTTACCACTATGATCTTGTGGTCATAGAAGTAATGCCTCAACTTTCGAGAAGCTAGGAAAACTCCGTATGCCAATTTTTGGTAGTGAGGGTAGCGTTGCTTGGATTCCGTCAGGACCTCGCTGACATAGTAGACTGGTCGTTGTACGCCATACTCCTGCGCTTCTTCCTTACGCTCTACCACCATGACGATGCTGACCACCCTGTTAGTTGCCGCCATGTATAGTAACATGGGTTCCTGGTCTTCGGGAGCCGCTAGGACTGGTGCAGTGGATAACACTCTCTTCAGATCCTTAAGTGCAGCGTCTGCCTCGTCGGTCCAGACGAATTCATCTGATTTCTTCATCAGCTTGTAGAGTGGCAAAGCCTTCTCGCCAAGACGACTGATAAATCTGCTCACTGCTGCCACGCAGCCTGTGAGTCGTTGTACATCTTTTAGATCTATGGCCCGGGAGATGTCGAGGATTGCCTTGATCTTCTCCGGGTTAACCTCAATTCCGCGGTGGGAGACGATGAATCCTAGGAGTTGTCCATCTGGGACCCCGAAGACACACTTCGTGGGGTTAAGCATCATGTTGTACTTCCTGAGATTGTCAAAGGTCTCTTGCAAATCCGCTATAAGGCCATCTTGCTTCTTAGACATAACTGCAATGTCGTCCACATATGCGTGGATGTTTCGTCCGATTTGATCCGCCAGGCACTTTTGCATAGTGCGCTGATACGTTGCTCCTGTGTTTTTCAGACCGAATGGCATTGTGACATAGCAATATGTGCCATAAGGTGTTACGAACGACATAGCGAGCTGATCGGACTTTTTCATCTTGATCTGGTGGTATCCTGAGTAGGCATCTAAGAAACACAGCAGCTCCGATCCCGCCGTCGAGTCAATGACTTGGTCAATGCGAGGCAAGGGAAAAGGGTCTTTTGGACACGCTTTGTTCAGGCCAGTGTAATCTACACACATGCGCAAAACTTTTGTGTTTTTCTTAGGAACTAGCACCGGATTCGCCACCCATTTGGTATGTATCACTTCCTTGATGAAGCCTGCTTTCAACAGCTTGGAAATTTCCTTTGCTATGGCGCGGCGCTTTTCATCTCCGAAGCGTCTCATGGCTTGTCTTACTGGCTTGGAGCCAGGAATTATCTGCAGAGCGTGCTCGGTGAGTTCCCTGGGTACACCCATCATGTCAGATGGCTGCCATGCGAAGATGTCCCGGTTCTCACGGAGGAACTCGACGAGCGCGTTTTCCTATTTGGGGGACAAGTTTGTCCCAATGGCGGTGGTCTTGGCGGCATCGCCAGCGACAAGTTCCACTTGCTTTGTGTCGACCGTAGGCTTGAAGGTGGGCGGGAAGGCGGAAACCTCCTGCTTGGATGCCGGCATCTCCGCGGGGTCCGTAGCAGCGTGGATTTCTTTGAACTCCTCGCCGAAGAACACTGCTTCCGCGAAGGCGGCTTCTCCTTCCTCGCACTCCTTTGCCTTTCTGAAGCTGCCATAAATGGTAATTATGCCATCCGGGCTTGGCATCTTCAGCTGATTGTAGATGTAACATGGCCTGGCATGGAAGCTGTGGAAGGCGGGGCGCCCGAAGATCACGTGGTAAGTGCTTTTGAACGGGACAACCTCAAAGGTTATGGGCTCTTCTCTGTAGTTTTCCTCACTGCCGAAGGCAACCTTGAGTGTGATGGACCCAAGGGACTTGGCTTGGCGACCAGGAACCACCCCATAAAAGGTGACCGCGCTATGGCGGAGTTGGGTCTTGGTAAGGCCGAGTTTTGTCAAAGTTTCCACGTACATGATATTCAGGCTGCTGCCGCCATCCATTAAGCATTTGGAGAACTCATAGCCATGGATTATGGGGCATACCACCATGGCGTAATATCCATCTGGGATGTGCTCTGGATGATCATCGCGGCTCCAGTGCACCGGTACCTCGGACCATCGGACGTACTGGCGGATTTTTGGCACGGTGGCATTAAGGGAGCGCATAGCAGCTCTCTGTGCCTTTGCCGTGGGGGGTCCAAGGAATGTGTGAAAGGCACCTTTTTTGTCCTTGATTGGGTTACCCTTGCCAGCACCACCCTCTGCCTTTTCGGCGGGTTTGGGCGCTGGGTCTTCGTCCATATCACTGCCATCCCTAGACTCCTTGTCTTTGTCCGCTTTTCCTTTGCCACGAGGCCGTTGTCGCCGGCTGTGTTTGAAGCCAGCTTCTTGATCCGCCTTGAGGTCGTTGACAAACTTGCAGTTTCGGTTGGTGTGGTTGCACTTTCCTGAAGCGTCACGATGGGCAAAACATGGCATATCACGGTATTCGTCGTAAGACACGGGGGCGGATGGTGCCGAAGCGGGAGTTGCAGAACTCCGCGGCTGGCCACCGCTACCGCCGCGTCCCCTGCCACGCTAGCTGCTTTGGCCCTTGTCAGCAAAGGTTGTGGCCACCATGTCTGGAGCCTGTTGCTCTTCTGGCGGATTCTTCCATTTGTTGCTGCTATTCCGCTTTCCAGTGTTCTGGATGGCGGAAGCCTTCAGAGATTCGCGGGCGTCGTCGTCGGCGGCCGCGTAGTTGCTTGCGATGGTGATCATGGAATTTAGGGTCAATTTCCCTTCGTTCCTTTCCCGCAACAGGCGATGGCGGAGCAGTTGGCCTCTCTCCAAACTGTCGATAAACGCGAGGATGGCGGATTCGTTAGTAACCCCCTCTGTGACGACCCCGAATTTATCACAAATTCGAAGTGCCCGTTATGCATTCCACCACAATCCCAGAATCATTGTTATGATACACATAACGTAGTTGGTAACCAGTTCCATAGACATTACAATACGGTGATTCAAATACAATGGTCATAGAGACCAAGTTCACATTACAATACAAGATAGCAGCGGAAATAACGTCTTCGGGTCCAGGCCTTCACTCTACAGGCAATGGCGTCTCAGTAGAAGATCTTAGTTCTGGTATTCTTCCTCATATCCTTCCCCCGGATACTCTTCCCCATAGTCTGGCCAAGTTGATAGCCAGGGACACAGCCGTGAGTACATTGGATGCACTCGCAAACCATCTTATAAAGGAAAAGTTGAAGTAGATATGCAAGGTTGATATGGTGGACTAAGCACTAAGTTTAGTTTGCAAAAGCTAGTTTTATTTCCCAAGAATGTTCATTGGTAGAAAAGAAGTTTAGTTCTCTAAATTCAACCTAAAAGGAACTTCAATGGTGTCAATATCAATGTCAAGTCAAGTCATGTCCTTTACCAAGTTCATCATAAGTTATTATCATTCTTGACAAAAGTCAAGTACAGCTTGCCAACTATCCATGACCGCGGGTGCGGCTATTCGAATAGTTTGATAACCTCTGTAGAGGGGTACACTTTACCCACAAGATTCGATACATCTGCCGGGAGAAATCCACGGATCGTCATACACAAGTATGCGGGGTTCAGATAATCAAACAAACTCTTTCACTTGCTCACCCTAGTATAGGATCCTTCCCTAGAGCCCGGGATACGGAATCCCCACTCCAGCGCCTCTAGTTTTGGCCGCTCCGGGATGCCGGATTAGTGGAATCCACTCGGTTCAGAAGTAACCGCTCACGGTGTCCTTCCATAAAGGTTGATACAAGGCCTCCCATACTAAGGTAAACAAGCTACGGACTAAGCCCCTTCCCATATAGGGGTAATGTGGTCGTACGGTATGGTTGGCTCACATAGTACATCACTTAGTATCATTTGACAAATACATTCCATAGTTCTTAGTCACGATTATTTTCCTTCATAAACCCATCATGTAGGAGTGGTTTCCAATTCAAGTTTTCAAGTTCAATTCACCAAGTTCAAATGGGGTTCCTCTAGAGATAGCACCAATTTTATTAGCGACTAAGCAACTACATTGAGGGATGACCACTAAGTAGAGTTGGATAAACTCAGCTTGATGCTCTTGCTAAGCAAGACATCACTACACTCTATCATTCTACTCTAGCAATTCAATCATGCAATTTACTTAAATCAAGTAGAATGCAATATTAAAACTAGGCATTGGGAGTATGAATCAAAAGATGGCTTGCCTTGGTTGGCAAAGTGTCCGGGGTATCCTTCTTCTTCTTGATAATACTCCCCCTCAATATCCTCTTCCGCAACACTAGCGTCTAGAAACGAATAATACAAAGCACACAATCATCACACAATACTAACATTACTTCAACACACATACTTGTTTTCACACAATAGTATTCATGGTGGATTTTATTTGAATTGGTTGGCAAGTTTTCTTCCAAGTTTGCATTGAGTGTGCAGGTTCACATTTTCTACCATAAGCCATATGTGGTTTACTTATTAAACATTGGTATTGATCTAGGAGGGGTTGGACTGGTTCAAGTGAGAAGGGTTTAATTAAGTGGATTGGTATTGAGGGCAACAATTAATTCTAAGTGTGCAATAGAAATCTATCATTTTATGCTACTAACTAGAATTGGGTTAGGGTCTAATTGGTACCACTAACAAGTTTTTAGTAGATTAAGAGTGACTAACCAGTAGGGGAGGTAATTAGTGAGTTCACAAATCAAGTTTCATATTTTTAGGTGGCTTAAACCAATTTCTAGAAATTATCTATGATTAATAAAGTTATGGTCACACTATTCTTATTTAATTAAATTCCTACTCCAAATGGAATTCTAACCAGTTCTACAGGCTAGAGCATTTGACAAGCTTTCCAACGCATATTTATTTGCTAGAAATGGATTTGTAAATCTCTTTGAATTAAAGTTTGAAAATCACATCTGAAAGTTATTTGAATTAATTCAAACGGTGGGAAAATAAATAAAAGCGTAACGGACCGATTTCTAAACTAACATGCCGACTCTGAACAGAACCCGAACGGGCCGGCCCAGAAAACGGTTCGCACGGGCGGGAAAGAAATAAAACAGAACCTGACAGGAGGGTCCCACCCGTCAGGTCACTTAACTAAACCGAATCGGTATGCTACCGACCGATCGAGATCCAACGGTCCACGGGCATCGTCTTCCTCAACTAAGGCAGGGGCTCACCGGCGTTGCAGGGACGACTGTTCGACGACGAGGGCGTGATGGAGAGGAAGCAGAACTCGACGGCGACGTGCGGAATCGACTCCGGCGACTCTCCTCCACCAATTCCCAGCGGCGGCTTGCTCCAGGGAGGTCGAACGCGGCGGCGCCCTCCGCGTCCAGTACCTCGCCGGCGAGGACGGCGACACCGAACGAGAGCGAGCTGGGTGAAACGAGCGTGTCTGGGAGGTAGCTGGGAGCGGGGCGAGTCTCTTCGTTTGATCGGTGGGGGTTTATATAGGCCTGAGCGTCGGGGGCGAGGGCATCCAGAAGCTCACCGGCTCGGGGGCCCTGGCGATGCGCATCGAGCAACACCGGGCACGGCGACCTCGCTCGCGTGCTGGGGGGGCTTTGGTCTCGGCTGCGGCGTGCTGTGGGTCAGTGCTGGCGAGAGCAGGACGGTCGGCGTCGTGCAGGAAGAGAGGAGACAGAGAAGGGGGGGTCCTGGGCGCGTTTCTCTTCTTCCCTCCACTTCTCACGGCTCGGGTCGGGGCAGGGGGAGCTGGGCTCGATCGCGGCGGTGTCTAGCAGCATGGCGACAGGGTTTGAGCGAGCAAGCACAGTGCAGCTCACAGTGATCAAGATTTGCTCGATTTTCAGCCTCCAGGTGTTCGACGAATTGCCCGCAAGAAATTCAAATTTGAATTTTTGAAATTTTCCACTTTGGGTGGTCAACATAATAGTCAAGGTCTCCAAATATATTTTTGTTGCCAAGAATGGTTCAGTTTTGCAGAAATCTTATTTCGAATTTGAAGTTTGGACACTGATTCAGATTCAAAGTTTGACAGAAGTTTGAGTGATGCTCTGATTTGAATTTTGGGTTGCAACCTTTTGGTTGAGTTAGTATGCAACTTGGTCAAGCTCAACTAACTGGCCAAACACCAAGTTGAGTTACAGATTTCTTATTCTAAAGGCTCAAAGTAGGGTGGTCAATAAGATTTCCTAGATCATCTTATTCTTCTCTTTTTCTTTCTTTCTTTTGTTTCTTGTTTCCTTGGTTCTTATAATTGGTCTCAATTGCTTCTGTTGGTTAACTTAGAAATAACTAACCATTGTACAACCAAAAATAACACACATGAAATCATAAAACACACATAATGGAAAATACATGCATACATGCAATAATAGATAAATAAAGTTTTATCTTGGTCCAAAATTTGGCACTTTAATTAATAGAAAGTGGATTACAATTTTCTGAGTTGTTACACCCTCACAGGAGTTCTTCATATCCAGCCATCGCGCGAGGAAAGTTCGGGAAGTCTCGTCGTCTGCCCGTCGGCACCGTTGGAGGTCACCAATGTTATGGGGTCTCTTGTAAGTCCCCTCGAAATTTTCGGTGAACGCAGTTTGCATATCGAACCAGGTTTGGATGGAGTTTTCCGCCAAGTCGTTGATCCACTGCCTCACAGTGCCGGATAGCATCAGGGGCAAATAGCGGACATTTTTCTTCATATCCAGCCAATTTTTCTCGATCTTGAACCCATGCGGGATGGGCTCATCACGAATCCGTTGTCCAAAGCACTTTGGGCCGAGGAAGAAGGCTGTTTGAGACTTGGCAATCTCGTTTAGATGGGTACGAGCGTTGTAGGGCTTCAGGTCCGGCGGATCCTTGCGAGAGTTGCGTGACCTTGCTGGTCCGCCACCACCACCACCGCCGCCATGGGGGCTCCCTGGTGGGGATGGCGAAGGGTCGCATCGCCGTTTACTCTCGCCGTCCAGCGACTGATCTTTGCAGCTACGACGGCTTCCTTCCGTTCTTCGTGGAGATGGATCGTCGTTATGGCGACGGGAGCCTTGCCCTTTGTCATCGTGGCGGCGAGTGGGACGATGCTTGTCTTTGTCGCCGTCACGGTGCGCGCCGTCGTCATGGCGAGATCGGTCCCTTCTCTTGGATCCGCCGTCTCTGCTGGTTTCCCGTCGTGGCGGATTGTCTTTGCGTCCAGTGTCACGGCTTCGTCCTCGCTTGCCATCATTGTCGCGTATGACGATCCCTCCCTTTGGGACTTCGAACGTCTTATACTTTGGTGGCGGCATGTTGGTCTTATGGCGAGGGGCAGCATTGTCTTGTTGGTATCCGTAGGCAGGGTAATTCTTGCGGGGTGGCGATGGATTTCTCTGCGGGCCTTTGCCATTTGGTTTGTCATCGGAGGATATTGGGATGGCGTTCGCCCGGTTGCGAGCTTCTCTTATTCGGATTTCTGAGGATCCGGTATGAGATTCGTTGTCAGGGCGCGCACCATGGTTGCCAGCCCCCTGAGCCTTAGAGGCAGTACTGGACCTGCATAGCGCGGGATCAGATTCGAGCCGTCATGATGACGTAGCCTTTTCCTGCTGCACTAATGCTTTGGTCATCAGTTTCACCGCCGTTTCTAGGGCTGCTGGGCTCTTATTATGCTCCAATAGCTCCTTTGTAGCCACGATATTTTCAATGGGCGTAGCCCTGACTTCATCGTGGTTTTTATCCACGTATGGCGGATTCTTGATGTACATCTTGGCCAGAGTTTCCGTTGTTGGTACGGTGAACTCAAGGTTTCGTACCAGCTGCGGGTCGCCGCCCTCGTTGATCTGGTTCTGGATGAGAGTGGCATACTTCTCTTCCATGTTCCTTGCGCGTTTCAGCGTGTCTTGAGCTGTAGCAATGTCGTCATCAACCTGCTTGCCCATCTTCTCGACTCGCTTTGCTTCCTTGAGGAGTGCTTGCCTCTTCTTCTCGAGATCGTTCACATCTCTGACATAGTCAGGGGTGATTGGATCTGCTAGAGTTCCATAGACGACCTTGTCCAGCGGGGTCGTGAAGTCTTCCGGGTGCTGGTCCACGGGGATGGCGGGTTGCAGAGGCCTGGGTCCGCCGTGGATCCCAGGAAGTTGTTTCGTGGCGGGATCGGCGGCTGGTGGCGGGTTACCCTGCTCATTGCCGGCATCTCCGTCGTGGACTGCCTGAGATGGCGGATCACCGGTTGTCTGCCCAGCATCATCTCCTTTGTTGGTTACAAACACCTGCTTGGCCGCTGCTTGTTGCTCTTCAAGTGCCTGCTGCGCCAATTCCGCCTCGAGTTTCCTCATGGCGGCATCGTAGTGGTCAGAATCATAGCCTTTGCTGTCCCAGTCATCCGATTCACCACTTTCGTTAAGTGCCTCAAGGATGGATTCACCTGGGCTATCTTCTCCATTGGAGGTAGATCCCGAAGTGATACCTGCGAACGCAACAAGGCAGTACCGCGTTGTCTCTAACGCCAGATTACTCATGGCGGATTCACTGTGGTCTTCCACCACTTCCTCTACCTCTAGGGCGGGCTGGGTGGGATTACTTTTCAGATCCGATCTGGACCACTTGGAAAGTTCCAGATCAGATGAGTCCTCCTCCGTATCCAGCTCGAAAGCGGTCCGTTTGGGGATTTCAGCCATACCGATCCGCCAGAAATTGGTTTCCGTGGCGGGGGTAGGGTTTGTCTCTCCGATGAAGATATGGATATCTCCAATCAGAACGACGGTGAATCGAGCAGGGTCTTCTCTAGCCGGCACCCAGAGGTTATCCGCTGGGACGATGGGGAAGCCGGAATCGTAGAGGACGCGCCCGATGGCGACGGTGTCGCCGATGCCTGGATCCGCGCTCCAGACGCGCTATGCCCCACGGTGGGCGCCAACTGTCGTGGTTTCGTCAACAGATCTGCCATAGAGGTAGGGGTATGGCGGTTTGTGGAAGGGGGTGAACACGGAGGAGCGATCTAGGACGGTGGTAGCACGAGTTTACCCAGCTTCAGATCCCGCAATGGTGGCGAGATCCTACGTGCTGCTATAATTCACTATATGGCAACAAGTGCTCGATTACAATGATGAGGTTGGCTGTTTCGCTATGCGATCGGCCGTATGACTAGAACGTCTAACTTGCCTCAAGGGCTGCTCCACGCCGGGCTTATAAAGGCGCCTGGCGTGGGCTACACGTTGGTACCGGAGCGGATACAACTTGGAGTCCTAGACAAAGTCCTATGCGTGTACGTGAAGGTAACCCGCCATGGGCCGTCTCCAGATCCGCCATAGGCCTGCCGTCAGTAATCCGCCAGGCCTGTCTGAGGATCCGCCATAAGCGCCTGCGTCCAGTACCGCCGTGTCAACTTCAGCAACTGGGCCGCCCGGTATGGCGAATCCGCCATACCACCCCTGATGGGCCACCCTGGCTTGCTGATTCAGGACTACGTTGCTGGTATACCTATTTGGTATATCGCCAACAAGTAGTAAAATAGCAGCGATAATAGTAACAGTAGTAAACAATAGGAACAAATACTGTAGGCATAGGGATGGATTTCGGGCGTTGCATGGATAAGATAATTCATGAAATCAATGAGACATGGGCATTGCAGATAAATAATGATAATGCATCCTAGTACAAACAATCATAGGCATGTGTTCCGTATATAGTCGTATGTGCTCACAAGGAGAAACTTGCACGACATCTTTTGTCCTACCAGCCTGTTGCAGCAGGGCCTCAAGGGAAACTACTGGTAATTAAGGTACTCCTTTTAATAAAGTACCGGAGCAAAGCATTAGCACTCGGTGAACACATGTGATCCTCACATCATATCCATCCCCTGCGGTTATCCCAATTTCTGCCACTTTGGGGCCTCGGGTTCCGGACAACAATATGTGTATACAACTTGTAGGTAAGACCATAAACAACAAGTATCATCATAGAAATAATAACATGTTCAGATCTGAAATCATGGCACTCGGGCCCAAAGTGACAAGCATTAAGCACAACAAGTTGCAACAATGTCATAGGCATTAAATAAAGATACTAGGCACTATGCCCTAACAATCTCATATCAAATTACATGAACGATCTCATCCAATCCCTACCATCCCCTCACCTACAGCGGGGGAATTACTCACACATGGATGGGGGAGTCATGGATGGTCGATGGAGGAGCGTCGGTGATGATGGTGATGAAGATCTCCTCCAAATCCCCGTCCCGGCAGGGTGCGAGAACGGAGTTTCTGGTTCCGAATCGCGGTTTTTGATGGCGGCGGCACAGCGGAAGTCTATCTGGTAAAAATGTTGTCTCCCCGATATAATCGAGTCAGGGGGTATATGTAGGCGAAAGGAGGGGTCGAGAGGACGGCCGAGGTACCCTCACGCCAGGTGGGCGCGGCCAGGGCTGGGCCGCGCCCCCTGTGTGTGTGGGGCCCTCGAGCCTCCTCTCCGTCTCGTCTTCTGGCTCCGTGGGTCTTCTGGTGAAATAAGATTTTTGATGATTTTTCCCAAATTTTTACTGAAAGTTGGATTTCTGCACAAAACAAGACACCAGAGCAATTCTGCTGAAAACAGCGTTAGTCCGTGTTAGTTGTATTCAAAACACACAAATTAGAGGAGAAACAATAGCAAAAGTGTTCGGGAAAGTAGATACGTTTTGGACGTATCAAAGCCCAAGTGTAAACACTTAGACTCACCCTCAGAGGCTACTGACAGGCAAGCATAAGAGTCGTAAAGTTAGGATTTTTGGATTTACATGGCTTTTAAGGCCGGAAGGCTCACAGAAGGAAGAAACTAGGACGAACTCGGTTTCGATCATCTTCTTCTTCAGAGGAGACGGCGGCTTCGGGAGATCGACCTCGGGCGCGGCGTCTCCAGCTGCTTTGTCCTGCGAGTCCGCGGTCTGCTCGAGGGCGGAATCGTGGGGCCCAACTTGATAACGGTCACGATCCCCCGGGCTCGCCGAAGTCTCCTCGGTGGAAGATCTGAAGCAGGCGTCGAAGTCAACATAGTACAGTCAATCCAAGACGAAATTACATGAAAAAGGAGTTCGACACGGACACTTACGATGCTTCGAGACCAAACTTCGAAAGAGTCTTCTTCCTAAGTCGAAGAGGGGGGCGGCTGCTCAAAGGCGCGGCAGGGATCGCGCTATCATCATCGTCACCAGATGAGAAGTGGGTGTCGCCGAGATCTTCTGAATCCTCGACGATGTCGGCATCCACAACTTTCTTCTTCTTCGATGCTCGTGACGGCGACAGAGCAGCGGAGGTCGATTCTTCCGGGGCCTCGATGAAATCACGCCCTGGTTATTCACCGTCTTCGGGCTGGGGCGGATAACATCGGGCCACATTGATAACCTGAGCAAGCATCTTTCATCACTTTCGATCCAGATCAACAGATTCACAAATGAACAAGAAATGTTCGGCTAAAGATAACGAGCGTACCTCGGTGCGGGGGAAGGCCTTGCTAAAGGCCACTGCACCGAAGATTTTCGGAACGAAAGATTTCTTCTTGATGTTGGTGACAACACGCACGCTGTCGTCGATCTCGGATTCATGTAACTCGTTGGGAGAGATTCGCGTTGAGTCTTGGCGATCGGTATAGTCCCACATACAGTGGGCCCGAGCGGCGAGCGGCTGGATTCGACGTTCGATGAACGTACGAATAAGCTGGTCGCCCGAAAGCTCCTTCTTGGGTGTGGCCCGAAGCTGCTGAATTTCTCTATCAGCGGCTTCGTGATCTTCATTTCCTCATCGGAAAGCTCGTGCCTCCAAGATACCCGCGGTCGCAGGATGGTGGTGGCCCGAAACTCCTCGAGCCCGAAGTCTTCGCCAGCGGAGGACTTGTGCTTGGCGTAGAACCACTTCGTCCTCCAGCCGGGGTTGTTTTCGGGCGTCTGAAGATTGAAATATGGCACGTCCGGGCGCACTTGGCAGCTAAAACCACCAGTCTGATAGCGCAGAGGCTGCCGGATGGTGAAAATCCAGCGCCAAAGCGCCCAGTGGGGTTCGATCCCCAGGAAACATTCACAGAGCGTGATGAAACACACAATGTGCAGAATCGTATTGGGATTCAGATCATGGAGCTGAATCCCGTACGCAAAGAGGAGGCCACGAAGAAAAGGGTGCGGGGGAAGTGATAGCCCCCGCAGCACGAAAGCCAGGAAAATTACCCGGAATCCTGGAGGTGGCCGAGGAACAATTTCTGGGCCGGCGGCGAGCGCCTCCGCCGGATTGTTCTTGAGAAGGCCGACCTTCTCGGCTACGGACATCTCCTTGTCCTCGATCTTGGTCTGCACCCAGTTGCCAACGATGGAGGTGTCGGTGTCCGCAATCTTGGCCTTCTTGGCGACAGCGCCGGCGGCAGCGCCAGCTACTATTGAGCCTCTCTTGCCCATGGAGGCGACACGCAGCAAAGCTTTGCAGAAATGGAGATGGGAATGAGGCATCGCGGGAGCTGAGCGCGAGGAAGACGATGACGGCGGCGGAGTGGGGTGTACAGTTACCCTCCGCTGTTGTTTTTATTCTACTCCTAGTAATCCATCAATCTATCCTAGCCGTTCATCGCGAAGGGGAAACGGCTGGACAGATCTGGCCGTCCACGTGTCAGCACCGCAGGAGCCGCGACCTCCACTACGCACGGTAATCAAGGAGACCGAGCGGACTTTTCTCACCCACGCGCGGGACGTGCGGTTAAACTCAGTCAACAGCCAGGACGCGTGAGCAGGTGGGCCCACAAGACGTTTGGTCTTGTCAATGTCAGTCCATCTTGGCAGAGGGTGGCGTGACAACTCGAAGAATCCAAGCGTCATCATTGACATCATGGCTCGCAGAGCGGTTTCCTTTGGAATTAAAGGATAAGCTCGATTTCGGACCCTCATATTTTTGAGGTATGTGCTTTTTCGAGGCTAAGCTCTTTCGGAACTGTGTTTTTTCGCGAAGCTTTTTCTCGTCCTTTTTGAGGATATTGCCTTTCGAGCGGCTTTTTTCCCATACTTTCGAGCCTTCGGAGTTTTTCGAGTGAGTTTCTCTGTATGACCACTCGAAGAGATTCTGTTGCTTTAATCGGTATCATTTTGGCATTCAAGGAGCGAGTGTTCGCTCTCGAATTATTCGCCACGGGCCAGCAGAGCCTTCAGGCATCTTTGATCGAAGGTATCGATTCTCCTAAGCTCTCGCATTCGGGTAGGATGTGTCGCTTTGACTTTCGAGCAGGGATTTGCGGTTTCTCGAATTGCACTCTGGCTAGCAACATCCTCTCATCATCCAAGTCATGGCTGTTGATTCTTAGGTCTGGCCAGCAGAGCCGCAAGTTTACTCAAATAATGACTTCGCCGGCTTACTCAAATAATGACTTCGCCATGGGCTGTAGTCCCCAGGTTATTCTTGGTTCAAGGCCAGCAGTGCCTTAGCTACGATTCGGGGGTGGCTTTAGCCCCCTGAATCCAACTTCATGCTCACCCATGCACTCAAAATTCCCGAATTCTGGTGGCAATATACCAATTCAGATGCCGTATGTCAAATACGAAGGTAAGTCCACGGTTTGCAACACCAGATGGCCAGGTATTTGTATCAAGCGTGCTCTGCCGAGAAATTTTCCATACCTTCGTTATGAAGTTTGCACCGATGGACGCATCGGGAGCCCCACACTGAACTGGGCTTCGACCCGGTAAGTCCAACACGGCTCGGGTCGAGGTAGCGCCAGCCCACACGGGTTCGAGTCGGGGGACTCGAATCTGAGTAAGCTAACCGAATGTTTTTGTGGCTATGCAATTAACTGAGACCCGGCGTGATTCTCAGGCCGGTTATGCGTATCCCCCTGCAAACCAAGCTAAACACTTTCGAGGCTCAAAATGAGTATTACTCGAATCAGCCGCATCTAACAGATGCATCATTTGTATACTTGCTATGCTTTTGTGCTTTTTTAGGAGAGGCGAATATAGTCTCGTGCAATCAAAAGGAGACTCGAGTTAGAGTCCCTGCCATAGTCTTCGACTATCCCAGGCACTCGGGGGCTACTGATGAAGGAATGACAAATAGGCCCTCGATATTCGCCTACCTGGCTTTCGGCCCAGGGGAGATTACTGTCGAAGGAGTTGCAAGGCCCATAAGGACAGTGGCTAGACACGGCCCAAGAGCTACACTTGGCGTGCGAGCAAGGATTCGAAGAGTCCAAGTTGGATTAGTCTTCGGCTAGGGCTTATTCGAAACTGATCCGATCTGTATTTTTCTTGAGGGACAATCCTGAGACCCAGCCTTCGCATATAAAAGGCTGGGAGGGAGGTCCCGAAACCCTAGACGCTTTTTCCACCACCTCACGCCGGAGCGCTCGAAACTTTAGAGCTCTCTGTCTTCAGCTAGATCCAATCTACACCACCATTGTAACACCTCCATCATAGCCACCCCATCAATAAAAAGTTAGACAAGCAGGACGTAGGTCATTACCCTACCAAGGGGGCCGAACCTAGGTAAAACCTCGTGTCTCTCTGCTTTCGTCTGATCGCCATCGAGTTCGCCGGATCCCCAAAGCGCTCCATGAATCGAAAGCCCGCAAACATGGGCATTGCCGGGGTAGAACCTCGTCAGTAGCCTTTGTTGGGCATATCGAAAATGGCTTATATGTGATTGACTTCTCGGAGAAGGTCACTAAAGCCACGACTTGCCTAATGGCTAAAGTTGACGTGGGATGGCTTTGGCATCACCGGCTAGGCCACGTCAATATGAGAACTTTGCAAAGTCTCTACAAAGGTAACCACATCCTAGGACTAACCGATCTAACCTTTGCCAAAGATCGTGCGTGTAGAGCTTGCATTGAAGGAAATATGCATGAACTTCCTCATCCTAGCAAGATGATCATTTCCTCTAAGAGGGTCTTAGAGCTCCTTCACATGGACCTCTTTGGCCCTCCATCTCACGCAAGTCTAGGAGGAAAGAAGTATTGCTTGGTGATTGTTGATGACTACTCAAGATATACATGGGTCTACTTCTTCAAGCACAAATACGAGACCCAATAAACCGTCAAGGACTTCACCAAGGAAGTGGAATGTCAATATGGCCAAGATATCTTGATGATTCGAAGTGACAATGGAACGGAGTTCAAGACCTACACTTTGAATGAATTCAGGAGTGATGAGGGGATACGTCATCAATACTTGACTTCCTACACTCCGCAACAAAATGGTGTAGCCGAGCGGAAGAACCGGACCTTGATGGACATGGCTAGGACAATGTTAGCGGAGTTTAAGTCTCCGTATAACTTTTGGGCCGAAGCTATCAATACCGCATGTCATGCCTCTAACCGGTTATATCTTCGCAAGGGCTTGAACAAGACTCCATATGAGGTCCTCATCGGCAACAAGCCTAATATCAAATACTTTCGAGTATTCGGTTGTAAGTGCTTATATCTTAGAAAGGGTGTCCATTTGTCCAAGTTTGACTCTAAAGCTCTTGAAGGAATCTTTGTTGGTTATGCCGCCGAATCTCATGCTTTTAGAATCTTTGACAAAGAGTCCGCTCGTGTTGTTGAAGTTTCTAACGTGAGATTCGACGAGAATGACGGCTCCCGTGTGGAGCAAAAGTGGTGTTTGTGATGTAGGTGACGAAATACCTCCTCAAGCCATAAGAAGAATGGGTGTGGGCATCTCATACCCATTGAGGAACACCTTTTGGCGGAAGGAGAAGGACTATGCTCTACTCAAGTGGAGCCTTCATCTTCACAAGCTCCACAAGCTCCACAAGGTCCGATTGATGCTAACCAAAGACAAGCTCTAGACCCTCACTCAAGCAAGCAAGGCCAAGATCAAGACCAAGTGGACGGTGGTGATTCTTCACCAATGGTAGATCAAGGCCAAGCCCAAGATGATGAGCATGCTCATGTTGATGATCAAGCTCAAGTTGAAGGTCAAGGCGAGGACCAAAATGGTGGTGATGACCAAGTGGCTTCTCAAGAGTCTTTTGAAGAAGCTCAAGCTCGCCGTGCAAGGAAAGTGGAAGAGGCTCTTCGTAAGGGGAGCCATACCTTGGATAGTGTGATTGGAAGTGTGAGGAATGGGGTTTCTACAAGGAGACAATTAGCCAACTTTAGTATCCATCATGCCTTCATCTCTTGTGTGGAACCCCAAAAGGTGTTTGAGGCACTTGAAGACCCAGATTGGGTAGAAGCTATGCACGAAGAACTCAACAACTTCAAGCGCAACAAAGTTTGGTCTTTGGTGGAGAAGCCCAAGGATTGCCGCAACGTCATCGGAACCAAGTGGGTGTTCAAGAACAAACAAGACGCCAATGGGATCGTTGTGAGGAACGAGGCTCGCTTGGTTGCTCAAGGATACTCTCAAGTTGAAGGCATTGACTATGGGGAGACCTACGCTCCTGTGGCTCGCCTCGAGTCAATCCTTATCCTCCTTGCTTATGCTTCTCACCACAATTTTAAGTTGCATCAAATGGATGTGAAGAGTGCTTTTCTCAATGGTCCTCTTCATGAATTAGTATATGTAAAGCAACCCCCGGGCTTTGAGGACCCTCATTTCCCGAACCATGTCTACAAACTCAATAAGGCGCTCTATGGCCTTAAACAAGCCCCACGTGCGTGGTATGAGCATCTTAAAGAGTTACTAGTGGACCGTGGTTTTAAAATAGGGCTCATTGATCCAACTCTTTTTACTAAGAGGGTCAATGGGGAGCTTTTCATATGCCAAATTTATGTAGACGACATCATATTTGGCTCTTCTAACAAAATCTTCAATGATGAATTTGCAAAGCTAATGACAGACAAATTCGAGATGTCCATAATGGGAGAGTTGAAATTCTTTATTGGCTTTGAAATTTGGCAATTGAGAGGTGGGACCTTCATCAATCAAGCCAAGTATATCCAAGACATGCTCAATAAATTCAACATGGACTCCGTAGTTAAGGGAGCCAAAACCCCCATGTCGACTAATGTTACTCTTGATCTCGATCCTAATGGTAAAGAGGTGGATCAAAAGCTTTACCGTTCTATGAGTGGCTCGTTACTCTATCTTTGCGCATCTAGACCCGATATCATGCTTAGTGTGGGAATGTGTGCACGATACCAAGCTGCCCCAAAGGAAAGCCATTTGATGGTCGTGAAAAGAATCTTTCGATATTTGATTCATACCCCAACTTTTGGCCTTTGGTACCCGAAGGGATCAAGCTTCGAGCTTGTTGGGTACTCGGATTCCGATTGGGCGGGAGACAAAGTGGATATGAAATCAACTTCCGGGGCTTGCCAATTTCTTGGTAGGTCCTTAGTTAGTTGGTCTTCCAAGAAGCAAAATTGCGTGTCTCTCTCCACCGCCGAAGCCGAGTATATGTCCGCGGCAAGTTGTTGTGCTCAACTCCTTTGGATGAGGCAAACGTTGAAGGACTATGGAGTTCATTGCGACAAGGTTCCACTCTTGTGTGAAAACAAGAGTGCCATCAAGATTGCTCATAATCCGGTTCAACACAACAAGACGAAGCACATTGAGATCCGGCATCACTTCATCCGGGACCACGTCAATCGAGGTGATATTAACCTATCTTATGTAGGTACAAATGATCAACTTGCCGACATCTTCATGAAGCCCCTTGATGAAGCAATATTCCGAGAGTTAAGGCAAGAGTTGAATATCATTGATTCTTGCAATGTGGCTTGAAAGTGTGCACTAAATCCTATACGATAGCACGTGTTCTAATCTAGATGTGGGCATGGATATAGGGGGAGTGCGGTCCTAATTAATTGGACTATCCCTCTCCCCATAATGTCGAAAGTAATGAAATCATTCTCTTAATATCATTTTGTGATATGTGAGCTTCAATGATGAGTATTGGTTATGGACCCAAGATATATCTTCGTGGTCCAATGCCAAAAGACTCATATATGGTGGCTTCGGCCACCGATCTCATCCTTCGAAGAGTTAATTCCTTGAAAATCTTTTTGAGTTTTATTGAGCTTTCTTGGTTTTATTGCTCTTCGATATGGGAAGGCACTTATGTTGGTTTTTACCAAGTCGTTTTATTGTCTCTTGCAACATTAAGTGTCGAGAACCACTCCATGCTTGTTTCTCTAACCTAAGCCCTCATCGTCTCTAAAACTCTTATTTCTAACATACAAGTCAACCTCTTGTTTTACCTTGGTTCTTGATGAGATGGCCGTACTTTCCTTGTGCAAGTGATAGAATTTTTCCAAAGGGTGGAAACCCTTATTTCCTGTGCAAAATTTCTTGCTTCCATGTACTTCCACGAAGTGGTGCACTTCCCAGTACATGGGGCGGAAATTTTCCCCGGAAATTTGGGCGGAATTTCCGGGGGCCAGAAATTCCGCCCCCAGGGCCGGAATTTCCGCCCCCAATGGTTAGCCTATAAAAGCAGGGGGCCGGGGTGAAGATACCTCTTGGCTTCTTCTTCCACCCCCGACCCTCTCCGGTGACTCCCTAGCCGCCGGAATCCCCGGATCTCGCCGGCCCATGCTCTCCTCGGTATGGGGGTTCCTTTACTCCACGTGGTTTTCACCATGGATGACGGTATTGTCCCAAATCTCTCTCCCTAGGTGCTCTAGCCCTAGTTCTAGATTCGTTTGGGCCGATCTGTTTTTCCATTGAAAGGAGCATGTTTCTAGAGGTAGTATCCTGCCTAGGGAACCTAGCATTGAACTTAGTTTGGTGCCGATCTACTTTTTCCAGAGATTTTTGCATCTATTTCGTAGTTCTCTCAACAGGCCAGAATTTCCGCCCTTGGCGCCGGAAATTCCGGGGGGGGGGGGCAGATATTCCGTCCTTTGGTCCGGAATTTCCACCCCCTGGCCAGAATTTCTGCCCCTCTGGCCGGAAATTCTGCCCCCTCTGATGAGATTAATACGACATAGATGGATCATCTCTAGAGTGTTTCTGCCCTTCTAGTTCTCTTCTATGTTCTATCTAGCTATCTTTTCGACTTGTCTGTTCTCAACCCCTGCTATTCTCCCTATTTCTTTCACAGGTGGCTCTAGCTCTCGTCCTCGTTGTGACCAGCGTGGTCGTTCTGCTACTCGCAAGCGGAACTTTCAGTTTGTCTCTGAAGGAACCTTTGAGGATGAGTACTTAACTCGCCAAGCTGAAGAGGAGGCTGCTCAAGAGGCTGCACAGGCTAAAGCAGCCAAGAAGGCTGCACGTCGCCAAGCGAGGGCGCCCCAGGTCAACTTTGAGACCATGAGTTCTGTGGAGTACAGTGCGTTGAGGCAGCTTGACTGGTATGCTGAGGCTAGAGATGAAGAACTTGAGGACAACAGATTCTGGTGTCTGAATCAAAAGCTTATCTATGAGCAGGTTTACCGCATTATGTCTCAGCGGGTTTGCTACATGCATGTGTTGGACCGCACTCATCTCAAGAAGAAGTCTGAGTATTTTTGTGATGCTCTGCAGATCATGAAGAGACTTGGTCTGTTTCACCTCATGGATATTCAGTGTCACTATAATGAGAAGATTATTCAGCAGTTCTACGCTACTCTCTCCTTTGAGAAGAATGATGCCCTCACTTTTAAGTGGATGACAGGAGACGAGATGCGTCAGTCCGACTTCTATGAGTTTGCTAGGTTGTTGAACTATGGGTTCTAAGGTTACAGTGTGCCAGTTGGTCATCGTGTGCATCAGCATGGAGCTCATCCGGACAAGAATTTTTTGGCTCCTCTTTATTCTTCCAGTGGGAAGATTGGTACCATTGTGGGTCTGCTCCCTCTCTACAACATCTTGCTTCGCATGTTCTGGGAGAGTATTTCACCTACTGGAGGTAATCGGGATGCTATTCGCTCAGCTCTTGTTGAGCTCATGTACTGATGTCTACGCACTTCTATTCTTGTAGACACTTGTTGGGCCTCCAAGTGCAGAGGTTTGTAGAACAGCAGCAAGTTTCCCTTAAGTGGATCACCCAAGGTTTATCGAACTCAGGGAGGTTAGAGGTCAAAGCTATCCCTCTCAAGCAACCCTGCAATTACGATACAGAAAGTCTCTTGTGTCCCCAACACACCCAATACACTTGTCAGATGTATAGGTGCACTAGTTCGGCGAAGAGATAGTGAAATACAAGTGGTATAGATGATTATAAGTAGTAAACGTGATGTGAAATAAATATCGCTGCGAGCAAACAAGTAACAAAATAGCAAGTAAACGGTGTGCAATGCTTGGAAACAAGGCCTAGGGATCATACTTTCACTAGTGGACACACTCCCAACAATATAACATGATTGAACAAATAAACAACTTCTCTCCACGATGGTACTCTGAATTACTCTCCTATTGAATAACACTAATCATTGTGTAGTGGCTACAAAAGCACCCCTTAAAGTTCATCAAGTACTTGACAAACACCACTCATAGAGACATCCAAATCAGATCACAACTCAAGATAGAAATCATTGCAACTTAGACCAAGTACTAACACGGTGCACACACTGTCAACATTACACCATGAAAGGAGGAATAGATCACTCAAACTATCATAGCAATAATTATTCTCATAATCCACAAGAGATCACAATCATAGCCTAAACCAAGTACCACCACGATGCACGCACTGTCACCGTTACACCATGGCAGGAGGAATAGATTACTTTAATAACATCACTAGAGTACACTATAACAATTAAGCATAGGAGTAGCATAATATCTGAATAATAACATCTACTTGTTCAACATGATACAAAGCTCACGATCACATAAAGATCACATCATGGGAGAGAGAGGTGAACCACATAGCTACCGGTAGAGCCCTCAGCCCCGGGGATGAACTACTCCCTCCTCATCATAGGAGACAGCAAGGTTGATGGAGATGGCGGTGAGGTCGATGGAGACGGCGAAGACGGCGATGGAGATCGATGGAGATGGCTTCGGGGGCACTTCCCTGTCCCGGCAGGGTGCCGGAACAGAGACTTCTGTCCCCCGAAATTCGTCGACGGCGGCGGCGGAACTGCGGAACTCTTTCTGGAAAATTGCCGACCCCCCTAGGGTTTTCCATCCCGAGGCTTTATATAGGCGAAGGGGCATCGTCAGAGGGGGAGCCAGGCGCCCACACGCGGGCCCCGCGCGGCCAGGGGCTGGCCGCGCCACCCCTGTGTGTGGGGCCCTGGTGGCCCCCCTCCTACTCCTCTTCGGATCTCTGGAAGCTTCCGGGTAAAATAAGACTTCAGGAACTTGTTTCGTCCAATTCTGAGAATATTTCCTGTGTATCACTCTGAAACACAAAAACAGCAGAAAACAGGAAACTGGCACTGTGGCAACTTGTTAATAGGTTAGTTCCGGAAATCGCATAAAAGTGCCACGAAGTGTAACAAAACAATAGGCAAATGGTGTAAAAACAAGCATGGAGCATCAAAAATTATAGATACGTTGGAGACGTATCATGTACCTCTCTCACCGCTGCTATATGAGTGAAGACCCCAATGAAGATTTCAGTTTGGATGTGATGCACTACATCTTCAATAAAATGCATGATGCTATCATCTCTAAGCGTACTCCTCCCTATGCTCCCTACATCATGCTACTCATTCTTGAGAAGGTCAAGGACATGGATTTCTCCAAAGGAAACTCCGAGCACAAGATCAAGCGCATGGATGTGATCAAGCCCAAGGAAGAGAAGAAGAAGAAAGAGGCCCAAGCTAAAGGAAAGAAGCAGGTTCCTGAAGATGATGATGATGATGATATGGATGATCCTAGTTCTCCTGTGCACAAGACTTCAACTGCAGCTGGTTCATCTCGCAACAAGAAGAAGCTCTCTTGGTGGCAATGCACTCTCTTGTGCATGAATGTTGCCATCCATAAGGAAAACCATGCTGCGTATGAAGAGAGGAAGGCCATCATTCACAATCAGCAGTCGCTCCTCCGTGAGATTCAGCTTATCCAAGACCCCACTGCTCAGCTCTCTCCTGTTCTTGAACAACCTACCTACATTCCATATGATCAATGGCAAGACGACAATGGCGTGGATTGGGCTCAGTTGGAGGCTCTCGCTCAGGGTGATGACATTGAGGACGTGTCCGAAGATGATGAGGATGGGTCCGCTGATGAGTGATCTTCTTGTGGGGAGTAGCATCGCTCTTCTCCCTTTTTGGTGTCTCGATGCCAAAGGGGGAGAAGTAGTTCTATTTAGGATTTGCTTCGGGTTGGGTGTTAGTCGTGGTCTTATTTGCTTTTCGTTCCCGTGAACTTTATTTGTGTGGAGCTTTGGTCAAACTACTATCTTATTGTAATAGGCTAGGTGAACTTCGTGCTCTTCGTTATTATATCATCTCCTCCTAGTGTGTGCAAATTGTTTCCTGTTATCTTGTTTCTACCTCGCACATGTCTAGGGGGAGCACTTGTATATGCTCTACTTTGCAAATCCTTGTATTTTCATCAAACACCAAAAAGGGGGAGATTGAAAGGACATGTTCCTAGCTTCCAGTTTTTGGGTGTTTGATTACAACACAAGGAAATTAATCTTGTGCTAAGCATTGCAGGGATTCTCCAGGTATTGCACAAGACTGATGGTGAATAGAAGTGGGAAAGGGGACTACTGTAGAAAGGCTCAAAATCATCTAGAGGAGTGTCTTTTAGAAGGCCAGAAATTTGCTTTCAGGGCCGGAAATTCCGCCCCTAGGGCCGGAATTTCCGCCCCTGGACAAAATTTCCGGATTTCCAGCCCTTCAAAATTCGGCTAAGTCCTTTACAAAACGTTGTCGTGCAACGTTCTGTAAAGGGGCCGGAAATTCTATAATTTTCGGCCCTCGAAAATTTGGCTAAGTCCTTTACAAAAGGCTGTGGTGCAGCTGATACGTCTCTAACATATCCATAATTTTTGATGCTCCATGCTTGTTTTTACACCATTTGCTTAGTGTTTCGTTACACTTCGTGGCATTTTTATGCATTTTCCGGAACTAACCTATTAACGAGATGCCACAGTGTCAGTTCCCTGTTTTCTGCTGTTTTTGTGTTTTAGAAAAGTTACACAGGAAATATTCTCGGAATTGGGCGAAACAAAAGCCAGACGTCCAGATATTTACCGAAGCTTCCAGAGAACCGAAGAGGAGATGGAGAGGGGCCACAGGGCGGCCACACCACCAGGGGGTGCGGCCTGCCCCTGGCCCGCGCCGGCCTATGGTGTGGGCCCCCTGGCCCACTTCTGACGCCGCCCCTTCGCCTATAAAGACCCCCCGATGGGAAAAACCTAAAGACCCGATCACTTTTCCAGAATACATCGCGATCCGCCGCCGCCGTCGACCCGAGATCGGGAGGGTCCTGAAGCTCTTCCCGGCACCCTGCCGGAGAGGGGAATCGCCACCGGAGGTCTTCTTCATCGCCATGCTTACCTCCAACGCGATGAGTGAGTAGTCTACCTTGGACTATGGGTCCATAGCAGTAGCTAGTTGGTTGTCTTCTCCACCATGTGCTTCATGTTTAGATCTCGTGAGCTGCTTTACATGATCGAGACTACCTTTATGTAATTCTACATGTTGTGTTTATTGGGATCCGATGAATATTGGTGTTATGATTGAGTTGATGTGCTGAATATTATCTTATGTTATCTCTGTGTTGTTTATGATCTTGCATGCTCTTCATTGTTAGTAGCTATCTTAGCCGAGTAGTTGCTAGTGACTCCAAGAGGGGGTATTTATGCTCGATAGTGGGTTCATGCCTCTATTTAATCTGGGGGAGTGACAGAAACCTCTAAGGTTGTAGATGTGTTGTTGCCATTAGGGAGAAAACAACATTCTTATGCTCAAGGGCATAAGCTTTGTTTACATTACACACTTTGCTTAATGCAGTTATCTGTTGTTCGCAACTTAATACTTGTGGAGTTCTCGGATTGATTCGCCACAAGTGGATTATTTCTCATAGATGCAGCTGGATGACGGTCTATGTATCTTGTTGTAATGCCCAGAGTAAATCTCATAGTGATCCTCTCGGCATATGCACGTTGTCTTTATTCTATCAATTGCCCAACTGTAATTTGTTTACCCAGCATGTGTTATTTTATCTTATGGAGAGACACCACTAGTGAACTGTAGACCCCGGTCCTATTTCCTTTATATTGCTATCACCTGTTTACTTTACTCGCACTGTTTACTTTACTTGCATACTATTATCACCTTCCACTCGATATGCTCATACCCTTTGTTTCAAGCAAACCGGTGAGATTGACAACCTCATCGTAAGTTGGGAACAAAGTATTTGGTTGTGTTGTGTGCAGGTTCCACGTTGCTACTGGTTGAAGACACGCTAACAAGAAATCGTTAACGGCGCCCTTGTTGGAGTGTCACGCAACTAGTGGGCATCACCTTCTAGAGTATTGTCTTTTTCCTACTGGATTGATAACCTTGGTTTTATAACTGAGGGAAAACTTGCTGCTATATTTATCAAACCTTCTCTTGGGGTTTCCAACTGGCCGGTCATTTACTTTATCAACTACACGCCAAAAAGTTTTCTGGCACCATCATCACCGCGCCATCAATAAGTTTTCTGGCGCTGTTGCCGGGGAAAAAGAAGACTTCTGCAAGGGGATTTTCGCACTCACATTCTTTACTTTGTTTTAAGTTTTGCTTTTACTTTTTTTTACTTGCATCATTTTATCAAAAACACAAAAAAAATTAGTTTCCTTTATAGTTGTTTATTATGTCTAGTTCAGTTGCTACTACTATGTTGCCCGAGGATATAATTTTCACTTTCAAACAAAAGGATGAGAAAAGTTTTAAAGAAGCTTGGTCTAGAATTTATGATTGGCATGGAAAAACTGAACCAAAAATGACTTTGAGTTTGCTTCTTAGTTGCTTTTACTTTGGACTTGCTCTTTGTTATAGATATGCTTTGGATGCTACTGCAGAAGGAGATTTCCTTCATTGTGATGGAGATCAAGCTTTCAATATTATAAAAAGTTGATTACAATTTATAGCATGCCAACTTATTTTGATTCCTCTCTTGTGAGCATTTTTAATAGACTTAATACTCTTGAGACTCGCACTGCTAGTTTGAATACTTGCTATAATACTTTGCGCCAGCATTTTGATTATGTGCCAGCAAATTCTGAACCTTCGAGTTGGTACCCTACGGTAAAAATCACCATTAATGATGAAACTTTTCATGCTCGTTGTGATATTATGTCTGAATTTTGTCTTATGCCAAAGGATGTTTATGAATCTTTGAGTCTTTGGAAACTTTCTGAGGGGGGAAGAAGAAATTTCTCTTACTAATGATGCCACTATATTTCCCGTTGGAGTAGCTGAAGGAATTTATACAAAAGTCCTAGGAATAATGGTATCTAATGATTATCTTGTTATTGAATGTGTAGGAAAAGGATAAATCACACTTGGAAGATCTCTACTGAAGCTCCTGGGCGGCGTTATTGATGTGGGAAAAGGCAATATAAGATTTATCTCTCCACCTTGCAATAGTCACATCTTTCCTAGAGTTAAGAACAAAGGTAAGAAAGGAAGACGTAAGGCACCCGCTGACCCTAGCACTTCATCGCTTGATATTACTTGATTTGCACTTTTCTGCGCCTAGCTCAAAGGCGTTAAAGAAAAGCACTCTTGGGAGATAACCCAATGTTTTTACATTTAGTACTTTTTCTTTTGTTTGAGTCTTGGAAGTTATTACTACTGTAATAACCGCTCCTTATCCTTTTTATTTCGTTTTTGTGCCAAGAGAAGCCTCTAATTTGAGTGAGGTAAGATTTGGGGATGTTGCTGTCCTAAAACAGTTTTCGGTGCTGCACCGTAAAAATTCGTGAAAATTCTCTATATATCTTTTGGACCTGCGATTTCTTGTGCATATGCCCCAGGTTATATCCAAACTTTTATTCGTTGAACACTTTTTGATTTGAGCAACAAAAAACCCTCTAAAAATTCGACCTTTGTCAGCTGTTCTGTTTTGACAGATTTCTGCCAATATTTGTGTTTGCCGCTTTATCGCTTTCTTTTTGAGTTCTTTTGATCACGGAACTTTTGGGGAAGTTGCTACAGTAGTATATGCTTTATATGTGGTGGTTTTGAGTTGAAACCTGAAGCAAAAAGGGGTTGATTCAATGTTATGCTTACACTAATGTTGCTAATAAATTTGTGTTTAGTTTTGTATGAAGGAAGTTTTCAAGTGTAGGGATTGGAGAATGATGAGATGAGTTGAAGAATGGACAAAAGCTCAAGCTTGGGGATGCCCATGTCACCCCAAGAAATATCCAAGAGGTACAAGCGTCAAAGCTTGGGGATGCCCCCGAGGCACCCCTTCTTCATCGGCAAAAATCAGGTAACCTTTCAACACACTATATTTTTATTGCTTCATGCATTATGTGTTTTTCTTGGAGCATCAGTTGTTTTTAGTTTTCAGTTTTCTTTAGTTTTATTTGCTGCAATAAATGGTTGGACCCCAACAAATTTCCTTTGGAGAAGTTGCCTTGCTTTCATTTGCCAAGAACACTCCATTTTTCACTCTTATCGTTTCAACGAGTGTTCTTCTTTTTCTAGAACTGCGTTTAGCTTTTGTTTTTCACCTTGATTTGTGTTCAGATCTTGTTATATCTTTGCATCAAGGTGTATTTTGACCTCTGGTCTATGTTGGTTTTCATCAAAAGAGTTGTTTCAAAAAAGTTCAAATGGTGTTAGAAAAGAGAAAAAGCTTTATGCAAAAAAGTGGTACAAGAAGGAGCTTGTGTAGACTGCGGCCTAGGCTTTCGCATGTCGTGCTTGATGTCTTTTTGATAGTATGCTTAGTGGTTTTGCTGTAGCATGACTTGTCTCAAATGACTAAGATTGCTTAATGAGCCTTTGAAAAAATCATGCGTTGTTTTAATTATTTGGAAGCATTATTTTGGTTTTCTCATTTGATGCTTTATTTGGGTTGACTTGGCGCATGCTCATACATGTTAGACTCATACAAAGTCGCCATTGCCTCTATGATCATTTAGTTTTTGACTTTTGATGCCATCTTATGCTTCTTTTAATGTCGCTTTGTCGCTTTGCATGATTATGGCCTTTATTGCTCTCTTAGTTGGTCGCTCCCAGTCTTTTGCTAGCCTTCATTTTGTACTGAGTATGAGCTCTACTCATGCATCCAACTCCTAAAAACCAAGTTTGCCATTGTGTCCACTATAAATTCCTATGCATGGTATTTGTAAGCCATTCCAAGTAAATTTTCATGTGCTACCTTTCAAAACTTTCAACTACTTCTCGTTTTGTGCCACTGTTTTTAGATCATGAGGATGTAGTGGTCGGAATTGCTATCTTCCATATTAAATTAAGTACCCCTCGACTAGGCAGCTTCATCTGCTCGTCATTAATTTTGCAAGAGAGCTGGTCAGACCATTACAATCTAATTCTTAAAAAAGGGGCACTCCTCCATGGTATGTGAATGTTGGTAGGCACCCGATGGAATCGGTTAGCCATAGTTTGAGAAAGGAAAAAAGGTGGAGAGGAGTGCCAAAGCTTTATAAAAGAGCACCAATGTGCCAAATTTTCAAAGAACTCGGAACCGCTCTCACTTGTTTATTATGGAAGATAGTAAGACCCCATTGCCAGTAGTTGACATGAAACAACCACCTCTCAAAACCCAATTTTTATCTCTGTTTTACAAATGAAAAGCTCTAGCACATGTTTAATCACTCCTTTCCTCCGCGAAGGGCCTTTCTTTTATTTTTATGTTGAGTCACCACCTTCTATCTTTATGCACCATCTAAGAGAGCATAGTTGTCATTCTGAGTATAATGTGCATTGTCCCAAAGTTTTCATTGATTGATTCATATTGTTGGTTTCACTTGTTCTTAAATTATTTGTATATAGTCGCCCTCTTAAACTTGAAGGTGTCCTATGCATTTATGTTTTGCTCTCCATGAAGGACAAGCTGAAAACCATTTGTATGTTTTTCCATATGATTTGAACACATGTTTGACTTTCATTGTTTCATTTTCATGATCCTTCATTTGTGTTCTTTTTCATGTTATAACATGGTTGCTAAGTTTCTTCTATCAAGATTATATCTTTCATGCCCATGTTTTAAGTTCTTGTGATCCCAGCGCACAACGCTTACATAGTTGGTCAAGATTGTGTAGGTGCATGTCACCTCAAAAATTATTTCTTTTGTTATCACTTACCTACTCGAGGACGAGCAGGAGTTAAGCTTGGGGATGCTTACACGTCTCTAACGTATCCATAATTTTTGATGCTCCATGCTTGTTTTTACACCATTTGCTTAGTGTTTTGTTATACTTCGTGGCATTTTTATTCATTTTCTGGAACTAACCTATTAACGAGATGCCATAGTGCTAGTTCCCTGTTTTCTGCTGTTTTTGTGTTTCAGAAAAGTTACACAGGAAATATTCTCGGAATTGGACGAAACAAAAGCCAGACATCCAGATATTTACCGAAGCTTCCAGAGAACCGAAGAGGAGACGGAGAGGGGCCACAGGGCAGCCACACCACCAGGGGGCGTGGCCTGCCCCTGGCCCATGCCGGCCTGTAGTGTGGGCCCCCTGGCCCACTTTTGACGCCGCCCCTTCGCCTATAAAGACCCCCCGACGGGAAAAACCTAAAGACCCGATCACTTTTCCAGAATACATTGCGATCCACCGCCACCATCGACCCGAGATCGGGAGGGTCCAGAAGCTCTTCCCGGCACCCTGCCGGAGAGGGGAATCACCACCGGAGGTCTTCTTCATCGCCATGCTTACCTCCGGCACGATGAGTGAGTAGTCTACCTTGGACTATGGGTCCATAACAGTAGCTAGTTGGTTGTCTTCTCCACCATGTGCTTCATGTTTAGATCTCGTGAGCTGCTTTACATGATCGAGACTACCTTTATATAATTCTACATGTTGTGTTTGTTATGGTCCGATGAATATTTATGTTATGATTGAGTTGATGTGCTGAATATTATCTTATGTTATCTCTATGTTGTTTATGATCTTGCATGCTCTCCGTTGTTAGTAGCTATCTTGGCCGAGTAGTTGCTAGTGACTCTAAGAGGGGGTATTTATGCTCGATAGTGGGTTCATGCCTCTATTTAATCTGGGGGAGTGACAGAAACCTCTAAGGTTGTAGATGTGCTGTTGCCATTAGGGAGAAAACAACATTCATATGCTCAAGGGCATATACTTTGTTTACATTACACACTTTGCTTAATGCAGTTATCTGTTGTTTGCAACTTAATACTTGTGGAGTTCTCGGATTGATTCGCCACAAGTGGATTATTAGTCATAGATGCAGTTGGATGGCGGTCTATGTATCTTGTTGTAATGCCCAGAGTAAATCTCATAGTGATCCTCTCGACATATGCACGTTGTCTTTATTCTATCAATTGCCCAACTGTAATTTGTTTACCCAGCATGTGTTATTTTATCTTATGGAGAGACACCACTAGTGAACTGTGGACCTCGGTCCTATTTCCTTTATATTGCTATCACCTGTTTACTTTACTCGCACTGTTTACTTTACTTGCATACTATTATCACCTTCCACTCGATACGCTCATATACCCTTTGTTTCAAGCAAACCGGTGAGATTGACAACCTCATCGTAAGTTGGGAACAAAGTATTTGATTGTGTTGTGTGCAGGTTCCACATTGCTACTGGTTGAAGACACGCTAACAAGAAATCGTTAACGGCGCCCTTGTTGGAGTGTCACGCAGCTAGTGGGCATCACCTTCTGGAGTATTGTATTTTTCCTACTGGATTGATAACCTTGGTTTCATAACTGAGGGAAAACTTGCTGCTATATTCATCAAACCTTCTCTTGGGGTTTCCAACTGGCCGGTCATTTACTTTATTAACTACACGCCATTAAGTTTTCTGGCACCATCATCACCGCGCCATCAGCAGCTTTCGGGAAGGGGGCCGGAAATTCTGATAAACCAGAATTTCCGGGGGCCGGAAATTCCAGAATTTCTGGCCCTGCGAATTTTTGCTACGTCCTTTCTCTCAAGCTGTGGTGCAACCTTCTGTAAAGGGCCAGAATTTTCTGAATGAAAATTTCTGGGGGGGGGGGGAATTTCCGCCCCCAGGCCGGAATTTCCGCCTTAAGTGAACCCCAGAATTTCCGCCCCCCAGGCCGGAATTTCCGGGGTAAGTCGCCTCCAACGGACAGATTTCGAGCTGGCCTATAAATAGTCATCTCCTACCTCAGATCTGAGCTACCTCGTCCACACTCTCTCTCCTCCATTAATGCAGAGCTTCAACTCCGTAGATCTCATTTCCTAGCCAACCAAATCCCTCAAGATTTGGTAGATTGGGAGAGGAGCCCTAGATCTACAATCCTACCGAAGTGATTTGTGTTTGCTTCACTCCTCCTCCGTGAAACTTGCCTTAGGCAAGAGAGGTCACCTCAAAGCTTCCTCCGTGTAAAAGCTTTGTGGATTTCTTGTTGGGAGCCTCCAATTGAGTTGTGGAGTTGTGCCCCAACATCCGTGTAAGGGTTTCGGTCGGTGCCCCCAATACCACCGCTTAGTGGAAACGAGCTAGCCTCCGTGGCTTGCTCACCGGAGAACAAGGTGAGCCTTTGTGGCATTGGTGGACTCCGTGTCGCCACACCTCTCCAACGTAGACGTACTTCCCCTCAAAAGGAAGGAACTACGGGAATACATCCTTGTGTCTCTGATCTTCGCTTTTCGGTTACTTCTTACCCTTACTTGCATCTTGTTTGTATCTTGCTTACTCGCTTACTTGCTTGCTTGTCACTATTAGGAAATTCACCTAGTTGCACATCTAGTAAATTTACTTTGTGTCAAGCCTTAAAATTGAAAAAAGTAAAAATTTGTGTAGCGCCTATTCATCCCCCCTCTAGTCGCCCTTAAGATCCTTTCAAAAATGATCCAATCCGTCCCCAAATCCACATTCAACCTTGTTACTACGGCACACAAATAAGGTGTCGGCGGCCGTCGGCATAGCTAGAAATGTCGTCGGCATAGTCCGTGCCGATGGTGACTGTCAGCACCTAACCGTCGGCCTAGGCGGGCATCGGCACATGCCATACGGCCATCGGCACAGGTTTAGCCGTCGACACAGGTTTAGTCGTCGGCACAGCCTATAGGGCGATGGCCATGACGAGCCGTTGACACGGACCACCGCCAACACAGGCCAAAGTGGGGCCCACGTAGGCTAACTCCAGTCTACTGCTATGCCGACGGTAATGCCTGATGACCCACAAGTATAGGGGGTGTACCATAGTACTTTCGATAAATAAGAGTGCCAAATCCAACGAGGAGCAGAAGATGTTGACAAGCAGTTTTGATCAAGGAACCACTGTAAATACTAGCAAACGGGTTATCAGGGGTATTTGATAATGCAGATAAATAAAGTAGGAGTAAATAAAAGATAGTAATAAATATTGCTGCGAGTGGCTCAATCCTTTTTAGAGCAAAGGATAAGCCGGTTGTGTTACTTATGATTACCAAACGTTCTTGAGGACACACAGGAGTTTCTGTCAAGTGCTTTCACTTCATACAGTTGATTAATCTTCATTGGTTTGATAGGTGTTATGGGGGTGAACCTATGCTAATGTACTATCCCAACTTGGACTAATACATACTTGTGATTATACCCCTTGCAAGCATCCGCAACTACAAGAAAGTAATTAGATAAATCTAACCACAGCCTTAAACTCTAAGATCCTACACTCCCTGGTGCAATGGTTTCCTAACGGGGGTTTATGTTTCTATCACTTCGGCAACCCCACAATTATTAGCCAAATACACAATGAATTCCACTAGACCCATAAAGGTGAAGTATCATGTAGTCGACGTTCATATGACACCACTAGTAGAATAGCACCACAACATAAATATCAAACCATTAAATATTACTCAACATAGTTCCACTACTAACATCCTGACTTCTCCCATGTCCTCAAGAACTAAACGAACTACTCACAAGACATCATATGGATCATGATCAGAGATGAAATAATGATGAATAACAATCTGGACATAAACCTCAATTCAACGGTTCCACTCAATAGCATCAACTACAAGTAGTAATCAACATCGGGAAAGTTTCCCCTATGAACTAGACAAGATTCACCCCAAGATGTTACAGCGGGATGGCGTTGTGATGAGGGTGATGAAGGTGCTGGTGGCGATGGTGATGATGATGATGATCCCGATGAAGCCCAGCTCGATGGCAATGACGATGGCGACGATTTCCCCCCTCTAGGAAGGAATTTCCCCGACAGATTTCTGCCTGCCGGAGAGCTTTCTCTCTCTGTGTGTTTTCCGCCCCGTAGAGGCGGCGGAGTCTTTCTGCGATCCTCTCCCCAGTCTTAGGTTTTTGGGGAGACGATATACGCGAAGGGGCGATGGCAGAGGTGGGCCAGGGTGACCACACCACCAGGCGGCGCGGCCTAGGGCTGGCCTGCGCCACCAGGTGGTGTGGGCCCCTGGTGGCTCACCTCGCCCTCTTCTTCTGGCTACTTCCGACTTCTGGCGAAATATGAATTTATGGGATGACTTCAGTTGAGGCAGAGAATACTGAAGAAATCCGGCGGACTTGTAGAGTCCCTTGGATGGCAGCCAACAACAGCAGCAACATCAGCAGGCTGGAGCGCTCCTGGAGGATTCAGCTCGGGGAAGACGCCTCCTTTGCACCGGCAGCAACATCAACTCGTTGGCGACGATGCTGATGCGTACGGCCTAAGCAGCAGCAAGCAGGAGCTGTGGCTGCGAGCAGAAATCCGGAGCTCCATCCCGTCACCACCACTGAAGATCTAGCAGTGCCTCCTGCATCTCCGCCACCGAAGGGGAAAAAATCGAAGCTTCAACTCGAGATGGAAGAAGACGAGGCACGAGAGGAAGAAGAATGCCTCTAAGAGGATGAGGGAGGCGGCAATGCATCGCGGGGGAAGCAAAGCGGCTGCGGCAGCGCGGGGCGAGAGGGGTGTCGTGGAAGCAACGCGCTGGGCGGCGTCGGGGAGCACCGAGGAAGAGGAAGAGAGACCAGTGAGATGCTCGATGCGACGCGAGGAAGATAAGGACGATAAACATTGTCGGAAATTGTTCAAGCGTTTTTTTAATAAAATGACCCTTGCGGCATCTAAAACGCGCCAGAGGAAGTATTGTTTTTAATAATTAGAAGGGAAATAATTTTTTGCAGGTTATTCTACTGGCTACGCATTGGATAGAGCTACGGTCTCTACTTCTCCCAGAGAATCAACGGGAGCTAATGATTATTGGATATAACCGATTGCTGACAGTTGTACATGACATTTATTTCCAGGCTACTGGGTGGCGTCATATTAGTAGACTAGATAGAATAGCTATATGATGCTTTTTTTTTCCATTGGTTGGTACATATTTCAACTTTAGCGGATCTGATTGTACTATTTAAGACTTCTTAATTAAAAAGCTGTGTGCATCGATGCAGAGGTTGGTTGGGGCTATGCTCCATTTCGAATAAATAAATAAAAACAGAGGGCCGTGAGCGGTGAATCGAGAGTGTAGAAGTAAAAAAAGCTCGCCCTGCTAACCGAAAGGCGCCGCAATCTTCGAATGCAGACTCTCCTCTCGTCGGAAGTGAAGAACATATACTCCACCCGCTGCAACAATGGATCACCTCCTGTGCATATATAGCTCCAGATCGGACAAACAATGGGCCATGTTCGGACATCACAGTCGAGCAAAGAACGACGCCCGCATGGACGCGCTCTTCGAGCAGCTGTCGGCCCTCGCCGACACGGCGCTCGACGGCCGCGGCTTCGACCCGGCACAGCTCGCCGGCGTCCTCGCGCTCTTCGAGTGCCATGCGCAGGAAGAGTGTGCCGCGGCCGAGGCCGAGCACGCGGCGGTGTCCCGTGACACGGAGGCGGCCGTGGAAGCTGCTCAGGACCACCTGAACGCCGTCTTGGACGCGGCCGTCGGCAAGTACCGCGGCTCGTCTGGCCACGCCGACGCGCTGTCCGCGGCCACGGCGGCCATGGAGACGGCGTTCAAGGCGACGTCGTCCTGGACGCATCCCTGAATCCTGATCGCGAGACCGTAGGTCGAGCAGAGGAAGGAACGAATGCCAATGTAAATTCTGAACGAACATATACAGTACGCGGAACAGTACGCGGTGCTCACTGTCACGCTTATAGCGCATCGGCAAGGGGAAATCGAAGGAAAGTCCGCAGCCTTGCCGGTTCCGGCGCAGCAGCGCGCCCTGCCACGCCGACGCCTCCGCTCCCCCATTCCCCTTCCGTTTCCGGCTCCCCCATTCCCTTCCCCTCCCCGATTCCCAATTTCCCAAACCCCGCCCCAAAATTTCGAATCACGCGCCTCCCCGTGCCCCTCGCCTCCCCGCGCCGCCGATGCCGTCCTCCAAGCGCCCCTCGCCGCGCGCCGCGATGGAGGACGCCGACGACGCGAGCCCGCCCGCCTCCCCGCCACGCTCCAGCAAGCGCGCCTCCCGCCCCAACTCCGCCCGCCGCTCCCCGAACCCTAACCCTAGGCCGCGCGCCGACTACTACGGCACGGAGCCGTCCCGCAAGAGCGAGCGCAAGCGCAAGCCGCGCTACTTCCCGGACTCCGCGCTGCTCTCGCGCGCCCTCGCCCCGCGCGCCTCCGCCGCGTCCCTCGGCCTCGCCGCCGCCCCCGTCCAGCTCTGGACCGACGCCGACGAGGTCGCGCTGCTCACCGGCGCGGTCGCCTTCCGGGCGGGCAGCGGCCGCGCCCCGCGCCTCCCGGACACGGGGCCCCTCTTCGAGTCCATCAGGGACTCCCTCTCGCCCCACATCGACCGCGCCAAGCTCTACTACAAGCTCAAGCGCCTCAAGAGCAAGTTCTGCAACACCGCGCTCTCCGCCGCCAGCACCCCGCACGACCGCCGCGTCCGGGACCTCTCCGCCGGCGTCTGGGGCGCCGACCTCGCTCCGCCGCCCCCAGTCCAGGACGCCGCCGATGCCGAGGAGGCCACCGACGCCGACGCCGACGAGGAGGAGGACGCTGACGAGGACGGATACGCTGCCCTCCCCGATGCGGCGGCCGTGGGGGCGAGGCTGCCGCTGGTGAGCGAGCTGCTCGGCGAGTACTGGAGGAGGAACGCGCGTGCCCTGTCCGGAGTGTCTCTCGAGAAGGGTTTGGCGCTGCTCGGCGCGGAGGAGGGCAGGGAGGCTGAGGCCAAGTGGAGGCGGCAGATCGATGCGGAGATGCGCACGCAGCTGCGAAGCCACGATCTAGCCAAGGAGGTCTTCGGCTTGCTCATCGACACCGTCAAAGGCCTGGGGCCTTAACTGGGGGTATACATCCCGCCATCCTCTGCCCTCTGTAAAATTCAGAGGTTTCATCATTCTGCAGTTTTACTTGCTGTCCTGAACTAAAGTTCCTTTCGTTTTCCCCGCTCATCGTCGGTTTTATTACTGGATTATGCTAGTGTGTATTGTTCAAACCTGAGCGGCAGATTGGCACCTTGATTCAAGTACTCATATTGGGATTTAATTTCCAAAACAACATTCTTATATGGTTATGCGCAATTCTGGCTTCTTTATCACCCTTCCCCGGGGCTTAATGGGTATAGTATACAACCTATTTTCCATTCAGTGATCATCACAGTAAGAAGTCTTGGCATATTCTTGATAAGCTAGGTTAGGTGTTTTCATTTGTAAACATTGAAGCCACTAGGTGACATTCTGTTGAACTGAAGCCAGAAGTTAGCATGGTGGTGTTCACTGTTGTTTAACTAATTTGGTTTTGTTTTCTGCTCATCGTCAGTTTAATATTGGAACAAACTTAAGTGGCAAATTGACCTGTTGATATAAGTGTTCACACTGGGATTTAATTTCGAAAACAAGTCTGGTTATGCACAATTCTGGCATTCTTTACCATCCTTCCCTGGGTTTTAGTGGTTAAGTTACCCATTTTCTATTCAGTGATCATTACAGTAAGAAGTTTGGCTGTATTCTTGATAAGCTAGGTTAGGCGTTTGGATTTGTAATCATTGAAGCCACTAGATGATATTCTGTCTTCTGAAGTGAGAAGTTAGTATGATGTGTTCACTATTGTGATTCAGCTCTCCAGAGGGATAGCTTGCATGCCTGCTTTACTGCAGTTAGCGAAGTAGAACCGTAGTGGCAATTTTGATTTCTTCAATTCCTATCTCTAGCATCAGTATTAAGTCAACTTCCTTTTCTGTGAGCATGAAGCCTGCACATTTTCTGAAAATCCTGATACACTAGTGTAAGTAAAGACGGGAAGTTCCTATACTGATGCGGGACTGTAGAAAGATGAGTGGTTCCTTTGGGAGTTCAGCTTACCTTTGACCCAGTTAGGCTATACCACCTTTTCATCGTCAGTTTAGCATTGTGTTGAATAACAACGCAATAATTCCCAGTCTAAAAAAGAAATAATAGCACAATAATTCCAGTAAAAAGTTAGAACACAATAATCTAGTTCAGTCTATTTGCAATGTGGAATGCTGGAGGTTTAATTTCTTTCGCATCCGAGCCTCACCTTCATATCTTAGTTGTAGGGGATCATTGCATTAGCACGTTTTGCTGTAGTCTTGATGCGCTAGGTTAGGAATTTGGATCAACTTAAAACACTCCGCAAATCTTGTCGGAATTATATATAACGTGTTAAAGTATTGGGATTTAGGTTTTTATAATAACCCATTTTCTATCCAGTGATCATTATATTAGGAAGTTTTGACATATTCTTGATGAGCTAGGTTAGGTGTTTGGATTTGTAAACATTGAATTCAGTGGACGATATTCTGTTGAATTGAAGCCAGAAATTAGTATGGTGTGTTCACTATTGTGATTCAGCTCTCCAAAGCGATGGCTTGCATGCCTGGTTTACTCTAATTAGGAAATTAGAAGTGTACAACTAGATTTGTAATTTTGGTTTATTCCAGTCCTTATTCAGTAGTCTACTCTCTTTTCTGCAAGCACTAAGCTTGCATGTTTTCTCAAAATCCTGATGCACTAATCTAAGTAAAGACGGGAAGGTTCATATACTGATACTGGTCTGTAGAAAAGAGAGTAGTTCTTTCTGGAGTTCAGCTTGCCTTTGGCCTTATTAGGTTAGATCATCTTTGCATCGTTAACCTAACATCGTCTTAAGCTTTAATATAATAATGTGGTAGTCCAGTTTATTCTACTTGCAATGTAGAACTGTAGGGGTGGTTTGATTTCTTTCCCATCCAAGCTGTATATTCACATCCTAGTTCTTGGAGACCATTGTATTAAACCATTTTGGTTCAGTCTTGACGCTACATTAGGCATTTTTATCAGTAACCAGTTTGTGCAAATCTTGTTGCAAAATAATGATAAGCTAGTTGTGTTTATTCTACTTGCAAAGTAGAACCATGTTTGCTGTTTTGTTTTGCTCTTAATGGTAAGTTGAACAAAAAGAAAGTATTGAAACAAGTTAAATGGAGTTGATGTGAATGTATCACTCTCCAAATGTTGCTTATGGGAGCGAATCTTGTCAGAATTATGCAAATTGTGTTGAAGTATTGAAATTTAGGCTTTCAAAATAATGATGTGCTAGTTGTGTTTACTTGCAAAGTAGAACCGTGCTTGCAGTTTTGTCTACCCTCGTTATTAGGTCGAACAAAAATGAAGTATCCAAAACAAGTTAAAGTTGAGTTGATGTCAATGTATCACTTTATACAAAAAATAGTCATGGTAGTATGAGTGAATGTGATCCTTCATGCTGCAAAATTTCCTTTCCGAGGCAATATAAATTTTCTTAAAATGTTGCCCTTTTTTGGACAATACATATGGCATTTCTCAGCGAAAGAAAATATTTGTTTACCTAGTGAAGAGAGCCCAGCAATTGTATTTGTGCCAGAAAACGAACTAAGCTGATGCTGATCAGTTCATGGTCTTTTATGCACTTTATGCGTCCCCTGCAGTCCTACTATTTGACTTAGGTTTAGAGTTTTACAAGATAGTGCTGATTGCTATTTGAAGAGAAATTGACTATTGAATTTAGATCAAATGGTTAGAGGTAATATGGATTGATCAAGTATGCACTATTTGTGCACATCAGCATGTCAGCTCAAGAAAATTATGCACAGCGTGCTTGAAACATTCTTGGACCAAAGGCGTTAGGTTTTATTAGTACATTGGATGTTCTTCTCGGCGGGTCACTTTGGTCTGACCCTAACAGGCAGTCCTAGCTCAGCTACTCGAGTTTGAATGCATGCCATGTAGGATGCTCATACCATTTAGCCCTTTTTTGTGGTGTATCACAATAGTCCATAGCCCTGTCTAGCCCCCTTTACAGCTTGTCACGTAAGCCTCTTTAGTTGTTAATCGATCTTGGGATGTTAACTTGTTTCTGTCATATGGACCACTGTCACACTGCAAGATATACCTTGCAGAATTGTTGCTTCCTCCTGAGATCAGGATGTTAACTTACAATGATCTATCTTCCTTTTGACCTGAGTTGGTATGTGGATGTGAATGGGATCAATGGGTGGTTCCCATCTATTTCTCACATAGTGCATTTCTATTTCACCCTTTAAACTCAAGCTCAACTCACATATTTTTATCCATATTTTACACCAAGCCTTAAAATACCAACCATAAGGTTGGGCGTTCATCAACTAACTAAAAATCAAACTATACTAAAAGAATTAGCATGTTCAGTTAATGCAAACACATTCTATGCTGCAAAGGCTATGTCTCTGGTAATTGAAATAATCATGTTGATTGAAAATCAACACGCAGATGCTTGTTGGTTTGTACCTTACCTTTACAAATGCCTCTTAAAGTTCTAACACAAGGTCCTCAAAATCCTAATCTCAATTCGTACACCAAAGAACATAGGGATCGCAATTCTTAAATACCGCTAATGTTATGGCTTCACATCCCTCATGATGTCCTAAATTGACCGATGTGAATAGATGAGGAAGTGTCCCACTAGCGTACTCCTTTTGGTGGATAAAATTCTACCATGGTTTCTCGTCATAACCTGCAACGTCAAGTTGACAGGGTGTTAATCCAGTCCAACTCCATCATGTTGATCGGGCCCCATAATCTAATTCCTACTCCCTCCGCCCCAATGCATGTGGCGCCGTTTCCGTGTTTTAACTTTGACCACATACTTAACAAATACTCCCTCCGTTTTAAAATATAAGATGTTTTAGCTTTGTGAAGCAAATGTATCTAGGCATCTTTTAGTGTGTAGGTTCATTTGAATAGACACACTAAAAGGTGTCTAGATACATTTGCTTCACAAACCTAAAACATCTTATATTTTGAAACGGAGGGAGTAATACATGTGTTACTTGCTATAAAGTTATAACATTAAAAAGTTTTTTCAAAAATGAATTCAATGGTTTTAACTTTCTTGATATATAATCCGTATTTTGTTGGTCAAACTTCAACCTTGAAAAACGCGTGCGCCACCTAAATGGGCACAGAGGAAGTACTTCATAACATGGCCAATCTACTTGTGAACGCTCCTCAAGTGATCTTGACTTGATAACCAGTAACATGATTAGTTTGTGTAATACCTAGCAAGACTATACCCAAGTCGATATGATGATACGCTAGATTTGGCCGCTTGAAGTTTGGGTCGTTTGGGACTGCGCAGCGTTGGCTTGAGCTCTAGTGGGCCTGTGGACCACAACTCCATTTCCATTTTTTGGTCTTGCTTAATACCACATTGGGTTTCACCATGGGCCAGTTTGTTCTGTGGCTTATTATCTTAAGCTTTATCTTGCATGGTTTGGTATTGGGTTGCATATACCCATACGAGTCTCACACCCTTGTGACATCTAGGCTCTCTGGCATTCTAAGTCTAGTGCCATGTTGAGGAGATGTTTTCAAGGTCCTTTGCAAAGTCGGCTTATTAAAGAAGTTGGTGAAGAGGTGCTTCAACTTCTTAGTGTAAAGGGGCTTTAAGTGCCAAGTAATGACTTTCATCGTGAATAGTTGGAAATTATACCTGACTCCTGCAAATTTAGTGGCAAATCATTAAAAATCTTTAAATTTTTGAGTCGCTTAGTGCCCATAGGTTGCATGCACCCATGTTTTGGAAAGTAATATGCTGGAAATTCATAAATGTAGCTCCCTCCATTCACTAATATACAATGTTTTAGCAAACTGAGATCTACATTTTTGAGTTGCTCAGTGCCCATAGGTTGTATGCGCCCATGTTTTGGAAAGTAATATGCTAAAAAAAGAGACCTGAGTGAAAGAAGCCCCCAGACATATTTTTATAGAAGAAATTATGAGTACACCAGGAATTGCGAGTATGGAGACTCGAACTCAGGTGGGTATGCATGCCTCAGCCCATGCCTACCAACGGGGCTATGCACGGTTCTCATGAAAGTAATATGCTGGAAATTCATAACTTCAGTACTTCCTCCGTTCACTAATATAAGACGTTTTGGAAAAAAATCAGTTTTCCAAAATGTATTATTTTAGTGAACAGAGGAAGTACATATTAATGAATTGATACACACTAACACACACCTCTAACATAAAAAATATAGTGAACCATGCACCACACATATTTGTCATACATAGAAAATTACTTGTAATATATTATATCCATGATACATTTGTGTTCTCTTTTTTTTGGAATTTTGCATCACCATGTTCGTCTTTTATGTCATGGCGGTATAATGCTTTCAAGTGCTACTTCTAGTATTATAAAATGAATGCATAAGAAAAAGCAGCAAATTCCTCTAGAAGGCGACATGAAAATAAGATTTATCAAACTGCATATGTTTCTATATATTTGGCACTTTTAACTGAAAATAGTTCTCCAATACTTTGCAGCTTCACAATTTGTATGGTATTATTTCCAAATTATTTCTTATCAATCCATCAATTTCCATACTATGGCACTTCACTCCAAATCTAATAATATGGTTGCCGAGGTACGCAGTATGGTAAAAAATGCATGAATTTTGAAACAGATGAGTAGAATTAAGTAATGATTATACTCTGGCATATGCTCTTTGTTTCTCATCTGGAATGAGTTGGATAGATTAGCAGTAGAAGATATAGAGCTTAAACAATGTGGGAGAATGGAGTGAGTGATTTAGGAAAAAAGATCGGTGCGATTGTTTAAATTTTGTCCATTCCAGGACTATCATCTTTATACACATATGTGCACACGATGATCCCAAAGAAAACCTGCACTGGAGTTTTGGCTGGAAGCCTGTGATTTATAAATGCAGCTGCCGTTCTAATTGGGAAGTAGGCAAGATAATGTTGCTTGGCACTAGTTGTCCCGCTCTATTTTCTGTTGATTGTCGTGCAGTTCCTTGTTTGTTCTCTACGACATTGAATTTTTAGTGATGCTGCATCTTACTATTTTTCCAAATGAAATTGTAAGAATGCCTAATCTTATCAAAATTGCACCTGCCATGATAGATGACCTACTACTATCGAAGCCGTAGCGATGGAATATCTTCCACCAGGTTAGTTTGCATGAATAGTTCGACAGATACCAAGAAACCAGATCATTATTCACTTGCCTTATTAACACTTTATGTAAACTCTTTTCTTCTTGCACATGCTACTTCGTTTTAGAAATAGTATAGTCTAAGTAGTGACCAAGGTAGAACATACGCGTGGTGACTATGGGAAATGATGTCTGGTAATGACTGCTTTTTAGACATGTTAATGATTGATTGCTAGGTTTGGCCTTTGTTTTACGCAATCGGAGGTAATAAATAAATGCTACTCCCTCCGATCAGAAATAAGTGTCGATAATTTTATACTATTTAATACAAAGTTAGTATTAAGTTACCGACACTTATTTCCTATCGGAGGGAGTACTACAACAATACTTTTCAGATTTTTATATATAAGTCTTTTTGATGTAATGAGCTATTTGGAATTGGTGATTTCTGTCCATCATAAATAGCCCCAAGTTGTACTTTGTAGTATTTCTACAATTTTATTCGTAGCAAACTGCTTCTAAAGCTATTTCTCTTTTGCAGGTGCTGTTCGGTGGAGTATATAGCTGGATACGTAGGTACAATGTCTATTTTGTAGACTGATCAATGAACAGTACTTGGTTGCTGACCACAAGGCCCTAACATGTTGTCTACTATGTCGATTCATGCCAAATGGAACTACTTAATGCTTTTTTCAAGACACTTAGGTTTGGAGACACTCATTTTGCTAATCTGCCCGCCTTATGTTCTACTAGATATGCTAAAGAAGCTTGGTCCATGACAATGACAGCTTTCAGCTTTCATATTGATGTTCTGCTATCTGTAAAGCATTTGCTTACTATTGCAATGATGCCAGATGTGTTTGGAGGGGTGCGTGGATGAACATATCAGTATTTCTGCTTGATTTTCGACCGTCTGAACTCATATAATACTCTATTCTATTCCCTAAAAAAAATACTCTATTCTAATGTAGATGTATATTTTGCTTAACAGTGTTCTTCCATCAAAATTACTCTGACGGTTCAGAGTGTACCTTAAATATTTTAGGCACAAGATGCATTTTGCCTTCGTTGGCTTGTTGGTGATAGAATAGGGATTTGTGGTTTCTCTCTAGACTACTACTCCCTCTGATCGGAAATAACTGTCGGTAATTTTGTACTAAGTCACCGACACTTATTTCTGATCGGATGAAGTACTTCTTCCAAGTATTTTTACGCGAAGCTGCTTCAGAGTTGTACCTGAGTGCATACATGCATTTCTTGCCCCATCTTGGTGCTGCTCTCCTTGGGATGCATTCCAAAACTCAACTTGGTGTCAGTATGCTACCTTTGCTGTTTCCATTATGCACATGTTGCTGAACACTTGCACTGCTATGTAGAGAAGTCAGATTGAGAGGTGCTTCCTATCCATTTCGGCCATTCTCACATATATAATTGTGTACCTAAAGTCGCCTAATCAGAGACCATATTCCTTTTGAAGACAAATGGTTGATAACTGGATGTGCACCCAAGGAGGCAGCAGCTGGTCCACGGCCACTAGCAGCCCTGCCAGGCCGTTACTGGCGCATTTTGTCAGGTGGGATCCCCACACCGATCAGTGTCTGAACATAACATAAACCTTTGCTATGAACTACCTGGCCACTTCATCTTAGACCACCCCGTAGAATATGACGTAAATACTTGTTTCGTGCGATGCATGATGAGTTTCATGCAAATTTGATTGATCAACCACCATATTCTAGCTGATCTTATTCAGTATAGTACAATAATGTATACATCAACTTGCTGCAGCCGCATTTTCTTTAGATAATGGAAGATAATCTCTTTCCGGCCACACGACCTAAATATATATTTCGAAATTGTGTCTCGTAGCTCACATAAAGAGCAAAGGACTGCTAAAAATAAGAGGAAGAAAAAACTGGGTCTTAGTGGGCTGTGTCCTATACTGTAATGCGCCACGTTAATCATCATGAATTACGCGGAAAACTTGCGGTGTCTGCCATCGATGTATACATCCACTACAAGGCAATGCAAGCTAGAGTGTACTTGTGTGTTGTCGGTCACTTCTACACACTTGACCACGTCGCCACGTAAGTATGTTCATATAGATATGCATATGCTTTTGTGATCCGCAAGGTCGATCCATCTGGTGCCGCCAATGGGTACATGATCAGTGGCCAGTGAACGTGTGACTACTGACCTTTTTTTGTTTGACAAACTTGTGACTACTGACTACCCATCCCATTATCGGATCTGGTATAGATACTATTCTTGGAAAATTAACAAGGAAGATAGCTAGTTTGATAGACGAATCATCGTGAGTCAGGTCAGGTCCCTATTGGCTGGCCAGTTGAGTACTGGCATGTTGTGCTAGGCAGCTGTCGGAGAACATATCGGTGATACGATCTTTTGGTTAACAACGGCGTAGGGGCGTCCACCCAGGTGATCATCAACAGGATACGAACCGGGTACTCTGAGTCTGAGAGAACATATTCTCATGTGAGGCCACGAGCCGACGATGATTATTTCTTTCATGTACTGCTAGAGACATCACGGCAAAGATAATAATAGAAATTAGAGGCTGAAACGAGATGTTTTGCCCCCTTGGTCTTTTTTCTATGAAAACGACACTCCTTCCCATAGCGTATTCTATTGAAAAAAACCAACTTTTGGGGTAATAGGATGACACCAACATCTGAATGGTTCTCAAAATACATATTTATGAAAAAAATCGTAAAAGTTTATAGCTAGACGTGGCAAGATATAAGGAAGCTTCTTATAATTTTTCAATCAAATCGGAGATTACATCAACTCAAATTTGTATAAATAATATCTTCTTCTTTTTTTAGTTAGGATTTCTTTTTCAGCATTCTGTCTCTTCTTTTCCTCAAGAAGTAACTCAAATTCTGTTTTGGGATCTTATGGCGTGGTGGATCAATGTAGTGCAATCTCCTATTTTTATTCTAGATTTTTCAAGTTCACACTACCGATTTTAGTATCACAATATCACTTACATATATGTTATCCTGTTAGTGCCTTTATAGGTTGCACCGGACATGTGTTCCGAGTTAATTAACCGATACCAAAAGTTGAAAAATCGAAGCCGTGCGAGCAACATACAACTTTAGGATAACTTTGATTAGAATGTACATTTTCTAGTGTTATCTTGTATATATGCTTTTGTGCATCAGTATTGCATACACCTCAGCAATCCATGTCTGGAGTAAAATCAAGTTGACATTCATTTATCGACTACGATTAGTACTACTTAAACGCCTCCTTTTCTCTCAGTACAAAAGCTACTATAATTTCTACCCAATTATAGCTAGAGTTTTCTTGAGGTCAACAAACTAAGAACTCTTTAGCTAGCTAGACGCAGAAGTTTCAGATTCCTATGTCTCTCTTAGGGTGAGACCTATGATGCAAATCCTAACAAGAGCGCACCCGATATATATGCATGCGTCCACGCATCAGCATGCACTAGCCAAAGGGGCCAGCCGGTCTTTGTTGATTAATTCCTACCACCATTACTTGCTACCAGTTAGGTGGATGATTTGCTTTGCTTCCTTGCTCCTCTCACACGAGGTGATCGGCGGCATCAAGACGCAAAGCTTCGGCGTATTTTTCAGAAAAGGAGATGCACTCTCAAGCCCAGCTAACTTCACATTACTAGCTACTCCCTCCGTTCGGAAATATAAGATGTTTTAGCTTTGTGAAGCTAATGTATTTAGATATCTTTTAGTGTATAGATTCGAATGAACCTATACACTAAAATATGTCTAGATACACTCACTTCATAAAACTAAAACATCTTATATTTTCTAAACGGAGGGAGTACTAGTTAGGTGCCACAAGCATACATGGTGCTTCCGCTGTTGTTTTCCATCTGTATGAAAGAAGGGCCGCAGAAACTCCTCGTCATTTTCTCTCTTTGGAAAGAGAGAGACGGATCTCATAATCGTATCCTCACTTTTGTGGTATAGCGCCAGGTGAAGTGAACGCATGCACAGAGAAACTACAAAAACATGCTTCCTTGATTGACTTTTACTGATGATCAGTCGGCGGTGAGATGCACTCAATAGTGACCCCGGGAGCAGCTCTACTAGGTTTTAACCACTAACCAACACTTAGGACATGTACAATGGTAGAGAAAACAATCTTCTCTTAACCATGGATGTCATCTAGAGAAAGTAATAAGTATAAGTTGTACAATTCACTACGTCTTATTGTGAACCCTAATGATTGATGAGTATTAATTAAGTTTAGTAAAAAATTATGTTACTAAAGGAAGACATGTAGTACAATGAAAAAAAAATGCCCTTTTCTGAATTTCCAAGAGACGCCCATTAGCTAAGAAAAAACAACATTATCTTTGTTCATTCTCTCTCTTTCAAGTAAGAAAAAACTCAACATGGTAAATCCAAGGGAAGATTGACATCACCCCATTATACATTGTTATATTATGATCTAAATTCTTCTACAAAGTAAAGGTTAACTTCTGATGAGCAAAACGAGGCCCGTCGTCTGGAGTCTTAGGCCGAGTATCAACCTAGGTTTCCAACGTTATACATACCTCTAAGCCGCAACATGTTGCATCTATGAAATCCCTGACGTTGTGTAAACACTCCCGCATATAGTGAAGATTTGCTGGCTGGTGTCCATGGTTTTTACCCTTCTCATTGGAGGGGGTTTCCATGTTAAATCCTTGTTGTGTCTCCTGTGTTTTGGTTTGATCTATATTTGTTTTGCCTGTCGTGATTTGTAACACGTGGTCTTAGAGCCCGTGTTTCAGATCTAGGGTTTTGATGACATGGCATCGTCGATGAAGTTGGATCTATTGTTGCTAGATTAAAACACAAGCGTTGGTGCGTTGGAAGGATTTAACAAGGATTGGAAAGATTGGACCAAAGAGAAGAAACACAAGGATCATAAGGATTTGTCAATGATTCATTGTCCTCTGTCAAATAAAATTTTGTAGGAGGTGCTGAAGGAGAAAACTGCATCAACACTGTGGCTAAAACTGGCGACGATCTGCATGTCCAAGGATCTAACTAGTAAGATGAACATGATGATGAAATTGTTCTCCCGCAAGTTGTCTGAGGGAGGTTCGGTACTAATCACTTATATACCTTTAAGGAGATAGTTTCTGATTTATAGTCCATGGAGGTTAAGTATGATGATGAATATTTAGTTCTCCTAGTTTTATGCTCTCTCCCTAGTTTCTTTACAAATTTCTCTGATACCATATGTCTGAGTCATGATGACTAACCATTGGGGAAGCCTATGAGGCCCTTCAATAGAGGGAAAAGATGAAAAAATGGTACTAGGAGAGAGTTCATCCTCCAAGGGAGAGGCGTTGAAGGTTCAAGACAGGAGCGAACAGAGAAACACCAACTCTAGCAAAAGAGATAAGAGCAAGGGTGACAAAGGTCGTTCAAAGTCCATAGGAGATAAAAAATTCTACAGGTATTGTAAGAAGGGCAATCACTTAATTAATGATTGTTGGAAGCTGCAGAAAAGGATAAAGTAACGCTACATTTCAATTTAAGAACAAGTCCTATGGTGATGGTAAGGCCTCTATTGTTTCAAATTATAATTTTGGTGAATGTCTAGCTGTTTCTGCTGCCTTTGTTTCTCGTGATGATGAATGACTACTTGATACGGCTGCTTTGTTTTATATTTTCTGTAACAAAGATTGGTCCAGTTCTATGAGTTTGTGCCATATTCTAGACACTGGTCTCGTTCTGATCAAGACTCATGATGGTATGACACACATTCACTTGTGTGAAACACATAACAACCATGGAGAGAAATTTGATGTCTTATAGAGTCTTAGTACTCTTGATTGTAAGGGTACAAGTATAAAGGTAGCAACAAAGTTCTAAAGGTATCAAAAGGTTCTCTTGTTCCCATGATAGGTGATATGAATTCTGCAAAAATATATGTTTTTGAGGTAGCACTTTGCTTGGTATTGCTTCTGATGTTAATTCGGATGAACCTAGTAAAACTAATCTTTGGCATGCTCGTCTCCATATAAGTGAACATGGCAGGACATAATTGATCAAGAGAGAACTTCTAGATGGTTGCAACAAAAGTAAGTTAGATTTCTGTGTGCACTGCATCTTTGATAAGCACAAGTGGGTAAAATTAAATGCTTCCGTTCATACCACTGAAGGGATATTAGATTATGCTGATTTGTGGGGTCCTTCATGTAAGAAATCTCTTGGTGGTGCTAGTTACATGCTTATTGATGACTACTTCAGAAAAGTGTGGCCTTATTTTCCAAAACATAAATATGAAGTGGTCAATGCTTTTAGGAAGTGGAAAGTAATGATAGAAAAGCAAACTGAGGATAAGGTAAAATAACTTCGTACTGGCAACTGTATGGAATTTTGTTCATATGAATTTAATGTTACTTCAGCAATGAAGGCATTGTCAAGCACCACACCATCCCATTCATTCCTTAGTAGAATGGTGTGGCAGAGCATATGAACATAACCATTATATCTAAGACTCGTTGTATGCTTCCCAATGTAGGGATGAGCAGACGCTTCTAGGCTGAAGGAACCTCAGCTACATGTTATATGATAAACATGTCACCTTATATTCCACTTGACAAGAAAACTCCCATTGGTGGTTCATCCTGCTGATTATTCATAGTTGAGAGTTTTCGGTTGCACTGCTCATGCACACTTTGATAATGGATAGCTAGAGCCTCTGTTAAGTGTGTATTCCTTGGTTATGGTTCATGAGTTAAGGCATATAAGTTATGGAATCCTAAAACTAAAAGGATTTTGATGAGTAGGAATATTATTTTTAATGAGTCTGTTATGTTTTCTGATAATCAATCTTCTGTTGATTCTGAAGCTTCTAATGATGAACAACATAGAGTTATCTTGTAGGTGGAGCACGTGGAGGAGAAAAATGAAACTGGTAAAAATGATGATGTTATTCATGAGCCTCAGTTTGAAAATAATGATAATAATCTGGTTCCACCTTTACCATCTATTTTGCAGCAAAAAAATCAGTCCATTGCAGCTGACCGCCCAAGGAGAAACATTGCTCCTCATAAACGTCTAATTGAAGAATGTAACATTATTCATTATGCTATGAGTTGTGCTGAACAGGTGGAAAATGAGGTGGAACCTGCTACGTATTCTGAAGCTGTTACATCAAGTGACCTCAAGAAGTGAATTTCCGCAATGCAAGAAGAGATGCAGTCACATGAGAAAAATTGCACCTAAAATGTTGTGCGCTTGCCTAAACACAAAAAAGTTGTCCGATGTAAGTTGATGTTTAAAAGAAAGGAATGTTTGTCTCCTAAAGAGCCTACGAGGTTTAAGGCATGGTTAGTAGCTAAAGGTTCCAGTCAGATTCCAGGTATTGAGTGCAATGATGTATTCTCTCCAATTGTGAAGCATAGTTTATTCTTGCATTTTTCGATAGTGTTGCTATGCATGATCTTGAGCAGTTAGATATAAAAATTGCTTCTCTGCATGGTAAACTAGAGGAGGAGATATACATGGACCAATCAGAAAGGTTCATAGTACCTGGTAAGGACTAAGGAGGATCTTATTTTCAAATTAAAGCGATCCCTTTATGGTTTGAAACAGTCTCCAAGATAGTGTTATAAAAGGTTTGACTCATTTATGCTTGCACATGGTTTCAAGAGATTACAGTATGATAGCCGCGTTTACATTAAGTTTATTGATGGATCACCCATATACTTGTTGTTATATGTTGATTGCTACTAAGAGAAAGAAAGATAACACTACTTTGAAGGAAAAACTGAGTAGTGAGTTTGAGACAAAGGATCTTGGTGTTGCTAAAAAATGCTAGGGATATATGTAAATGAGAAGAGACATAAATTGTGGTTTGCTCTTACTAGTGGCGTGCACACAAATGGGCATTCCACTAGTATATGGGTTACTAGTGGAGTGAGTGGCCCTCATACATTTAAAATGTATCCATGAACGTTGTAGTTCATTATGACATACTTCAAACATAAAAGGTCAGGTGTTCATTTATAGCCGATTTTTTAGAAAGCGTACGATACATTGATTATGATAATTTGTTTATGTATGAAAGGTGAAAATGCGGTGGCCCAGCATACCACTACATGTTGTAGTATGCAAGTCATTGACATAACACTTGTAGAATATTGCTCCGCAAGTATTACATCCCTGAGAGTGGTACAGCAGAAACATTGCGGGGCCAAATACAAACATTCACTTATTATTACAAACCAAAGTCGTGCTGATAAGGAAATGCTCCAGTAAGAGAACATCTCAGTGCTAAGTGTTATTACAATAAAACGATAAAAGATCCAAATAATTAAACACCAGAGAAACTCAACAGCTTAATTAATATCTATCGCTGTTCGGTTCCTCGATCTTGAGTCTAAAACTACTAGTTAATGTGTTCTTCAATCTGACTCCTCGTCTGATGCGGCTCCGTAGCGGATGACATAGTCCACGCCTTCAACTCCACGAGACAAATCAGGCTCCTCATAGAATATATCCTTCTGGCTTCCGATGGCATTCAACGTTGCTTCATCTAAGTCTTCACAGTCTAGCAAGGGTTTAAGAGAGTGGGGTGAGTAACAAGCGTTACCCAGCAAGTTTCTTTAAAATGAAGTTGTGGGATATGCACTAGCTACAGCCATAGACCCAAAAGAGTCATAGGCTAATGCATGATTTTCACAAAGGTTTCTTGAAAGATTTGCTTTTACTTTTGAAAACTATGCCGGACAGCCAACACAAGGTATTAGTGCCTTGAGAGCACCTTTCCTGCAGCGTTCGCAGCTCCTTCCTGGAACAAGGGGTAACATGTCACATCTTTGTACACTCTGCAGAGGTGTGTCCTTCCAAAAGAGATCAAATCCTTGTTGCACAACCGGGCAAATCTTTCCCGTCCACACTTCCTTGGTGTGGGGCCCAGTCATTGATCCAAGCCATTCACCATCCTTCTCCGCACAATGCATGCCCACCCCAACTCTGCCAAGAGGGTCAAACCCCAATATTCACCCCTCACGATGAAGTACCCAGGGGCCTCTTGCAGACCATCCTAGACACCAGTGGCCATGGGCACTAAGGGGTCCCATCCATGTGCACGTATTCTCGCATGATATACGGCGTATGGTAGCTAAGTGCCTGTTGACGAGGGTTAACTCGACAAATGTCCTATATGAAGAACTTAGGATCGGGGGAGTAGGGCGTCAGATGAACTCGAAGGTAAATCAGTCAAACAAGGTGTGTATCGAAAGTAAACGTATAGTAAACTTGGCTTGCTTTCAATCTGTCCCTCTCCATCCTCTTCTAGCCCCTATATATAGGTGGCCAGGTCTCAAGGATCGGGAGGGGTCCGATACAGATTACAATATTGACATACGACATGAACTCGTATTTCAACTAGTATTACAATTGGGCCTAGCTTAATGGGCCTCAGGGGTACTCAACAGACGGGCTCTATTATCTATACCCTTGTCAGTAGCCCCCGAGATTCTACCAGAATTGCTGATTCGGGTTGAATCTCAAATCTTCAAATCTTTGACTTGTTTAATCTTTCGACTTCTTCTGCCTATATCCAAAAATAAACACTTTTCATTATATCATTTTGCAAGGGTTTTTTGATGAACAAGAATGACAACTCTGACGGATCAAGAGGCCAGTTAACTACCGGAATAGATACTTGTCACCTATTTCAAATTCAATCCCCTTGGACTTGAATTCGGGAAACCGGTCAATCCCCTTGTTTCTCAGGGTATCTAGTGCGTCCACCAGGATTTTCTTCGCGTCATAGACATGGATAAGTACCAGCAGAGCGCATCCATGTGCGTATACCAGGCCACACAGGACGGATCCTGGGGTCTTACCTTCATGATATGTTTCAATCATGGCATTCAAGTTTTGTCGCGATGACGCAACTCGAGAATCATATGTCGCAGCCTTGTTTGACTGTTTCAGTTCTAAAAATATTCAGGTTTATTCAACCTTGATTAATACAAACTCCCTCCCGATGGGAGTAATAATGCTGTCCAAATCTTCTTTCGCCTTCTTTGCTCTCTGTATGTATGTAAAAAATATCGTCGGGTGCGCGGCCAGCGCTCCCGATGGGAGTAGCCCCCGAGGCTATAGTCGAAAACTTGTTTTGAGTATAGGCTCAAATAAATCTTCTCTTCTTTGATCACCAGGCAGTAGCTTTATTTGATAATATCGTCGGGTGAGCGGCCAGCGCTCCCGATGGTAGTAGCCCCCGAGGCTATAGTCGAATCTTTTTGGGTATAGACTCAAAAATTGAGTTTTTCTTCCTTGATTCCTCGGTATCTTTCATAATTGTTTTTCATCGACTTCCTTGGTCATCATCAATACGCAGATATGTCATACCATACTTTTGCTGAATTTTCCCCGTTACTCGAATTCTTGTGACATCATTAATATAATTACTCTGTAGGTAATTTGACTGGGCGCTGACCATTACTTGTGGGTAGCGCGGTAATTTTGCAATTTTCCTGCCCGTTAGTGGGCTGCCGTTTCCGCTCCTTGCGCCATGTCTCAGCCCACGTTCCTTCATCAGGAAGCTATATAAGGGGGAGAGTGGGGATTTTACTGTTTACCAGTTCCTCGCTTCTGCCGCCGCCACCATTGCTGCAAACCTCGCGCGCTTCTGAGCTCCTGCACAGCCCCCGTGCGCAACTCGTAGATGCGCGTCAAGACCCTTGCGCAAAGGAACAAGATGGGGAAGAGCAATACTGCGAATGCATCAACCAGCTGGGTGCCCTCTGAGCTCAAGCAAACGGATCTCACCAAGGCCCAAGCTGATGGTCTCATCGCCGATGGCGACCAGGTCATTTTCCCTAGCACCGAGCGCATCCCCAAGCCCCCAAGCGGCTTCAGGGTGATGTTTCTTGCCTTTCTTCTACGCGGTCTCTCTTTCCCTGCCCATGAGTTCCTTCGTGGGCTTCTCTTTGTGTACGGTGTGCAGCTTCACCAGCTCACACCAAACTCAATTCTTCATATTGCTTGCTTTGTCACCCTTTGCGAGTCCTTTCTGGGGATCGAACCCCATTTTCTTCTCTGGAAATTTCTTTTTCGGCTCCGCCCTAGTGTTGCTTTATCAAAAAAGCCTGAGTTGGGCGGGGCTGTTATTTCTGTCCGTGCGGAGTCTCAGTACTTGGAATTTGCCATGGCTGCCTCAGTACAAGGTTGGAGGAAGAAGTGGTTTTACATCAAAGACCAGAAAATCTCTTCCTCTGACCAATACGGCATTGCTCCTTTTGATGCCGCTAAAGATCTAAAGAAATTGGCCTTGTGGGATTCGCCTCCCACGGAAGCTGAGATGGAAGACATCAAGCCACTGCTGACTCGCATCCAGGCTCTGAAGAGTGGTAGCGGAGGTGTGCTGTCAGGGACTCAACTTATGGCGTTTTTTCTGCAACAATGATTTCAGCCTCTTTAGCATCGTATTTCCAAACTTTGGTCATTCTCTAGCTTGGGAGATTCTTCTCGAGTATCTGACGATCTTATGGAGAAGAAGGATCTCGACAAGCGAGTGAGAGCTCTTACTACTCTCATGAAAGATCATGAAATTCCAGCGTTGGTCGCCAGTTTCTTTGACTTCGAGCGTCCCTTGCCTGCGGTATATGCACTGTCTTCATTTATTAGTCTTCTTTTATCTTAGCACTTTTCTTATAACCTTCGACTTATTTTTCTTACAAGATCACCAGTCCCTTGTTTCTCGCCCTCCTCTTCCAGAGGGAGGACCCATTCAGGCTGATCCTGCTTCTGCGACTTCCGAAGCCCCCAAGGCCGAGGAAAGCCAGGATGGAGATGATGCTGAAGATTCGTTGGAAGGAACTAGCTCGACCACATCGCCTCCTCCTGCACTCTCAGAAGAACCTAGTCTCGATAGGAAGAGGAAGCGTGTTGAGGAGTTCATTTCTTCGAGTACTTCCGTTTCTAAAGCTGATGTCGGGGAGCCTTCTGCTCCTCATGAAGATGAGGAACTTTTCGACCTCCTGGATTCGTGAGTCTTTGCTGGCTCAAAATTTTTATCTTTTACTCGCTCCCTTTCCTTCAACTTATGAGAAGGCTTTGCTTTTTTCTTTCCTTTGCAGTGACAATGAGGACCCGAAGAAAGGTGCCACCACTGCTCCTTCTGCTGAGGCTACTACTGTTGATGAACCTTCTTTCCAAGAAGTTGCTCCAGTGGTGAAGTCTCCAAAAGCTCCTGCTAAGAGGGTCTCCTCTACTCGCGGTTCCAAACATCTGAAGAAGGCAGCAGATGTCAGTGTTTCCCTCGACGCCCATCGATCTGCGAGCTCTTTTGACGATCTAAGTAGTAATCCCGGTGTTTTTGCTTTGTTCAGTGCTTGAACTTTTCTGCTCATGTCTTTCTTTTGACAGACTTTGATGAAGAAGTTCGTCTCTTTGAGCATAGAATGTGTTGAATTTTTGAAAGCTGCTCGAGCTTCTCAGGGTAATTTTCTTTCCTGTGCGGTGTCTTTTACCTGTCTCGTGTGTCTTCCTTCGTTTCTTTTATTCAACTTTCCTTTCCCTTTTCCACGCTGCAGATGCTTTGGCGACGGCCAATGCTCGCATAGCGTCCCTTGAAGCCGAACTCGAAGCTTCTCAAAAAGCCTGGGACGCTGCCACTGCTGCCAAGACCACTGCTAAGAAAAATGCTAAGGCAGCGGCGAGCAAGGCGAAGAAAGCGGAAAAGGCGCTTGCTGATGCTAACTACGGGCGCATTCAGAGAGAAGAAGCCGTAACTGAGCGTCTGAATCGAATTTCGGCTCTTGCTGGTGGTGAGTATCTTTTCACTCCTTTTTTTATTGTCTGCTTGCTTGTCTTGCTGACGGTTACTCATAATCCTTTTCGTTTCTGCTTGCAGAGAAAATTGGAGTATCTTTCGCGCCGTTGCAGCCAGTTGATGAAGATCCTCTCATGGCCGCGGTGGACTTGCTTGAGCTGCACTAGATATCTGTCCAGGAAGTTCTTGAGGTGACCCGCCGTCTCTTTCGGAGTTGCGGGGTTTCTTTGAGAAGGCAAAGAAGTACGCGCCGGGCATCATGTCCATTATCACTCCTTCAGTGGCTTCTTCGACTTCTACTCCAATTCCTTCGACTCATGCGTCAAGTGGGTCGATGCCTCCGCCCAACGCTGGTGCTACCTCTTCCGCGCCTACTTCTACCGCAGATCCTGATGATGAGGTGGTGTAGACTTAGTCTTCCCTTGTAGTCTAGATTTCTTTTGGAAGAGCCAGTCAAGGGGCTTGTACTCTTTGTAAATACTTTTCCTTTAAGAAATGTCGTGCTTGATTGAGTTTGTGAGATGTTTTTCTTTTTCTTTCTGTTGGCTTCCAGCCTGTGCATGCTGGTGGGTCGCCAGATCGTGGTCGGGAATCACCTCCCGCCGATATGTTTGACTTTAGAGCTTCTTCGCCTCCTCATTCTTCTTGTCGATGTACTGAATATTCGTCGAGGATTTCGGACCTTGAAGGCCGTTTATCTTGGATGAAGCGTCAGACAACAATTGCTTTGGACAAGGCCAACAAATCTTGCGGCTTTATGAAACAGATATCCACACTTGAGGATAAAGTGTCGGGTCTGGTGGCCAGGATCGTACATCTTGAAGAATGCGACTCCTTTCTTGTTGGTATCGTTGAGTCTGTCTGTGAGATGTTGCGATGTAAGATTCCTTGCAGCCTTTCTCTTTTTCCTTTTTCTCCACTATTGTGGGTTAATATCTTTTCGTGTCTCAGGTACTTTCCTGGACCTTGTTGGTGAGACTCGTCGGGTTGCTGAGCGAACTGCGGCTCTTGAGAAAGCATCGGAGGGAATTGACAATTTGTGGTCTGATCCCAGGCGCCGTCATGCCATTGTGCTTCTTCAAGATCATGCTCAACATATTGGGGAAGCGATTGATGGTTGTCAAGCATCTTTGACGACCATGTACTCTGTTATGCTCCCCCACAACCCACTGCCGAGGGATTTTAGACAATTGCTCGAGACCTTCAAGACAAGCTAGCGGGTTCATCTTTTGATAAAGCTCAATTTGATTGCTGGTGCAAATTTTGCCCTTGGATGGATGCGGAAGTGGCATCCAAGGCTTAATTATGACTCAATGTCAGAAGGGTTGCCTCCAGGGCGTGCTACGCTTGGTGTCCATATGGATGCTACGCTGAAGCCCGCGAGGAGGATTATTTCAAGGTTACTGCAGGAGGACGCGAGGTTTTTCTGTGAGCATCACTACTTGAACCCTTTCAACATGGATGACTCAGATCATCCAACAGTGTAGCATGTTGCTGCGTGTTATGCTTTGTGTGTGAAACTCGAAAGTTCCCGTCTCCTGTGTTTTTCTTACTAGAAAATTTTCTCAAGGCATTCCTTGCTTAGTGCGTTTCCCGGGTTTCGTTTTGGATAATGGAGACATGTAAACTCGAATAGGAGGAACTATGTCTTTATTTATGCTTGTAATGTAAGATACATGGGGTGTCCCAAGAGATCCGGCCAATGACCTGTGTTCTGGATCTAGAGGGCATTGCCCTGGAATAGCTCGTGGCTTTTACAGCCTTATTTTTCTACTCTACTTTTTGTTGCACTCATTGCCTACGTCGCCGAGGTCTTCTCCTCTTCTCCTGTAGACTTCTCTTGTTCTGATGACTGCACCCGTGGTTTTTTCACCTCTGGCTTTGCTGGGTGCCCTTCGAGTTGTTGTGCGACTCCTGTAGTCACGCTTTTTGCCTTGTCTTTGGGTTCTCCGTAGCTTGCCATCATGCTGAAGTTTTGGGCCATCTTGTGAAATTCCTTGTCGCATAGATCCGATAGCTCAAAGCTTCCTTTTACTGTGATAATTCCATTGGGTCCTGGCATTTTTAGTACCAGGTATGTGTAGTGAGGTACTGCCATGAATCGCGAAAATGCGGGTCACCCGAGGATCGCGTGATATTGTGATGGCCAGTCCATAACTTCAAAGTCGAGCTTCTCTCTTCTGTAGTTTTGTCAATTCCCAAAGCAAACGTTGAGTGCTATTCGACCTAGTGGATAGTTGGCACTCCCTGGGACGATTTCGTGGAAGGAACAGTTAGTTGGCTTCAGGAACTCTAATGAAATGTGCATTGCTCGTAGAGTCTTTGCGTAGATCAGATTTATTCCGCTTCCTGCATCCATAAGCACTCTGTTGACATCGTATGTCCCAATTTGGGCTTTGAGTACCTGAGGCGCGTTTCCTGGCCGAGGTACTGTTATGGGGTGATCATCCCTGCTGAATTCTATGGGTTGCTCTGACCAGTGTAGATATTCCGTTGTTGCTGGAGGCAAAGTTACTGCGAGGTTAACTTGGCGAGTTATGTTTTTCTCCTCTTTGTTTGACTTGGGCACTAGTTGTATCATTGCTGTGATGTGCCCTTTAGATGGAACATATCCTCCGTCATCGTCGCGTCCCTGGTTCGGCTGGTCATGACCATGAGGAACTCCATTGTTTCCTTGTTGACTTGCAGGCGCGTTGTTTACATTCCCTTCGTATCCTTGCCATTTTGCTTCGGCTTGTTTGTTAAGTGCTGCCTCCTGGAGTTTCAAGAATGTCGTGCAATATTTCATCGCGTGCCTGGATACTCGCTTCCCATCGACAAACGCAGAGTGTATGTGACATGGTCCGTTTAGCATATCTTCTGGTGATGGGTTGTACTCTCTGGATTCTCTTGTCTGAATTTTTTTGCTGCTTCCGTAGTCTTCTTTTCTCTTCGACGGTCGTTCCCTTGATAGCTATTGTCTTTGTACCCTGCGGATACTTGGCTGTGGGAGCCGTTGTTGTCATAATTGCGAGATCTCCTCCTTTGGCCTCCATATCTGTTTCCTCTATCATCCTCTGGTGATCGCGTTCGTTTGTTGTTGCACGCATCTTCTCCGTCTGCGAACCTGTTTGCTATATCCATTAGATCTGATACTATTTCGGCTTAAGCCTGCCCATCTCTTCGACTAGGTCTCCTCGCCGCAACCCGAGTGTGAATGCATCTATTGCTCTTTCGTCTGAGACTTCTACTACTGGATTTTTGATAATGCTCCACCTTTGGATATACGCTCTTAATGTCTCATTGCGTTGCTGTATGCAGGCTTTGACTTCTTCTATGGACGCTGGCCATTTATATGTTGATTTGAAGTTGCTCGTAAATTGCTTTGTGAGCTCCTCCCAGCTTCCAATTGTTTCTTTTTCTAATTTGCTCAACCATGACCTTACTGCGCCGATGAGGTGTAATTGTAAACTTTGCATTGCTGTTTCCTTGGTTCCTCCCAGTATTTTTACTGCTTGTAGATAATCCGAGAGCCATGACTGTGGCTCCTGAGATCCATCATATTTTTGCTGATCACGGGGTAGTTTGAAACCCTTGGGTACTGGCGTGGTGCGAACCCTATGAGTAAAGCATGACGCCCCCATCTCCTTTTCGTCGTCTTCGTAGTCGTATGCTTTGTTGGGAGTCCTGGATCTTCGGGTTCCTCTATGCTTTGGACTTTTATGTTGCCCTGGTGATGGTGTTCTAGATCGTCGACTGCCACTTCTGTGTCGAGGACTGTTGTGACGGCGTGGTGATCTTGGTTTATGGGTTCCTTTGTTGTGGTACGCCTCCTCTTCTTTTGCTGATAATTTATTGCCTACCATCTTCAATCCTTCTAGTGCTGCTCGGTGCATATGTTCCCTTGGGTCTCCTGGATTTGGTCATGTTGTGTGCAGGTATGCTTGAGCTGCCACTAGTGCTGCTTCGGGTGTCTTTGGTATAATGTTCCCTTGCTCATCGACCGATAAGAAAGATGAGTCGAGGTTTTTGGAGAGGCTTTGCCTTTTTGAGTACTCGAGGTTTTCGAACCTTGATCCATGTCGACGATGCCTTTTGCTGTTTGTGTATGACGCGTCGCTATGTGCTCTGCAAGCAGCGTCGCTTGCTGCAATGGCTGAGTCTCTTCTCTTCTGTATTTCAATCCTCTCCTTTGCTAGTTACTTCGACTGCTGTCTTAAGGCGTAGTGGTACCCCAAAAGCATATTCTTGCTGGCGTTTGTTGGTATTGGCGTGCAATGTTCCACGGCTATTTTGATTATTCTCCACTGGTCGACTGATAGTCGAATTTTCTCCCTAGTTGCCAGGGAATCTGCAGTTTCTCCTTCTGCCAGGTGATTTGCCCCTCTGTTTACATTTGCTGGGTTGAGCAATGGATTGTTGTTTTCGTCTAGCTCTTCTGAGTTGTCTCCTATAATGGCGAGTACTTGGTATTGATTGTCGAACTTACTATTGAAGCTTGAGAAGATTGAACAGTCATCTTCATGAAGCTCTAATCCTATCTTCCAGGTGTCTGTTGATTTGTCTGAAGTATCGTCATGACAGATCATGAGGTCTTTGAGTTGTACCTCTAAGTCAAAATTTTCCATGTTTTTGTTGCCTTCTGTGATTTTTCTTTCTTCTGCTTCTGCCAAGCTGACCGGCGAGTTTACCTCGCTGGAGGAGCCTTCTGATGATTCCATCATTGGTACTGTCTTGGACTCGCTTGCCGACAGACCCGTTTTCGTCAGCTCTGAAAGGTGAATTGGACGTAAAGACCCGACGCGAAAGTTTAGACTTTCGATCGTCAGATCCATATCTTCATCCATGCTCTCGAAGACTTGTGTGAAATTTGACTGGTGAGGTTGAAAATCGATGGTTCCGAAGGGTATCTGGATTTCGTCGACTTTCGGATTGCTGTTGGCCGAAGGCGAAAAAGCCATCGAATTCATGATTCCGACGCCCAGAGTCCCCACGGTCGATGCCAATTGACGAGGGTTAACTCAACAAATGTCCTATATGAAGGACTTAGGATCGGGGGAGTAGGGCGTCGGATGAACTCGAAGGTAAATCAGTCAAACAAGGTGTGTATCGAAAGTAAATGTAGAGTAAACTTGGCTTGCTTTCAATCTATCCCTCTCCGTCCTCTCCTGGCCGCTTGTGACGACCCCGAATTTATCACAAATTCGAAGTGCCCGTTATGCATTCCATCACAATCCCAGAATCATTGTTGTGATACACATAACGTAGTTGGTAACCAGTTCCATAGACATTACAATACGATGGTTCAAATACAATGGTCATAGTGACCAAGTTCATATTACAACACAACATAGCAGCGGAATTAACGTCTTCGGGTCCATGCCTTCACCCTACAGGCAATGGCGACTCATGGAGACAATCTTAGTTCTGAAACTCTTCTTCATAACCTTCCTCCGGATTCTCTTCCCCATAGTCTGGCCAAGTTGATAGACAGGGACACAGCCGTGAGTACATTGGATGCACTCGCAAACCATCTTATACATGAAATGCGGAAGTAGATATGCAAGGTTGATATGGTGGACTAAGCACTAAGTTTAGTTTGCAAAAGCTAGTTTTGTTTCCCAAGAGTATTCATTGGTAGAGAAGAAGTTTAGTTCTCTAAGTTTAATCTAAGGAAACTTCAAGTGTGTCAAGATCAATGTCAAGTCAAGTCATGTCCTTCACCAAGTTCACCATAAGTTATTATCATTCTTGACAAAAGTCAAGTACAGTTTGCCAACTGTCCATAACCGCGGACGCGGCTATTCGAATAGTTTGAAAACCTCTGCAGAGGGGTACACTTTACCCACAAGATTCGATACATCTGCTGGGAGAAATCCACGGTTCGTCATATGCAAAGTATGCGAGGTTCAGATAATCAAACAAATCTTTCACTTGCCTACTTTAGTACAGGGATCCTTCCTATGAGTCCAGTTACGGAATGGCACTCATAGTTTTTCCGGCTATAGGATGCTATATCTTGGACTCCCATAGACTGTGGTATCCTCCATCACAGCTATGGCCAGTCCCGGCTTCGGCGGCGTCCCGTAGGATCCATCCCCTATAAGTTCAATGAGGTCTCCCATACTAAAGCAAACAAACTACGGACTACGCCCCTTCCCATTCAAGGGTAATGTGGTCGTACGGTAATGGTTGGCTCACATGGTACATCACTTATTATCATTTAGCAAATACATTACATAGTTCTTAGTCAATATTATTTTCTTTCGTAAGACCATTATGTAGAGAATCTCCATTTCAAGTTTTCAAGTTCAAGTCACCAAGTTCAAATGGGGTTCCACTTAGATATGGCCTCAATTTTATTAGCGACTAAGCAACTATATTGAGGGATGACACCACTAAGCTATGGTTGGATAAACTCAGCTTGATGCTCTTGCTAAGCAAGATATCGCTAAACTCCTATCATTCTACTCTAGCAATTCAATCATGCAATTTACTTAAAACAAGTAGAATGCAATAGTAAAACTAGGCATTTGGAGTATGATTCAAAAGATGGCTTGCCTTGGTTGGCAAAGTGTCCGGGGTATTCTTCTTCTTCTTGATAATATTCCCCCTCAAAATCCTCCTCAGCAACACTAGCATCTAATAACGAGTAAACACAAAACACATCATCACTAAACCATGCTAATAGCACACCAAGCACACATACTTGTTTCCAAACAATAGCCTTCCTATTGGATTTTATTTGAATTCTGTTGCCGGTTTTCTTCCAAGTTTGCATTGAGTGTGTAAGTTAAATTTTCTACCATAAGCCATGTGTGGTTCACTTTTTAAGTATGGTATGAAACTAGGTATTAGAGCTAGTTTAAATGAGTATTGACTAATTATGTGAATTGGTATTGAGGGCAATTTTAATTCTAAGGGTATAATAGAAATCTATCATTTTATGTTACCCATTAGAATGGGATTAAGGTCTAATTGATATCACTAACTAGGTTTGAGTTGGTTAAGGTTGACTAAACAGTAGGGGAGTTAATTAGTAAGTTCACAAACCAAGTTTCATAATTTTAGGAGGTTTAAACAATTTTATAGAATTTTTCTATGATTAATAAGGCTATGGTCACACTATTCTTATTTATTTAAATTCCTAACTCAAATTGAATTCTAACCAGTTCTATAGTGTAGAGCATTTCATAAGCTTTCCAACGCATATTTATTTGCTAGAAATGGATTTGTAAAACTCTTGGAAATAAAGTTTGAAAAACATATCTGAAACAAATTTGAATTAATTCGGAATAGGCGGGAAAATAAATAAAACATTTCGGACCGAATTCTACCGAGCTGGGCCGATTTCAAATAAAACCCGAACGGGCCGGCCCATACCGCTTCGCCTAGGCGGGATAAATTTCTGATTTTAAACCTGACAGGTGGAGCCCACCGGTTAGGCCACTTAACGCACCGAATCGGTACGCTACCGATCGATCAGGATCCAACGGCGCACATGCATCGTCCTCGTTGGCTAGGGCTGGAGCTCACCGGCGTTTGCAGGGACGACTGTTCGACGGCGAGGGCGTGACGGAGAGGAAGCAGAGCTTGTCGGCGGGGTAGCAGATCGACGGCGGCGGCTCAGCTCCTCCACCTCGCACCAGCAGCAGCTCCAACGGTGGCCGGAGTCTCCTGGAACGCGGCGGCGCACGCTCCCAGTGATCGGACGTTTCCGAGGGAGAGAGGAAGAGAGAGGTGTGGGGATCGGTTGCGGTGGAGGTGTGCTTCTTCTGGGGTTCGACGGGGAGGGTTTTATAGGCGTGGGAGGCCGAGGGCAAGGGCGGCCAGAAGCTCGCCGGTGCGGGGGCCCTGGCAGGGTGCAAAGGCCACGCTGGGCACGGCGGTCTCGGGGGCGTGCTGGGGGGGTTTCGGTCTTGGCTGCGGCATGCTGTGGGTCGGTGCTGGCGAGGGCAGGGTGGTCGGCGTCGTGCAGGAAGAGGTGAGACAGAGAGGGGGGTCCTGGGCGCATTCTTCTCCGTCCTTCCACTTCTCACGGCCTGGGTAAGGGCAGAGGGGGCTGGGGTCGACCGCGGAGGTGTCCAGCAGCATGGCGACAGGGTTTGAGCGAGGAAGAACAGTGCAGCTCACAGTGATCAAGATTTGCTCGATTTTCATCCTCCAGGTGTTCGACGAATTGCCCGCAAGAAATTCAAATTCGAAATTTTGAAAATTTCCACTTTGGGTGATCAACATATTGGCCAAGGTTTCCAGTCATATTTTTGTTACCAAGAAAGAATAAGTTTTGCAGAAATCTTATTTCAAATTTTGGTATTGTCACTGTTTCAGATTCAAAGTTTGGCTGAAGTTTGGGTGCTGTTCTGATTTGAAATTTTGTTAGAAGCTTCTTGGTTGAGTTAGTCTGCAACTTGGTCAAGCTCAACTAACTGGCCAAACCCTCAGTTGAGTTACAGATTTCTTATTCTAAAGGCTCAAAGTAGGGTAGTCACTAAGATTTCCTAGATCATCTTATTCTTCTCTTTTTTTTTCTTTCTTTTGTTTCTTGCTTCTTTGGTTCTTATCATTTGTCTCAATTGCTTCTGGTGGTTAACTTAGAATTAACTAACTATTGCACACCCAAAAATAACACACATGAAATCATAAGAGTCATATAATGGAAAAATACATGCATACATGTAATAATAGTAAAAAAAAAGTTTTATCTTGGTCCAAAATTTGGCACTTTAATTAATAGAAAGTGGATTACAATTTTCTGAGTTGTTACAATCTTCCCCCCCTTAAAAAGAATCTCGTCCCCGAGATTCACTAGTTAAGAACTGAAAAGATTTGGAAACTCTTTCTGAAGGTAATCTTCTCGCTCCCAGGTAGCTTCATCTTCGGTGTGATTACTCCACTGAACTTTCAGAAACTTGATGCTTCGGGTTCGAGTGGTTCTATAGGCTTTCTCGAGGATACGAATAGGCACTTCACGATAGGTCAAATCTTTGTTGATGTCCACAGAACGGTGGTCAATATTCTTGAAGACTTATGGCTTCTCCGGAACTTCAAGACATTTCCGAAGTAAAGACACGTGAAAGACATCGTGTACTCGAGACAATTCAGGGGGCATTTCCAACTGATAAGACACTTCTCCTCTTCGGCCTAGTATCTGGAAGGGTCCAATATATCTTGGTGCAAGCTTTCCTTTTACTTGGAATCTTTGCATTCCCTTGAGAGGTGATACTCTAAGATAAACAAAATTTCCAATCTGAAAGGTCAGTTCCCTACGTCTCTTGTCGGCATAACTCTTCTGTCTCGACTGGGCTGCCTTGAGGTAATCACGAATCCTGCGAACTTTCTCTTCAGCCTCTTGCATAATGTCAGGTCCAAATATCTGGCTGTCTCCGGTTTTAGACCAATTCAAAGGGGTACGACACTTTCTTCCATATAGAGCTTCAAATGGGGCCATTTGCAAACTGGCTTGATAACTGTTGTTGTAGGAAAACTCTGCGAAAGGTAGACAATCTTCCCACTTAGCTCCATAGGCTAGAACACAGGCTCTCAACATATCTTCAAGTATTTGATTCACTGTTTCAGTCTGTCCGTCAGTCTGAGGGTGGTAAGCTGTGCTAAAGGCTAATTTGGTTCCCAAGGCTTGGTGCAAACTTCTCCAAAATCTCGAGGTGAATTGGGTTCCGCGATCAGAAACTATGGTTTTAGGGACTCCATGCAAACTCACAATTCTGGATAGATAAAGATCTGCCAGCTGTCCTGAGGTATAAATGGTCTTGACAGGAATAAAGTGGGCAACTTTGGTCAGTCTATCCACAATGACCCAGATAGAGTCATTTCCACGGCTAGACCTTGGAAATCCAGTGATGAAATCCATTCCAACAGATCCCCACTTCCATTCCGGAACTTGCAATGGTTGCAACAATCCCGCAGGACGTTGATGTTCAGCCTTGACTCTTTGGCAAATATCACACTTGGATATAAACGAGGCAATCTCACGCTTCATCCCATGCCACCAAAATTGCTCCTTTAGATCTTGATACATCTTGGTTCCACCGGGGTGGATGGAGTAAGGTGTCTCATGGGCTTCTCTCATAATAACTTCCTTCAATTCTGAGTCCGCAGGCACACAAATACGTCCCTTATACCAAAGAACTCCTTGATCATCTTCTTCAAATCCTGGCACCTTGCCGGAACTAATTCTGCGCTTAATTCCGTCAATACTCTCATTTCCCTTCTGGGCTTCTTTGATTTGGCTCATCAAGGTGGGTTGAAACTCAAGGTTGGCTAAGAATCCTTGACTGACTAGTTCCAATCCAAATTTTTCAAACTCTTGGTGCAACATAGGTTGCTCCTCTTTGATCATCATATTCAATGAGCATGGCTTCCTACTCAATGCATCGGCCACTACATTGGCCTTACCGGGGTGATAATGAATTTCCAGATCATAATCCTTGATCAACTCTATCCATCTTCTTTGCCTCATGTTCAACTCCTTCTGGGTGAAAATATACTTCAAACTCTTGTGGTCAGTGTAGATCTCACAATGGTTACCCATAAGATAATGCCTCCAGGTCTTCAAAGCTAGAACTACAGCTGCTAACTCCATATCATGGGTTGGATAGTTTTCTTCACGAGGTCGAAGCTGCCGAGAGAGGTAAGCTATGACCTTGCCTTCTTGCATTAACACACAACCAAGTCCAAGTTTGGAGGCGTCGCAATAGACATCAAAGTTCTTGGTGATATCGGGCATGGTTAGGACAGGGGCGGTCACCAATCGCCTCTTGAGCTCTTGAAAACTCTCTTCACACTTAGGGGTCCATTCAAACTTCTTGTCCTTCTTCAACAATTGGGTCATGGGTCTGGCAATGCTTGAAAACCCTTCAACAAACTTGCGGTAGTATCCCGCTAATCCGAGAAAACCTCTAACTTCAGTTTGAGTGGTAGGGGCTTCCCATTCCGTGACTGATTTGATCTTCTTTGGGTTTACTGATATTCCTCCAGCTGATAATACATGGCCTAAGAATCCGACTTCCTTTAACCAGAACTCACATTTACTGAACTTGGCATATAGCTGATGCTCTCTAAGAGTCTCTAGGATTAATTTCAAATGGGTTGCATGCTCTTCTTCAGACTTGGAGTAGATAAGAATGTCATCAATGAAGACAACAACAAACTTATCTAAAAACTCCATGAAAACTTTATTCATGAGGTTCATGAAATAAGCAGGGGCATTTGTTAATCCAAAGGACATTACGGTGTACTCATACAATCCGTATCGGGTAGTGAAGGCTGTTTTGGGTATATCAGATGCACAGATCTTCAGTTGATGGTATCCAGTTCTAAGATCTATCTTTGAGAAAACTCGAGCTTCGTTTAATTGATCAAACAGATCTTCTATCTTGGGAAGAGGATACTTATTCTTGATGGTCACATCATTTAGCTTGCGGTAATCGGTGCACAGACGGCTGGAACCGTCACTCTTGTCCACAAACAAGACGGGTGATCTCCAAGCAGAAGAACTTGGCTGAATCAATCCCTTACTCAAAAGGTCATCCAATTGCTTCTTTAGCTCCACCAATTCTGCTAGGTTCATACGATAGGGTCGTTGGGCTATGGATCCAGTTCCGGGGATAAGCTCGATGATAAACTCAATGTCCCGATCTGGTGGCATTCCGGGTAGCTCGTCGGGGAAAACATCCGGATAATCACAGACGATGGGAACTTCCTCTAAAGTCGGCCCTGAGATACTCTTATGACATCTGGGGATTTGGGTGGGTTTAACTGACACATGCTTTACTAATGTTCCATGGCTACTCCTCATGGTGATGGTCTTTTTTGCACAATCTATAATTCCTTGATGTAGAGACATCCAATCCATACCTAGGACTACTTCCAATCCTTTGGTTCCTAACACAATCAAACTGGCTAAGAATGAGATCCCATGGATTTCTATGGGCACTGCCAAGCAGGTCCAACTAGCCTTGGTTATTGACCCAGGTATTTGCACAGACATGGTATTTTTCAGGGGGGTTGGTTGAAGTCCACTTTTATCAACGAATAACTGAGTAACAAACGAATGCGAAGCTCCAGAATCAAACAGAACTCTTGCAAGAACTGAGTTAACAGGGAACATACCAAGCACAACGTCGGTTGCTTCCTGAGCTTCTTCAACATTCATGTGGTTCAAACGGCCTCGAGAGTGAGGCTGGTTCCTTGGTGGATAATTTCTGACATTTCCAACACGGCGCTGCTGTTGAGCAGGAGCAGTGGTCTTGGGTGCATCATTCAGCTTCTTGGGGCACTCATTGGAGTAGTGCCCTTTGAGTCCGCACTCATAACAGGTAACACCAGACTTGTCACCAGGCTTGTGTAACACAGGGGCGCCATTTGGCCTAGGGGTATTGGTGTTGAAGTTGTTGCCACTAGGTTTCGGAGGTGCACGGTTGAAGTTGTTGCCAGGCGGACGGTTGGGATAGTTGGGACGGGGAACAGGTGCAGATGGCCTCATAGGTCTAGGGGCGAAACCCATAGGTGGATTTCCCCTTGGCTTCTGCGAGTTGCTTGAATTGCCTTGATACATCATGCGGCGCTTGCAGTTCTCTGCAGCTTGCTTGAGTTTGCCTTCCATCTGAATGGCAGAGTCCACCAATGACTCCAGGTCGGCAAAGTGAATGCTGACCAAGACACATTGCATTTCATCATGAAGTCCATCCAGAAACCTTTCTTTCTTCTTCTCAGTGGTGTCGGTGTCATCCGGGGCATACCTCGACAAGGTAAGGAACTTGTCACGGTAGTCAACCACAGATAGGGAACCTTGCTTCAGATTTCTGAACTCATCTCTCATCCTTTTAACCAATCCCAAAGGAACATGGGCTTTGCTAAACTTGCTCTTGAATTCCTCCCAAGGCATCACATACCCTGGGGCTTGCATTGCACGGGTGCTGTCCCACCAAGATCTTGCGGCTCCGGCAAGATAGTGGGTGGTATACAAGACCTTCTCATTTTCACCAACTTCGGTGTCTGCCAAATTGTTCTCCATAGTGCGAAGCCAGTCATCGGCATCTAAGGGTTCTTCAGACTTAGTGAACATCAGAGGGTTGGTGTTTTGGAAACTCCTTAACTTGGATCGGTGATCCCCATTGCCATTGTTCTCTCCTTCACCATGGCCATTTCCATTGCCATTGTTGTGGTTCATTGCCATCTGAGTTAGTTGCTGAAGAGTGGCCAAGTTAGCTTGGCGCTCAGCTCGGGCTACTTCCCGATCTTCCATGATCAACCTTAGCAGTTCGGCCATTTCCGGATTCGGGGGTGGGGGTGCTCGCGGCATCTGAAGATAAGGTGTGTAAGACAAGAGGGAAAAACTAATTGCTAAGATTTAATGTAACATGGATGATGCAATTTTCGTCTTACTAAGGCCTTAAGGGCCAAATTCATATTTCATTCAACAATCATCAAACATATCATACATACGAGTTCACACATTACAAATGGTTTGCATCAAACCATTGCGACTCGTCTACTAGAGAGGGGGATACAACTCACACCTACACGAAGTGATTCAAAGTAAAACTCATAACTAGATAACACGGGGATCTCCAATCTAGACATCGGGCTCCTCGGGGTCTTCCTCCTCATCATCCACAATGAATCCATTCTCCTCGGGATCCTCCTCATCATCAAGGTCCTCCATGAAGTCATCCTCATCACTAATGAGGGCATTATCCTCCTTGCGGAGATTAATGCCTTCCTCCTCACCCAGGTGGTCCTCTAGGCTCTCAATGTACTCAGTCAGCTCAGCCACATTGGCCTTCAACTCTGCAATGTCCTGATCCCTCTCATCGCGCTGCCGACGAAGACTCTTGCGATCCTTCGCAAGCATCCTGATAGTGCTCCTCGCCTCAACCAGTGCGAAGTGCTCAAGGTTGGCCTTGGTACGGGCACGATCGGCCTCCTGCTAAGTGGAGTACAGCAAGAAGTCCATGTGATCGATGTAGGTACTCGGCTCATTTTGCCCTGGCATGTTGGCGGGACATCCGTCTGCATCACGCCGAGCAAAGTTCGTAAAGTGCTCCCCCTGGACCTCCTCCACATGCAGTCCGCATAAGCGGGCGTGCATCTCCTGCATACCTCGGACCAAACCATCGGCCCAAGTGTTCTCCACAAGCTCAAACTTGATCCTTGGAGAACTCAAATCTCCCTTCTTGCCACGGCAACTGGCCCTGACAAGCCATCGTAGCTCTCCATCCGGGTGCTCATTGAGCACGGCTCCCTTGAACTCCGGGTACAGCCGGTTCAAGAACAAGGTCAGGGTGGTGAGGTCGCGCTCGAAACAAAGGCTGCCACCATGGCCCAACTGGTACTGCTCAGTGAATACCGGTGCCATCTACAAAATTTTAGATTAGATTAAGTTAGTGATCAACTCAAGTGTGCAAAATTTTAAGTAGGTAAAAACTGAAGCATGCACAAAACTTTGCAAAATAGAGAGGAAAAGACTAAGCAATTTCAAACCATTACTTATCTCTTTGTTTTTGTAAAAGTTTCATTTATCGCCCATTCTAACTAAGGTCTCCTATGGTCAGCCTAGGCTCTGATACCAACTTGTGACGACCCAGAATTTATCACAAATTCGAAGTGCCCGTTATGCATTCCATCACAATCCCAGAATCATTGTTGTGATACACATAACATAGTTGGTAACCAGTTCCATAGACATTACAATACGATGGTTCAAATACAATGGTCATAGTGACCAAGTTCATATTACAACACAACATAGCAGCGGAATTAACGTCTTCGGGTCCATGCCTTCACCCTACAGGCAATGGCGACTCATGGAGACAATCTTAGTTCTAAAACTCTTCTTCATAACCTTCCTCCGGATTCTCTTCCCCATAGTCTGGCCAAGTTGATAGCCAGGGACACAGCCGTGAGTACATTGGATGCACTCGCAAACCATCTTATACATGAAATGTGGAAGTAGATATGCAAGGTTGATATGGTGGACTAAGCACTAAGTTTAGTTTGCAAAAGCTAGTTTTGTTTCCCAAGAATATTCATTGGTAGAGAAGAAGTTTAGTTCTCTAAGTTTAATCTAAGGAAACTTCAAGTGTGTCAAGATCAATGTCAAGTCAAGTCATGTCCTTCACCAAGTTCACCATAAGTTATTATCATTCTTGACAAAAGTCAAGTACAGTTTGCCAACTGTCCATAACCGCGGACGTGGCTATTCGAATAGTTTGAAAACCTCTGCAGAGGGGTACACTTTACCCACAAGATTCGATACATCTGCCGGGAGAAATCCATGGTTCGTCATACGCAAAGTATGCAAGGTTCAGATAATCAAACAAATCTTTCACTTGCCTACTTTAGTACAGGGATCCTCCCTATGATTCCAGTTACGGAATGGCACTCATAGTTTTTCCGGCTATAGGATGCTATATCTTGGACTCCCATAGACTGTGGTATCCTCCATCATAGCTATGGCCAGTCCCGGCTTCGGGGGCGTCCCGTAGGATCCATCCCCTATAAGTTCAATGAGGTCTCCCATACTAAAGCAAACAAACTACGGACTACGCCCCTTCCCATTCAGGGGTAATGTGGTCGTACGGTAATGGTTGGCTCACATGGTACATCACTTATTATCATTTAGCAAATACATTACATAGTTCTTAGTCAATATTATTTTCTTTCGTAAGACCATTATGTAGAGAATCTCCATTTCAAGTTTTCAAGTTCAAGTCACCAAGTTCAAATGGGGTTCCACTTAGATATGGCCTCAATTTTATTAGCGACTAAGCAACTATATTGAGGGATGACACCACTAAGCTATGGTTGGATAAACTCAGCTTGATGCTCTTGCTAAGCAAGATATCGCTAAACTCCTATCATTCTACTCTAGCAATTCAGTCATGCAATTTACTTAAAACAAGTAGAATGCAATAGTAAAACTAGGCATTTGGAGTATGATTCAAAAGATGGCTTGCCTTGGTTGGCAAAGTGTCCGGGGTATTCTTCTTCTTCTTGATAATATTCCCCCTCAAAATCCTCCTCAGCAACACTAGCGTCTAATAACGAGTAAACACAAAACACATCATCACTAAACCATGCTAATAGCACACCAAGCACACATACTTGTTTCCAAACAATAGCCTTCCTATTGGATTTTATTTGAATTCTGTTGCCGGTTTTCTTCCAAGTTTGCATTGAGTGTGTAAGTTAAATTTTCTACCATAAGCCATGTGTGGTTCACTTTTTAAGTATGGTATGAAACTAGGTATTAGAGCTAGTTTAAATGAGGATTGACTAATTATGTGAATTGGTATTGAGGGCAATTTTAATTCTAAGGGTATAATAGAAATCTATCATTTTATGTTACCCATTAGAATGGGATTAAGGTCTAATTGATATCACTAACTAGGTTTGAGTTGGTTAAGGTTGACTAAACAGTAGGGGAGTTAATTAGTAAGTTCACAAACCAAGTTTCATAATTTTAGGAGGTTTAAACAATTTTATAGAATTTTTCTATGATTAATAAGGCTATGGTCACACTATTCTTATTTATTTAAATTCCTAACTCAAATTGAATTCTAACCAGTTCTATAGTGTAGAGCATTTCATAAGCTTTCCAACGCATATTTATTTGGTAGAAATGGATTTGTAAAACTCTTGGAAATAAAGTTTGAAAAACATATCTGAAACAAATTTGAATTAATTCGGAATAGGCGGGAAAATAAATAAAACGTTTCGGACCGAATTCTACCGAGCTGGGCCGATTTCAAATAAAACCCGAACGGGCCGGCCCATACCGCTTCGCCTGGGCGGGATAAATTTCTGATTTTAAACCTGACAGGTGGAGCCCACCGGTTAGGCCACTTAACGCACCGAATCGGTACGCTACCGATCGATCAGGATCCAACGGCGCACATGCATCGTCCTCGTTGGCTAGGGCTGGAGCTCACCGGCGTTTGCAGGGACGACTGTTCGACGGCGGCGGCTCAGCTCCTCCACCTCGCACCAGCAGCAGCTCCAACGGTGGCCAGAGTCTCCTGGAATGCGGCGGCGCATGCTCCCAGTGATCGGACGTTTCCGAGGGAGAGAGGAAGAGAGAGGTGTGGGGATCGGTTGCGGTGGAGGTGTGCTTCTTCTGGGGTTCGACGGGGAGGGTTTTATAGGCGCGGGAGGCCGAGGGCAAGGGCGGCCAGAAGCTCGCCGGTGCGGGGGCCCTGGCAGGGTGCAAAGGCCACGCCGGGCACGGCGGTCTCAGGGGCGTGCTGGGGGGGGGTTTCGGTCTTGGCTGCGGCATGCTGTGGGTCGGTGCTGGCGAGGGCAGGGTGGTCGGCGTCATGCAGGAAGAGGTGAGACAGAGAGGGGGGGGTCCTGGGCGCGTTCTTCTCCGTCCTTCCACTTCTCACGGCCTGGGTCAGGGCAGAGGGGGCTGGGGTCGACCGCGGAGGTGTCCAGCAGCATGGCGACAGGGTTTGAGCGAGGAAGAACAGTGCAGCTCACAGTGATCAAGATTTGCTCGATTTTCATCCTCCAGGTGTTCGACGAATTGCCCGCAAGAAATTCAAATTCGAAATTTTGAAAATTTCCACTTTGGGTGATCAACATATTGGCCAAGGTTTCCAGTCATATTTTTGTTACCAAGAAAGAATAAGTTTTGCAGAAATCTTATTTCAAATTTTGGTATTGTCACTGTTTCAGATTCAAAGTTTGGCTGAAGTTTGGGTGCTGTTCTGATTTGCAATTTTGTTAGAAGCTTCTTGGTTGAGTTAGTCTGCAACTTGGTCAAGCTCAACTAACTGGCCAAACCCTCAGTTGAGTTACAGATTTCTTATTCTAAAGGCTCAAAGTAGGGTAGTCACTAAGATTTCCTAGATCATCTTATTCTTCTCTTTTTCTTTCTTTCTTTCTTTCTTTTGTTTCTTGCTTCTTTGGTTCTTATCATTTGTCTCAATTGCTTCTGGTGGTTAACTTAGAATTAACTAACTATTGCACACCCAAAAATAACACACATGAAATCATAAGAGTCATATAATGGAAAAATACATGCATACATGTAATAATAGTAAAAAAAAAGTTTTATCTTGGTCCAAAATTTGGCACTTTAATTAATAGAAAGTGGATTACAATTTTCTGAGTTGTTACACCGCTATATATGGTGGACAGGTCTCAAGGATCGGGAGGGGTCCGATACAGATTACAATATCGATATATGACATGAACTCGTATTCCAACTAGTATTACAATTGTGCCTAGCTTAATGGGCCTCAGGGTTACTCAACTGACGGACTCTATTATCTATACCCTTGTCACCCGTTTACATGCGAACAGAAGATACAGATGACTTTCCCGTCCCATTCCAAGTCTCTTGGATGACACGGTTTTTACGGCGCAAGAATAACTGCGGCATTGGTTATTAGCTCCCAGGGTTAACTTTCCCATGCAAGTGGAACCTCCACCACAACAATCTTACCGTGGTTCCACCTGCCAGCCTTCCTAGGTTATCACCACTCGGGTCGATAACCAGCTAGTCATATTATTAAGAAAATAGGTTTTCAAACCTTTTTGATAAGTTAGGGTTATAAGTCAGCACTTTGCAAATAGTTACCAAATCAGTGCAACCAAGAGATATGAGCAAGATAAACTTGCCTTGTAACTAAAAAGTAGTGGAGTCGGATGCTTTGCGGTGCTTCTGGTCTCCTTGTTCTATAAAACACCATCATTGTCCGGTAAGGACAATATTTAAAGAAGCAAATGGATGCAATGTGCAATGATATGCAATGAATAGTGGTTTTAATATTTAATTAACCTTTTTTTGTGTTTTACCCAATACTAGGTATTATTTGTGTGTTTTATCCAATACTAGGTATTATTTGTGTGTTTTATCCAAGTCTTGATATTATTTGTGTGTTTTATTCAAGACTTGGTATTTCAAGAATTCAACTCAAGTTTGAAAGTAATTTGAAATTATGAAATCATGAAGTAATAATGGTATTTTATTTGTAAAGCTAAAGATTAATTAATATTGAAAAGACTTGATTTTTATTTTTAATTAATTATTATTATTAAGAATTAGGGTTTTTGAAAATGGAAATTAAAGAATTTCAAAGTTTTGAATTTCTTTTGAATTGTAATAAGAAATATATTTTTAATCAAATAGACAATTCATTTCTGAGAAAGGAATTACTTCATGAAGTTTAAACCAAGCAAATTTGAATTTGATTTGAATTTGAATTATTTAAGAAAAACAGAATTGACAATATCATTTTGGATTTAAAAGCAATTAATCCTTGGCCCATTAGCCAAGCCCAGCCCACCAGGCTGGCTAACCCGACAGGCTCGGGTCTGGGTCGGTCATACCGACCCAGTCCACCTCTACCTCGCTCACTCCCCTCTCTTCCTCTCCCAAGTCCTCTCCTATGACCGAGGTCGCCGCTGCCGCCGCCTGCGATTCCCGGCTGTTGCCTGAGGTTTCCGTCGCCTCCACCTGAGCATATGACGCGCATCGACGCCACCTTCCTCCTCCTTAACTTGGATTCGGCGGACAACCCCTCTGCAAGGAGATCCCTTGCCCTGCTTAGGGTTTCGCCGATCTGGCGCTTGCTCGAGCTCGAGCGTGCCAGTGGCCTCCCTCTCTGATGCTCCTGTTGCTGCTATGCTGGTACTGGTAGCCGCACAACGCAGGTGGAAGCATACCCAGTGGGGTGCTCCCAGTGCTGCAATGATGCCGCCGGCGATGAAGTCACCCTGGGTCGCGTCTGGTCGGCCGTGCGGGAACTGCCCCGCCATGTCGGCCAGATAGGCGCCTGGGCGCTGGTGAGTGACTACCCCTATCTCTCCTGCCCCTCTCTTCTCCGGCCGCAGTCACTGGCCATCTCGGCCATGACTGGCTGCGCCAAGCTCACTGTCCTGGTTCTGTGAGGCTGCTGTCTGCTGCTTGCTTGATGTTTGAGTTCAGTTAACTCCTGCTTTGCTTAAACATGTGGTGATTTGGCTATGCCGAAATCTCTATGTCAGTGCACTATCTGACAGAAGTGTTATTCTGAAACTTGCTTAGTTTCAAAGTCAGTTATAATTTGTTTTATGAATTATGACTCCTAGCTATGTAACTAGGAAAATGATTTGATCTGGACACCCTGATACTATTTGTGTATTGGCTATGATCTATGCTCTAAGCTGTGCCTATGATGCTTTGTTAGCAAATATTCAGTGGTGCAAACTGAATTCCTTAATTCAGCTCCTGTTGTTGTTGGTCTCAATGATTCCTAACAGAAGTTGTGAAAGATGATAAAGATGAAATTCTCAGATTGGCTCTCTATTATAATTTGTTGTGTGTTGTGTTGAGGTGCATGACCATTTGGTCATGTGCCTAGCAACCAACTTATGTAAGCTAGCTTATGGTGAAACTAAACCTGATGGAATGCTTGTGATGCTGGTCTGAGACTTAGGCTAGGTAGTGAGGTGCACTAATTTGCATTTGTGCCCACTGCTTGAGTTTCTGTGCTGAGTTTGGAAATATGGTGTGGCTGAGGTGCATGTCCTCTTTGGACATGTGCCCAGCACCATTTGGTCATAACTTGGCTGTTGCAAATAGTGTGCTGTGTTGCCCTAGCTGTTGCAGTGATTGATGACCCACAAGTATAGGGGATCGCAACAGTCTTCGAGGGAAGTAAAGCCCAAATTTATTGATTCGACACAAGGGGAGCCTAAGAATATATGTAAGCCTTAACAGATAAGTTGTCAATTCAGCTGCACCTAGAAATAGTCTTGCTCGCAGTGGTTTATCAGTAGCAATAGTTTTATAGTGGTGATAGTAGTGAAACAGTAACAGCAGTAGTAAAATAGCTGCGATAATAGTAGTAATAGTAAACAGTAGGAACAAATACTGTAGGCATAGGGATGGATTACGGGTGTTGCATGGATAAGATAATTCATGAAATCAATGATACATGGGCATTGCAGATAAATAATGATAAAGCATCCTAGTACAAACAATCATAGGCATGTGTTCCGTATATAGTCGTACGTGCTCACAAGGAGAAACTTGTACGACATCTTTTGTCCTACCAGCCTGTTGCAGCAGGGCCTCAAGGGAAACTACTGGTAATTAAGGTACTCCTTTAAATAAAGTACCGGAGCAAAGCATTAACACTCGGTGAACACATGTGATCCTCACATCGTAGCCATCCCCTCCAGTTATCCCAATTTCTGTCACTTTGGGGCCTCGGGTTCCGGACAACAATATGTGTATACAACTTGTAGGTAAGACTATAAACAACAAGTATCATCATAGAAATAATAACATGTTCAGATCTGAAATCATGGCACTCGGGCCCTAAGTGACAAGCATTAAGCACAACAAGTTGCAACAATGTCATAAGCACTAAATAAAGATACTTGGCACTATGCCCTAACAATCTCATATCAAATTACATGAACGATCTCATCCAATCCCTACCATCCCCTCACTTACAGCGGGGGAATTACTCACACATGGATGGGGGAGTCATGGATGGTCGATGGAGGAGCGTCGGTGATGATGGTGATGAAGATCTCCTCCAAATCCCCGTCTTGGCAGGGTGCCAGAACGGAGTTTCTGGTTCTGAATCGCGGTTTCTGATGGCGGCGGCACAGCGGAAGTCTATCTGGGAAAAACGCCGTCTCTCCGATATTTTCAGGTAAAGGGGTATATGTAGGCGGAAGGAGGGGTCGAGGCGATGGCCGAGCCGCCCTCACACCAGGTGGGCGCGGCCAAGGCTGGGCCGCGCCCCCTGTGTGTGTGGAGGCCTCGTGCCTCCACTCCGTCTCGTCTTCTGGCTCTGTGGGTCTTCTGGTAAAATAGGATTTTTGATGATTTTTCCTGAATTTTTACTGAAAGTTGGATTTCTGCACAAAAACGAGACACCAGAGCAATTCTGCTGAAAACAGCGTTAGTCCATGTTAGTTGTATTCAAAACACACAAATTAGCGGAGAAATAATAGCAAAAGTGTTTGGAAAAGTAGATACGTTTTGGACGTATCAACTCCCCCCAAGCTTAGCTATTTGCTTGTCCTCAAGTAATTCAGTTAACAACTGAGAGCGATAAAAGAAACTTTCACGAACACATTTGCTTCATATGATGTATATATACTAACTATGTGATCAAGTACTCAGACAATTCATAATAAGAAATATGCAACTAATGCCACCTCATAGTCAAGCAAGCTATGAAAGAGTGCCAATGCACTAATAACAAGTAACATGTACATAAGAAACTACAAGATTGTAATATGCATAAATGATATGACAGAGTGGTATCCAGCTTGCCTTTATTTGTGGAGCAAAACATAAATGCTGAGGCACCTCTGAAGTCCAAAGGAAGACTAGGAGTAAAAATATCAAAGATACAAGCATCAAAGTTATACCACAATTAACCGTGTTCTGGGACAAGCACATTACACTAAGAATAACAGCTATGCTCTCAAGAAGTGCTTAAAGTTAGAAGATGAAGACTCAACATAAAAGTAAATGACTGGCCCTTCGCAGAGGGAAGCAGTGATTTAACATGTGCTAGAGCTTTTCATTTGTAAACAGAGATAAAAATTTATTTTGAGAGGTGGTTGTTTCATGTCAATGACTGGCAATGGGGACTTGCTATCTTCCATAATAAACAAGTGAGAGCGGTTCCGAGTTCTCTGAAATTTGGCACATTGGTGCTCTTTTATAAAGCTTTGGCACTCCTCCCCACCTTTTTTCCTTTCTCAAACCATGGCTAACCGATTCCATCGGGTGCCCACCAACTTTCACATTCCATGGAGGAGTGACTTTTTTCTTTCTTTTTGGAATTAGATTATAATGGTTTGACCAGCTCTAATGCAAAATTAATGACGAGCAGATGAAGCTGCCTAGTCGAGGGGTACTTAATTTAATATGGGAGATAGCAATTCCGACCACTACATCCCCATGAGCTAAAAACAGTGGCACAAAATGAGAAGTAGTTGAAAGTTTTAAAAGGTAGCACATGAAAATTTACTTGGAATGGCTTGCAAATACCATGCATAGGAATTTATAGTGGACTCTTTGGTAGACTTGGTTTTTGGTAATTGGATGCACGAGTAGAGCTCATACTCAGTACAAATGAAGGCTAGCAAAAGACTGGGAAGCGACAATCGAGAGAGCAATAACTGTCATAATCATGCTTGCGACAAAACAAAATTAATATAGGCATAAAAGTGATACAAGGACTCTGAGGCAAAGTAAATCATCGAGGCTCAATTGACTTTTTGTTCAGTCATATGCATGCTTGAGCATGTGCCAAGTCGATTCAAATGAAGCTTTCAGAGCAGGATACCACAATAACATACCATATTATGAATAAAACAATTCATGCAAGCGTCTACATGACATGCTACAAACTATTAGTAAATTGGAACTAATCATATGAAAGCAAGAACTACAAAGCATCCATTAGATAACATATACCTTACATGAACCGACTAAGCATGTCCACATAGATGAGTATATGTACAAGAATGAAAACGAATAGAGTTCATACCAGCCTCTTACCACATCTCGGATTGTCATGTGTCGTCATTATTGCTTTTCACTTGTGTGGCTTGAATAATATAAAGTGAATACCAAGCTCCAATGGAGTAACGGGGGACTGAACTCTGCAACAAACTTTACAAAACCGCAGAAGAACAACAAATATTTTTGGGTTTTCGATTTTTGAGACAAGAACAAAAGGAAATAGCAAACAAAGCAAAATATTTTTGGATTTTTCAAATAGCAAACCGAAAATAGCAAGTAAAGCAAAAACCAAAGGTAGAAAACTAAAAAGGCAAACAAAGAGAAACAACGGAAATATTTTTGGTCTTTTTGTGTTTTGGAAAGCAGAAATAAAAGTAAGAGCAATAAAGAAAACGAAACATGGATATACATAGGACCGACAAAATATGATATGAATATGAGTGAATCGTCGGCGTACCTCCCCCCAAGCTTAGGCTTTTGGCCTAAGTGGAGATCAATCCCAACTCGGCCAACTCGGCCACGAGGTGGCGCCTCCGTAGTGTGACAAAGAAGCACCATTGTCCTGAGATGAGCTCGAGGACGCCCCGGAGTGGTACGTGGTGAAGTGATAGGCCGGCTCCTCCTCTTCCTCCTGGTCCACGATGCCATGCTGTACGTTGAAGCCGAGCACCCTAAGCCGCTCGTCCAACTCCTCCTTCGTGCGTGACCATGGCCTGTTATCAATGCCAAACAAACTGGGTTGTGGTAAAGGCACTTCCCTTTCCTCTCCATCAGTGAATAGCATCCTGTAAACTAATTTCCCTGCACGTGAGTTAGCAGTAACAAAATGATGGAGCTTCATGGCAGCAAGATCAAGCCTCTGTGGAGTCAACAATATATCATGAGGAGCAATAGGAAGTTCAAGAGCAGCAACAATGCGCACAACAATAATACCTCCATAAATAGGTCCCCTAGCAGCTAGGCGACGAGCAATAATAGCACCAAGGTTATACTTCCTACTAACATCAAGAGCGGTAGCTAGAAAAGCTAAATGATAGTAGGAGATATTGCTAGTGTTTCCTCTACCAAGTACACTAGTGGCAAGATAGTAAGTAAAATATCTAATAACTGGGAGTTGAATGTTTCTTATCTTGCCACGCTGTGCGGTGCGGTCATCATCGTTGGTTACTCCTCGGTAGAGCTCCACTAAATCAGCGGGCTGCTGTAGCATCTTCTTCGCCGTCCCAAACATGGGTATACCTAGAATGTTGCAAAATCTTTCCAAAGACATGGTGATAGGTCTATCATAAATCTTGAATGCAATGGAAGGATTGTAATGAGCATTAGTGAATTTAAAGCTTTCAACGAAAATCTTTGTGAGAATGGCATATTGATTACTCTCATCCATCATGTATGTAGTCAATCCAACCCTGTTAACAAGAAGCAAGAAATCATTAAGAATCAATGCATCACTCAAGAAATTAGTACAAGGGAAGGTCGACGGATGTGCATCTCCATCGTCCCCCTCAAGGTTTGGTGACATAAGATCTTCATTGTAGGATATCCTATATTGAGCAGTGGATCTTGAAGGCCTTGAGGACCTTGGTGCTTCTCTTTCAAACACTTCTCCATAGGTGAAGTTATCCATGTCCCTCTTCTGAAATTTTTAACAAACCTCATAAAATATGATTTCGGGACAAGCAAATGTAGGGAACTACTATAGTAAGTTACTAGAGAGCTACCATGCATCAAAATATCATTTCTAAGGAATAGAACAAGCATGCATACTCATTTATCCTGCCACCTACAATGCTAAAATACTCAAGTAATACTTCACCAAAAGAAATTCTATTTGGACAAGCAGAGGAGTCACATACCGGAGAACAATTGCTCCAAATCTCAGCAGAAATGATGGGCTGAGCAAGGAGATTGAAAAATCGAGGTGAAGAACAGCAAGAACTCGGGTTTGAGCTAGGTGTGTCGTTGTTTTCGGGAGAGAGAAAGAGCAGGGGAGGAAGAGATAAGCGAGAGGCCAGGTGGGGCCCCCTCACACCAGGTGGGCGCGCCCTAGGCTGGGCCGCGCCCCCTGTGTGGGAGATGGCATGGCAGCCCCTCCTGGTGTCTCCCAGGTATCTCTCTGTCCCATTTTTGACATAAAAATTTATAAAGAATTTTCTGGAATTTTTCGAGAAACTTTATTTTTGAGGATTTTTCAGAAATTGGCATATCGATAAAACTCAGAAAGACGAAGATGAAATGATTTCAAGCAAATCAAAACCAAGCATGCAGCAGCTCTGAGATACTCTTAATCATGTAACTAAACTAAAGGAATAAAATTGGTGAAAGTAAATATAGGTGAGGTAGAGTGGATGCGGTGAAAATGAAGTTTCGTTCATATAAAATCACTTTGTTAACAAAGTTGATCAAGTCTTGTTCCCAAACTAACTTTATATGAGGCAAAACTTTGCACTTCACTTAATGCTTATGTTACCTCAACTTTGATAGGCATAGTCCCAATCATAACAATTTTATATTCTTCCTTGGGCTTTCGCTCTGAACAAATAATTTGACCAACTTTGATGGTCTCAACATTTTTGAAAGAATTTAGAGCATTCTTTCTATCAATCTTCTTGGGAAAATAAACCATGTACTATTTATCATTGACATTGAAAGTTACTTTTCCTTGATTGCAATTAATAACAGCACCTGCAGTATTTAGAAAAGGTCTCCCAAGAATAATAGACATATTATCATCTTCAGGCATTTCCAACACAACAAAATCAGTTAATATCAAACAACTGTTAGCAACTTGAACAGGAATATTTTCACATATACCAATAGGAATAGTAGTAGACTTATCAGCCATTTGCAAAGATATATCAGTTGATACTAATTTTTCTAGATCAAGTTTCTTATAAAGAGAAAAAGGCATGACACTAACTCTGGCTCCCAAATCACATAAAGCAGTTCTAACATAGTTATTTTTAATGGAGCAATGAATAGTTGGTATACCTGGATCTCCAAGCTTCTCCGGTACTTTACCATCAAAAGAATAATTAGCAAGTAAAGTGGAAATTTCCTCATTAGGAATCTTCCTTTTGTTAGTGACAATATCTTTCATATACTTTGCATAAGGAGGCATTCTAATAGCATCAGTCAAAGGAATTTGCAAAAATAGAGGTCTCATCCATTCACAAAACCTGTTGTAGTGTTCTTCTTCCTTGGACTTGTGTTTCTTATGAGGAAAAGGCATTGGTTTCTGCACCCAAGGTTCTCTCTCATTACCATGCTTGTTGGCAATGAAGTCTTCTTTGGTGTACTTTGCATTCTTATCAATCTTTTCTGGTTCCTCTTCAACTTCTTTTTTATCGGAAGCATCACCTGGTTTAGTTTCAGCATCAGAAATAGAAACACTGTTAGGATCTTTACCTGCATAAGATGATTCTGTAGTTGTTTTATGCTTCTTCTTCGTCTTCTTCTTAGAAGGAATATCATCACTTAAAGTACATTGAGAATCTTGCTCGACCCTCTTAGGATGTCCTTCAGGATATAATGGATCTTGAGTAGTAGCACCGCTTCTTGTGCGTATTTCACATGCTGGCTTCTCTCTTGCAGCATTAACTAGCAAGTCTTTTTGTACCTTGGTAAGCTGATCAATTTGTGTTTGAACCATTTGAAAATATTTAACAAGTATCTTCACATCATTGGAGGTTCTCTCCACAATATCCTGCAACTTGTTAATAGCTCTAGAATTTTCCAACAAATGATTCTGCACCATTCTATTAAAATTTTCTTGCTTAACAATAAAATTATCAAATTCATCTAAGCATTGATCAGGAGGTTTAGGATAAGGAATATCTCTATCATCGAAGCGTTGGAGAGAGTGTACCTCAATAGTTGATGAGTGAGGGATTGGCTTACATAATTCTTCTATAGGAGGTAAATTTTTCACATCTTCGGCCTTAATACCTTTCTCCTTAAGAGATTTTTTAGCTTCCTTCATAACTTCATCATTTAATTCAATCATCCCTCTCTTCTTCGGTGTAGGCTCTGGGACTGGCGCAGGTGTTGGTGCTAGTGTTGGCTCAACTAGAGTCCAATCATCATGATTCTGGCTTATTTTAGCCATTAATTCTTCAGCATCAGCCGGAGTTCTTTCCCTGAAAACACAACCAGCACAACTATCCATATATGACTTAGATTCATTAGTTAGTCCATTATAAAATATATCAAGGAGTTCATTTTTAGGCAATGGTTCTTTAGGCAAAGCTCCAATTAAAGAACAAAACCTTGTCCAAGATTCAGGCAATATCTCTCATTTTCCCTGTTCAAAATCAAAGATTTTCTGCACAACAGCATGTTGAGCACTAGCAGGAAAATATTTCTAAAAGAAAGCATTAACCAAAGCAATAGGACTATTAAGAGATCTAGGAGACAAGCTATTAAACCAAGTTTTAGCTGCATCTTTCAACGAGAAAGGAAAAATCTTAGCAACAAAGTAAGTGCGGAGCTTAATATCATCAGAAAACAAATTACTCAAAGTAGAAAGCTCATTCATGTGCTCCATAGCACTCTCATCTTTAGTACTACAAAAAGGAGTTTTCTCAACAATAGATATGTAAGATAAATCCAAAGAGAAATCATAATCCTTATCTCTAATATTTATGGGAGAAGCAGCAAACTTAGGATCAGGAGACAAATTATATCTAATAGAATGTCTTGCAAGAAGTTCTTTAACCTCAGCAGCATTACGAGTAGCACGTGCTTCAGCAATAAAATCATCATTAAGCTCAATATAAGCTTCATCAAAATCATCACTAGGACATTCCCTAGACTCAGGTGAACTAACAGGTGTAACAGTGGTGTTTCCCAACTTAGCTCTAGCAATAGTAGCATCTAAAAAGTACCTAGTGAACCACTCTCATCAAGCACAGTAGAAGCATCATCTAAATTATCAGTGGCATTTTCAAACTCAGCAGAAGTAGTAGCAGTGGCGTGTGGATGTGGTGGTGTAAGCAACTTACTCATAACAGATGGTGAATCAAGACCAACAGAGGTGTTGAGAGTCGTACCTCTTCTTGTAGTGGATGGCCATATAGGAACTTTTCCATCATGAGGTTTACCCATGATGAAAGGACTGCAGTGAACAATATGAATACCAAGTGAACTTACAAATAAAGCTATGCTCCCCGGCAACGGCGCCAGGAAATAGTCTTGATGACCCACAAGTATAGGGGATCGCAACAGTCTTCGAGAGAAGTAAAGCCCAAATTTATTGATTCGACACAAGGGGAGCCAAAGAATATATGTAAGCCTTAATAGATGAGTTGTCAATTCAGCTGCACCTAGAAACAGTCTTGCTCGCAGTGGTTTATCAGTAGCAACATTTTTATAGTGGTGATAGTAGTGAAACAGTAACATCAGTAGTAAAATAGCAGCGATAATAGTAGTAATAGTAAACAGTAGGAACAAATACTGTAGGCATAGGGATGGATTACGGGCGTTGCATGGATAAGATAATTCATGAAATCAATGAGACATGGGCATTGCAGATAAATAATGATAAAGCATCCTAGTACAAACAATCATAGGCATGTGTTCCGTATATAGTCGTACGTGCTCACAAGGAGAAACTTGCACGACATCTTTTGTCCTACCAGCCTGTTGCAGCAGGGCCTCAAGGGAAACTACTGGTAATTAAGGTACTCCTTTTAATAAAGTACCGGAGCAAAGCATTAACACTCGGTGAACACATGTGATCCTCACATCGTAGCCATCCCCTCCGGTTATCCCAATTTCTGTCACTTTGGGGCCTCGGATTCCGGACAACAATATGTGTATACAACTTGTAGGTAAGACCATAAACAACAAGTATCATTATAGAAATAATAACATGTTCAGATCTGAAATCATGGCACTCGGGCCCTAAGTGACAAGCATTAAGCACAACAAGTTGCAACAATGTCATAGGCACTAAATAAAGATACTAGGCACTATGCCCTGACAATCTCATATCAAATTACATGAACGATCTCATCCAATCCCTACCATCCCCTCACCTACAGCGGGGGAATTACTCACACATGGATGGGGGATTCATGGATGGTCGATGGAGGAGCATCGGTCATGATGGTGATGAAGATCTCCTCCAAATCCCCATCCCAGCAGGGTGCCAGAACGGAGTTTCTGGTTCTGAATCGCGGTTTCTGATGACGGCGGCGCAGCGGAAGTCTATCTGGGAAAAACGCCGTCTCTCCGATATTTCTAGGTAAAGGGGTATATGTAGGCGTAAGGAGGGGTCGAGGCGACGGCCGAGCCGCCCTCACACTAGGTGGGCGCGGCCAGGGCTGGGCCGCGCCCCCTGTGTGTGTGGAGGCCTCGTGCCTCCACTCTGTCTCGTCTTCTGGCTCTGTGGGTCTTCTGGTGAAATAGGATTTTTGATGATCTTTCCCGAATTTTTACTGAAAGTTGGATTTCTGCACAAAAACGAGACACCAGATCAATTCTGCTAAAAACAGCGTTAGTCCGTGTTAGTTGTATTCAAAACACACAAATTAGAGGAGAAACAATAGCAAAAGTGTTCGGGAAAGTAGATACGTTTTGGACGTATCAGTGATCATTGACTCCTTCATCTCTGATGAATGAGAATCAAGCTCTTCTTAGCTTTTGGATTAATAAGATCAGACACTATCTTGATTTTATTCCTATGCTTGTCTGTGATGCAAAGTCTGAGACCATTCTTTGATAAGAACAAATGCTTTGCCACTATTTTAAGCACTCAATGATGATCTAGTACAGCATCACTGTGCCAGACTGAGAGTTCTACAAAATCTCCCTCTCTCTGATCTTTTCATGATATGAACAAATTTTCACACTTCGATGTATTTGGTATTCACCTTGTGGCTTATTTGATGTGGGGAGGTTGCTGGAATCAGATCCTTGATCTGGTGCCCTTCTTACTCCTTTGGATGTTGATTTGTTGACAACCCTGCTCCTCTAGCTTGACAGCCCTTCTCCTCCTTGGTAGCCCTTCTGCTCCTCTTAAGCTTCCATGGATACTTTGCTGAGTATCCACTTCCTCGATGGATTGAGCTGAGGTGTGTGTGTGTGATGTTCTTGGTGCTATGGATGAAATGGCTCTGCCTGTGTGAAGTGAGTGTGGTGTGGTGCGCTGTGAAGTTGAGCAAGGCTGAGCTTATCTAGCCCTGGTCGAGTGCTCCTGGTGTAGAGGTGCTGCCGTGCATGCATGAATGCCAGCAACTAGCTCCTCCAGGTTGAGCTGCTTGTGAGCAGCTTGCTGTGTCTCCCTGATCCGTTGGGCTTTGGCCTCCTCTGCTGGTTCTTTTAAACTGGGCTATCTTCTGATATTGTTGCTATACGGCCATGAATTTGATACTACACTTGATCTATATACTCAATGATGAATTGGCAAGATATTCTTGCCAAAATCTGAGAGCAAAACTAACTCTAACACATTTATATTTTCTTTTATTTTCTTTATTACCTGTTTATTTTGCAGGTTCTAAGTTCAAGATGAAGATGATGAAGAGACAATTAGTTTGCTTATGTTTAGATTTCTTTTTTGTTTTCAATTATGTAATTTATTTTCATTATCTAATAAATATAAAGACATTGTATTATTGTATCATATCAATAAAGTATTATTTCTATTTATTCTACATTCAATTATGAGTTTTGATTTCCAACTCAATTAATATTGAGTTTTAGTTTCATGATTATTTAATTTATTCAAAATTCAACAATTTTCCTCATTTAATAATATCCCATAAACACTTAAACAATAACATCAAGAGATCATCACTAAGCCCATAACAATCCAATAACAACTAACCCTAATTGTTATCAGATAGAAGCTTGCTCACTCAGGGTTTTGAATTAGCGACAATTTTATCCAGATTTTAGGATGCATGAATGCACATAAACCCTAGTTCTACCCTTCGTTTTACCAACGCCGGGACATTATAGTCTTTCCCCCTTAACATAACTTTGTCCCGAAGTTAAGATTTCATGCAACTGAAAGGTTTTGGTTAGTTTGCCTCCAGTCATGATCCTTCTCCTTTGATTGCTACTCTGACAACTACTGTTGTAGGAAAACTCTGCCATAGGTAGTTATGTGTGACTTCAGGTCAGTAGTGAATTCTATTTCTTTGCCCTGAGACATTCCCGGTATTCCCATGGAAATACATCCATGAACTCATTGACTCCAAGTTAATTCCCCAACTTAACTTCATCAAGTGATTCTAGCAATATTCCACTTTCATCAAGGTATGGCTATCTCCTTGGTATGTGTTTCTACCACCTCCAGGTTTCCAAAGGAACACGGTCTTCTCCTCATAATCGATGTGTGCTCCATGATCGGTCATCCAATCCTTACCCAGAATGATTTCAATGTTTCTAAGTGATGGACTATGTAGAATATAGGTAGGTCAGCAAAGTATAGGTAATCAAATATTGTAATGACCTAGTCTGGTTTCAAATAGTTACTAAGGCTTACCCCCGGCCGTCACAACAATCATAAGAGGATCTATCGCCTCTCACGTTATCCCACGATTGTTAGCAAAAAGGCTAGGGAATGGAAGATGTAATGGCGCCGGTATCAAAAAGAAGTTTACCAGAATATATAAGATTATTGAGCGTACCTATCACCGCTGCCTCCGGAATGTTAGCCTCCTCCAAAGTTGTGCAATTCAGCCTTCCGGATGACAAATATCTCTTGCCATTGTTATTTTTGCCGTTGTTTCCTCCTCCAGATGATGGTCTTCCGCCTGCTCTAGGTGACGAGGGTTAACTCGATAAATGTCCAATACAAAGGACTTAGGATCGGGGGAGCAGGGCGTCGGATGAACTCGAAGGTAAATCAGTCAAACAAGGTGTATATCAAAAGTAAACATAAGAATAAACTTGGCTTGCTTTCAATCTGTCCCTTACCGTCCTCTCCTGGCCCCTATATATAGGTGGCCAGGTCTCAAGGAACGGGAGGGGTCTGACACATATGTAACATCCCAAGATTTTATCAAATTTTGGGGGATTTTTTTTTGCTTTTGTCATGAGTGCATTGATTGAAATTCACAGAGATTTAAAACTTTTGAGTTTATTTGAAAGCTTTGTTTGAAAACTATTTAAAATCCTCTATTTATTTCTTGAAGAACTTCTTTGAGAAAGAACAAGTATCAAAATGTTATTTTCATTCTTCTTTATTCAAACCTATGCAAGCTACTTGCAAAGGATACCTCCTAAAATGATTCTTTTGTCTAAAAAGGTTTGCATTGCAAAAGGTGATTTGAAAACAATTTGTAAATAATATTTTATAAAGTATTTTCACAAATTCCGAAAAGAATAATTTCCCACCCTATTTCTAAAATTGCTTTATGCAAGCAAGTCCCTCTTGCTTTGTTCATAATGATCTATTGAAAATACCCCTTTTACTTGAAAACTTGTTTTACTACTGACTTAGAATAATGTGCAGTCTTTCTGAAAATCTCTGGAAGAAATTTGGTTTGAATTGAAGCATTTTTGCAAAAATTGTGTTTAAATAAAGAAACCAGAAAAAGAAAAGAAGAAAAGAAAATGAAAAATAGAAAAAAGGCCGAGGCAACCCTTTCGGCCCAACAGAGAAAGGAGCCCGCGGCCCACTTACCTCCCCCGAATCGGTATCCTCTCCCTCTATACTTTTTCCTCGCTGACAACTCGGCCCCACCTGTCAGCTGACCCGGTCGTCCCCTACCTCTGGCCGATAATCCCGCCGACGACTCCCCGCAGTAACTCCCCTCCCCCGATTAAATTCCCGATTAATGCCCGGCTGTTTCGATCTCTCGCCGCGCCTATAAGACCCCCGCATCCTCCTCTCCTTTTCCCCCTTCTCCCTGCTGCGGATTGCGCCGTCAGGCTGCTCCGATTCCTCATCGGAGGCCCGCATGTTCTGCCGCCGTGCGTCGACGATTCCGACGCCTGCAGGTGATCCCGCCGCCTCCTTTCGGACTCCTTCTCTTCCCCGTAATCTGGCGCGTCTTCTGATATCCCTCCTCATCCAAATCTTGCAGCAGACCAAGCCCGACATCGAGTTCTGAAGGTCACTGGCGCCCACACATCCTCCAGCCGCCTCTCCTTTCCTCCTCTGGAAACAGTCGACAACGAGGATCAAACGGGAGAACTCGCCGTGTCTCCCCGATCATCGTCGTGGCATCGCCGCCGTCCAGAACCCGCCGGAGCTCGCCGGAGATCAACCACCAGTGCGCCCTCGCCGGAATTGCTCGCCGAAACCCTAACTCAACCGGTGAGCTCCTCCCCTTTCAATCTTGCCCGTCCGATCTTGATCCAATGGATCGGACAGATCACTTAACTGAAGGGGTACCGGTCCATCTGAGACGTCCAGATCACTTTAGATCTAACGGACCACGACCTCAATCCACCCGAACCGGTATCACCCTATCAAATCAAGCCACGTGTCGGTCTCCGAATCAAACAGAAATTCAAAATAGAAATTGAATCAGATTTGGGCTGAAACTTTGAAAAATCATAACTTTTGATCTGTAGGTCCAAAAATTACAAATAATATACCGTTGGAATCCTTAGAACATCTACAATCCAGTAGTACAATAAAACTTCTTATTTTATGGGTTCAATTTGAAACTATTTTCAAATTGGAATCAAACCTTCTGTTAGCTTGCTAAATTCATATCCTTAGTTCTGTCCATCCATAAATTACAAATTTGTAGTCTTTGGAATCCTCTGATCATGTAGAACATCATAGGATTAATAAAATCCAAATTTGATACGTGCACACACTTTGTGCATTCAAATCTATCCAAATCACTAATTTGACCATATCTTGAGTTCTAAAATTTATTTTAGAATGAATCCAATTGCTGTAGCTTTGTTTTACTGCAAGACATCCAGTAGAATCACTCCCATAATTTATTGAAACACTTCACTATTATTCAAATTCTAATATGAGGATTTGAGTAATTTCTACTATAAGGATAAAACTATTTCTTTTAGCAATGTTCCTTTCAACTTTAGTGAATCCTATATTCATACCTAGTCATCAATATTGTCTAAACAACATCTCGGTCAAGATCATATCTACTTAGACCTATCTTGTCTAGTTCACACATATTCAAATTACAATTGTGTTGTTTGAGTAAAGAGTGATACATCTCGATCATAGATTCTATTCTTGCTATGTTGATCTAATCAACATTATAGCACCTATCCAATGCTCCATGTACCCAAACGGAACCTTAAACCATAATCTCAAATGTTATCTACCCCTACTCTATCCTCTGTCCACTTGATCCTGATCTCATGTATAGAACTATTCAATTAACAAATGAGTTAATTGAGTAAATCAATATATCAAAAACCCCTACCCAAACCTATGTGTAACTTATACCATTATGAATAAGTGTTGTCACACTTTATTCAGTAGTGTTTTGTTGCACTATTGTATACTCATGTGAATCCATCCACATGAGCCATCCCTAAACTCTACCTTTGCTTATGCCAAGCATAGGATTTATATCACTACATTGTACCTTGGAGGACCAACCCTTTCCAACCATTTGATCTTGCCACTCAAGCTCTCAAAATCCATATCTCACAATCCACAATTCTTTTGCCATATCTCTCTTATCACAGTATCTTAATAAATCCAAAATGTAAAACAAACCCTTTTCAATTGTTTGTCTTGTTGTTTATGTTTGGATTGTATAGTGTGTTTATTTGTGTGCAATATTTCCTGTTTAGATTGTGAAGAGGAGCTGAACTACAAGTGTGATTGCTGTGAGTGTGCTGGTTGTTTCCAAGGCAAGTGACACACATGTCCCTTTACCCATTTTACTTATGCATTAGTGTATTCACCTCTTGTAGTATGCATGATAGGTGAATCATTCAACTGTTTTATCAAATGCTTAGATCCTAGTAGTGTGTAGCAATCCCCCAAAACCCCACCTGTTAGGATGCTAAATACTTTGAAAAATATTGATGCCATGCTTTATTGACGATTTGCTCTGAAAATTAAACTACAACTTCAATGAACTACCTGGGTGGATTGGTGTGGCTTTGGGTGTGTTGGGTGTCTACTTAGGAGTCACATATCTTGGAAGTGAAAACCATGGTATGTGTTAGTGGACTAAGTAGTACACTTGTGGTTGGCCACCCAGGAATAAAGAGGTTACTATGTCTTCCATGCTTAGATGTGCTTCCAGTGCAGCCTTATGACATTATGGGCTCTGTCTTGACTGATTAGATGTGAGGGTGCAACTTGTGTGCAAGAAGTGGCTGGTAGTTGAATTGTAGGTTGGGAACGGAGCTTGCCAGTTAGTTGCCCTCTCCTTCTAAAAGGTCTCGTTTCATTTTATGTATGGGCATAAAATGAATCGTAAGGTGCAAGTGCACAACCCCTGCAGGGTGTCAAAACTAATCGATTAGCCGTGTCCCCGGTTATGGACAACTTGAGTCTCTAGACATGGAATGTACGGAAGAATCTCATCACCTTTTTGAAATAATTAAAACTTGTGTAGAAAGTGGGGATGCCTCAGGGCTACATGCCTGGCAGTGAAAACCATGTATGTGGTGGTGACCTGAGGGATTAACCTGGTTTTGTAGAGTAACTACCCAGGGCTACATACTGGCAGTGAAAACCATGTATGTGGTGGTGACCTAGGAGTTATCTTGATATTGAGAGATTAACCAAGTTTTGTAGAGTGACTACCCGGGGCTACATACTGGCAGTGAAAACCATGTATGTGGTGGTGACCTAGGAGTTATCTTGATAATAAAGAATTATCAGAATGCTTTAAAATGTTTTGGTTTGGAAAATATAGGATAAAACTGCTTTATGCAAATTAGCCTTTGAGATCCACTAGCCAAATATCATGTAGTATAGTTTTTCCACAAAATGACACTAAATATGTGTCATTTGCCAGTACATTGTTGTACTGACCCCTTTAGGGCTACATATTCAAACATGTAGGTTGTTCTGATGAGGAGTAGATGGAGGAGTCTCGAGCCTGCATACCAACATGACTGCCTGTGGCACATTGCTGAAGATGGAGGCTCATTGCAATTTACTTTCCGTGGTGTTAGTTTGTGTTAAGGGGTTTTGATCAATCTTTATTTCTTCGATTTGATCAATCTTCGACTTCTTCATATCTTCAAATCTTCGACTTCGAGTATCTTTCATTATATTGTCTCGCAAGGGGTTTTGATGAAGAAGCCTGACAACTCTCACGGATCAAGAGGCCAGTTACCTGCCGGAACAGATACTTGTCACCTACTTCAAATTCAATCCCCTTGGACTTGAATTCGGGAAACCGGTCAAACCCATTCTTTTGCCGCATTTAGGACTTACAAAGAATGAATCCTAGTGGTTCTCAAGGTACCCAGTGCGTCCACCAGGATTTTCTTCGCGTCGTAGACACGGATAATTTCTAGCAGAGCGCATTCATGTGCGTATACCAGGCCACACAGGACAGATCCTGGGGTCTTACCTTCACGATATATTTCAATCATGGCATTCGAATTTTGTCGCGATGACGCAATTTGAGAATCATATGTCGCAGCCTTGTTTGACTGTTTGAATGTGCAAACTATTCAAGTTTACTATTTTTTATATTCTCATAAATAACTCCCGATGGGAGTAATTGACCTTTATTTTGTCGACAATGAAGTCGAATTTCGTTGCTAACGAAAAGTAGTCGATTGCGCCTGTACTGGTCGACGACCATCTGGCCCTTTATTATTGAGTGCACCACCAGTGCTCCTGATGTAAGAATGTCCGAAGCTATGGGCAGTTATTTGTAGCCGATCATAGGCTTCAATCTCTTCGTCATCTTTTTGTCAACTTCTTTTTATAGGGTGCGCGACTAGCGCTCCCGATGGGAGTAGCCCCCGAGGCTATAGCCGAATTTTTTTGGGTATAGGCTCAAAATATAAAAGTGTTTACCTAGCATATTGTCCTTTTGTGATATCTTCGGCACAACTTTTGCTTAATTATTTGTCTCATTTTCTTCTCATGCCTTGAGCCCCCGAGTCCATGACAAGGTGCATTGTGCTCCTTTGATGTATACTTTTTCACTTTTTCATGTATCTTTGTTTTTGATACACTGTTTCTTCCTTATCGTCTGCTCTTGGCAGAATATAAAAGCCCATAAATGTACTTTGGACCTTGTCTCTACGGAGGCCCATTAAGATGTGCTTATAAATAAAGCATTCTTGGCGAGGGTAAAGAACCCTAATTCCTTCATTACCATCTTTCTCCGTCGCATCATCTTCCGTTTCCTCATCTCATCTAGGGTTTTTCCTCCCAGCACATATTTCCATGGCCGATGCAGGTGGATTGCAGCTGAACATCGATGCACCGGTGGAAAAGCGAGGTCGTGGCCGCCCTCGCGGTAGTAAAAATAAATCCAAGGACCTGGCTGTAGCAGCCTCGCCATCTGCTCCTGTTAAGCGGCGCCCTGGACGCCCTCTGGGAAGCAGGAACAAGACCAAGATGTCTACTACTACTCCAGGTCCAAGCGCTCCGCCACGTAATGCTTCTCCTCCTTCTTCTCCCAGGATATACTCCTTCTTCTGTATTGCTGGCGCTCAATGCCGCGAGATTCAGCGGGTGCCGCTGAAGTTTACCAATTTCATGGACAGGCGAGACCTGCGGGAAGCAGTTCTTCGCGAACACTCTGGGGGAGGAACTCCCTATGAAGTAGAGGTCTGGTATGACGGGGACGGCGAGATGTACTTCAAGGGCGGCTAGCCTCAGTTTGCAGAAGACAATGACCTCCATCAGGGTTTCTTCATGACCTTCAACTACCATATCGGTACGCTGAAGTTTGACGTGAAGATTTACGATGGTACTCAATGCCAGAAGGAGTACGAAGCTGAAGTGCATTTTCATTAGTCATCTCCTTATGTAATCTCGTGTTCTGGTTATCCTTTGGTTTGTTTATCTGTAATAAGTAATGAAATTTTATCTTGTGCCTTCCTTATTGATAGACCATGGGAACGAATTGTCGTTCCGAGGTGTGCTTTTGATATATTATCGGGTTACCTAGAACCGTACTTATTTTGTCGAATATCGGGTTGCGAACAACCTAGTAATATGTCTCGAATAATCGCAGATACTGAATCTTCAATAGCTTATTTATTTTATTTTATTTGGTACGACTTGAGGGTCTGAGCCCCGAGTGGAAGGAAAAATATTCATACATATTGTCGAGTTGACCCAAAGAACCCGACCTATGGCCTCATGTTCTGGGTTCAGAGGGTCATATCTCGAAAGTTTCTTGTTGCCATACTCCTTCTATGCATAGAACCGCCGAAGTTGCTCCGCGTTCCACGGGTTGCTCTCGTCTTTCCCCGTTTTCTTGTCTTGTAGTCGATAAGCCCCTCCTGGTATTACCTCTATTATGATGTAAGGTCCCACCCATGGGGACTCTAATTTGCCATGACCGTCTTACTTTAATCGCATGACTAAATCTCCCACCACGAAAGATTGTGGACGAACTCGACTACTATGGTAGTGATGACCCACAAGTATAGGGGGTGTATCGTAGTACTTTCGATAAATAAGAGTGTCGAACCCAATGAGGAGCAGAAGGTGTTGGCAAGTGGTTTTGATCAAGAATTCACTGTAAATACTAGCAAACGGGTTTTCAGGGGTATTTGGTAATACAAATAAATAAAGTGTGAGTAAATAAAAGACAGTAGTAATAATTGCAGCAAGTGGCCCAATCCTTTCTTTAGCAAAGGACAAGCCGGTTGTGTAACTTATGATGACCAAACATTCTCGAGGACACACGGGAGTTTCTGTCAAGTGCTTTCGCTTCATTCCGCTAAATAATCTTTACTGGTTTGATAAGTGTTATGGGGGTGAACCTGTGCTAGCGCACTACCCTTACTAGGATAAATGCACACTTGTGATTATACCCCCTTGCAAGCATCCGCAAATACAAGAAAGTAATTAAGATAAATCTAACCACAACCTTAAACTCTAAGATCCTACGCTCCCTGGTGCAATGGTTTCCCAACGGAGGTTTAAGTTTCTGTCACTCCAGCAACCCCACAATTGGTAGCCAAATACACAATGCATCTCACTAGGCCCATAAATGGTGAAGTATCATATAGTCGACGTTCACATGACAGCACTAGTGAAATAGCACCACAACAAATAAATATCAAACCATTATATATTACTCAACATAATTCCACTACTAACAACTTGACTTCTCCCATGTCCTCAAGAACTAAACGAACTACTCACAAGACATCATATGGATCATGATCAGAGGTGAAATAATGGTAAATAACAATCTGAAAATAAACCTTAATTCAATGGTTCCACTCAATAGCATCAACCACAAGAGTAATCAACACCGGGAAAGATTCCCCTAAGAATTTGACAAGATTCAACTCAAGATGTTACAGCGGGATGGCGTGGTGATGGTGGAGATGAAGGTGCTAGTGATGGAGATGATGATGATGATCCCGATGAAGTCCGGTGTGATGGTGATGACGATGGCGATGATCTCCCCTCTTCGGGAAGGAATTTCCCCGGCAGATTTCTGCCTGCCGGAGAGCTTTTCTCTCTCTGGTGTTTTCCGCCCCGCAGAGGCGGCGGTGTCTATCTCTGAGCCCCCCTTTTGACTTAGGTTTTCGGGGACGATGAAGTATGTGAAGGGGCGAGACCTCAAGTGGCCCAGGGTGGCCTCACACTAGGGCGGCGCGGCTAGGGGCCAGGCCAGCCCCCCTATGTGTGAGCCTACCCCCTGGCTCCTCTCGACTCCTCCTTCTGGCTTCCTGAGTCTTTCGGTAAAATATAATTTTCTAGTATTTTTCTGGAATTTTCCTGATCTTCCGAAATATGGTGTCTTGACGGTCCTTTTCCAGCAGAATCCTGACTCCAGCAGCAAATCCTCCAACAATCATCAAACATGTAAAAACAGAGGAAACAACATAAGTATCATATCTAAATATGAAATATATCAATGAATAACAGTAAATTATGATACACAATAGTGATGCAAAATGGACGTATCAACCCCCCCAAGCTTAGACCTCGCTTGTCCCCAAGCGAAAACTAAACTCGGTAAACATGACCACAGGTTTATGGAGTGAAGTGTCGATAATCAAAATAGGGACACGAAGCATCACATTCACCAAGGCACAAGTTATAATAGACAACAACTTCTTTATATAATATAGACTTGCAATAAGTAAAGGGAATCACATATAAAGATGCACAAAGTAAACCATAATTGATGGTGGCAAACCTTAGTTCTTGGTCAGAGAACAATGAACAAACTATACTATCCTTTGAATGGAGCCTTTTTAAAACAGAGCTAATATAGCAAAACCATATGCTCAACGAAACAAACTTTTTCACATTCATTTCTTCAGACAAAAGCATTGTACAAAACAAGGAAGATAGTAAACATGATTAAACGAATCAACATATGGATGAGTGAAACATAACAACTCAAATGCTTGCTTGAGATAGAAGGGATTAGGTTGACTCAACATGAAAGTAAAAGATAGGCCCTTCGCAGAGGGAAGCAGGGATTAAACATGTGCTAGAGCTTTTCAATTGTAAAACAGAGGTACAAATTGTTTTGAGAGGTGGTTGCTTTTGTCAAAGACTAGCAACGGAGTTCTTGATATCTTCCATACTAAACAAGTGAGAGCAGTTCTGAGATGTTTGATTAATGGGCACATTGGTGCTCTTTTATAGCTTGGCACTCCTCCCCACCTTTTCCTTTCTCAAACCATGGCTAACCGATTCCATCGGGTGCCGACCAACTTTCACATACCATGGAGGAGTGCTCTTTTCTTTCTTTTCTTTTTGAGATTATAATGGTCTGACCAGCTCCCTTACAAAATTAGTGACGAGCAGATGAAGCTGCCTAGTTGAGGGGTACTTAATTTAGTATGGAAGATAACAAAGCCATCCACTATGTCCTCATGAGCTAAAAACAGTGGCACAAAATGAGAAGTATTTGAAGGTTTTTGAAAGGTAGCACATGAAAATTTACTTGGAATGGCTTGAAATACCATGCATAGGAATTTATAGTGGACTCTTTGGAAGTGACTTGGTTTTTAGGAGTTGGATCACGAGAAGTATTTCCTCTCAGTACAGGTTTTTGGCTAGCAAGGCTGGGTAGCAAGCATAAGAATTGCATGAAACAAACAAACATACGTATAATAAGAACAATCATGCAGACTTCCTTGAAGGTACAATGATTTTAACTTGAGAATAATTATTCTTATAAGCCAATCATAAGGAAAACTGAAGTGATGTAACTACAAGCACTTCTTTCTTCTTTTCTACTCAAACCTCAAGGTAATGTTGCTACTGACCAAGCTAAGTTTGCCAAAACCAACTAAATTTACTCATGCTCCCAAAGTGATACCAATACTAATCAACAAGACTAATCATATAAGAAACATTGCAAACTAAAATAAAGTGTGCGGAAAGTAAACGATAAAACTTCTCATTAATATTTCATTACCGCAACTCACACCAAGCGATACATAGATAACCAACTAAGGAGGATACTTCCACACTGCAAACTATTCTATAAGATAACTTCTCTATTCATGATATGACTCTACTTAAAAAGTAAATGAGTAAAAGGTGATGATGTGATACCGCGGCCCTCCCCTAAGCTTGGAACAAGCCAAGGGGATGCCAATACCGATGACGAATTACTCCTTTGGCGGTAATGGGATCAGCCTTGGATTAATGAAATATTCCAGCATCCTGCGAAGCCTGAGATTCTCTTCTTGAAGTATCTCCACCTCCTTCTCCAGAACTCGATATTGAGCGCAAAACTCGTTAGTGACCAGCATACCCTCTTTTATCACAGGCATGGAGTTTAGATCCAAGACGTGTAGTGTTGGTCCCTCCTGCTCTTTCTTCCACTTGGGGTCTTGGTGATCATCTTCCCTAGGCCTTTTGCCCTTGTCATCGCTTGAAGAGGCCATGGTGCTCCTAAATCTGAGATCAACTCCTGACAGAAACAACTCAAAACAAAACACGACAAGAAAACGATATACAGACCTCGGGGACTCCGGGGGGTTATAGAGGCGAAAATTATACATTGAAGCGAAATCACAGGAGGAAACCGAGATGGAAACGAGTTCTAAGGTGTTCTCACACCAGGGCGGCGCAGCCAGGGGTGGACCCGCGCCCCCTGTGTGTGAGGAGCACCCGGACTCCTTTTCCTGCCCGTTTTCGTCTCATGATTTTTCATATTTAGTAAAAACAGCAAAAATAATAAAGGAAGAGTTTTTCGCGAACCTTTTCTGACTAGAACTGTTACCTATTCGAAAACGAACTCTGCAGGTTTCTGCAAATTGTCCTGGATGAATTCTTCTGGAGAAACTGTTTCAATAACATCAACATCTTCATTATAAGAATCTCCAGCAATATAATGTTTGAGTCTTTGCCCATTCACCACTTGTGTAGTGTCATCTTTCAACGAAACAATCTTTATCGCACCTGAGCGGTACACTTCCACAATAACATATGGTCCTTCCCATTTAGAGAGTAACTTTCCTGCAAAAAATCTGAGACAAGACCTATACAATAGAACTTTCTCACCAACATGAAACTCTCTTTTAAGAATCCTCTTATCATACCATTGCTTGACTTTTTCTTTGAAAAGTCTGGAATTCTCATACGCTTCGTTTCTGCACTCATCTAGAGAACTCAAATATAACAACCTTTTCTTACTGGCGAGTTTAAAATCCCTATTAAGCCCTCTCACTGCCCAAAAAGCTTTGTGTTCTAATTCTAAAGGCAAGTGACACGCTTTTCCATAAACCATCTTATAAGGAGACATGCCCATGGGGTTCTTATAAGCAGTTCTATAAGCCCATAAAGCATTGTTTAACTTGCTAGCCCAGTTTTTCCTAGATCTATTAACAGTCTTCTGCAAGATAGACTTGATCTCTCTATTTGAAAGCTCTACCTGCCCACTAGTTTGGGGATGATAAGCAGAAGCAATTCTATGATTAACATCATATCTAGCAAGAGTTTTTCTAAAACCACCGTGAATAAAATGAGAACCTCCGTTAGTCATAAGATATCTAGGCACACCAAACCTATGAAAAATAACATCCTTAAGCATTTTTAATGAGGTCTCACCATCGGCACTCTTTGTAGGTATGGCTTCTACCCATTTAGTTACATAATCAACAGCAACAAGTATGTGGGTATAGCCTTTTGAAGGAGGAAAAGGACCCATAAAGTCAAATCCCCAACAATCAAATGGTTCAATAACAAGAGTGTAATTCATATGCATTTCATTGCGTCTAGAAATATTACCAACTCTTTGACATTCATCGCAAGATAAAACATACCTTCTAGCATCTTTAAAGAGGATTGGCCAATAAAAACCTGATTGTAGAACCTTTTGTGCGGTTCTATCTCCAGCATGATATCCTCCATAAGCGCTTCCATGGCACTTCCACAATATTTCTTGTTGCTCATATTTTGGTACGCATCTTCGCATAATACCATCAACTCCTTCTTTATATAAGTGTGGGTCATCCCAAAAATAATGCCTCAAATCATAGAAGAATTTCCTTCTTTGCTGAGCTGTAAAGGTTGGAGGCAAATACTTGGAAACAATAAAGTTAGCATAATCAGCATACCAAGGAAGGTCTCGCGAAGTTACATTTATTGCAGCCAACTGTTCATTTGGAAAACTATCATTAACAGGAATAGGATCAACAGAAATGTTTTCCAATCTAGACAAGTTGTCAGCCACAGGATTTTTAGCACCTTTCCTATCTACGATATGCAAATCAAACTCTTGTAACAGCAACACCCATCTAATAAGCCTAGGCTTAGCATCCTTCTTAGTCATAAGATATCTAATAGCAGCGTGATCAGTATGAATAGTAACTTTAGAATCAACAATGTAAGATCTAAACTTATCACATGCAAAAACAACAGCAAGAAACTCTTTCTCAGTAGTAGCATAATTCTTTTGAGCAGCATCAAGAGTCTTACTAGCATAATGAACAACATTCAACTTATTGTCTACGCGCTGTCCAAGAATAGTACCAACAGCAAAATCACTAGCATCACACATAATTTCAAAGGGTAAATTCCAATCAGGTGGTTGAACAATAGGAGCAGTAGTTAAAGCCTTCTTAAGAGTTTCGAAAGCTTCCTTACAATCATCATCAAAGACAAATGGTACATCTTTTTGAAGAAGATTAGTAAGAGGCTTTGAAATCTTAGAGATATGTTTAATAAACCTCCTATAGAAACCAGCATGACCAAGAATACTACGAATACCTTTAACATCTCTGGGACAGGACATTTTCTCAATTGCCTCAACTTTTGCTCTGTCAACTTCAATACCTCTTTCAGAAATTTTATGTCCAAGGACAATTCCTTCATTTACCATAAAGTGGCATTTCTCCCAATTAAGAACAAGATTAGTTTCTTCTCACCTCTGCAAAACTTTATCAAGATTGTGCAAACAATTATCAAAAGAAGTTCCATAGATGGAGAAGTCGTCCATGAAAACCTCCACAATTTCTTCACAAAAGCCATGAAAAATAGCAGACATGCATCTTTGAAAAGTAGCAGGAGCATTACATAAACCAAAAGGCATGCGTCTATAAGCATAAGTTCCATAAGGACAAGTAAAAGTGGTTTTCTCTTGATCTTCCTTCCTAACAGCAATCTGAGAGAAACCGGAATAACCATCAAGAAAACAAAAGTGCGACTTCTTAGACAACCTTTCTAGCATCTGATCTATAAACGGTAAAGGATAATGATCTTTCTTAGTAACCTTGTTAACTTTTCTATAGTCAACGCACATCCTATAACCAACTACTACCCTTTGAGGAATAAGCTCGTTATTCTCATTAGGCACAACAGTCATACCTCCTTTCTTAGGAACACAATGAACATGACTAACCCATTGACTATCAGCAATAGGATAAATAATACCAGCATCAAGGAGCTTTAATACCTCATTTCTTACCACATCCTTTATCTTGGGAATTAAGCGGCGTTGATGCTCCACAACCGGCTTCGCGTCTTTCTCCATGTTAATAGCATGCTGACATAAAGTGGGACAAATCCCTTTTAAATCATCAAGAGTATATCCCATAGCTCCTCGGTGTTTCCTCAATATCTCCAACAACCTTTCTTCTTCCTTTCCTGAAAGCTTAGAACTAATAATAACAGGATATATTTTCTTATCATCAATATAAGCATATTTAAGATCATCAGGTAAAGGTTTCAATTCAAAAACATGATCTTCCTTAGGTGGCAAAGTGGTACCAAGATCCTCCACAGGTAAATTGTGCTTGATTAATTGTTGTTGACGAAGGAAAATATCGTCAATCTCTTCTCTTTCCTTACTGAAAACATCGCTTTCATGATCTTCCATGAATTACTGCAAAGCATTATTAGGAGCAAGAGCAATAGAAGCAAGCTGTTCAACTCGAAAATTTTCATTGGGCATGTTATTTTCATAAGAAGTCTTAGCAAACTTGGAAAAATTAAACTCATAAGACTCTCCATTAAACTTAGTAAAAATTTTCTCCTTCTTACAGTCTATCACGGCGCCACAAGTATTCAAAAAGGGTCTACCAAAAATAATAGGACAAGTTTTACTAGCCTCCTTACCAAGTACTAGAAAATCAGTGGGGTATTTAGTCTTACCGCATAGGACTTCCACATCTCGAACAATACCAAGAGGCCAAACAGTCTCTCTGTTAGCAAGCTAAACAACCACATCAATATCTTCAAGTTATCAAGCGTCAATCTCATGCATAATTTCTTTGTAAAGCTCTAAGGGAATGGCACTTGCACTAGCACCAATGTCACATAAACCATAATAGCAATGATCTCCAATCCTGACAGAAATAACAGGAACACTTGTTTTCCTATGCCTTTTAGGATGTGAGAGAATGTTAGAAGCATCTTCACAAAAAAGAATATATTCATCCCCTACATCTTTAGTAACAAGGTCCTTCAATATAGCTACAGGAGACTTAATAGTAATTTGCTCATCAGGCTCTACAGCTTTCTTAGTGCTTTTATTAGACACACTTACCAAAGTAGAATACTTTTTTACCTTAGCAGGGAAAGGTGTCTTCTCAAAATAAGGTTCAGGCACAATGCTATCAATAGTGCAAACTTCAGTAGCTGCAGCAGGAATATGACTAATAGAATCCTTATAAGGCGCATGATATTTGTTCCAATATTTCTTTGGAACATCAAGATAAGAGGCAAAAGCCTTAAGACAATTAGCAAGTATCTGAGAATCAAGACCATAAGCAATGCTAACACTATGAAAGTCATCGGTTCCCATAAAAGTTTTAATGCATTCATAATCATAATTTATACCTGACTTCCTACCTTTGTCGTTTTCCCATCCTTCAGCATTTTCTTGGATACGGTCAAGAAGTTTCCAGTTAGCATCTTCTTTCATATGAGTAAATGATACAAAACAGGAAGCATCCAAATAATCCTTATCAGGAAGAGTAAGCCGCGCATAAAAATTATCAATAACAATATTATTGGGGAGCTCATGAATGGGACATTTGAGCATTAGTAACTTCAATCTTCCCCACGCTTGAGCAATACTCTCTCCATCGTGAGGCCAAAAGTTATATATCCGATTACGATCTTTATGAATTTCACTTGGAGGATAAAACTTGGAATAAAAGAGAGGCACAATTTCCTCCCATGCAATAGATGGACCATCTTTAAGCAGCCGATACCACTCCTCAGCTCTGCCTTTCAATGATAAAGAGAATAGCTTCCTCTTGACCTGGCTCAGTGAAATGCCTGCACACTTGAACAACTCGCATAATTCATGTATAAATAGTAGGTGATCACCCGGATGGACAGTTCCATCTCCTGAATAGCAGTTATCCATAACACGCTCAACAATTTTCATAGGTATTTTAAAAGGATCTACTTGAGCAGGTGGTGGTGGTGGTGGTTCATCAACATGTGTAGAAGTGGTAGAAGTGTTCCCAAATAGGAAACCAAATGGAGAATTCTCCATAGCAAAATAAAATAAAAGTAAAAGACAAAAATAAAAACAATACTCACAGCGACGGTTACCTTTACCAATTCCACTCTTCAATAGCGCTTCACTCCCCGGCAATGGCGCCAGAAAATAGTCTTGATGACCCACAAGTATAGGGGGTGTATCGTAGTACTTTCAAAAAAATAAGAGTGTCAAACCCAACGAGGAGCAGAAGGTGTTGGCAAGTGGTTTTGATCAAGGATTCACTGTAAATACTAGCAAACGGGTTTTCAGGGGTATTTGGTAATGCAAATAAATAAAGTGCAAGTAAATAAAAGACAGTAGTAATAATTGCAGCAAGTGTCCCAATCCTTTCTTTAGCAAAGGACAAGCCGGTTGTGTAACTTATGATGACCAAACGTTCTCGAGGACACACGGGAGTTTCTATCAAGTGCTTTCGCTTCATTCCGCTAAATAATCTTTACTGGTTTGATAAGTGTTATGGGGGTGAACCTGTGCTAGTGCACTACCCTTACTAGGATAAATACACACTTGTGATTATACCCCTTGCAAGCATCCGCAAATACAAGAAAGTAATTAAGATAAATCTAACCACAGCCTTAAACTCTAAGATCCTATGCTCCCTGGTGCAATGGTTTCCCAATGGAGGTTTAGGTTTCTGTCACTCTAGCAACCCCACAATTGGTAGCCAAATACACAATGCATCTCACTAGGCCCATAAATGGTGAAGTATCATGTAGTCGACGTTCACATGACACCACTAGTGAAATAGCACCACAACAAATAAATATCAAACCATTAAATATTACTCAACATAATTCCACTACTAACGACTTGACTTCTCCCATGTCCTCAAGAACTAAACGAACTACTCACAAGACATCATATGGATCATGATCAGAGGTGAAATAATGGTAAATAACAATCTGAACATAAACCTTAATTCAATGGTTCCACTCAATAGCATCAACCACAAGAGTAATCAACACCGGGAAAGTTTCCCCTAAAAATTTGACAAGATTCAACTCAAGATGTCACAGCGGGATGGCGTGGTGATGGTGGAGATGAAGGTGCTGGTGATGGAGATGATGATGATGATCCCGATGAAGTCCGGTGCGATGGTGATGATGATGGCGACGATCTCCCCTCTCCGGGAAGGAATTTCCCTGGCAGATTTCTGCCTGCCGGAGAGCATTTCTCTCTCTGGTGTTTTCCGCCCCGCAGAGGCGGCGGTGTCTATCTCTGAGCCCCCCTTTTGACTTAGGTTTTCGGGGACGATGAAGTACGCGAAGGGGCGAGACCTCAAGTGGGCCAGGGTGGCCTCACACTAGGGCGGCGCGGCCAGGGGCCAGGCCGCGCCCCCTATGTGTGAGCCTACCCCCTGGCTCCTCTCGACTCCTCCTTCTGGCTTCCTGAGTCTTTCGGTAAAATATAATTTTCTGGTATTTTTCGGGAATTTTTCTAATCTTCCGAAATATGGTGTCTTGACGGTCCTTTTCCAGCAGAATCCTGACTCCAGCAGCAAATCCTCCAATGATCATCAAACATGTAAAAACATAGGAAACAACATAAGTATCATCTCTAAATATAAAATATATCAATGAATAACAGTAAATTCTGATACAAAATAGTGATGCAAAATGGACGTATCAGGTAGTTTCGTAGATTTTGCTGGTACTGCGTTGCTCTGGTAAGTGCTACGTCTCTTGCTTCATCAAGTGCATCGACATCATCTTGAAGTGCTTCAGTGAAGGTTGTCTCGTTGTAAGCCGCGATTCTTGGGGCTTCATGGGTGATCTCGACTGGAAGCATGGCTTCTACACCATGGACCAGAAAGAAAGGGGTTTCTTGAGCAGCTGCGTTGGGTGTAGTTCTGAGACTCCATAGCACGGAGGGTAGTTTGTCTACCCAAGCGTGTTTGGCTTTTTCGAGAGGTGCTAACAGCCTCTTTTTTATCCCGTTGCATATTAAACCATTAGCTTTTTCGACTTGTCCATTTGTCTTTGTATGCGCTACGGATGCAAATTTTAGTTTGATTCCCATAATTTCGCAGTAGCTCTTGAACTCTTTTGATGTGAAGTTTGTCCCATTGTCCGTGATGATGCTATGTGGTACTCCGAAGCGAAAAACAATAGACTTGATGAAGTTGATTGCGGCTGTGGAATCTTGGGTTGTTACGGGGGCTGCCTCTACCCATTTGGTAAATTTGTCGACTACCACCAGCATGTAGACATGTCCTCTTGGCCAAGATTTGTGAAATTTTCCTACCATATCGAGACCCCATTGTGCGAAGGGCCAGGACAGTGGTATTGGTTGCAATTCTGCTGCTGGTGCGTATGGTCGAGATGCAAAACATTGACAAGCCTCGCATTTCCTTACTATATCCTTCGCGTCTTTAATTGCTGTTAACCAGTAGAACCCTGAGCGAAAAGCTTTAGCTGCGATGGCTCTGCTACTAGCGTGATGTCCGCATACTCCTGCGTGGATGTCTTTTAATATTTCTTGTCTTTCTTGAGGAGTGACGCATCATTGCAGAACGCCTGTTATACTTTTCTTGTATAGTTTCCCTTGTAATACGACAAAGGCCTTGGATCATCGTATTATCCTCCTTGCTTCTACTGTGTCTTCGGGTAGTGACTTGTTTATCATGTATGCCAAATATGGCTGCATCCAGGTTTCTTCGATCATCATAACTTCTTCTGGTTCTGCCGTGCTTCCTTGGCCATGCTTGCCAGCCCCCGAGCCTGTTGCTTGGTGCTGGGCTTGTTCTTCTGTAGTCGAAGTTTTGTTGCTCTTTATTGACCTCTCTATGATTTCTTCCCAAAAGACTCCTTGTGGTATGGGTAAGCATTGGGACCCGATATTTGCTAGATTGTCGGCTTCCTCATTGCTAGCTCTGCTGACGTGCGAGACTTCGCATCCATCGAACGTTCCCTCTAAATAATAGTATAAGTTTTGTATGCTGTCATATTGTCACTTATGGTGTCACACTTGTTCATCACTTGTTGGACGATGAGATTTGAGTCCCCGAATATTTTCAGTCGAGTTGCTCCGCATGCTTTGGCCATTTTCATTCCGTGGAGCAGAGCCTCATATTTGGCTTCATTATTCAAAGCTTGGGGAAAACTCATCCTTAAAACATATTTCAATTTGTCGCCTTGTGGTCATATCAGGACTACTCCTGCTCCTGCGCCTTGGATTCTTTTTGATCCATCGAAGTACATTGTCCATACGCTTGATAGGTCCGGCGGTCCTGTGTTTTGTAACTCTAGCCATTCTGCTGTGAAATCTGGCAGAACTTGTGATTTTATCGCCTTTCGCTTTTCATACGTGATGTACAGGGGTGATAATTCGATTCCCCATAAGGAGACACGCCCTGTCGCTGAAGGATAACCACTATAATTGGGTGCACCGCGAAGTATTGCTGTAGCTTTCGTGCTGTTGTGAATACACTGTATGCAAGCTTTTGGTAGTTCGGGTACCTCTGTTTTGTTGGAGATAGTACTTCGCTGATGAAATATACTGGCCTTTGGACTCTGTGAGCTTTTCCTTCTTCGCTTCTTTCAACTACTAATACTGTGCTCACCACTTGATGTGTTGCTGCAATATATAGTAGTAGCGGCTCCTTTTCCTTTGGCGCGACCAACACCGGCGGTGTGGAAAGCACTTTTTTCAGTTGTGCGAAGGCTGTATCCGCTTCTTCTGTCCACTCGAATTTGTCGTCTGATTTTTTCATCAGAGCATAGAAAGGAAGTGCCTTTTCTCCCAACCGTGCGACGAATCGACTTAGTGCCACGACGCGCCCTGCGAGCTTCTGTACGTCGTGCAGCTTTGTTGGTTTCCCCATCGTTAGTATTGCTTGGATCTTCTCTGGGTTTGCCTCTATTCCCTTTGCTAATACCAGGAATCCCAGAAGTTGACCTGCAGATACCTCAAAAGAGCATTTTCTCGGGTTAAGCTTGAGCTTATACCTGTTTAAGTTGTCGAATGTTTCTGCCAAATCACTGATTAGGGACTCTTCTTTTCTTGTGGTGATGACCACGTCATCGATGTAAACTTGAATGTTGCGCACTATTTGATTTCCGAGCCAGTTTTGCATCATCCGCTGGTAGGTTGCTCCTGCATTTTTAAGCCAAAAGGCATGACTTGATAGCAGAACACGCCATATGGTGTGATGAAGGCTTTTTTTCCTCGTCTCCTTTCTTCAGTTTGATCTGGTTATAACCAGAATATGCGTCCAAGAAGGAAAGCCTTGCGCACCCCGCCGTTGAGTCTATTATTTGATCAATGCGAGGTAGAGGGAAGAGATCCTTTGGACAGTGTTTGTTGAGAGATGTGTAGTCGACGCACACTCTTTGTACGTCTGTGTTTTTCTTGGGTACAATGACTGGGTTAGATACCCAAGTCGACGATTTGATTTCTCGAATGAATCCTGCATTTTCTAGCCTATGTAGCTCGGATGCTATGGCTTTCCTTTTGGGCTCGTCAAATCGTCGCAGTGGTTGCTTGACTGGCTTTGCTTTGGGATCCACATTTAGTGCGTGCTCAACGAGTTCCCTGGGAACCCCTGGCATGTCTGAAGGACACTAGGCGAAGATTTCCCAGCGCTCACAGAGGAACTCGACGAGCACGCTTTCCTATACGGGATCCAAGTTTACCGCTATGGAGGTGGTCTTGTTCGGGTCTGTGGGGTGGACCTGGATTTTATTCGAGTATTGAGTTGCATCGAAAGCCTGGTCTGGCAGGGATCGCCCAACATCGGGTAGCACATTATGGTCGGTTTCACCTTTCAACCTTGCGTACTCTGCTGTCATGCCGAAAGTTTGCGCCAACCTATTGAATTATTTGTCACAAGTGTTAGATACTTCGAAGCTACCTTGTACCGTGATTGTTCCTTTGGGTCCTGGGACTTTGAGCGTGAGATTTGCGTAGTGAGGTACTGCCATGAACTTTGCAAATGCTGGGCGCCCCAAGATTGCATGATACTGTGAAGGCCAGTCCGTGACTTCAAACTCCAACTTTTCTCTATGATAATTGCTACTATTGCCAAAGCAAACATCGAGTTCTATTTTCCTGAGAGGATAATTTGCGCCTCCTGGTACTATTCCGTGGAAAGAGCAGTCCGTTGGCTTTAGGCTTTCCAGTGAGATGCACATTGCCTTCAGAGTTCTTGCGTATATTAGGTTTATGCCGCTTCCTGATACGTCTCCAACGTATCTATAATTTTTGATGCTCCATGCTTGTTTTTACACCATTTGCCTACTGTTTCGTTACACTTCGTGGCACTTTTATGCATTTTCCGGAACTAACCTATTAACAAGTCGCCACAGTGTCAGTTCCCTGTTTTCTGCTATGTTTGTGTTTCAGAAAAGCTACACAGGAAATATTCTCGGAATTGGACGAAACAAGTTCCTGAAGTCTTAATTTTCCCGAAAGCTTCCAAAGAACCGAAGAGGAGTTGGGCCCCACACACCAGGGCGGCGCGGCCCAGCCCCTGGCCGCACCCCCTATGTGTGAGGTCGCCTCGGTCCACCTCTGACGATGCCCCTTCGCCTATAAAGACCCCCCAACGGAAAAAACCTAAGTACCCGATCACTTTTCCAGAACACATCGCGATCCGCCGCCGTCGACCCGAAGATCGGGAGGGTCTAGAAGCTCTTCCCGGCACCCTGCCGGAGAGGGGAATCGCCACCGGAGGTCTTCTTCATCGCCATGCTTGCCTCCGGAGCGATGAGTGAGTAGTCTACCTTGGACTATGGGTCCATAGCAGTAGCTAGATGGTTGTCCTCTCCACCATGTGCTTCATGTTTAGATCTCATGAGCTGCCCTACATGATTGAGATCACCGTTATGTAATTCTACATGTTTGGTTTGTTGGGATCCGATGAATATTGGTGTTATGATTGAGTTGCTATACTGAAATATATCTTATGTTATCTCTATGTTGTTTATGATCTTGCATGCTCTCCGTTGTTAGTAGCTATCTTGGCCGAGTAGTTGCTAGTGACTCCAAGAGGGGGTATTTATGCTCGATAGTGGGTTCATGCCTCTATTTAATCTAGGGGAGTGACAGAAACCTCTAAGGTTGTAGATGTGCTGTTGCTACTAGGGAGAAAACAACATTCATATGCTCGAGGGCATATGCTTTATTTACATTACACACATTGCTTAATGCAATTATCTGTTGTTTGCAACTTAATACTCATAGGGTGTTCGGACAATATCCCCACGAGTGGATTATTAGTCATAGATGCAGTTGGATGGCGGTCTATGTATTTTGTTGTAATGCCCAGAGTAAATCGCATAGTGATCTTCTTGACATATCACGTTTATCTTTATTCTATCAATTGCCCAACTGTAATTTGTTTACCTAGCATGTGTTATTTATCTTATGGAGAGACACCACTAGTGAACTGTGGACCCCGGTCCTATTTCCATCATATTGCTATCACCTGTTTACTTTACTCGCACTGTTTACTTTACTCACATACTATTATCACTTTCCACTCGATATGCTCATACCCTTTGTTTCAAGCAAACCGGTGAGATTGACAACCTCATCGCAAGTTGGGAACAAAGTACTTGGTTGTGTGTGTGTGCAGGTTCCACGTTGCTACTAGCTGAAGACGCGCTAACTCGTTTTGTTGTGAAACGGCGCCCTTGTTGGAGTGTCACTAGGCTATCAAGCATCACCTTCAGTTGTATTGTCTGCTCTTCTCCTGATCGATATACCTTGGTTTCTTAACTGAGGGAAAACTTGCTGCTATATTCATCAAAATCTTCTCTTGGGGTTTTCCAACTGGCCGGTCATTTACTTCACATATTTCATACATCAGCACCACGCCACCAACAAGTTTTCTGGAGCCGTTGCCGGGGATACTCCTACATCAACTATATTTTCCCCCATCAACTTGGCACCATAAAACAGCAAGCAAGTTTTCTGGCGCCGTTGCCGGGGAAGAAGTGGAAGACCTCTTCAAGGGGAGCTTTTCACACACACATCCTTTACTTTGTTTTATTGTTTTGCTTTACTTTATTTTTGCTTGCATCGTTTTATATCAAAAACCCAAAAAAATTAGAATCCTTTGTAGTTGCTTTTATTTTCTTGCTCTTAGTCTTTGCTAAAATGAGTAATCCTAAAGTAGAAGTTCATAGTTTTAAGCAACAAGGGGGAGAAAGTTTAAAAGATGCTTGGTACCGTATTAACAATGCCCATCATAGGTGTACAAAAAAGCACTCTACCACGATCCTCCTTAGAAATTTTTATGTTGGTATATCTAGTTGGAATAGGTATGTTCTCGATACTCTTACAGGAGGTAATTTTCTGGGTACTCCCGCTGGAGAAGCATGCACTATAATTGAAATTTTAGTGGGAATACCACCTATTCATGTTGCTAAAACTGAGACCACCTTGGAGGAGGTGGTAGAAAAGCTCAGCTCTTTAGAGAAAAGTTTGCCAAGTATCCTAGAAAATGCTAGCCGAGTTAGTGAATTAATAGAAAATATTGGTAAGAGAATCACCATTTTAGCGGCTAGCACTACTCTTGATAATCAAAACTTAAGGATTGGTAAACTAGAGAAGTCTATGGAAACTCTTAGTTTAATCTTCTCTGCTCTTAAATTTAAGAAAGAGAAAGTGTTTGTTGGAAAAGAGCAAAAATTTATGTATGTTCCCAAGGTTTCTGCGCTTAAACCTCAACATGTTTTTAAAATTGGTGAGACTTTTAGTTCCACTAAGGGTGACTTGCAGGTTGAATCATCTTCGGGAATTTCCAAAGAGCCTACTGAGGTAATTGATGCTTCATCACTTGATGTTACTTGATTCGCAATTTTCTGCGCCTAGCTCAAAGGCGTTAAAGAAAAGCACTCTTGGGAGATAACACAATGTTTTATTTTCAGTAATTTTTCTTTTATTTGAGTCTTGGAAGTCATTACTACTGTAATGACCTCTCCTTATCCTTTTTATTTTATTGTTGTGCCAAGAGAAGCCTCTAATTTGAGTGAGGTAAAGATTTGGGGATGTTGCTGTCCTGAAACTGTTTTGGGTGCTGCACCGTAAAAATTCGTGAAAATTCTCTGTATATGTTTTGGACCTGAAATTTCTTGTGCATATGCCCCAGGTTATATCCAAACTTTCGTTAGTTGAACACTTTTTGATTTGAGCAACAGAAAACCCCTAAAAAATTCGACCTTTATCAGCTGTTCTGTTTTGACAGATTTCTGCCACTATTTGTTTTTGCCGCTTTATCACTTTCTTTTGAGTTCTTTTGATCACGGAACTTTTGGGGATGTTGCTACAGTAGTATATACTTTATATGTGGTGGTTTTGGGTTGAAACCTGAAGCAAAAAGAGGTTGATTATATGTTATGCTTACACTAATGTTGCTAATAGATTTGTGTTTAGTTTTGTATGAAGGAAGTTTTTAAGTGTAGGGATTGGAGAATGATGAGATGAGTTGAAGAATGGACAAAAGCTCAAGCATGGGGATGCCCATGCATCACCCCAAGAAATATCCAAGAAGTACAAGCGTCAAAGCATGGGGATGCCCCCGAGGCACCCCTTCTTCATCGGCAAAAATCAGGTCACCTTTCAAAACACTATATTTTTATTGCTTCATGCACTATGTGTTTTTCTTGGAGCGTCAGTTGTTTTAGTTTTCTTTATTAGTTTTGTTTTGTTTGCTGTAATAAATGGTTGGACCCCAACAAATTTCCTTTGGAGAAGTTGCCTTGTTTTTCATTTGCCAAGAACGCTCTAGTTTTCACTCTTATCAAAAATCGAGTGTTCTTCTTTTTCTGCTACTGCTTTTGGTTTTCGTTTTCGCCTTGAATTGCATTCAGACCTTGTCATATCTTTTAATCAAGTTGTAATTTTGCCTCTGATCTTTATTGGTTTTCATCAAAAGAGGTGTCTTAAAATTTTTCAAATGGTGTTGGAAAAGAGAAAAAGCTTTATGCAAAAAAGTGGTACAAGAAGGAGCTTGTGTAGACTGCGGCTTAGGCTTTTTCATGTCATGCTTGATATCTTTTTGATAGTATGCTTAGTGGTTTTGCTGTAGCATGACTTGTCTCAAATAACTGAGATTGCTTAATGAGCCTTTGAAAAAAATCATGCGTTGTTTTTATTGTTTGGAAGCATTATTTTGGTTTTCTCCTTGATGCTTTATTTGGGTTGACTTGGCGCATGCTCACACATGTTAGACTCTTACAAAGTCACCAATAGCCTCTATGATCATTTAGTTTTTGACTTTTGATGCCATCTTATGCTTCTTTTAATATCGCTTTGTTGCTTTGCATGATTATGGCCATTATTGCTCTCTTAGTTGGTCGCTCCCAGTCTTTTGCTAGCCCTCGCCTTGTACTGAGTATGAGCTCTACTCGTGCATCCAACACCTAAAAACCAAAGTTTTCCAAAGTGTCCACCATACATACCTACTAGCAATTTGCTATTCCAAGTAAATTTGACTTGCTTTTATCTACTCTTCAAATTAAACTCTTACCAGTGTTATGCGAAAATTGGTTAGTAAAATCTCACGAACCAGAAGGCACACTTTACTTTTTCTTGTTCTTAAAAATTTGACATTGTGGTCTCTTATGTTGAGTTGTTATGCTTGCAAGTTGTAAGTTGGATACTAGCCCAACCATGCTGTCATGGGGCAAGCTTTCAACATTGCACTTCTTATTTGAGTTGATATCATGATCTTTTGTTTATGGATGCCCGCGGTGTGAAATGAATTGGGAATCTTGTGGGGATCATGGAGTTTGTATATGTGTTAGGGAAATGCCTGGGCTGCCAATCTAAGCCATGCATAATTCATGGTGGAAATTTGCAGCATACCCATAGTGGACATTCGATGACGCATCTCAAAATAAAAAGCTAAACAAATGGCAAATAAAAGAGATGTCGAGGTGTTCATTGTCTGCTTGTCCTGTCATTTTGATGTGGGCTTGTTCCATGTCATCGGGCACGGAGGTACCCCGTTGGCGGTTTTCGATGATACATATATACTTACAATGACAAGAGCCTTGCTTGGGACTCTAAGTAAAGTAGCATGAGGTTTGGGTACTCGTATTCACGGGGCACGAGGTTTTCGACTTATGATTTGTCAAGCATATGCATCATAATTGTTCTCGCATTAACTTTAACCATTCAAGATGCTTATGATGGGGGCAATGAGAGCTCAAAGCCGGTAAGTACCATAATTTTTGAAGGTTATAAAACTTGCAATCACTACTTCCCTCCGCGAAGGGCCTTTCTTTTACTTTCATGTTGAGTCACCACCTTCTATCTTTATGCACCATTAAGAGAGCATAGTTGTCATTCTTAGTATAATGTGCATTGTCCCAAAGTTTTCATTGATTGATTCATATTGTTGGTTTCACTTGTTCTCAAATTATTTGTATCTAGTCGCCCTCTTAAACTTGAAGGTGTCCTATGCATTTATGTTTTGCTCTCTATGAAGGACAAGCTGAAAACCATTTGTATGTTTTTCCTTATGATTTGAACACACGTTTGACTTTCATTGTTTCATTTTCATGATCTTTTGTTTGTGTTCATTTTCATGTTATAACATGGTTGCTATGTTTCTATTGTCAAGATTATATCTTTCATGCCCATGTTTTAAGTTCTTATGATCCCAGCTTACAAATGCTTACATATATGATCAAGATTGTGTAGGTGCATGTCACCTAAAAAATTATTCTTTTGTTATCACTTACCTACTCGAGGATGAGCAGGAGTTAAGCTTGGGGATGCTTGATACGTCTCCAACGTATCTACAATTTTTGATACTCCATGCTTGTTTTTACACCATTTTCCTACTGTTTCGTTACACTTCGTGGCACTTTTATGCATTTTCCGGAACTAACCTATTAACAAGTCGCCACAGTGTCAGTTCCCTGTTTTCTGCTATTTTTGTGTTTCAGAAAAGCTACACAGGAAATATTCTCAGAATTGGACGAAACAAGTTCTGAAGTCTTATTTTTCCTGGAAGCTTCCAAAGAACCGAAGAGGAGTCGAGGGGGGCCACGAGGGCCCCACACACCAGGGCGGCCCGGCCCAGCCCCTGGCCGCGCCCCCTATGTGTGAGGTCGCCTCAGTCCACCTCTGACGATGCCCCTTCGCCTATAAAGACCCCCCGACGGAAAAAACCAGAGTACCCGATCACTTTTCCAGAACACATCGCGATCCGCCGCCGCCGTCGACCCGAAGATCGGGAGGGTCCAGAAGCTCTTCCCGGCACCCTGCCGGAGAGGGGAATCACCACCGGAGGTCTTCTTCATCGCCATGCTTGCCTCCGGAGCGATGAGTGAGTAGTCTACCTTGGACTATGGGTCCATAGCAGTAGCTAGATGGTTGTCCTCTCCACCATGTGCTTCATGTTTAGATCTCCTGAGCTGCCCTACATGATTGAGATCACCGTTATGTAATTCTACATGTTTGGTTTGTTGGGATCCGATGAATATTGGTGTTATGATTGAGTTGCTATATTGAAATATATCTTATGTTATCTCTATATTGTTTATGATCTTGCATGCTCTCTGTTTTTAGTAGCTATCTTGGCCGAGTAGTTGCTAGTGACTCCAAGAGGGGGTATTTATGCTCGATAGTGGGTTCATGCCTCTATTTAATCTGGGGGAGTGACAGAAACCTCTAAGGTTGTAGATGTGCTGTTGCTACTAGGGAGAAAACAACATTCATATGCTCGAGGGCATATGCTTTGTTTACATTACACACATTGCTTAATGCAATTATCTGTTGTTCGCAACTTAATACTCATAGGGTGTTCGGACGATATCCCCGCGAGTGGATTATTAGTCATAGATGCAGTTGGATGGCGGTCTATGTATTTTGTTGTAATGCCCAGAGTAAATCGCATAGTGATCTTCTTGACATATCACGTTTATCTTTATTCTATCAATTGCCCAACTGTAATTTGTTTACCCAGCATGTGTTATTTATCTTATGGAGAGACACCACTAGTGAACTGTGGACCCCGGTCCTATTTCCATCATATTGCTATCACCTGTTTACTTTGCTCGCACTATTTACTTTACTCGCATACTATTATCACTTTCCAATCGATACACTCATACCCTTTGTTTCAAGCAAACCGGTGAGATTGACAACCTCATCGCAAGTTGGGAACAAAGTACTTGGTTGTGTGTGTGCAGGTTCCACGTTGCTACTAGCTGAAGACGCGCTAACTCGTTTTGTTGTGAAACGGCGCCCTTGTTGGAGTGTCACTAGGCTATCAAGCATCACCTTCAGTCGTATTGTCTGCTCTTCTCCTGATCGATATACCTTGGTTTCTTAACTGAGGGAAAACTTGCTGCTATATTCATCAAAACCTTCTCTTGGGGTTTTCCAACTGGCCGGTCATTTACTTCACATATTTCATACATCAGCACCGCGCCACCAACAAGTTTTCTAGCGCCGTTGCCGGGGATACTCCTACATCAACTATATTTTCCCCCGTCAACTTGGCACCATAAAACAGCAAGCACTTCCTGCGTCCATGAATACTCGCCCAACGTCATATCCTCCTATTTGCGCCTTTAGTACCATCGGCGAGTGCCCCGGCCTGGGCACTTTCCTCGGGTGGTCTGCTCTGCTGAACCTGACTGGTTGATCGGACCACTGCAGGTACTCTGTAGTAGCTGGTGGTGATGATATTGCTAGATTTACTTGTCTGGATATGCTCTTATGCTCTTTCTTGGATTTTGGCACTAGTTGGATCATTGCAGATATGTATACTTTTGACTCCAAATGTTTTGCTAGACGCTGTACTTGGTATCCCTGACTCGTGCTTTTTCCTCCCTGTCGTATTCCTTGGCTCGAGTCCATGGCACCTTGCAATCTCAAGAAGGTTCTGCAATCCTGCATCTGGTGGTTGGAAACTCTTTTCCCATCTAGGTACGCATAATGGATGCGACAAGGTCCATATAGCATGTCCTCCGCCGACGGGCCGGAGTATTTTGGTTTTTCTGTTCCTCGATTATCTCTTGTCTGAAATTCCCTGTTTTCATGGCCTTCCTGGTCCCTTCTGTCATATCCCGCAGCTATCTGATTTCACCTTGCGTGGCCTTCTCCGTTGCGGTATCTTCGCCTTTGCTTGCTCGCTCTGTCGACTTCTGCTGAATGTCCCCTTTTGTTGTTGTATGCGTCCTCTCCATTGGCAAATCTGTTGGCTACTTCCATTAACTCTAACACCGTCCTCGGCTTTGTTCTCCCTACTTCTTCCACGAGATCAGAACAACGAAGGCCGGCTGAAAAAGCATCTATTGCTCTCTCGTCGGAGACGTCTTCTGCAGAATTTTTGATTACACTCCAGCACTGTATATAAGAGCGGAGAGTTTCGTCTTATCTCTGCACGCACGACTTAACTTCTTCCAGTGATGCTGGGCGTTTGTATGTTGAGCGAAAATTTCTTGCGAATTGGCTTTCTAGTTCTCCCCAACTCCCAATGGACTCGTTGGGTAGAGTGTTCAACCAGGACCGTGCTGCGCCGGTGAGGTGTAACTGCAAACTTTGCATCGCCGTTGCTCTTGTTCCCTCGAGTATTTGTACTGCTTGCAGATAGTCTGATAACCATAGCATGGGTTCTTGCGACCCATCATATTTTTGTTGATCGTGTGGTAACTTGAATTCTTTGGGTACTCGCGTTCTGCGAACCCTGCGGGTAAAGCATAACGTGCCCATCTCTTTTGCGTCGTATTCGTAGTTTTGTTCTTTCCACACACGGCGCGCTTTGTTCACTCTTGCTTGTGCTATTATATTCCTTGCGTCTTCCCTCCGTGTTTGACGCTTTTCGTCGCCTGACGAATCGCTTGTTTCATTTTGCGAGGGTTGGCGCTTGAGTCCCTCCTTTCGCTTCTCCTGTCGATATGTCATCTTTTCCTCTGGAAGATGTTTCCTTAGCCTGTCTTCTACCAACCCGAGGCTTCGTATTGTGGCTTGATGCATGTGCTCCCGTGGATCTCCGGGCTTTGGTTGTGTAGTTAGTAGATAAGCCTGTGCTGCTACCAGTGCTACTTCTGGTGTTTCTTGCACAAAGTCCTCTTCCTCATCTGATGGGTGTGCACTTTCACTTTTCGTATGGCTTTCTTCTCTTGTCCGTGTTGTTGTCCTCCTACTGTGCTTCAGGTCTCTGCGCCTTTCTATGCTAGACTCTGATGCATCACTATATTCATCCCAGTATCCTCCACTTGATGTGTGATATCCCACAAGTATAGGGGATCGTGTGTAGCCTTTTCGATAAGTAAGAGTGTCGAACCCAACGAGGAGCTAAAGGTAGGATAAATATTCTCTCAAGTTCTATCAACCACTGATACAACTCTACGCACACTAAACGTTTGTATCATCTAGGAAATAAAACTAGAGCAACGATTCAGATATAAGAGATAGCTTTGCAGGATAATAAATACAAGAAAGTAATTGTTAGTGCTGCAGCAATAAGATAAACTAAGTAACCATAAACTAACAGTACCATGAGTGTGGAAAAGTGGTGGTAATAGTGGTGGCTTTGTCTAAGTTCAATTAGTAAATAAATCGGGTTCATTGTCTTCGATGCAGTTTTCTATGTGGGAGAGGCTAAATATACAAGCACTTCACTATTTGGAAATACAAGTACTATATGATTGGATTGTTAGCAAGCATCCACAAATACTAACAATGCATTAAGGTTTCCCCAACCATAGCCTTAAGTTAATGGTCCTCTTACTCCCATACGTGCAATGTTCCGGTTCGCGTCCTCAGGTTTCTGTCACTCCAGCAGAACTACCCCCTTCCTTTTGCACGTACTACTAACCCTAAGATGTTTAATCCATGCGCGCATAAATATAATGGACACCAAAGGACAGTACCATATCAACATACAACTCTAATGAACCAAAGACATTCAACAAATCAATCTAAGAACAAATAAACTATGGAAACATGACATAGATCATAGGATAAATATTTTAGCATCAAACACCATGTTCACATAGGACGGTACAGAGGTATGTGGGAGGATGAACAACTACATATGTGATGGAGATAGCGGTAAAGATGGTGGAGAGGAGCAGCGAGGGCGCGGGCGGCAGCGTGGGGACTCCTTCCCCGCCGCCAGCATCATGGGGGAGCGCCGCCCCTTAGCCCCCTTCCTTCATGGCTTCATGGGAGCCCTCCCCCATGGAGATGGGATCCATGGGGGAGGCTAAAACGTGGCTCTGGTGGCTGCAAATTCGTGGGTGGAGGTGTCCCCCACGAGCTAGGGTTCCTCCCTTTATATAGTCTCTCGGATTCCCGTCTCCCCATCTTGGGCCGTAATGGAGTAGGCTTAGCTCGGCCGTCCGGACTCGGAATCAGGTGACGTTTATGTCCAGAACGTTCGCCGTGAAATTCCCTATAACTTTGTAATTAAAGAGTTTCTCGTTTGATGCCGTCTTCGACCCGTAACGTGACCATCTTCGAAAAGAGTTCTAGCACAGATTTCTGGAAAGTCCCAATTTGACTCCAACAAGGTTTCCACTTGTATTCTTGGTAATTCTTACACATCAAAGTGTAAAACAAGAACATTGTGCACTTTTGCAACTATTAGTTGGTTAGTCCAAATAAATCATAAAAGTGTCACAAAGTGTAGACAAAATATATAGCAATTGGTATAAACAAGCATGGAGCATCAAAAATTATTGATACGTTTGCAACGTATCAACATCCCCAAGCTTAACTCCTGCTCGTCCTCGAGTAGGTAAGTGATAACAAAAGAATAATTTTTGAGGTGACATACACCATCATAATCTTGATCATCTAAGTAAAGCATTGAGTGCTGGGATCAAAGAACATAAAACATGGGCATAAGAGATATAATCTTGACAATAAAAACTTAGCAACCATGTTATAACATGAAAAGAAACACAAACGAAAGATCATGAATAATGAAACAATGAAAGTCAAACGTGTGTTCAAATCATATGGAAAAACATAATAAGTGGTTTTCAACTTGTCCTTCATGGAATAGCAAAACATAAATGCATAGGACACCTTCAAGTTTAAAAGGGCGACTAGATACAAATAATTTAAGAACAAGTGAAACCATAATCATAAATCAAACAATGATAAACTTTGGTACTATGCACATTAAACTCAGAATGGCAACTATGCTCTCTTAGATAGTGCATAAAGGTAGAAGGTGGAGACTCAATATAAAAGTAAAAGAAAGGCCCTTCGCAGAGGGAAGCAGCGATTAAACATGTGCTAGAGCTTTTCATTTGTAAAACAGAGAGATAAAAATTTAGTTTTGAGATGTGGTTGTCTTTGTCAACGACTAGCAATGGGGTTCTTACTATCTTCCATACAAAAATAAGCAAGTTTTTGAGAGAGAGATTGGCACTTTTGTGCTCTTTTATAAATCTTGGCACTCCCCCCACCTTTTTTTCCTTTCACAAACCATGGCTAACCGATTCTATCGGGTGCCCACCAACATGCACATACCATGGAGGAGTGCCTTTTTTGTCTTTCCTTTTTTGTCTTTTTTTTGGAATAAAACAATATGGAAGATAGCAAATCTGACCACTACGTCCCCATGAGCTGAAAACAGTGTCACAAAATGAGAAGTATTTTGAAGGTTTTTTTGAAAGGTAGCACATGAAATTTTTACTTGGAATGGCTTACAAATACCATGCATAGGAATTTATAGTGGACACATTGGAATAACTTGGTTTTTAGGAGTTGGATGCACGAGTAGCGCTCATACACAGTACAAAATGAGGGCTAGCAAAAGACTGGGAGCGACCAACTAAGAGAGCAATAACGGCCATAATCATGCAAAGCGACAAAGCAACATTAAAAGAAGCATAAAATGACATCAAAATTCAAAAACTAAATGATCATAGAGGCTTATGGCGACTTTGTATGAGTCTAACATGTGTGAGCATGCGCCAAGTCAACCCAAATAAAGCATCAAGGAGAAAACCAAAATAATACTTCCAAATAATAAAAACAACGCATGATTTTTCAATGGCTCATTAAGCAATCTCAGTCATTTGAGACAAGTCATGCTACAGCAAAATCACTAAGCATACTATCAAAAAGACATCAAGCATGACATGCAAAAGTCTAAGCCGCAGTCTAAACAAGCTCCTTTTTGTACCACTTTTTTGCATAAATCATTTTCTCTTTTGATGAAAGCCAATATGGTCCAGAGGCAAAAATACACCTTGATAAAAAGATATAAGAAGATCTAAACAAAAATCAAGGCGGAAACTGAAAACTAAACACAGTAGCAGAAAAAGAAGAACACTCGTTGAACGATAAGAGTGAAAAACTGAGTGTTCTTGGCAAATGAAAACGAGTACATCTCCTTCAAAAGAAATTTAATGGGGTCCAACCATTTATTGTAGCAAACTAAACTAAACTAAACTGAAAACTAAAATAACTGACGCTCCAAGAAAAATACATAGTGCATGAAGCAATAAAAATATAGTGTCTTAAAAGGTGACATGATTTTTGCCGATGAAGAAGGGGTGCCTCGGGGGCATCCCCAAGCTTTGACGCTTGTACTTCTTGGATATTTCTTGGGGGTTGCATGGGCATCCCCAAGCTTGAGCTTTTGTCCATTCTTCAACTCATCTTATCATTCTCCAATCCCTACACTTGAAAACTTCCTTCATACAAAACTCAATACAATTCTATTAGCAACATTAGTGTAAGCATAACAATGAATCATCCTCTTTTGCTTCAGGTTTTAACTCAAAATCACCACATATAATGCATATACTACTGTAGCAACTTCCCCAAAAGTTCCGTGATCGAAAGAACTCAAAAAGAAAGTGTTCGAGAGGCAACAACGAATAGTGGCAGAAATCTGTCAAAACAGAACAGCTGACAAAGGTCGATTTTTTAAGGGGTTTTCTGTTGCTCAAATCAAAAAGTGTTCAACTAACGAAAGTTTGGATATAACCTGAGGAATAAGCACAAATAAATCGCAGGTCCAAAAGATTTTCAGAAAATTTTCACGAATTTTTACAGTACAGTACGAAAATCTGTTTCAGGACAGCAACATCCCCAAATCTTACCTCACTCGAATTAGAGGCTTCTCTTAGCACAACAACGGAATAAAAAGGATAAGGAGCATTTATTACAGCAGTAATAACTTCCAAGACTCAAATAAAAGAAAAAGTACTGAAAATAAAACAATGGGTTATCTCCCAAGAGTGCTTTTCTTTAACGCCTTTGAGCTAGGCACAAAATAGAGAACCAAACAAAGAAGCAAAACAAAAGGAACTAATTTTGTTGTTTTCAATTTATAAGTGAAAGTAAAGAAGCAATAAAAACAAAATAAAGAGCCTAATAAAACTAAAGAAGATAAAACCAAGACATATAAAAGCAACTATAATATAAGTTAACACAATATATATCATGTGGATGGGTAATATAGAGTACGAAGGAGACAACCTCATGTTAGTTGATGAATAGGGGGATGACTCGGGCATCCCCAAGCTTAGATGATTGTATTTTCTTGAATATATTCTTGGGATGCACCTAAACATCCCCAAGCTTGAGCTCTCGTGTCTTCTTGTTCATCTCATATCACCATATTGATTAGAACTTATAAGCTACATCCACATAAAACTTCACAAAACTCATTAGTAGGGTTAGTACTCATTACATAAAATCCACTAATTTTCAAGCATTGACAAGTTTCATAATCTATACTCAACATTAGCCACTGTATATACTAAGGTATTCATGATTTCCGTTGTCCGTCGAAAAACTAATGAAACTAATAACACCAAGTACAATATTGAATAAACTAAGAAATCTGTCAAAACTGAACATTCTGTAAAGATGACACTCAACGAGATAGTTAAGTAGCTCAAATCAAAAAACTCCAAACTAAAGAAAGACAGATCATAATCTCAGGTTCATGCACAAAAAATGTCAGATCAAAACACTATTCTGAGATTTTTCACGATTTTTTATAGTGAAGCACATAAATCTGTCTAAACAGAACAGTCGGTAAAAATTGAATTTTTTTGAGACAGCTACGTAACTCAAATTAGAAAAAGTTAGTCTAATGAAAGAAAGATAATAAGCATTACTTTGCACTCAAGAAATTTCAGGTCAATATCACGTTCTGGTGATTTTAAACATTTTATACGGTGAAGCACAAAAAATCTGTTTTTGGACAGCAAAGCAAAACTATCAACTTCCAAGTAACTAGGAACTACAATTATCACTTTACTTTTATGGTACAAAGGAATATGTACAATATATACAATATATACAAGTTTTTAACTGAAAAGCTTCCATGGGAAGATTTGTTTTGGTTTCATAGGCATGAACACAAGTGTTCAAGGTCGACCCCCACTTAACCATTACTCATCTTTCCAATCACTTTCCTTTTTGAAAACGTTTTTAGGTAACAAGTACAACTAAATTATTTTTGTAATTTGCATTCCCTATCCATACAAAGATAGAGAACAACTTAAAACTGAAAGTAAAAAACTACTCAGAGATAAAGCAAACAAGTGCACACAAGAATATTCACCCACACGCTATTGCTCCCCGGCAACGGCGCCAGAAAAGGTCTTGATATTCCACAAGTATAGGGGATCGTGTGTACCCTTTTCGATAAGTAAGAGTGTCGAACCCAACGAGGAGCTAAAGGTAGGATAAATATTCTCTCAAGTTCTATCAACCACTGATACAACTCTACGCACACTAAACGTTTGTATCATCTAGGAAATAAAACTAGAGCAACGATTCGGGTATGAGAGATAGCTTTGCAGGATAATAAATACAAAAAAGTAATTGTTAGTGCTGCAGCAATAAGATATACTAAGTAACCATAAACTAACAGTACCATGAGTGTGGAAAAGTGGTGGTAATCGTGGTGGCTTTGTCTAAGTTCAATTAGTGAATAAATCGGGTTCATTGTCTTCGATGCAGTTTTCTATGTGGGAGAGGCTAAATATACAAGCACTTCACTACTTGGAAATACAAGTACTATATGATTAGATTGTTAGCAAGCATCCGCAAATACTAACAATGCATTAAGGTTTCCCCAACCATAGCCTTAAGTTAATGGTCCTCTTACTCCCATACGTACAACGTTCCGGTTCGCGTCCTCAGGTTTCTGTTACTCCGGCAGAACTACCCCCTTCCTTTTGCACGTACTACTAACCCCAAGATGTTTAATCCATACGCGCATAAATATAATGGACACCAAAGGACAGTACCATATCAACATACAACTCTAATGAACCAAAGACATTTAACAAATCAATCTAAGAACAAATAAACTATGGAAACATGACATAGATCATATGATAAATATTTTAGCATCAAACACCATGTTCACATAGGACGGTACAGAGGTGTGTGGGAGGATGAACCACTGCATATGTGATGGAGATAGCGGTAAAGATGGTGGAGAGGAGCAGCGAGGGCGCGGGCGGCGGCGCGGGGACTCCTTCCCCGCCGCCGGCATCATGGGGGGAGCGCCGCCCCTTAGCCCCCTTCCTTCATGGCTTCATGGGAGCCCTCCCCCATGGAGATGGGATCCATGGGGGAGGCTAAAACGTGGCTCTGGTGGCTGCAAATTTGTGGGTGGAGGTGTCCCCCACGAGCTAGGGTTCCTCCTTTTATATAGTCTCTCGGATTCCCGTCTTCCCATCTTGGGCCGCAATGGAGCAGGCTTATCTCGGCCGTCCGGACTCGGAATGAGGTGAATTTTATATCCAGAACGTTCGCCGTGAAATTCCCTACAACTTTGTAATTGAAGAGTTTTCCGTTTGACGCCGTCTTCGACCAGTAACGTGACTATCTTCGAAAAGAGTTCTAGCACAGATTTCTGGAAAGTCCCAATTTGACTCCAACAAGGTTTCAACTTGTATTCTTGGTAATTCCTACACATCAAAGTGTAAAACAAGAACATTGTGCACTTTTGCAACTATTAGTAGGTTAGTCCAAATAAATCATAAAAGTGTCACAAAGTGTAGACAAAATATATACCAATTGGTATAAAACAAGCATGGAGCATCAAAAATTATTGATACGTTTGCAACGTATCAATGTGTTGTTGTTGTCTTGGCTTCTCATAAACATGTCTTTTTCCTCCCTCAACTTCTTTCTGCACTGGTGCAGTGCATATTGATACCCCATTAGAACTTCTCTTCTTGAATCTGCGGGTACATCCATACCGAGATTAATGGCTGATATGATCATCCTCCACTCTTCGACGGAGACGTGAACTTTCTCCTTCTCCTTCTTGCTGTTGCTCCTCAGTTTGTCGACTTGCATGTCGACCTCTTCATTGTTTGTGTGATTATTCTCTTCTGTTGCTTCAGTAATAATGACGCATAACTGGTGTATGCTTCTGGAGACGCTGCTGCTTCTGGTGGCGAAATCCCTTGAACTATCATGTGGCTTATCCACTGTTACTTCCACGTCGGGCTCTCCCCGAGTTTCGTCGAATTCCTCGACTTTCTTTTGCAAATTTTCTATTGCTACCAGACTGACCGACGAGTTTACCTCGCTAGAAGAGCCCACAGATGATCCAGACTTGGTGATTGTCTTGGTTTTGCTGGCCGACGGACCCGATTTCGCTGGATCCGAAAGACGAGTCGAACCCGAAGGTCTGATGTAGAAGCTCAGACTTCCGATCGTCAACTCTATCTCTTGATTTTCATTGACTGTTGGATTTCTATTGGCTAAAAGCGAAAAAGCCATTGAATTCATGATTCCAACGCCCAGAGTCCCCACGGTCGGCGCCAATTGATGAGGGTTAACTCGACAAATGTCCAATACAAAGGACTTAGGATCGGGGGAGCAGGGCGTCGGATGAACTTGAAGGTAAATCAGTCAAACAAGGTGTATATTGAAAGTAAACATAAGAATAAACTTGGCTTGCTTTCAATCTGTCCCTTACCATCCTCTCCTGGCCCCTATATATAGGTGGCCAGGTCTCAAGGAACGGGAGGGGTCCGACACAGATTACAGTATCGACATATGACATGAACTTGTATATCGACTAGTATTACAATTGGGCCTAGCTTAACGGGCCTCAGGGGTACTTTAACTGACGGGCTCTATTATCTACACCCTTGTCACCAGGTCTACCTCTTCCTTTAATAGGCCATCCTCCTGGTGGCTTCCTAGGACAATCAAGCCTTATATGTCCCTCTTTTCCATATGCGTGGCAAACAACTGTAGGCTTCTCACAATCTCTCTTCATATGCCCAGGTAGTCCGCAATTATGGCATATGATTTGATCCCTTGGGGTAGATCTTTCCCAGTTTGTCGAGGAACCTTCTGACTTTATCCTTGGCTTGAAACTCAAGTTTGGAGTGGGTTGACTCGACTGGAATCTCTTTGCCTCCAACTTTGCTTTCTTCTGCCTGCTCAACTGAACTAGCTGATAGTCATTCTCCCAAGTAATAGCTGTATCCATTAACTCCTGGAAGTTTCACGACTTGGTCAACTTCATTTGCATTGCAGCATATGGTTCCAACCCCCTAAGGAACCTTTTCACCCTCCTAGCGTCTGTGCTCACCTCGTCACTAGCATAACGTGAGAGTCGATTGAATTCCTTAATATAGCTCATCATGGTTGAGTTGCCTTGCTTGAGGTCTTCAAACTCGCGCCTCTTCAGTTCCACAATACTGTCAGGCACATTGAAAGTATGGAACTTTTCCTTGAACTCTTCCTAAGTGAACACCTTTTCTGGAAGGTGCAAAGTTACTTCATTCTCCCACCAAGACGCTGCTGGTCCTGATAAGAGATGTATGGCATAACGAAATTTTTCTTCATCATTGGCTCCAACTGCCTTCATCTTCCTTTCTATGTCCGTTAACCAATCCTCCGCATCCATAGGTTCGACTACCAAAGCGAATGGAAAAGGTTTTGCATTGAGGAAATCAGATAAACTTACGCCTCGAGCTTCGGGAACTCTTCCTGCTCCAACTTGCCCTAATAGCTCTTGCATGAACTTGTTTTGTGTTTCTTGCATGAACTGCATATATTGCATGAAGCTTTGTTCTACCAAAGGCTTGAATGATGGTGGTGGTAATGGTTCTTGAGCTTCCTGATCATCCTTTGCCTTAGCCTCCATTTCTGCCTGTTGATCATGCTCCACTTTTTCCTTGGCTTCACGCTCCACGCGTTGCTCCTCGGACTCAATTACTAAACCCGTATCCATCACCCCCTAGTCCTATAACATCAAGTGAATAATTCATAATTACACCATGCCCATGCTTTCTGAGCTTCACTTCATGCCCAAAACTAGTCACACAAGGAAATCGAAATCCAACTCCAAATAAATCTAGATGCAATACATATAATCAAGCAATACTTAGAGCTTACAAACAAAGTGATTCTTTTTCTTTCTTGGTGAGTGTGCATCCTTAGTAATTATTAACCTCTCTTGTTATGAGATGAACTACAATATCCTTACATTAATTACTCTCTTATGATTAGTAAAAATTCAACCCTCAACTAATAGTGTTACTACATCCCCCTCGTTCTTAGCACAACCAGATCAGTGGTGAAAATTGGATGGCTCTTTCTGGTTGTTTCTTTCTACTTTGGGTTATAATTATGATGCTTCATAATAAAGAATTATCACACTAGAATATAAGGTAGCATTATTCTCAAGTGAATATCCACCATATTTCCAGAGAACTCTTTACTATTATAATAAGACTACCTACAGGTTCTACCCATTTAATAGGTTTCCAACCTAAGGTCAAAGCATTTGCTCTGATACCAGCTGCGGTGACCCAGCATACCACTACATGTTTTAGTATGCAAGTTGTTGACATAACACTTGCAGAACATCGTTCCGCAAGTATTACATCCCTCAGAGTGGTACAACAGAAACATTGCGGGGCCAAATACAAACATTCACTTATTATTACAAACCAAAGTCGTGCTGATAAGGAAATGCTCCCGTAAGAGAACATGTTAGTGCTAAGTGTTATTACAATAAAACGATAAAAGATCCAAATAATTAAACACATGAGAAACTCAACAGCTTAATTAATATCTATCGTTGTTCGGTTCCTCGATCTTGAGTCTAAAACTACTAGTTAATGTGTTCTTAAATCTGACTCCTTGTCTGATGCGGCTCCGTAGCGGATGACGTAGTCCACGCCTTCAACTCCACGAGACAAATCAGGCTCCTCATAGAAGATATCCTTCTGGCTTCCGATGGCATTCAGCGTTGCTTCATCTAAGTCTTCATAGTCTAGCAAGGGTTTAAGAGAGTGGGGTAAGTAACGAGCGTTACCCAACAAGTTTCTTTAAAATGAAGTTGTGGGATATGCACTAGCTACAACCATAGACCCAAAAGAGTCATAGGCTAATGCATGGTTTTCACAAAGGTTTCTTGAAATATTTGCTTTTACTTTTGAAAACTATGCCCGACAGCCAACACATGGTATTAGTGCCTTGAGAGCACCTTTCCTGCAACGTCCGCAGCTCCTTCCCGGAACAAGGGGTAACATGTCACATCTTTGTACACTCTGCAAAGGTGTGTCCTTCCAAAAGAGATCAAAGCCTTGTTGCACAACCGGGTGAATCTTTCCCGTCCACACTTCCTTGGTGTGGGGCGCAGTCATTGATCCAAGCCATTCACCATCCTTCTCCGCACAATGCATGCCCACCCCAACTCTGCCAAGAGGGTCAAAACCCAATATTCACCCCTCACGATGAAGTACCCAGGGGCCTCTTGCAGACCATCCTAGACACCAGTGGCTGTGGGCACTAAAGGGTCCCACCCATGTGCACGTATTCTCGCAAGATATACGGCATACGGTAGCTGAGTGCCCGGTGACATGCAAACGGAAGAAGATACAGATGACTTTCCCGTCCCATTCCAAGTTTCTTGGACGACACGGTTTTTACGGTGCAAGAATAACTGCGGCATTGGTTATTAGCTCCTAGGGTTAACTTTCCCATGCAAGTGGAACCTCCACCACAACAATCTTACCGTGGTTCAACCTGCCAGCCTTCCTAGGTTATCACCACTCGGGTCGATAACCAGCTAGTCATATTATTAAGAAAATAGGTTTTCGAACTTTTTGATAAGTTAGGGTTATAAGTCAGCACTTTACAAATAGTTACCAAATCAGTGCAACCAAGAGATATGAGCAAGATAAACTTGCCTTGTAACTAAAAAGTAGTGGAGTCGGATGCTTTGCGGTGCTTCTGGTCTCCTTATTCTATAAAATACCATCATTGTCCGGTAAGGACAATATTTAAAGAAGCAAATGGATGCAATGTGCAATGATATGCAATGCATAGTGGTTTTAATATTTAATTAACCTTTTTGTGTGTTTTACCCAATACTAGGTATTATTTGTGTGTTTTATCCAATACTAGGTATTATTTGTGTGTTTTATCCAAGTCTTGATATTATTTGTGTGTTTTATTCAAGACTTGGTATTTCAAGAATTCAACTCAAGTTTGAAAGTAATTTGAAATTATGAAATCATGAAGTAACAATGGTATTTTATTTGTAAAGATAAAGATTAATTAATATTGAAAAGACTTGATTTTTATTTTTTAAGTAATTATTATTATTAAGAATTAGGGTTTTTGAAAATGGAAATTAAAGAATTTCAAAGTTTTGAATTTATTTTGAATTGTAATAAGAAATATATTTTTAATCAAATAGATAATTCATTTCTGAGAAAGGAATTACTTCATGATGTTTAAACCAAGCAAATTTGAATTTGAATTATTTAAGAAAAATAGAATTGATAATTTCATTTTGGATTTAAAAGCAATTGGGCCTTGGCCCATTAGCCAAGCCCATCCCACCAGGTTGGCTAACCCAACAGGCTCGGGTCTGGGATGGTCATACCGACCCAATCCACCTCTACCTCGCTCACTCCCCTCTCTTCCTCTCCCGAGTCCTCTCCTGCGACCGAGGTCGCCGTCACCACCTGTGATTCCGGGCTGTTGCCGGAGGTTTCCGCCGCCGCCACCTAAGCATACGACGCGCCTCGATGCCACCTTCCTCCTCCTCCACTTGGATTCGGCGGACAACCCCTCTGCAAGGAGATCCCTTGCCCTGCTTAGGGTTTCACCGATCTGGCGCTTGCTCGAGCTCGAGTGTGCCAGTGGCCTCCCTCTCTGATGCTCTTGTTGCTGCTATGCTGGTACTGGTGGCCGCGCAGCGCAGGTGGAAGGATACCCAGTGGGGTGCTCCTAGTGCTGCAATGGTGCCACCGGCGATGAAGTCACCCTGGGTCGCGTCTGGTCGGCCGCGCGGGCATTGCCCCGCCATGTCGGCCAGATAGGCGCCTGGGCGCTAGTGAGTGACTACCCCTATCTCTCCTGCCCCTCTCTTCTCCGGCCGTAGTCACTGGCCATCTCGGCCATGACTGGCTGCGCCAAGCTCACTGTCCTGATTCTATGAGGCTGTTGTCTGCTGCTTGCTTGATGTTTGAGTTCAGTTAACTCTTGCTGCGCTTAAACATGTGGTGATTTGGCTATGCCCAAATCCCTCTGTCAGTGCACTAACTGACAGAAGTGTTAGCCTGAAACTTGCTTAGTTGCAAAGTTAGTTATAATTTGTTTTATGAATTATGATTCCTAGCTATGTAACTAGGAAAATGATTTGATCAGGACACCCTGATACTATTTGTGTACTGGCTATGATCTATGCTCTAAGCTGTGCCTGTGATGCTCTATTAGCAAAGATTCAGTGGTGCAAACTAAATTCCTTAATTCAGCTCCTGTTGCTGTTGGTCTCAATGATTCCTAACAGAAGTTGTGAAAGATGATAAAGATGAAATTCTCAGATTGGCTCTCTGTTATAATTTGTTGTGTGTTGTGTTGAGGTGCATGACCATTTGGTCATGTGCCCAGCAACCAACTTATGTAAGCTAGCTTATCGTGAAACTAAACCTGATGGAATGCCTGTGATGCTGGTCTAAGGCTTAGGCTAGGTAGTGAGGTGCACTATTTTACATTTGTGCCCACTGCTTGAGTTTCTATGCTGAGTTTGGAAATATGGTGTGGCTAAGGTGCATGTCCACTTTGGACATGTGCCCAGCACCATTTGGTCATAACTTGGCTGTAGCAAATAATGTGCTGTGTTGCCCTAGCTGTTGCAGTGATCATTGACTCCTTCATCTATGATGAATGAGAATCAAGCTCTTCTTAGCTTTTGGATTAATAAGATCAGACACTATCTTGATTTTATTCCTATGCTTGTCTGTGATGCAAAGTCTGAGACCATTCTTTGATAAGAACAGATGCTTTGCCACTATTTTAAGCACTCAATGATGATCTAGTACAACATCACTGTGCCAGACTGAGAGTTCTACAAAATCTCCCTCTCTCTGATCTTTTCATGATATGAACAGATTTTTACACTTTGATGTATTTGGTATTCACCTTGTGGCTGATTTGATGTGGAGAGGTTGCTGGAATCAGATCCTTGATCTGGTGCCCTTCTTACTCCTTTGGATGTTTATTTGTTGACAGCCCTGCTCCTCCAGCTTGACAGCCCTTCTCCTCCTTGGTAGCCCTTCTGCTCCTCTTAAGCTTCCATGGATATTTTGTTGACTATCCACTGCCTCGATGGATTGAGCTGAGGTGTGTGTGTGTGATGTTCTTGGTGCTATGGATGAAATGGCTCTGCCTGTATGATGTGATTGTGGTGTGGTGCGCTGTGAAGTTGATCAAGGTTGAGCTTATCCAGCCCTGGTCGAGTGCTCCTGGTGTAGAGGTGCTGCCATGCATGCATGCATGCCAGCAACCAACTCCTCCAGGTTGAGCTGCTTGTGAGCAGCTTGCTGTGTCTACTTGATCCGTTGGGCTTTGGCCTCCTCTGCTGGTTCTTTTAAACTGGGCTCTCTTCTGATATTGTTGCTATACGGCCATGAATTTGATACTACACTTGATCTATATACTCAATGATGAATTGGCAAGATATTCTTGCCAAAATCTGAGAGCAAAACTAACTCTAACACATTTATCTTTTGTTTTATTTTCTTTATTACCTGTTTATTTTGGAGGTTCTAAGTTCAAGATGAAGATGATGAAGAGACAATTATTTTGCTTAGGTTTAGATTTCTTTTCTGTTTTCAATTATGTAATTTATTTTCATTATCTAATAAATGTAAAGACATTTGTATTATTGTATCATATCAATAAAGTTTTATTTCTATTTATTCTACATTCAATTATGAGTTTTGATTTCCAACTCAATTAATATTGAGTTTTAGTTTCATGATTATTTAATTTATTCAAAATTCAATAATTTCCCTCATTTAATAATATCCCATAAACACTTAAACAATAACATCAAGAGATCATCACTAAGCCCATAACAATCCAATAACAACTAACCCTAATTGTTATCAGATAGAAGCTTGCTCACTCAGGGTTTTGAATTAGCAAAAAATTTATCCAGATTTTAGGATGCATGAATGCACATAAACCCTAGTTCTACCCTTCCTTTTACCTAAACGCTGGGACATTACAGAAAAGTTCCCTATCTACTTTTGTTAATTGGATTAAGCAAGTAGTAGTAGGTTTCAGAAAATTTCCCACAATAGTGAAGACTGGGGTGACGTTCATATGGAGATCCAAGGGGATAAGACATAGACCTTTGGTAAAAACCCTAATCCTCATCGAGGTAAGATCTATCTATATGTTCCATTTTTGAGGTGTAGATTGGCCTATGTGTACTACTCGGCGTAATCAATATGTATTATGCGTGATCCCTACCCCTTATATACACATACATATAGGGCTATAGGATGCCATGGTTGGCTTACAAATAGAGAGTCCTAGTGGGATACAAACTAGCCTACCTACTCCAAGTAGGTTGTCCGCCTACTGTTCCATGTTTCCGTCAGACTCCACATATATTTCATGGGCCACCTTGTATCTTTGGGTTGACATTGTTTTCTTGAGGTTCCGCACATTATACCTACGGATCACTAGATCCCAAGTGCTTCATGTTTGTTGTGACCTCATCTTGATGACTTGTTCACATGTTCTGGGTGATTTTGGTCATATCCTCGAGAAGTCTCATCCGAGTGCGTCTTCTAGTAGTTCTTGGGAAAATTGGGAGAACTTAAGAAAACCTCCATAGTAAACATTAAAGATCGCCAAAAAGTATTTCACCTATGGGAGGGCATGAAAAATTACTTAGTATTGATCTAATAGCGGAAATTTTGATGGTATCCACCATGTTTTACATTGATTTTAGGTATTTTCCAACAAGTCCCCTGCATTTGGGTTTTAATTGTGCACAACATGAACCTTGATATTCCCTAAAAAAAACTAGAACCTTGATATTTGTCTTTTGAAAGTTTAGAACCTTAAGGACCTCAAAAGGATCGTGGATTTTGGCCACATCAATTGTTTGGGAAATAGAAGAATTGGACGCAAAGAAGTGGACCAGAAGATCGAGGGCTGCCTAGTGGGGCACACAATACGACCAACCTTCTAGGCTGCTCCATGGAGGACCACCAGCACCTTGAACCTCCTTTTTCCTCGTCTTCGATGCCAATCAACCATTTTAACCTAAAACAAACTATATATATTACCCTTTTCATGAGTTCGTGAGGAGGCAACCGCAAATAGAAACCACGAAACATAACTGAAGATTTGAGGTGGAAAATCTACTGGAGTCACTCCCGGTTCCTCCTCTGGCTCCTTAAACATCATATCCACCACCTCCATAATGAAGAGGGAGTGGTCCACCCATGTAGGTTTGAGGAAGTAGCTTAATGTCACCCTCTATGTGCTATCATGTATTAGAGCCATATGAGTTGCCCTACACAATATGGTCATCATTGTAAGTCCTTTATGGTGGATCCTTTGTTTATGAGATGAGTTATCACTTTGCAATTTTTAGTATATGCTTGATATATTTATAGATGCACATATTACCCATTCATGTATGCAAGTTATGATCCAATTCGGATAATTGTATTAGATGGACTGATCTGATGGTAGTCTTTGGATAATGCTAATAAATTCAAAGCTACTATGTTTTTTTATCTTTCATTGTTTACCTTTATGGGGATAAATCAATGCATGTGCTATGTTCATCTGGTAACATCGTAAATGATCTTGTTGCTCAAGGTAGAAGTTTTTTAGCCAACATCATGTGAAAGTACCTAAGGCAGTACTCTATTTACACTTTATCTTAATTCGTAGAGTGTTTTTTTACCAAGGAAGATTAGTGAGATGTGTTGCATCATCTCAATGTCAGGATGTGATGCCCACATGAATGCCTATCAATCACTACAGATAAGTTGCAACATTGTTAACTTTATTTTAATCTATATTCGTGCCACCATGTTTATGAGAGAGTACTCAAGTGAATCTATGAACCTCGGTCAAAATTTTCACATAAGAAAAACAATTTACTCTACTTTATGGGTACTTTTATTTTAGGTTCTTATTAAATCCGAAAATACAGAAAACTTTACTTCACTTGCATAGCTACTTTGCATATTTACTACCACCACAACTGCACTTTTACTTTCATCATTGTTAAATTATACTTTATTTTGCATTACTTGTTATCATGTACTTACACACCGTATGTGCTTGAAACACATAAAGGTGGAGTTGGGGACACAAGACCATTGATTTGTTATTCTAGGTTGCTTGAAGAGGATAAAGAGAGGGAACTCCTATTTTCCGAGAGTTCGATATAACCCCTCGATTAATCCCAACAAGGAAAATTAATCTTTCTATATCATCCTACGCTTTGAGTCCCAACGGGGAAAATTAATCTTGTTACATCACCCTACGCTTTGAGTTCCAACGAGTTTGTATACACACGTATTTTTTTGGGATCGGGCTGGCGCCATAATAATTATTGCAGATGGTTGGAGACTGTTGCACGGGGATTGCTACACATCAATCATTTTCTGTTGCTCTCTTTTTGTACGATAGCACACTTCCGTAGTGAATCGTGAATATTCAGATAAAAATCAACATACATCACTAGAGCCCAGGGTTAGAGCATGACTAACAGAGCCTGTAAACAGGCGACCTGTATGTCGCGAGTACAGGCTTCTGTACTCGCGATATACAGGTTCTTCGACAGCGGCGGTGATTAGTACCTGCAAACGTAACCCGTAAAAACAGAAAATTCGAAAAATCCTGGGAGATTTATTCGCGCGAGATTTTCAGCGACGGATCGTAGTTCATATTAGGTTTTTTTACAGCAAAATTACAGCTAAAAAAAAGAAAAATAGTAGTGGCGAGCTCGCCGGAGGACGCCACGTCCTCAGATGCCCAAAATGCGAGCTCGTAGTCGCCGCCGTCGACGAGGATCTAGTCGGAGTCGATGACGATCACGCCGGCCTCCGCGTCGCCCTCGCCGGTGGCCGCCTCGCCGTCTCCCTCCGCTCAGGTGCCCGCCTCCAGCTCCTCCTGCTGCTTGAAGAGCTCGACCGCGGTGACGGCAGCGGCGGTCTCCTCCTCCTCCCGCCGCTTCTTAGCCGCGGCCATCGCCGCGGACTCCGCTAAGGCCGCAGCGAGCTGGGCCTCCTCCTCCTGGTCGCCGCAGCGCCGACCGACGATGGGCTGGGACGAGGAGGCCGAGGAGGAGGCCTTCCCGACGTGCCATGTCACCGGTGGAGGAGGGAGGCAGAGCACCGGCTCGCGAGCTCGCGACGGTGCCGTGCGCGCGCCGATGACGTAGGGGGCAAGCGACGGTAGGGGGGGGGGGTCCTCCCCCAGTTGGTCCACCGCCTGCTCGCCCGCTTCTTGGCCGCGACGGAGCGGATGCGGCGCCGCTCCTCCTTGTCGCCGCCGCCGGGTGCTCGCCGGCCACCCCCTCCTCCTCCTCCCCCACCAGCCCGGCCGCCGCCGAGGCACCGCTCCTGCACGCCATCGATTGCTCGCCGTAGGTGCGCTAATTGCTCGCCGGAGCTGCTCTTAGTATCGCGACGGCGGCTAGGGTTCACGGCGGAGGGAGTACGGGTTCGACCCGTCTCCGCCGATCGAGCCGGTACTTGTATCATTCAGAACGGGCTGAGTACGGGAGCCCGTGAAAAAAATTTACGGGCCAGGCCTTATACGGGTTCCGCTAGCTCGCACACGCGGCCCATAACCCGTGAAACAGCCGAGATTTTACGGGTGCCGGAGCTTTAAAGGCTCTGTTAGACATGCTCTTAAGCACCCTCTTTGAAAAAGAGTGTGTGGACACCTGTGCACAATTTAGTACCAACTTTCCCCTTAAAAAGTTTTCAGCGAAGCCAACATAACAATGTGCGTTGCCCAAATATATAACATATGTAGTGAGGAATTTAAAATTTACAAGATTAATTTTATCGTACTATTATTGGGAGGCGCTAAAGGTTAGCAGGTTGGAAGGGGGTCGGCTGAGACTCCTTTTCAGTAAAGGTAGACTCATTTCCGTTAAAGCTTGTCTTGATAACATTTCTACTTATACAGCTGCTTTTGTTACCCAGTTCGTCAAGTAGGCGCGATAGATACCATTAGCCCAGTGCACATTTTTGTTTTGTCCATGGGATGACTACAAGGTCATCACATACAGACATACTAAATGTGGCATAGTGGGCCGGACTAAGGAATGTGTAGGGACTAGGGACTGGAGGCATTTAACCAACTGCAAATAGCTTCAACCATCCAATATAGATATGTGGTAACTTAACTCCAGTTGTGTTTATAATGTAACTGCAAGTCTGCAAGTAGCTTCAGTCATTCATCAGTTTACACACGTGGAAGCTTAATACAATTGTCTTTATTATGTCCAATCTTCGAATGTATGATGCCACTAAGGGTAGTCAATTTTGCATCACCCATCCTTGGAATCTTTCCGTCCGCTGCTTCTCTTTGCTAAACCTTTCTCCATAGACTTTTAACTAGACAGAAATTATTGCAAAAGGCAGAACGTAGCAAATTTGTCTTGTTTATTGTGTCAACCATCTATATGATTTTGATAACCTCCGTTACAAAATGACGACCTAAGAAATTTGGAGTTGTATAATGAGATACTCTCTCAGTTCCAAATTAATTAACTCAACTTTATTTAGATACGTATGTATGTAGACATGATTTCGTTTGTAGTAGATACATGCAAATTTAGACAAAGCTGAAATAATTAATTTTAAATAGGAAAGTAATTAAATAGTTTATATAGATAAAGATTCCACGTGAAGCACGAAATGTTAAGCACTAAATTTTTTGTAGTTTGTTCACTTATGTGCAAACAAAAAAAGTGCCTAATTAGGTCATCTCTTGTACATACAAGGACACCATAAAGAAAAAAAAATTGAGTATACAAAACTGATATATTTGCTTCAAATATATTTGTGTTTAGTTCATTAATATTTTCCATCTGTCAGACCTGCTGTGGCTCCATAAATTGTATTCAGTTTATGTGAAAATCTTTTTTCCGTCCAGCTAAGTACAAGGAAATCGCAATAAAAAGATAGAATCTGATTTTAGTACAAAAAATGATATTCACATATACATGAATTAGGATGTTCAAAGAAACATGCTACTACTTAAAGTATAAAATATAAGATACAAATTTGTAATGTTGGTTTTACTTTTGCTCTTAAAACAAGATGTGTTCATTTTCTAAGAGGAATTTTTAAAATTTATAAATTAATATTTGTATTTTTTCCTTAGGAATACCAATGTCAGCCTCATAATATTATTGAATGATTATCTTTTGTTGAAACTTTTTCACCAGTTCGATGAATTTGATAAGCCAGTGATTGTTTTCCTCTTTGATAATATGGTTAACCACCATGTTAACTAATTGATTATGAAAAATTGGATTGGATTTTGCAGTTTTCCCCAGTACGCCGACATGACAAAAGAGTGAAAGAGGTTTAAGAATCCTTTTTGTTTTTATGAGGGTTAAAATCTCTTATTTAAATAAATGAAAGATTTATCTCTAAAAGTCCGTAGAATAGCTAGAGTGAGTGGGCTGAGTAGTAGGGATCAGCTAAACAAAAAGATAAAAAAAATACTATTGTATACATTTCATAAATATGGATATACTAAACTTTATAGACCCCTATCACCTTGATTATAGCTAGTAATATGATTATATTGTTCAACAAGACAAAATAAAGTGTATTATAAAATTGTGATGAAAATAATATACGTTTTACCCACAAAATTGAGCAACATGTTCATATATACTAAACAATGACATACCAAACTAATATCATATTTATATGAAACATGGTAGTCGTAATTAGTATGTGGAAACTTAAAATGGAGCTCAAGCTACATGTAGCTATTTAACTAAAAATAGAGAGATCCATGGAGCTCAGGATCCATTTGTCCGTTTTCAGTTAGTACGGTGCTTTTGTAGGCGACCCTTGATAATCATTGGCCACATCCTAAAAATAAATAATTTTATCTGTACATTTCTTATGGTGGTTATAAAATAATATTTTCTATAACTATAATTAACAAAATGTCAATAAATCTTGTATCATTCACTTTTAACACCAAAATATGATGCCCTCACATTTTGAGAGGGCCACCATGCTAGTTTCTGTAAAAAAGCAGAGCCTTTCCGCCTCCTCTCTAAAAAAGGGTTATGGTTAGAGATCTCTAGAGTTTGAGTTCCTTCTCTCGGTGTAGAAGGTGCTCCAATTAGTTAATGGTGATATCTCCAGAAATATTCTCTCGGCAGCGGTGTGGACGCCCACAATGATCTCAGTAGCCTGTTCTAGCTAGTCTTTTCTGTATGCTAGCCGGCCGGTGTCGAACACACGCGCGCAAGCAAATCTTCAGTCAGACACTAAATTCTTATGAAGTGTACCAGTGTCTATGTAAAGGTGAACATATCAGAATTTAACCCCGTACATTCGGCTAGGTGGATGAAACCAACGTTGCAACCGTTAGCTAGAACCTCGTAGCGTCGGGGTTTTTGGAGTGCATAATTTGACTGATATACACTGCACAGCAAGACACTCCTCGGGCATCCATCACCGCTGGTGTTGCCGGAACAGGAAGCAGGGCCATGGCAGCAACGACGACGACGACAACAACGTAGACACGCACGTCCCTCCCCGGCCGGCCACATTCCCCAAAACTTGTGGCTTCCGGTGCTGGCTAGCTAGCTAGCCGCAACGTTTCTCCAATCGAATTTTGGGTGCACGGCTGACTCGGATCCATCTCCATCCACAAACCACACCACATACTGCTATGGGCCAATGCATGCCAAGCTGACCTCACCCCTCCTCTCGCCGTTATAAATAGGGCCCGTCCCCGAGCTCATCTTACTCGCCGCGTCTACTGCAGTCTCTCGATCTAGCTAGGGCATCTACACCGAGCCGAGCCGCAGCCTCACCCGCACGGTGCTCGTACGCACGGTGGTGAGCTGTGTGCTTCGTGCCCCGAGCAACAACCAGCTAGCTAGCCACCATGGGCGTGGGGAAGAAGGTGCTGAACGACGTGAAGCCGTACATGATGATGGTGCTGCTGCAGATCGGCTACGCCGGCATGTACATCGTCTCGGTCGCCTCGCTCAAGCAGGGCATGAGCCACTTCGTGCTCGTCACCTACCGCAACGTCGTCGCCACCGCCGTCATGACGCCATTCGCAATCATCTTCGAGAGGTAATTAACCGTCTAGCTAGCTAGTACCTCCATCGCTAGCTAGCAGTTCTCTCGCCGTCGGTCGATCGATCATCCAGCTAGGTTGCTAGGTTGCCCATCGTCGATCAACAGATTCTGGAAACATTTTTGCACATGCAATTAGAACTTCTTTCGTACGCAACAAGCTGATGTGGAGAACATGATCGTGACTCGTGAGTCGAATGGTAGACGTAGCTTCATTCATTTGTAGCTAGAAGATCTCTTCTCGGAAGCTAGATAGCTCCACCCGATCGATTTGGCTGTTTTTGTTAATTTGGTGAGGTGTAGAAACTGAAATCGTGGCCTCGTGGGGGAGATAAGATACTTTAGTTATCATCAGCCAAAGTTAGTAACAGTTATCATCGGTTTCTAGTTTCGATCTCTACGTAATCAAGCACTGCACGCACAAGTTGGTGCGAGAGACATAGCTAGCCATTACGACGGCCCTATTTTCAGGTCTTTTTGAACTATAGGTATATTCAGTTCAGCTTTGCTTCGTCTCCTTTTCGTGACATCACTCAGATAATCTATATCGGACCGACACATACGCTCCGACAACGTTTTGTTTCATGTGCGTGTGCGCGCACTAGCTAGCTACTTGTGAAGCAAAGCATTAGCTCGGTGTTGATTCCACTGCACTCTCGATCAACAAGTATCCAAGTGCTTTGCATGATAGCACACTTATTTTCCTTTTCTTATATATATAAGTGCTATACTCAGTAAGTAGTGGCTATATATGGACTTCTACTTTCTCCTTTATTATCAGTTGGAAATTAATTAATTGTAATTTTGCGATATTGTAGGGGACTGAGACCCAAGATCACAATGCGCATCTTCATCAAGCTCTGCGGCCTCGCCTTACTCGAGTACGTGCCATATGGAATTCGACACTTTTTAATTACACTAATAGTCAAATACTTAATTAACATAGTGCAGTATACTTAGTAAGAAAGACGCATGCATAGATACTTAAAAAATATTTTCAATCGATCTCCAGGCCTGTGATTGACCAGAACCTGTACTACCTCGGCAACAAGCTGACCTCCGCCAGCTTCTCCTCCGCGCTGGTCAACATCCTCCCCGCAGTCACCTTCATCATGGCCATCATCCTCCGGATGGAGAAGCTCCGGTTCCGGAGCCTTCACAGCCAGGCCAAGGTCGCCGGCACCGTCTGCACCGTCACCGGCGCGGTGCTGATGATCATGTACCACGGCCCAGTTGTGCAGTTCCCCTGGGCCAGGGGCGCCCACCACGCTGACCCGGCGGCGGCCGCCGCCGCCCAGAGCAGCGCCACCTGGCTCACCGGCACCATCATGATCATCGGCAGTTGCGTCGCTTGGGCCGGCTTCTTCGTCCTCCAGGTAAATTCAACAAAAGTTTGAAGAACCCTTTAATAGTTGTCTCCGGCCGTGCCAAGCGATGAACTGACGACGTGTGTACATGGACATGCGCAGTCAAACACGCTGAACAGCTACCCGGCGCCGCTGACGCTGACGTCGATCATCTGCGCGATGGGCGCCGTGACAAACGCCGGAGTGACGCTGGTGGCGGAGCGTAAGGACATGGGCGCCTGGGCCGTCGGCCTCGACACCCGCCTCTTCACCGTCGTCTACTCCGGCATAGTGTGCTCCGGCGTGGCCTTCTACGTGCAGGGGCTGGTGACCAAGACGCGCGGCCCGGTCTTCGTGACGGCGTTCCAGCCACTCTGCATGCTCATCACCGCCGTCATGGGCTCTATTCTCCTCAAAGAAGAGACCACGCTTGGAAGGTGACTAAATCAAATTAATTGACTTGTTCGTTAAGCTCCACCATGTTCTAACTAGTTAAGCACTGCCCTACTATCAGATTAACACTCAATTAACTCCCGTTTCTGTTGTCTCAGTGTGATTGGCGCGGCGATCATAGTGCTCGGCCTCTACTCACTCATCTGGGGCAAGAGCAGCGACGTCCTCGACGGCAAGCCGGCCAACCCTGTCGCCGAGAAGCTGGCCCTGCCGCTCACTTCGGTCGTCGCCAACGGCAACAGCGGTAACGGCGGCGCCAATGGTTGCAACGGCGGCAGGCATGTCTGCGGCGGCCAGGCCGTCCATGACGTGGAGACACCGGCGCCGGTGAAGGGTGCGATCTGCCACTAGCTCTGGCTATCCGTTGTATGCGCGCGCATACATGTTTCGTCTATTTCGTGTGTGAACAAGCTAGAGTAACTCTTAATGCCGAAAGGAAGTTGCATGTGTCGATGGTCTAGTTTCTTATTTCACATTTTGACTGAGGTCTATGTAACTGGGTAATGGATCAGCTTATGTACTGCTGCTTCAGCTTCCCTCTGCTATCGTAGAGATGAAATTAATTAACTACTTTTGATTCAACTGAGCATGGAGCACTCATTTCTACTTCACTGCTTTCACTAGCCCTGTCCTTTGTAACACTCCAGTTCACAAAGAATATTAGCTTTGTGTCCAATAATATATTGATGAACAGCTAGCTACACACTACTTTGATTGTCTGCTCTGTTCCGTGCTATGGAATCCAACAGTATCCCAAAGCTGCCGTCCTTTGAATCTACACATGTCACCATCAGTTTTTTTTCTTGTGCAACCTTTGCTGCCTCTTTCCGTATCGAATAATGCGCATCTTTAGCTTAGTGCCAGGTGACACTGATACGAACATCTTGGTAATTGGCGTACGTCCTCGTCTTATCTTTCTATTATCATGGGCCGTGCAGGACAAAACTCCTACTAGCACCCCTATATATAATGCTAACTTTGGACACTAGTAGCCTATAAAAAGGAGTCATCATTTAGTTAGTAGCATATGCACGTACGATTGGTAGATCACTCTTGTTGGACTCTTATTTATTTTGTGAGTGGTTGTTGGACTTGTACTCGTGATACATAACAATATAATCCGGAAAATAAAATGATAGGGTGACAAAACTAAAGATCTTGTTGGGCTCTTATTTATTTTGTGAGGGGTTGTTGGAATTGTACTCAAGATACATAGCAATAATTAGTCCGAAAATATAAAGATGGGGTGGCAATACATGGCCTGAAAAGAGACGGTATTCTGTCCACTCTCGAACAACATGGCCTGGCGGTAATTTTCTGCTAGCCGCCGCAAGTTCCAAAACAAGGGCCAGTTTGGTTTGTGTCCCCGCTTACCCTATCAAAAAATTGGTCATGCCCGTTTGGTTTGTTGCCAATTATTTGGCTGCCAATGAACCACAATGATATCTCCTTCACTGATTCTTGCCAAAATTTTGACAACCCATAGGCGACCAAATCCTGCGCCAAAAAATTGGCTACCCAATTTTGGTAAGGTTGCTTGTGGGCAGAAGCCAAGCATGCCCCAAAACCTTTCATGTTGGCAATGAATTGGGCATCAGTCATGCATGTTTATTTGTATTATTGGCGATTGTGCCACACAACATGGTGATCTTGGCCTTGGATTGTGCGGAGAAAAGGTCTTCAAACGGCAGCCCAACCATCAGATGTGTGTTCAAGACCGATATCTGAGCAAGGATGTCTCAATCCAACGATTTGAGAAGGTAACTCAAGCCGAACACCATAGGCAGGACTGGATGTCTTTTTCTGCATCCCCGATGTAACATCCTAGCCCAAGGCTTAATAAGATTGATAGGATACTAAGATCAACAAGGTATACCTTCTTTTTCTAGAGCAATTTAGGGATGGGTGACCGACCGGGAAGTCCTTCCTGGGTGTGCTAGTGTTGGTGTGTGGGACCAGTTTAGATATCTTAAAGAGCTGTCGGGAGTAATAGCACGACCACCCCATGGGCAGGATGTTACAAGAAGTGGGAGATGGAACACTGGTCAAGGCTATCAGATGGTTGTTTTGGGTACTGGTTGTGGGATTTGGATCCTATCGGTGATATACACCAAGGTGAGTTGTGGTTGTCGGCATTGGCGAATCTAGGACAAAAGATGGAGGGTTGGCTGAGAAGCCCAACATTGGCTTACATGCGCGGCTTAGACACCGCCGCAGTCCACATAACAGAGAAGCCTGATAGTGTTCTACTTACCCCTTTGTTCCTAGAGATGCACGCTTCTTCTTCTTACAACTTACAGAGAAAATGGAGGGGAGGCTTGGTAGATTCACCCCTGGTGGTTAAAGGAGAGGATTACGTCAGGAAGAGAGGAGCTCTAATACCATGTAGGTGTTTGGGGGAACGATACCACAATCAGGTTCATCAGTTACGTGTTTATACTATGTAGGAGAACAACCCCTACCATGGCAGGGGCATCGGTTACATGTTTAGGCCCCTACTATGGCTTACTGAGAGAGACCATGTAGGTGTGATGTACTACGCCGTATATATATTTTACCTATACACGTATGCATTTTGTCTGAAACCCGCCACCCTGTGCCCCGAGGAGACTTTACCCCTCGGGTTTCTCTGGCGGCGGCGGGATATAATGGACGGGGGAGAGGAAATGCATCTTTATGAATGAAAAGACAAATGAAGAAAGAAGAAAACTGGTCTTTTTTTTTGAAAAAGATCAATATATTAGGCAAGCAAGCCGCCTCATTAAAAACCTTCCAGTCCCCTTAGGTACCCTGGTAAGGAAAAGAGTGCGTCTGAAACTTGCTGCCTCCATCAGAATTCAGTTACATCGTTTAGCATGCTACTAAGAATGCTATCAGGGGGCTCATCATCCCAATTACAATTTGTTTTATCTATGAAACCAACCCTAGCAAGTTCATGGGCAACCTTGTTCGCTTCCCTCGAAATGTGGCTGAAGATCACACTACCAATACTAGTGCTCAGATCAATGCAATTAGCATAAAATGCAGCTGGCTCACTCCACCAAGATTCCGATCCATTGCAAGCAGCAATTGTTTCAGAAGAATCGGACTCAGCATGGACCGAGTTGCACCCTAGCCGAAGAGCGAGTGCCAGTCCCTCCTTCATCGCCATTGCCTCCGCCATGGTAGCCGAAGCAATATGGGGCAGATACGTTGTGCAGGCCGCAATGAACCTGCCTTTGTAATCACGCAAGATAGCACCCGTTGCCCCTTCGCGAGAGTCGGAGAAGAAAGATGCATCCACATTAAGTTTGACTTGCCTAGGCTCAGGACGTCTCCACTTCTCTGTATTAACAGCCAACGAAGGCCGAATAGCTTTTGCAGCGTTAGTAGTAATTGAAAGAATTGAGAACTTACATCTATATATCGGGGGGACTTGTTCGTTGTGTGTTTTCCTTCTCCTAAGCCACCACAAATACCAGCACGCCACCGATACTGTCTCCTTCAGCCCAATATCAGAGAACCCGGGAAGAGAATTGTCTTGCCGGCGAAGAATATGTTCGAGCATGCCAGACCCTGCCAAGTCGACGATGGATGCTTCCTGTATCACTGATTGAAGACCAAGCGAGCTCCATAGTTCAATCGCTGGCTGGCATTGGAACAAAAGATGATGAATATCTTCAGGACCTTGAGTACATATCGGACACCCCCCAGAAGTACCAATATGGCGATTTGCCAAAATGCATTTCAAAGGCAGAATTCCATGGAGATCTCGCCATATAAATATTTTCACCTTACTAGGGATTTTCAGTTTCCACACTGGGTTATTGGCTGACCCGCCCGGAAGGGCCAGCAGACCCGCCGAGGCTCCAAATTGGTGCTTCCATTGGACATGATACCCAGAACGAACTGTGTAGCGGCCATGCTTGGTGAAACTCTAGGCCAGAAAATCATCAAAAGCTTGGTGATTAATAGGTATTTGAAGAATTCGACCGACATCCACTGGAAGAAGTAAATTATTTAGCAAAGCGACATCCCAGCTTCCAGTATAAGGGTCTATTAATTCTGAAACTTTTGTGATCACCGCGTTGCCTCTTGGAGTGATGACCATCCGTGAGGGGCTGCTAGGGATCCAAGGATCTTGCCAGATATTAATTGAATCTCCATTGCCTACCCTCCAAATATGTCCTCTTTTCACTGTTGAGAGACCGGCAATAATACTTTGCCAAGTGAATGAAGACCCCGCCTGACAAGGGTATAGTTAATAGAGCCCGTATGTTGAATACCCCTGAGGCCCGTTAAGCTAGGCCCAATTGTAACGATAGTCGAATACGAGTCTCTACCGAATGTCGATATTGTAATCTGTATCGGACCCTACCCGATCCTCGAGACCTGGCCACCTATATATAGGGGCCAGGAGGGGACGGTGTAGGCCAGATTGAAAGCAAGCCAGGTTGAACACCTAAGTTTACTTTCGACACACACCTATTTCGACTAACTTTACCTTCGAGTTCATCTGATGCCCTATCTCCCCGATCCTAAGTCCTTCATCTAGGACATTTGTCGAGTTAACCCCTCGTTAATTGGCGCCGACCGTGGGGACCGGGGCGTTAGAATCATGAATTCGACGGCTTTTTCGCTTTTAGCTAACAGCAGTCCAGAACTCGACGGAAATCAAGAGATGGAGTTAACCATTGGAAGTTTGAGCATCATTATCGGGCCATCGGGTTCATCCCGCCTCTCGGATTCGACGAAATTAGATCCGTCGGCAAGTAAGCCCGAAACAGAGGAAACGTGGGAATCATCAGAAGACTCTTCCAGCGAGGTAAACTCGCCGGTCAGCTTCGACAAAGCACCAATAGCAGAAGGCGACAAAATTCGGGAAAATTTCGACTCAGAAGAAAGAGCGTGCCAGACGCACAACAACGCAAAGGACTTCGCCGTGGGAAGCAGCGGCGTCTCCAAAGTACATCAGTTATGCGTTATTATCACCGAAGCAGAAGAAGAAAACAACAGCGAAGGAAGTAAAAAGGTCGACAGGCTAGTCGACAAAATAAAAGAACACAACAAAAAGGAAAAGGAGAAAGTCCACGTTTCGGCTGGCGAATGGAGAATGATCAAATCAGCTATCAATCATGGTACAGAAGTACCCGAAGGATCGAGAAGAGAAGTTCTAATGGGCTATCAGTATGCATTATACCAACACAGGAAGAAACTAAGGGAGGAAAGAGACATGGTTTTTCAAGATAATAACAGTATACCAAGGGAGGAGTACTGGGAAGACCATAGCGAAGATTCAGAGTACAGCAGAGAAAGGCACGGAGACCCAAAGCACAATAGAGAGGTGACGGCGCGTAGCAGAGAAGAAAGGTACTCAAGGAGCCCTACCCCACAGCTAGAAGAGGAGGAAGACGACTTCATACAGGAAACGCCAGAAGCAGCATTGGTAGCAGCACAAGCGTATTTACTAACTACAAGGCCAGAACCTGGGGACCCGCGAGAAGATATGCACCGAGCCGCGATACGAAGCCTTGGAATAGTGGAAAGCAAGATCAGGGAAAAAGGCCCAGAGATAAAGTCGACAAGCTGCAAGGAAAATCAAAAGGAGAGGTTCATATATAACTTCGCAAATAACGAGTACAGCGAGTCATCAGAAGAGGAAAGGCGACAGAAGAGGAAAGAGGACGCAAGAAATATAATAGCGCAAGCTCGAGTAAACAAATCGCGTCATGCTTGGAGGGAAGAGAATTATGAAGACGACGATACAGAGATGGGGGCGTTATGCTTTACCCGCAGGGTTCGCAAAACGCGGGTACCCAAAGGATTCAAACTGCCACACGACCAACATAAGTATGACGGGTCGCAAGAACCTACCCTATGGTTATCAGACTATCTGCAGGCGGTACAGATATTGGGGGGAACAAAGGCGACTGCAATGCAAAGTTTGCAGCTACACCTCACCGGCGCAGCACGGTCCTGGTTGAATACCCTACCCAACGAATCCATCGGAAGTTGGGGGGAACTCGAAAGTCAATTCACACGAAATTTTCGTTCAACATATAAGCGCCCAGCATCACTGGAGGAAGTTAAGGCGTGCGTGCAGAGGAAAGGCTAAACTCTACGTTCTTATATACAACGCTAGAGCATAATCAAAAACTCAGCAGAGGACGTCTCCGACGAACGAGCAATAGACGCCTTTACGGCCGGACTTCATCGCTCAGATCTCGTGGAAGAAATAGGAAGAACAAGACCTATGACAGTAGCCGAGTTAATGGAACAAGTCAATAAATTCGCTGATGGAGAAGACGCATACAATAACAAAAGAGGACGTTCACCAGAAGTCGACAGAATAAGCAGACAGAGGAGACGATACCGCAGCAGGGGTAACCAAGAAAGGCAAAGTCAGGTAGCCACGGGCTACGTAGTAGAAGAAGAGGAAGGATATGACAGTAGGAGGTTTCAAGCAAAAGAAGTAGAAAAGTCGAGATACTCCGGTCCTTCGGCCGAGGATATGCTATACGGACCTTGTCGAATCCACTACGCATATCTCGACGGGAAAAGAGTCTCAAATCATCAGATGAAGGATTGTAGAACATTCCTAAGGCTGCAAAGCGCCATGGGCTCAAGCCAAGGAGGGAGGCAAGGAGAACAACACAGAAGTCAAGGATATCAAATGCAAAGGCTAGCAAGGCACCTAGAGTCAAAAGTTTACATATCAGCCATGATTCAACCGGTGCCCAGGTCAAGGAAGGAGCGAAAAAGCATATCCAGGCAAGTAAACCTTGCAATATCATCACCACCAGCTACCACAGAGTACCTACGGTGGTCAGACCAACTAGTTAAGTTCAGTAGAGCAGACCACCCGAAGAAAGTTCCCAGGCCAGGCCACCCGCCTATGGTTTTAAAGGCGCAAATAGGAGGGTACGACATCGGAAGAGTGTTCATGGATGCAGGGAGTGGCATAAACTTAATATATGCTAGAACCCTAAAGGCAATGTGCATCTCGCTGTCAAGTCTGAAGCCAACAGATTGCTCCTTCCACGGAATAGTACCAGGAGCCGGAAACTACCCTTTGGGAAGAATAGAACTCGATGTCTGCTTTGGCAGTAGCGGCAACTATCGAAGAGAGAAGCTGGAATTCGAAGTTATGGATTGGCCGTCACAATATCATGCAATCCTGGGGCGCCCAGCATTTGCAAAATTCATGGCAGTACCACACTACGCGTATCTTACGTTAAAAATTCCAGGACCCAAAGGAACAATCACAGTACAAGGGAGCTTTGAAGTAGCCAACACATGCGACAGAGAATTCAACAGGATGGCGCAAACCTTCGGCATGACAGCAGAATATGAGAGGTTAAAAGGAGAAACGGATCATAATGTACTACCCGACGTTGGACGATCCCTGCCAGATCAGGCTTTCGACACAACTCAGGACTCGAAGAAAATCCAGGTCCACCCTACAGATGCAAACAAGATGACATCAATTGCGGTGAACTTGGATCCCGCATAGGAAAGCGTGCTCATCGAGTTTCTCCATGACCGCTGGGAAATCTTCGCCTGGTGTCCATCAGACATGCCAGGGGTTCCCAGGGAACTCGTCGAGCACGCATTAAATGTAGATCCTAAGGCAAAGCCAGTCAAGCAGCCATTGCGACGATTTGATGAACCTAAAAGGAAGGCGATAGCATCAGAGTTGCACAGGCTAGAAAATGCCGGATTTATCAGAGAAATCAAAACTTCGAGTTGGGTGTCGAACCCAGTCATAGTACCCAAGAAGAACATAGACGTACAAAGAGTATGTGTCGACTACACATCTCTCAATAAGCATTGTCCAAAGGATCCCTTCCCTCTACCCCGCATCGATCAGATAATCGATTCAACAGCAGGATGCGCGAGGCTTTCATTTTTGGACGCATATTCTGGTTATAATCAGATCAAATTGAAGAAAGAAGACGAAGAAAAAACAGCCTTCATCACACCATATGGAGTGTTTTGCTACCAAGTGATGCCGTTCGGCCTAAAAAATGCAGGAGCAACTTATCAACGGATGATGCAAAATTGCCTCGGAAGCCAAATAGGGCGCAACATCCAAGTCTACATTGATGATGTAGTCATCACCACAAGAGAGGAGAAATCTCTAATCAGCGACTTGGCAGAAACCTTCGACAACCTAAGCAGGTACAAGCTTAAGCTTAACCCGACAAAGTGTTCCTTCGGCGTATCAGCAGGACAACTTTTAGGGTTCCTGGTATCAGCACGAGGAATAGAGGCGAACCCAGAGAAGATTCAAGCAATTTTAACAATGGGGAAACCCACGAAACTACATGACGTACAGAAACTTGCAGGGCGCGTCGCGGCTTTAAGTCGTTTTGTTGCTCGATTGGGAGAAAAGGCGCTTCCTTTCTATGCACTTATGAAGAAGTCAGATGATAAATTTGAATGGACGAAAGAAGCAGACATAGCTTTTGCACAGTTGAAAAAAGTGCTTTCCACACCGCCAGTGCTGGTCACACCAAAAGAAAAAGAACCACTGCTACTCTACATCGCCGCAACCCATCAGGTGGTGAGCACAGTATTAGTAGTCGAAAGAAGCGAAGAAGGAAAAGCCCACGGCGTCCAGAGGCCGGTATATTTCATTAGGTCCTGCTTTCAGAATGTCACCATGAGGATAATATTTAGCTCGCAAGACTTGGGCACAGAGGGATGCCGGGTCATTAATTAGTCTCCAGACTTGTTTCGCTAACAGAGCAAGGTTAAAGGAATGGAAATCACGAAAACCCATGCCTCCATCATTTTTTGGATAACAGAGCTTCCACCAAGCGTACCAATGCATCTTATTGCTATTCTCATCATCTCCCACCAAAATTTAGCAATCGCATCCATCATTGCCTTGCACACCCCCTTCGGAATTAAGAAGACAGACATTGCATACACCGGTATTGCTTGGGCAACCATCTTCAGGAGGATCTCCTTGCCGCCAATAGAAAGCTGTTTTTCTTTCCAACCATTGATGCGTTGTATAATCCTCTCAATATAGTGTTGGAAGCAATCACTCCTATCCGCTCCCACCAGAGCAGGGAGGCCAAGATATTTATCAGAGAGAGCTTCAGTGTCAATATGGAGAGCTTCACAGATTTCTGCTCTCATCAGACTATTAGTACATGGAGAAAAGAACACACTTGACTTCGATAAACTCACCAATTATCCCAAATTTGCACAATAGGTATCCAACACTTGTTGCAAGGAAGTTGCATTAGTCATATCAGCTTTCATGAGAATTAGGGAATCATCAGCAAAAAGTAGATGTGAGACTGATGGTGCATTTCTGCACACCCTTACCCTATCGATGCCACCAACTTCTTCTTCATGCAGCAAAAGACTGGATAAACCCTCCGCACAAAGGAGGAACAAATAAGGAGAAAGGGGATCTCCCTGCCGCAGACCCCTAGTAGGAACAAACATATCTGTCTCTTCAGAGTTGAACCGAACTTGATACCGGACAGAACGAACACACACCATCATGAGAGAAATCCACCTTTCAGCGAATCCCAACCTACGCATCATACTTTCCAAGAAGAGCCATTCCACTCTGTCATAGGCCTTATGCATGTCAAGTTTTACCGCACAAGAGCCCACCCTTCCTTTCCTTTTATTCTTGATAGAATGGATACATTCATAAGCCAGCAGAACATTGTCAGTAATCAGCCGTCCTGGGACAAAGGCACTCTGCATTGGAGAAATCACTTCTGGAAGAATTATCTTCAGTCTACTCGCAAGCATCTTTGATATGATTTTGTATATAACATTGCATAAACTGATAGGTCTATATTGAGTCACCAATTCTGTACTATCGATCTTTGGGATCAGAACAATGGTGGTATCGTTCCACCCCTCCGGAATAATCCCTGTATTGAGTGCTTGCAGAATTTCTTGAGTAATCTCATCCCCACAGATATTCCAAAATTTCTTGTAAAATATTGCATGGAGACCATCTGGACCCGGCGCTTTATAGTCACCAATACTAGACATGGCCTTCCTGACCTCCTCAGCCGAGAAAGGGGAGAGTAGTTTGTCATTCATTAAATTAGAAACTTTTGGATTAATCTTCTCCATCATGACCGGATCCACATTGGTAACTTCAGATGAAAACAGGTTAGCAAAATACTGAAAAACAAGAGGTTTGAGCTGATCAGTACCTTCCACCCAGTCACCATCCTCCCCACGGAGCTTTTTAATGAAATTCTTCTTGCGCCTAGCAGATGCAAAGCTGTGAAAAAAGCTTGTATTCCTGTCACCAAATTGCAACCAATTAACCCTTGATCTTTGCTGCCAATGGACTTCTTCCTGTTCCAGGAGAAGTTCAATAAGAGCCGCTTTTTCTTTAGCAATGATCTCATTTTCGACTGTCATAGGGCCAATCACCGCATTTTCAAGCTCTCGTTGGACCTTTTTTAATCTCTGTTTAGGTTTCTGTAAGATAGCAGAGTCCCATGCATGAAGCGAACTGTGCATGTGACCTAGCTTGCCCAACACGCCACCCTCCGGACTTGCAACAGTTGCCGCCTCCCAAGCACGGTTAACAACATCAGCAAAATCCTTCTCGAGAAACCATTTCGCCTCAAAACGTTTTGGCTTAGAGCTGTGATTACTAGGGGGAGATTGGAAGTCTGTATCAACCATAATTGGTCTATGGTCTGAGCGAGCATAATCCAAATTCTGGACTACCGCCCCCGGATGCATAGTGTTCCAAGCCTCATTAGCTACGGCTCGATAAAGCCGTTCTCTAATCCGACCTCGCTTCCACGTGAAAATATTACCAGAGTATCCAAGGTCCTCTAGCTCGCAATCTGAAAGAGCGTCACGGAAAGCCTGCATGCAATACTGGGGTCGCTGATTCCCCCCTTCCTTTTCATGAGAATACAAGATTTCATTGAAATCACCAAAAACCATCCATGGCATGTCAGTGTTACCTTTCAATTCTCTAAGTTTGTCCCAAGTTTTATATTTGTCCTCCCAACGGGGTTCTCCATAGATACCTGTCAGTCTCCAAATCTTCCCTGGATTTTCAACAATCTGAACATCAATATATTTCGGAGCCGAGAAAAGCTGTTGAATAACAACCTCTTTTTTCCAGAACAGAATCACGCCACCACTTCTACCATTACTGGGGTTAACAATTTTAAAATCCATCTGAAGTCTCCTACGCAAACAGTCAGCCGGATAATCGTCTAAGTGAGTCTCCGACAAAAACATCACATCAGGATCATAACGCCTTTGTAAGGGCATTTTGCCCTTATATTTATTTTGGTGATGATGACACTTACTTTGGTACTAATATAACTTCAAGTTTGTTTCTCAGATTTAGTCCCATGATGGTGAAAGGAAGGAGACCCCCCAATTCAAAAAGAAGAAAAGAGTCGGCTTACTCCTTTTTCCGGTTTGTTTTTGAGTCGTAGGTATGCCGCACTATTAAGAGGGGCTTATGATGAACTTGCTGAGGATAATCCTTTTCCTATAGTTTCCCACCTCTTGCCGAGTCGAAGAATCATGTTTGTCTTATCCCTGTGCCTTTCTGCCGCAGTCAGAGCAGGGGCCGGAGCAGCTCTGGGCCGTACTCCGGGCGGGGCAGTGAAGCTGCCAGGCTTCCTGCCTTGCTCCGGAGTACCCCCCAGAGCTGTTCCGGGCCAGGCCGGAGCAGCGGCCGGAGCTGCTCCGGACCGTACTCCGGGCGGAGCAGTGAAGCTGGCGTGCTTCCACTCTGCTCTGGAGCACTTGCCAGAGCTGCTCCGGGTCAGGCCGGAGCAGCGGCCGGAGCTGCTCCGGGTCACTCCAGAGTGACACGTTTTTGTCACAACGGTCACATTTCAGGGGGGGCCTTTATAAGCCCCCCTTCTTCTCCAAGGGATACCTTTGCACGAAAAAGAGCTCTTGTTCCTCACTTTCTCTCTCCTCCATTGTTGAGCTCCACATTTCCTTGAGATCTCTCATTCCCCCGAACCAAACCCTAATTCCTTTGGGGAATCGAGAGAGGAGGTCTCGATCTACATTTCCACCAAGCCAAAAGTGATTCCTCCTCAAGTTCATCAAGTAGCTTGTTACTCTTGGGTTTGTTGGGAAACCCTAGGCGTGCTAGGTCGCCCGGAAGCTTCCGGGTTGTGGATTTGCTCCGGGAAAGTTTGTGAGGGTTTGGAGACCACCCTAAGGTCTACCACAAGTGATTGGGCTCCTACTTCGTGGAGGAGGCTCAGGGAGAAGAAGGTGAGCCTTCGTGGCGCTTGAGTACCCTTCGTGGGGATTCACACCTCTCCAACGGTGACTAGCTCTCTCCCAAGAGAGTGAACATCGGGATACATCTTCGTCTCTGTGTGCCTCGGTTATTTCTATCCGAGTTCCTTTACTTGTGTTTTTACCTTTGTGATAGCCTTCGTGCTTGAAGTACTTTGCATAGCATCATATAGGTTGTTCACCTAGTTGTTAGGCTCACACTTATATTCCGCAAAGCCTAAAACTAGTGAAAAGAAAAGTAAAATTTGTAGAAACCTATTCACCCCCCCCTCTAGGTTAGACCATCTACACTTTCAATTGGTATCAGAGCCAAGGGCTCTTTCTAAGGGCTTAACCGCCTTAAGAGTAAGATGGTCTCACCTACGGATGAGGGTGAAGGCAAAGTCTTCACGGCCGTTGAGGTCCAAGCGTTGCTTGATAAGCAACGCAACGAACTCAACGAACGTTTCGCCGCGTTGGAAGCGAGATTCTCGGCTTTGGATGCTAAGAGTGTCCTTCCCCAGGTTGTCGAGGTTGCTCCGAAGGAGAACCTAAACTCGGAAAAGGCAAAGGTGGATGATCCACCTAAGCCCGATGGACCTTCTTCCCATGCAAAGCCATATGAATATCCCCTCGAACGCGTGCCTATGCCTCACATGAATCCTTCTTCCGGTGCACCCCCCATGCTTGATGAATTTAACTATTCCTATTGGAAGTCTTGCATGCGTTCTCATCTCAGGTGCGTTTGTGTGGAGCTTTGGGGCGTTGTTGAAAATGGGTTCACTCCCGTTGATGAGAAGCACATGACGCCCAAGGAGAGGATTGATTGTCAACTCAACTCCACCGCCCTTGACAAGATTCGTCAAAGCTTGAAGCGTGAAGTGTATGATCAAGTCTCAAGCATTGAGTCCGCCAAGGAACTTTGGGAGAAGCTCTCGGTCAAGTTTGATGGGACATCGGCAATGCAAAAGACCAAGTATGAAGCCGCCAAACAAGACATGAACTTGTTTTGCATGAATGATGGAGAGTCGGTATCAAGTGCCTACTCAAGACTCCAAGCTCTCAAGGAGAAGATCATTCTTCTTGGTGGAAACACCATTGATGATGGCTTTCACATGAATGATAGCTTTGTGAAGAACAAGTTCATTGAGATTGTGTCTTGCGAATACAAGGAGTTGGCCTTCAATGTCACCTTCTTGGAACCTTGTCGCAAGATGACCGCGGATGAGCTTGTTGGATATTTTGTTGCCCATGATGACATGATTGCCAAGGCAAATAGGACCAAGGAGATTGTCCGCGCCATGAACAAGAATCCATCCCTTGCCTTGAAGGCCAATGTCACTCATTCAAGGGCGCGTGAAGCAAGCAAGGAAGAGAGAGTTGAAGAAGATCTTGAAGAGGAAGAAGAGATGACCTCAACAAGTGAGCTTGATACCGACCTAGCATTCTTTGCCAAGAAGTATGGGAAGCATTCCATGAAGAGAGGAAGCTTTGTTCCCAAGGAGAAGAGAAGGACTTGCTACAATTGTGATGAGCCGGGGCATTTCGCCGATACTTGCCCCTATGAGAAGAGACAAGACAAGCCGAAGTACATAAAGGGTCACAAGCCAAGATTGAAGCCTAATCCAATCAACTTGAGGAACAAGAACAAGTTCAAGGACGTCAAGGCTCTTGTGGGTATTGAATACACCTCCGATGTTGACGAAGAAGATAGCGACGAGGAGGACGTTGTTGGAGTGGCCGGCTTGGCCCTTGCCAAGCCCGGATCACTATTCAAGTACGACTACACCAAGGACTACGAGAGCTCCACCAAGAACACTCCTCATAAATGCCTTATGGCAAAGGAGGCCAAGGGCTATTCCTCCGGTGGACCAAAATGGTTGTTTGATAGTGGGTGCACTAATCATATGACCGGAGGAAGAGAGGTGCTTGAGAAATTTGTTGAAGATGTTAACTCAACTCAATGCATCCTCTTTGGAGATAACTCAAAAGGAAAGGTATTGGGTCGAGGCAAGTTGGCAATCTCAAAGGACTTGTCTCTTGAGAATGTTATGCTTGTCGACACCCTTGGCTATAATCTCCTTTCAATACGTCATCTTGCAAGCATTGGTTATGATTGCTATTTTACCTATAATCATGTGAAAGTCTTTAGGAGTGATAATCTCAAGTTGGTTTGTGTTGGGCATGTTGAGGACAACCTTTACGTGGTTGATTTCTCGAAAGAGAACACTTCCTCCTCAACATGTCTCATAGCCAAGGTTGACGAGGGTTGGCTTTGGCATCGCCGGCTAGGCCACGTCAACATGAGAAATCTCAAACGACTCCTAAAGGGTAAACATGTTGTTGGACTAACCAATGTAACATTTGAAAAAGATCGTGTGTGTAGTGCATGTGTTGCCGGGAAGCAACTTGGGAAGAATCATCCGGCCAAGAGCGTGATCTCAACGACAAGGCCTTTGGAGCTCCTTCACTTGGACCTCTTCGGGCCATCCACCTACGACTCCCTTGGGGGTAGTAGATATGGTCTTATCATCGTGGATGATTATTCAAGATATACATGGGTGTTCCTCCTTAAGTCTAAGGATGAGACCCACAAGTTCTTCACCAAGTTCGCCAAGCAAGCGGAACGTACTTTTGAAGAAGTGATCAAGACCATAAGGACCGGCAATGGGTCGGAATTCAAGAACTACGCCATGGATGATTTCATGGGTGAAGAGGGGATCAAGCATGAGTTCTCCGCTCCGTACACCCCTCAACAAAATGGTGTGGTGGAGAGGAAGAACCGAACGATCATTGAAATGGCAAGAACCATGTTGGATGAGTTCAAGTCTCCCCATAATTTTTGGGGAGAAGCTATTGCCACCGCGGTTCATGTCTCCAACCGTCTCTTCCTCCGCCCGGTGTACAACAAGACGCCTTATGAGCTCCTCACCAGGAACAAGCCCAATGTCTCCTACTTCCGCGTCTTCGGATGCAAGTGCTTCGTCAAGAACAAAAAGGAAAGACTTGGTAAATTCGAAACTAGAACAATCGAGGGTATTTTCGTTGGCTATGCGGACGATTCCCACGCCTATAGATACTACAACATATCCTTCGGATGTGTTGAAGTATCTTGTGACGTGGTTTTCGAGGAATTTAATGACTCCCAAGTGGAGCAAGTTGTTCCAAGTGATGTAGGTTATGAAGAATCTTCTCAAGTCATCAAGTCTATGGGAGTTGGTCACATCTTGCCTAGTGAAGATCAAGTTCTTCAATACCAAGACCTTCCTCATGAAGAAGATTCAAGGTCAACTCAAGTGGAGCCTAGCTCAACTCAAGTAGAACCTTCATCACCATTCCAAGTGGAACAAGATTCTCAAGAGGAGACGCAAGCCCAAGATCATCCACCAAGCCCTCAACCTCATGAGCAAGATCAAGGAGATGATCAAGATCCCCACTCCTCTCAAGATCAAGCTCAAGAAGATGGTCATGACCAAGACAAGCCACAAGAAGAATTTGTTGGTCATGATGGTTTGAAAAGGCGCATCAAGGCCGCCACCAAGGCTAGTGATCTTCAAGTCGACAAGATTCTTGGTGATATTTCTAAGGGGGTCTCAACTCGTAGACAACTTGCTTTGCTTACCACCTTTTGTGGCCATCATGCTTTTGTGTCTAGTTTTGAACCTCAAAAGGTACATGAAGCCTTGGGAGATCCGGATTGGGTGAATGCTATGCAAGAGGAGTTGGAATGCTTCACCCGCAACAAAGTGTGGTCTCTCGTTGAGAGGCCCAAGGACCATAGGATCAATGTGATTGGCACCAAGTGGGTGTTCAAGAACAAGCAAGACGAGAATGGAGTCGTCACCCGGAACAAGGCAAGGTTAGTGGCGCAAGGGTTTGCTCAAATAGAAGGTATGGATTTTGAGGACACCTTTGCGCCCGTTGCTCGTCTTGAAGCTATTCGTCTATTGCTTGCTTATGCTTCTTTCCATGATTTCAAGCTTTATCAAATGGATGTTAAAAGTGCTTTTCTTAATGGCCCCTTGAAAGAGGAGGCATATGTTGCTCAACCCCCGGGTTTCGAAAATCCCAATTTCCCGAATCGTGTGTATAAAATCCATAAGGCGCTCTACGGTCTCAAGCAAGCTCCACGTGCTTGGTACGAGCATCTTAGGGATTTTCTACTCACGGACGGTTTTGAAATTGGGAAGGTAGATTCCACCCTTTTCACCAAGCGGGTTAAAGGGGGTGGGTTGTTTATATGCCAAATCTATGTTGATGATATTATCTTTGGTGGGGCTAACGAAAAACATAACAAAGCTTTTGAGAAATTGATGACACAGAGATTCGAGATGTCCATGATGGGGGAGTTGAAGTTCTTTCTAGGTTTTCAAGTGAGACAACTTGAAGGAGGAACCTTCATTTCTCAAGAGAAGTACGTGAAGGACATGCTCACCCGTTTTGAGATGACCAAGGCCAAGAGTGCAAAAACCCCCATGCCAACCAAAATGCAACTTGACCTTGGTGAAGGTGAGAAACCGGTGGATCAAAAGGTATATCGCTCCATGATTGGATCCCTTCTCTACCTTTGTGCTTCTAGGCCGGACATAATGCTAAGTGTTGGGTTGTGTGCTCGTTTTCAATCCGCTCCTAAGGAGTGCCACCTTGTGGCGGTCAAACGGATTTTAAGATATCTTGTTCATACTCCTACTCTCGGGCTTTGGTATCCAAAGGGGTCAACCTTTGATCTTGTGGGCTATTCGGATTCCGATTGGGCCGGTGATAAGGTTGACCGGAAGTCGACCTCCGGGGCTTGCCAATTTATTGGCCGGTCGTTGGTGAGTTGGTCGTCCAAGAAACAAAACTCCATCTTCCTATCCACCGCCAAAGCCGAATACATCTCCGCGGCATCTTGTTGCACTCAATTGTTATGGATGAAGCAAACCTTGAAAGACTATGGTGTGTCTCTTGGTACGGTGCTTCTTCTATGCGACAATGAAAGTGCAATAAAGATCGCCAACAACCCCGTCCAACACTCCCGCACCAAACATATCGACATTCGCCACCACTTCCTACGTGACCATGTCGCAAGGGGTGATATTGCTCTCTCTCATGTGAGCACCAATCACCAATTGGCGGACATTTTCACGAAACCTTTGGATGAAGCCCGGTTTGTTGAGCTAAGGAATGAACTCGGTATTCTTGATCCTAAAAACTTGGATTGATCTACTTGCTTGCAATCTCACATTTATCCTGTGTCTAGCTTAGAAACACCGCACATGTAGGGCGAGTCATTTTGCCATGTCTTGGCATAATGCATACCTATGTGTGCAACATCAATAGACCCAATGTCATGATATGGGCCCTAGGATTTATCTTCGCGGTGCCATGACATTTGTGCTTAACATAGGGGGAGTCATCCCCCGCCCTTCATTTGCCTCCGTTTTTTTTATTGGTCCATTTATTTGAGGCTTGTTTTTTTTTCTTAAGGTTCTCATCATGCCCCTTGCTCCGTGTTGTTTTTTTTACATCTCTCTATTTGGGCATGATAGGACGTGTTTTTACTGAAATTTGTGCATGCCATTTGTTTTGGACCACTCTTAAGTCCACTGGCCACGTCGGAGCAGCTCGGAGCAGCTCCGGATTCTGCTCCGGATTAGCCCGGAGCACAGCCCGGAGCAGCTCCGGCCCACTCCGGCGTGACCAGCCCCTTAAGGGTCGGGGGGTCCAGCCCCTCCTCCTCACTTGCCCCCTCCACCCACCCCGCGCTAGGGTTCCGCCGCCGCCGCCCTAGCTGCCGCCGCCGCCCTAGCCGCCGCCGCCCTAGCCGCCGCCGCCCTAGCCGCCGCCGCCGCCTCCACTCACCCCAGCCGCCCTCGCCTCGCCTCCGTCCACCTCCTCTTCCATCCCCCCCTCTCCTCCGCCGGTTTCGGGCCCGGAGGACCATGTCGTCGCACTCGGGTACTCCTCCTCCCCTTTCTCCTCTCGATTTCTCCCTTTGCTTTATTGTTTTGCGAAATTGAGAGTTCTAGGGTTTGCTTACTTGCCCATGGAGTCCACCCTTTCTTGCTCATCTCCATGGTCTCTCCGTGCTCTACACCTTGTTGATGTTCTGAGCCGTGTGTGGTGTTTTTGGGCTCCCTGTGCAGCCCGGAGTACCACCCGGAACAGCTCCGGCCTCTGCTCCGGCCCGCCCGGAGCAGGACCCGGAGCAGCTCCGGCCTGTACTCCGGCCTGCGCAGTATTGCCCGACTCACCTCCTTCTGCACATCTTCCTTGTGAATTGCCTCTTGGTCCTTTTCTTTGGCATGCACATTTATTTGTTTGGGTGTTTGTTTGGTTTTCGTTTCTCCACAGGTGACAGTGATGACCGCCTTGAGACTCGTGAAGCCCGCCGGAAGAGGAGACCTGTTCTCAAGCAGCCCGAGTCCAGAGTGCTGCCCTCTCGGACTTCTAAGAAACCCCTTCCCCCTGCAGCTTGTGCCAGTGGCCGTGTGAAGGCCCAGACTCCTTTGGGGAGAGGACGAGGCCGTGTTGGTGGCAGTCGTCCGTGCACTGCGAGTGAGCTTGACAGTGCAACCAGTGATGACGAAGATGAGGATGCTAGTTCTGACAGTGTTGAGTTTGATGGTGCTGAGATTGAGGATGAGGCTGCTGCTGAAGAAGAAACAGAAATTGGTGAGGATGGTTGGGAGGTTGACCGTGTTCCCACGGAGAACATTCGCCACATGCAAATTCGCAAGTGGCGTGCTTTGAGGAGGTTGAATCCGTACCGCTTTAGCTCTCGTCAGAATCATGAAGACCATCGGTTCTGGACCAAAGTTCAATCAAAGATTATGCAAGATGTTTATCTCTCTTTGTCCAAGCGATCTACCATTGCTCGTGCCAAGTCCCTCAACACCAACTGGATGCATCTTCATGGGGATTCCGACGCTCCTCTCCTTCGTCGCCTGTTGGAAGGTTTGGGTCTTTGGAGCCCTGCTTGTTTCAACCAAGACTATTGTCCTGAGCTTGTGCAACAATTTTATTGCACCGTCTACTACCACAAGAGTGGGCCCGTTGATATTACTTGGATGTGTGGCAATCACAAGATCTCAAGCACCAAGTTAGCCTTTGTTACTGCTCTCGGTGGTTCTAGCTGGTTTGAGCATGAGAATATGCATGCTCAGCTTATTGCTCCTAAGGAAGATCTCATGTTTTGCTACCCCGCTGACAAGAGGAGCAAGCCGGGTATGATAGGCACTATGTATCCCGCTTATCGCCAGCTTGCTTATGTGCTGAAGGATACTATCTGTCAGAAGGCGGGAGACTACTCTGCTATTCCAGGCCACATGGTCAACGTCATGCGCCTTGCTCATCCTGACAACATTCGCCCCGTTGATGGTATTGATTTTATTTGGCAGGAGATTCACAATGGAGTTATTGAGAGACGGTCGCCTGCTTATGCTCCTTATCTTCACCGGTTCTTCATGTCTGCCGCTAGCGAGCATTGGGATGATATTATGTCTGGACGCCGGTTGGTCTCTCATGAGCTTCACACCCCCACTGTTGTGCCGGGGCCCATTCCTCCTGAGTATGCTGCTTCTGTTCAGCCCCGCCCTCGTCCATCTAGTGTTTCTCGGCCCCTTGAGCATGGCAGCAAGAGGCGCCATGATCCTCTGTCTCAGGCCGGTCCCTCCACCGGACCGCGTGTTTCAGCTCCCCCACAGAGAGGGGGAGTAGGTGCCTTCTTTCGGAGTTTGTTTACCACTTGCCGTGATGCCCGTGCCTATAGTCATGATGCCAGAGAGTTTGCCAAGGAAGGGCGTCGCCTTCAGAATGCTGATCGCAGAGCTCAGGGTCTCACTTCTGAGGCAGATCCTCCTGAGTTGGCTCCCTCTGCCTTTGTTGATATTCTGATACCCGATGTCACCGATGCTGATTGGTTCTCCTTCTTTGATGGTGGCTATGGAGGTGGTTCTGATGTTGGTTTTGGTGGTGCTTCAGCTTTTGCTCCCGGCGGAGTTGGTGGCTCTACTGTTGATCCTCAAGGTGGTCCTCATGGTGGTGAAGCACGTGGTTCGACTCATGATGAGTGATGTTCTTTGCTGCATTGTCTACTCTCTTTTTCTCCTTTTTGGTGCTCCGGTGCCAAAGGGGGAGAAGGACGTAGAGTTCTCCTTTTAGTTGGATTTCGTGTGAACCACAAGTCACATATTTTGTGTTTATTCGTGCTTAAGTGACTTGTGTACTCAATTGCTGGATTTGGTTTTATGTTGGATCTCCGTGTGGCTCTTCGATGTTATGTGTGGACAAGCCCGTATCTCTGCATGGTGATGTTTTATTATTTTATCTCCATGCTATCCTTTAACTTGTCATTATGCCATGTCTTTACTGTTGTTGTTATTATATCTTGGCATAAGAGCTTTGTGAGCTAGGGGGAGTGTGCTCTAATTTCTATATCTTGAGAACTCTAATCCTAGTTGTCATCGTACACCAAAAAGGGGGAGATTGTAAGGGCATTTTGCCCTTATATTTATTTTGGTGATGATGACACTTACTTTGGTACTAATATAACTTCAAGTTTGTTTCTCAGATTTAGTCCCATGATGGTGAAAGGAAGGAGACCCCCCAATTCAAAAAGAAGAAAAGAGTCGGCTTACTCCTTTTTCCGGTTTGTTTTTGAGTCGTAGGTATGCCGCACTATTAAGAGGGGCTTATGATGAACTTGCTGAGGATAATCCTTTTCCTATAGTTTCCCACCTCTTGCCGAGTCGAAGAATCATGTTTGCCTTATCCCTGTGCCTTTCTGCCGCAGCCGGAGCAGGGGCCGGAGCAGCTCCGGGCCGTACTCCGGGCGGGGCAGTGAAGCTGCCAGGCTTCCTGCCTTGCTCCGGAGTACCCCCCAGAGCTGTTCCGGGCCAGGCCGGAGCAGCGGCCGGAGCAGCTCCGGACTGTACTCCGGGCGGAGCAGTGAAGCTGGCGTGCTTCCACTCTGCTCCGGAGCACTTGCCAGAGCTGCTCCGGGTCAGGCCGGAGCAGCGGCCGGAGCTGCTCTGAGTCACTCCGGAGTGACACGTTTTTGTCACAACGGTCACATTTCGGGGGGGCCTTTATAAGCCCCCCTTCTTCTCCAAGGGATACCTTTGCACGAAAAAGAGCTCTTGTTCCTCACTTTCTCTCTCCTCCATTGTTGAGCTCCACATTTCCTTGAGATCTCTCATTCCCCCCAACCAAACCCTAATTCCTTTGGGGAATCGAGAGAGGAGGTCTCGATCTACATTTCCACCAAGCCAAAAGTGATTCCTCCTCAAGTTCATCAAGTAGCTTGTTACTCTTGGGTTTGTTGGGAAACCCTAGGCGTGCTAGGTCGCCCGGAAGCTTCCGGGTTGTGGATTTGCTTCGGGAAAGTTTGTGAGGGTTTGGAGACCACCCTAAGGTCTACCACAAGTGATTGGGCTCCTACTTCGTGGAGGAGGCTCAAGGAGAAGAAGGTGAGCCTTCGTGGCGCTTGAGTACCCTTCGTGGGGATTCACACCTCTCCAACGGTGACTAGCTCTCTCCCAAGAGAGTGAACATCGGGATACATCTTCGTCTCCGTGTGCCTCGGTTATTTCTATCCGAGTTCCTTTACTTGTGTTGTTACCTTTGTGATAGCCTTCGTGCTTGAAGTACTTTGCATAGCATCCTATAGGTTGTTCACCTAGTTGTTAGGCTCACACTTATATTCCGCAAAGCCTAAAACTAGTGAAAAGAAAAGTAAAATTTGTAGAAACCTATTCACCCCCCTCTAGGTTAGACCATCTACACTTTCATGAGCCACCCTCTGAGCCAGAAGATGCTGATGATGATGAAGGCGCCCATGGAGAAGATGATCGCGAAGGCTCTCATGTCCCTAGTGATGATTTTTGAGCGCTAGCATCTTCTACTCTCTTGTCCCTTTTTGGTGTTTCGATGCCAAAGGAGGAGAAGCGTGTAGAGTCTCTAGGAATAACGTCGCATGACACAAGCCTCGCTTTCTTTTTTCGTGGTTCTTAAGTGGCTTGTGTCCATTTGCGTTTTATTTGCCATTTTATCTCTCAAACTCCGTGGAACCTTATCGTGTGTGGACAAGTGCGTACTTTAATTATGCACTATGCACTCTTTGTTTATGTTTGGATATGTCTATGCTTGCTATATTTTTATCTATCCATGATATTATCTTGTCCATGCCATGCTTGGTTCCTATTGATGGTGGGGGAGCTCCCTATAATCTAATTTTTGCACTTTGCATTCCAAAAGCAAATTCTACCATGTGCATATGTTATGGGGGAGCACTCTCACTATTCTCTAGTTACCATGTTTTGTTTCTCCTATGAGACTCTAACATAGTTTGTCATCGTAAATCAAAAAGGGGGAGATTGAAAGGACATTTGTCTCTTTCTACTTTTTTGATTTACAATGACATGACTATGTTTTTGTGTGAACTAATATTTGAAATATATGCATACAGGTTAAGTTCACAGGTGAAGGGGTTTTCATGCATAAAAATAAAGATGGTGGAATCGCCTGCCAAAAGTGGCCCAAGATTGGTCTGGCCGGTTCCCTGGCCGGACCATCCGGCGGCAGACCGGACTGGCCCGGCGGGGCCACCGGATTGATAGTCTGAATGGCGTTTCGGCGGGGCGCCAGATCCTCCCGGCGGGCCGCCGGACACCCGGCGAGAAATCCGGTCCCGCCGGACTTATCGCCGGGGCGTCCGGCCCAGAGGCCGGCGCCGCCGGACTTATCACCGAAATGCTGCTGGGTGCTGCTTCCAACGGCCTGATTCCCACCCACCTATAAATACCCCTTCGTCCAGCTGGGGTAGGGTTAGAACTTCACCAACCATTGTTCATCCTTGAAGCTCTCACCTACCCCCATTGCAAAAACACCAAATTCCATAGATCTCCCCTTCTAGCCAACCAAAGCTCCTGATCTTTGGAGGATTGAAGTAGGAGGCACCGATCTACATCTTCACTGAAGGAATTTCATTTCCCCCTCCATTTGCTTGGAGGATTTGCACCTTGGGGATCTTGTGACCCTAGGTGTTGTAATTGATTGATTGACTCGTCTTTGTGGTTATTCTTGCCTTCGTGGCTTTCTTGGGAGCCTCCAATTGAGTTGTGGAGTTGTGCCCCAAGCTCTGTGTAAGGGATTCGTGGTTCCCCCAATACCACCGCTTAGTGGAAACGAGCTAGCCTACGTGGCTTGCTCACCGGAGAACAAGGTGAGCCTTTGTGGCGTTGGTCAACTCCGTGTCACCACACCTCTCCAACGTAGACGTACTTCCCCTCAAAAGGAAGGAACTACGGGAATACATCCTTGTGTCTCCGGTCTCCACTCTTCGATTATTTCTTTCCCTTACTTGTATCTTGCTAGTTACTTGTTTACTTGCATGCTTGCCACTTATAGGAAATTCACCTAGTTGCACATCTAGTGAATTTACTTTGTGTCAAGCCTTAAATTTGAAAAAGATTAAAAATTGACTTAGCGCCTATTCACCCCCCTCTAGTCGCCCGTACCGATCCTTTCAATTTGGACAACCTTTTGTAGCTTCACATATTTGTGTGCTCGCTTGTCCTTCTTGGTGTTTTGTCCATATTATATCTCCTTTGGCTCTTAAAAGTCTTGTGCATGCATATTTACTAAATGTATATTGTATGGCATGCTTTTTCTTTCTTTGATCAAATATATAGGAGAAGCTCCATCAAATCCTATATCGGCTAAGATGTGCATGAAATTCAATTTCATATATATATATATGCACATATTTATGTGGAGTTTGTCTTATATGTTGTAGTTTCTAACTACTTTAGACCCAATGAGTTTGGGGACCATCTTGTACTTGTACTTTGTTTTAGGTACATGGAGATATATTGGTGCTTGTCTCAATAATAAGGATGAAGTGGTGACTAAATGATAATTTGAGGCAAGCTAGGATTATTGAAGAAATTCTATCTACTACATCCTACCTTTAATATCTCGGTAACAAGTATCTTTTTATGCATACTTTTCTAGCGTCCAACCTTGTGTAGGTTATTTCTTGGCATGGATATCTTTATTTGAAAATCGTGTGGTTCTTGCAAGGATTCTAATGAAACCTCTTTATTGCAAATGTGAGCAAGTTGAGATGAGGACATATTATTGGGAACATATAAAAATCATGCTCATGATTCTCCTATCCCATATATGTCAACTTAGCAATCTTTTTGCATATCAAATCCTCAATAAGCTCACATGTGCAATATTGATGAAATTGCAAATTTATTTCTTCCGTTTGGTATCCTTCGTTTTGATACTTGTTGTTTTTATCAAAGCATCACAACTATCTTCTTTCCCTTGTTGATATTTGCGATGTCTTTGACATGTTTGTGGTTGAAGTTCGTCAATATACAATAAGATAAATTGAGCCTTTGGCCATGCTTTAAAAGCAAAAATCTCATTGGTATATTGCATGACTTCATTTTGGATATCATGTTCTATTCTTAGTATCTATTTTGTGTGTACATGTTTCTTTGTGATAATTATCTTTGTGATATTGTCTACTTAGAAACTTATACACATGAGAGATGATATCTCATTACTTTGAACCTTATGTGTTGGGATGGAATGCTAAGCAATATCATTCATTGAAGACTATGTGGATGCTCTATGCTTATCCTTGTGTTAGTCTTATAATATTCTCTGTCATTCCTATCACACATTCCTTTGGTTGAGCCTTTTAATATATTGTCCCTTGCTTGTTGCTCAACCATTTGTTTGATGCAAGTGTAAGCTTAATTTCTTCTCTATGATCTCTTGCAAATGGTTGCGTTTTAAATGTTATTGAGGGAGTGAGGATTCCATGTTGTGCAAATTGTATTCAAATACAAACATTCCAATTTTTGCACGTACCTTGGGGAGCTTTCTCATTTCATTTAAAGCACCATTTTGCGGTTAGCATAGTATTTAATTTCACTTGGTATCATTTTATTTTGAATAATATTGAGGGAGTGATGATTCCATGTGTGTGCACCTTATACTTCAACTCAAATAGAATATTTTGTGCACACACCTTGGGGAGCTTCCTCATATTATTTAGAGCACCTTTTCAATCTTATCATAATATCTTTATTCAATTTGTTCCTTGGATTGTTTGATTGCTCTCTTCATTTGTTGAAGTTTATCCATCGTGTTATCTTATTTTTTTTGTAATCTTTGATCCTCAATATAGTTTGGTTTCCTTCATATATTTGTCTTTGTATATGTACATGTGTCTTCACTTATGTCTTTTGGATATGCACACCGTTTTGGAGAAACTCACACTATATTGGCCTTCTAAGTTTTTCGCCCATTTTGGCAATGGATGCCAATGGGGGAGAAGTTTCGAGGGTTTAAAGGGAATTGGCTTTTATGCTTTGGTTTATTCTTAAGCATTTGCCTTGCATGCTTTGCATGGTTGAGTATATAGTGGAAACTCCACCAACAACCTTGGTTGGCAATATATGCAATAAAATCAAGATCATTCACATGTGCATAGATTGTGGGGGAGTTTGCTCTATATATGGTGGTTTTACTAGCATCACATACTTTTGTAGTATTTGATGTTAGTACAACCATTTTGGTTCTTTGAATTCATTATATAAACCCTCTCAAAGAGATTGTCATCAATTACCAAAATGGGGGAGATTGAAAGATCATATCGAGCCCCATGTGTGGTTTTGGTAATTAATGACAATCCCTATGGACTAATGGTTGCATTGAGTTATATGTCTAGGACTTGTCGATAGACAATGCTTGAACCATTTGTTGGAGTCAAGGTTGTAAGAAGAAGATTATGTGTTGACCAAGGTGTTATTCAAGGAGTGATCCAAAGATTGGTCTTAAGGGAGTTGAGCTTATGTCAAGTGTGTCTTGAAGAATAATATTGAGTGGGCTCTCATGTGTATCCTCAAGACACCATCATTATGGAGAAAGAAGAATTGATTCAAGGATTGATCATGTCAAAGCGCAAGTTCAAGATGAGCAACTAGAAGAGAACATATGCTTGAAGCTTGCCATCTATATTGTGATCATGGATAAGTGAAGATATGCTTAAAGAGAGTCTCTTCCATAGTAGAGTATGGGGGAACAATCCGCAAGACTTCACCAAGCAAGCTCAATCAAGAAAGGTGGTCCAACTTGAGAAGATCAAGATCGTCATTATCCACCTCAAGTGGAATGCTCAAGGCAAAGGTATGATAGTGTTAGGGTTTCTTTCTTACCGGTCTTATGGTGTTAGTTGTGAGACCGGGTTATAGGATCGGTAGCCGTACTATCAAGAGGGGCTCTCGAGTGAGTAACTTAATTGTATCGTTCAGAGAGAGCTCAAAACTTTGCATACTTGGCATCATCTTTCTTGGTTCTCATTTGGGTTTTATCCATGTGAGGTTCTAGAGCTTGTGGTTATTTCCATGACAATCTCTAGCTCATCAGAAACGGATTTCGCATGAAACTCTTATCGCGTTTTTATTGTTTGGAGGTTTTACCGGTTCATCTTTATAGCCAAGTCAAACCTTTTATCATTTGGTTTCATCCTCCTTTGTTGGACTATGATGTTTCTATGGATGAAGTTGTAGAGCTTGTTGTGGTGATTCCAACGAGCCCAAGATCATCGAAAACGGAGTTCGGATGCAAAAGTTATTGCATTTTTCGTATTAATGTTCTTTTCCAGGCCGGATAATCTGGGCTGGAGGGGGGGCGGATTTTTTGAATAATCCGGCCCTCGAAATTCTGCTAAGGACTTTTGGGCGCGTCACCCAGTAAGGGGGGTGGATTTTTAGGCGGATTTTTGCCCCGAGGGCCGGATAATCCGGCCTAAAATCCTGCAACGGCCATATTTCGTGGGGGGGGGGTATAAATACCCCTTCTTCCTCCTTGGGCTATACACGTTTTGAACCTCTCTCTCCTCCATTGTTGACCTTGAATAGCTTGCCCTTCCTCCTCCATTCCTCCCATGATTCTTGCATATTTTTTAGGGAAAAGGGAGAGGAGATCTAGATCTATATTTCTACCAATCCATCTCTCCTCTAAGTGAGGGGAACTTAGTCAATCTAGATCTTGGAGTTCTTTGTGGATTTCCTTTGTTCTTCCTCTCATATCTTTCCATAGCATTAGTTGCTTTGGTAGGATTTGAGTGAGAAGGATTTGAGCACTTTGTGTGCTCTTGCCATTGCATAAGTTGCATCGGTTTGAGTCCTCCCCGGAGATTCGAGTAAGTGAAAGTTTGTGAGCTTATTACTCTTGGGTTCTTGGAACCCTAGACGGCTTTGTGGCTTTGTGGTGCCTTTGTGGCTATTATTGGGAGCCTCCAATTAAGTTGTAGATGCGTGCCCCAAGCTTTGTGTAAAGACCCGGTTCCGCCTTGAGGAACCCCTTAGTGGAAGAGTGAGCTAGGCCTTTGTGGCGCAAGCTCACACCGGAGAATAGGGTGAGGCCTTTGTGGCGATACCACACCCCTCCAACGAGACGTACTCCCTTTCAAGGGAGGAACTCGGGAATACATCATCGTCTCCGCGTGCCTTGGTTATTCCTATACCCGAGCTCTTTACTTATGCACTTTACATTGTGATAGCCTTCGTGCTTGAAGTCATATATCTTGCTATCACCTTGTTACTTGTATTGCTTAGCATAAGTTGTTGGTGCACATAGGTGAGCCTAGTTTATTTAGGTCTTGTGTGCTTGACAAAATAAACGCTAGTTTAATTCCACTTTTGTTCAAGCCATTCGTAAAATTTGATATCGCCTATTCACCCCCCCCTTCTAGGCGACATCTGTGTCCTTTCACCATCAAACTACATATTACCCTTAGTGCCACCGGTAAGTAAAAAAACTCTTCACCAAACTACATATTACCATCAATGCCACCGGTAAGTGAAAAAATTGTTCGATTTAGTTATTTATTATGTTTCGTCCGTACACGTCTCTGCAGGTTGTGTTGCGTTGGAATCTATTAAAGATACGATTTGATCAGTTTTGGTATAGAAAGGGCTATATTAACCAAGCATGCAACATACGTCTTACATCCTCCGTTCGGCCGTGCAGAAAAGTACAAAGTATAGTATTTGAAACTGAATCCATCACGAATTCCATCCTCCGTTATCGATCGCTTCAATAAAAGCCGCACCTTGGCACCCCTTAAGTCAAGCCGCCCGAGACTTAGGCCTAACACCTCCTCTCGCCTCGCCGCCATCGCCCATTACATCTTCAGTTTGTGATTGCTAGACGAGAAGCTGTCTCTGTGGAGCGCGCGTAAACTTAGCCGCCGCCGTCGGTGCCATAGCTAGAACCCCAACGACCTCTACAACCTCACTGAACATAGTGCGTGCTGCCGTGCTGATCATCCTCACCGCGAGGTTGTCCTCTCGGACTACGGTCGCCGTCGTTTGTGCATGTCGGCATATTTTTGTATGCGTGCGCCCATGGCTGCATCAGCGGATGGAAATTCATATAGTAGAAGGGCATCGACAAGCTACACCACTATCGTCAGCATTCGGTGGCTGAGACCCTGAACGGCTAGGTAAAATTGTGCAAGTGCATGCATGTGCTAGCTAAGCTGATGCATTCGTGCTAGCTTGCTGATAGCTTATATGAACTAAGTGGTTTTATGCATGCATGCGGGCCACAGTCACAGACCCAGGTTGGTGGCTTCTATGCGTATGCACGATGGATTTACTTCGTATATGCACCACCACCCCAGACATGGGTGGCTTGCTCTCACGGTCACGGACCTCCGCTCAGGACGCGCCTGAGTCTTCACATATCCTGATTGTTGTTGTTTCCCTCGAGTTGTAGTCCCTTTCGTAGTCGAAGATGTGCTAAATTTCAATGGCACTCCGGCAGCAAAAGGTGGACTCGCATATTATGCTGGCCATGCTCGCTTACATGATTTGGCCCACATCCCATAATATTGAATTCGACAGCGTAGGTGAAAGAAAGCAAAACAGAAATGTGTGATGAAAATTTAAGTCTAGCTAAAGAATTGAAGGTGGTTAATGAACCAAACACGACATATCCTGTCGGAGGCCGACAATGAGTCACTACATAAAAGTAAAAAATCAATTTCTCAAAATTCACATGTAAAAAATTGTTTCCAATTCTATTTCACTTCTATGGATAGACCTAATAGTAACAGTAAATTGATGGAATTTGGAGATATTTAGAATTGTGCCGATGTTATTTATGAAAAAATAATTTTTTTTTTTACTTCCCGGTGCAACGCACGGGCATGTGTGCTAGTAAGTATAAACAAAGGCATTTAGTGGGAGTATATATTTAATATTTTCATATATATTAAAGATGACACTCTTGCATTTGCGAGGGCCACCATGCTAGTTTTAGTAATAAGCTCTCCATAGTAGTTGTACCCAATGTAAATCATGTTAGTTGTAGAATTTGAAAATATTTTTTATAAGCAGAGCTCTATTGTGCTCTCCAAGATTGAGGACACCCACTACAGATTTAGTCATACAAACTTTCTCCTGAACTAATTAAGCATTTGCACTGTTTATCAGTTTCTTAACCATGCCACATAAAGGTACTCATGGATTTTTCAGAGTGATAGAAGACCTGATCACCTCTAATCTTGAGCAGTGGAAAAGGAGATTAGAAAGCATGACCTTTCTAGTTTCTTGTCATTTGGCACCAATCAATAAGTCTAGCCTTGTAGTTCCCATGGGGAGTCCAAGGTAGGTGAAGGGCAGGGATTCTGTTTTGCAGCCAAAAGCACTGGCAAGGTCATTACATCTCTCCTAAGATAAATAAATTGATTAGGACCATTGAAGACTAGTGGTAGTTAATTTTAAGCCCTGCTAAGGTAGAGAAATTATGCAACAATTCTTCCAATCGATTGATCTGATTCAGATCAGCAGGCACAATAAGAAGAGTGTCATCAACATATTGGAGAATAGGGTAACTTGTCTGTAAGATTCATCAGTAGAAAGGCTGATAATATCACTTTGCCAAGTATTATTGACTACTATTTGCAGTTCTGCAGTAGCAACCAAAAAAAGAGGTGATAGAGGGTAACCCTACCAGACACCTCTTTTGCACTTAATGTTTGTATCAGTACAGAGTCCACAACAAAATAATTACCACCGTTTGCTCCTGAATAGATGTGTTTCACACAACAATTTAAACATGTCTAATTCCCGCAAAAAAAACTAAAATTGTCCAAGGAAAAAATCAGTATCCGCCTTCTTACTTTAGCCAACGCCCAAAAGTATGATAACATTAAAAGGGAGGGGTACATAATATTTACGTACGGAACAGAGGTAGTGGAATAACATGCTTCTGAAACCATCATGCACTGCCTGTATTTGGAACTATTTAGTAGATCACAAGCTGACAAAAATGCACAAAAAAAAAATCCCCATGTGGCTCCCCTAAATGTGCGAAGTACCAATGCAAACTTATCTCTTGAACAACCCATATTGGCGAAGGTAGATTTTTGTGCTCTAGGAAACACTGACCAGCAGTAGCTGCTTAAGCATTTCAAATTTCAACGGATGGCAGGAGCCCACCGAGGGGTAAAATCTCCGTAATTGCAATAGGCTATCCAGAACTAGGAAGAGGAACTAACTACAACTACCAGTCATAATTATCGCTACCTAAATAGTTCATCAAACTTCGATGTCCAGCTCAGATGACCTACAAGAAAGTAATGTAAAGCTAAGTAGGTCAGTAAGAGAGACTAATGCCAACAGATCATACAACATTTGCAGCATGACAAGAAACATACATTGCAAAATAGCAGATAATTACATGTCGAAAGAATTTGCCAAGGGGTTTGTGGGAATTCATGATAAGACAGAAAAAGTAATGCAGCCAGGAATACATGATATAAGTGCAAAAGGGCATGATATAAGTGCAAAAGGGGGCTTTCTAGTTTGCTATCCAAAAAGGTCTTGCTTAAAAGCCATCAGCAATCCTCACAGGCTTCTGAGAAATCAAAAGCTACATCAGTCCTGCCAGTGTTAACACCCATTTCCTGGTTCAACGTGGTAAGGTAATGGATCCGAAAGTTTAAACACATGCAATCATGGTTTGGTCCAAACTCCATAGTAGACTTCGTCCTATCAAAACAATTCACATGCAGGGTGATTCAAGTAAGTGTTTTTTTCAGGTTTATTTACATGTCCGTGCATTCTGCTATTAAACGTGAGAGTGGTTGGGGAACTGAACCAAACCCGAACTGAACCCACGTGATGCATTTGAGCAAACCAAACTTAACTAAACCCGATCCGATGTGCGCTCACACCCAACCGAAACTCAACTACCTTAAATTCCCACATGAACTTAACTAAAACCATCGTAGTAACTATGGTTATCCCTACGGTTCAGATATGGTTACCCACCTAGCTGCTCCTTACCTCAGTGGTAAACGGTTCATGCATTTTCATTGCAGCAACAACCAATGTCAGAGAACGCTCAACACACCTCAAGCGCAGTTTTCCAGTTCATCAGTTCAGCAATAACTGCCAACAACCAATGTCAGAGCACGTTCAGCACACAGACGCGCGGCAACATGCATGCTGTTGAGCAACACGCAGGAGACAGGAGTACTGCGGGGCTAAACCAATATGGCGAACCGGTTGTGAATCACAGTTTAAACCTGTTTGTAACTGGAACCATTGGGCCCATACCTGACCACACCCAAACCAAATTCTAAAGGAATCGAACCAGTCCAAACTCTTTATGAAGCCAGCCCGTTACAAACCGAACTATAGAAACCCAAGTGGAAAAACCAAACCAATACACCCGGTTAAATAGAAACCATCCCCAGGTTTACCTGCTATTGGATTAAAGTGCAATCAAATTCATGTCCTCAGCTGATATACCACAGCCACAGTGCAACGAAGATACAGCTTTCAGTGGATATAAACTACTCTCTCCGATTGGAAAAGGTTGTCGGTGAGCTGGAACAACTTTGTACTAAGTTGTACTAAATCATCCGACTACCTTTTCCGATCGGAGGGAGTCCCTGGATACTTTGCAGACACAGCCCAATATTAGGTCCACCAACAGATTAAAGTCAAAACATCCACCACCGCAAGTGTTGTGTGCTTCATCAGGATTGGACATGCCCGTGTTTGAGTGAGAAGCTGAGGCCACCTAATAATCCATTGGAGAGGGCTTGGGAAATTTTTCGAGAAAACGCAAAGACTTTGCGTTTCTTTTCATTACATAGGAGAAGTTAATGATACAAGCCTCCAAAGAGGCGGATACAAGTTTAGCTAAAGATAACTAATGTACATCCCAGGTTGTTGGAGTGGGCTAGCGGAAATGATTTGTGCAATTAATTAGATGATTTAATCTCATGCTCCCTTATGATCTATTAAAGTATTAATCATTTCGGAAAACAATTAGTAAGATGTATATTATGGGTCTGTAACCGTGCTCCATAGGCTGTAACTGGCTACACCCTGGCAGATGCCCAACCCTACTTGAGTACTTGCCTACATCACTTTTTATGTTCAAGTACTTGACAGGTACTCCTATGAACTATCCATTTTAACACTACCTATCAGTAGAACGTCCGCAGACAATCCAAAAAAAATAGGGCAAGAAAAGTATGGCACGTCTACTGGCACTATGGCATTTCAAGCACATTGTAAAAAGAACTACAACCACAAAAAACATCATGAACCAGATTCAGATAATTTTGCATGAGTAGCATCTAGATGAGATGCAACACAAACAGATAGATGAAGAAAAAAGCATTCCTGTCAGGCCCTTTCAAACCAATGGCGGTCAACTGAAATTCCAGTTAGGTCATAACCAAGAACAGTAGAATTTCAGAGCAAAGTTATTATGAATGCATATTTTGCTAGCAGGAAGTCGTTAAGATTGAATATGATCAGGAAATCTATGCTAACCTACATGAATTTTAGATATGTTTAAGTAGTTATATTTAGCAAAAAAGATCAACTGTGAAATGAATGTTATCAAGTCTTGTCACTACAATAGCTGCAGAAATAGTATAGCATTTTCTGCATAAGGATACAGAAAAGGATACAGCTGAAGGTTAATAACCCAGATGCCTGTATTATATAGTATACTGCAAGATCATGTGAAACAGCTCTGTAAATTAGGTGCTAAGCACAAAAAAGAACCATAAAAATTGTAAGTTAGTAAGCATACCTGACACCAAGTGGAAAATGTACTCTGTTTCTTTCAGTGATTGTGATCACGCCTTCTTGTATGACGTTCGCGAGGATGAATTTCATCATGGTATAATTCATCCTTTCCATCAGACACATCATAGCACATGTTTGTTGGAGGATCTTCATCAGAATATCTGCTTTGCGGATCATATCTATCACTGAACTGATCTTTATTCACAGGCATTGATCTATGTCGGTTATGATTAGTTCTAGTTCTATCATTGCTTCTGTTTCCTGACATGCTGCCATATTCTCTCTCTGATGATTTTGCTGTTTGTTTGGACCATGTTGAACGATCACTTGATTCAGAATGGTAACTTGAGATATCCTTTTTATACTTATGACCATATTTGCTTTGATCATTGGGGTTTCTTTTATGTGTGTCGTTCTCATGGTGGTCAGAATAGCCTCGATCCATTGCACTTTCATATTCTCTGATCCCTCCTTTCTCGTGATCAGATGCATTTTGGTACTGGTGTCTACTATTTTCATATCTTATGTTCCCATATGAATTCCTTGTGTCATGGCCCCTAGATGAAACTCTTCCAAAAGAATCAGTATGTGGTGAGTTCTCACGGCTAGGTAATCGAGAACCCAAAACTGTCTTATCATAAGAGCTGCTAGTGGGATGAAAAAATCCTTGGTGTGCACCTCCGTCAGAACTGGTCTTAAGCATATCTTGTGCAATCTCACCAGGCTCTTCCACAAGACAATCAAGCCCACCTGCCTGTTTTATGTCCTCCATGTGCTCATCAATTATGCCTCTTAATATCTTCAAGAGAAAGAAAAAACAAATAAAGTTCATCAAACACCAGACCCATATCTTGGTGCAGACAAGTATCATAATTAACTTGAGAGAAGGGGATGCAAAATGCACAAGGTTTGCATCAACAGTATGAATGACATCAGATCGATTAACTTAAACATTTATATAGAATGAAATTTACTTAACTTAAAACATACAAAATAGGAAAAACGAGTGATTTACACCTAATAAGATTACAACAGGAAAACTGTGTTTTTTCCTTCCATGTTTTTATGCAAGAAAGGTGTGTTTGTGTGCCAAAACAGTGTGAAAGGTTGAAAAGATCAATGCACATTGCGTAGACTAGCAAATCCCGATTGCTGCAGTAATTTCTTTGCCGCATATGGATTGCCTATTAGTCTGATACTTGGTGCTAAGAGAAAAAGAGGAAAGCACCTTTTACTCCTTCACATTCCTGAAGAACACTAACACATCTCTGGTAAAATTGATGTTGTGATTTGTCCTCCATAATTCAATGCATTGCTTTCATCTTAACATTTTTCTTATAATTATGATCCTTATTGTGTCTATATATATAGTAAGCTAGTTAAGTTTTTCCTAAAAATTTAGAAATTCATATTCCTGATATGTTTTCTATTGCTTTTTATTCTTTTCTTTTAAACTTATCATGCAACATGCGAGAACAGATTAACAGATGACAAGTCCAACCATGACAGCCCAGACCACCAATGGCTCTGAGTATGTCTTTCATTTAGACAAATGGTCAAATGAATATGCCTTTTGGGAGATGGTTGGGAGAAGTATTTATCTGATTATGACATATATATTGAGTAACGTTCCACCTCAAAACGTAACATGCATACAATCTACTCAAAGATTTCATACATTTAGCATGATGAGGATAGATGAAATTATTTGCAAACTTGAAACAAAATGCACCTCTGTTGGATTTCTTTTCATTTTCTTGCCACGGTAAGACATTCGTCTTCTCTTGTAATCTCTTTCTTCAGCTAAGAGCTCCTCCCTTGTCTTGGATCTACCAGATTCCTTTTCAAGTGATAAAGAGAGGTAAATAATTAAAAACAATATATCATCTTGTACATCAATTAAACTCCAATAAATTCAACAAGGGTGAAAATATATGATGTTCGATTATTATCCTCATTCATAGTTTTCATGTAATATTATTTTCATATCACTGTGTACACACAGTTTAGCAACACATCGTGATAATCTACGTTTTGAGACTACTCGGTACATGTTAATTTAGTAAATATTAGTAAACAACAAGAAACGATGTAAATTTTGACCAAGTATCTAGAATACCGGATGAGTACCATTAGATTCATCATGATGTATATTTTCATATGGTATACATTTGGTATTGTAGATAGAGATAGTTTTCTCAATAAACTTGGTCAAAGTTAATGAAGTTCGACTAAAAAAACTTATACTGTATGTATTATATTATGGCAAGAAGGGAGTATATCAAAAAATGGTACATATAGATCTATTAAGGTTCAGAAAAATCTAGTGCTTCTACTGCATCTGCATGATCTGACATAAATTTGATATATATACATAATTTCCATGCTATTTTCATCAATACTCCTAGTAGATTAGTAAAGCGCAAGAGAACACTAGAAAATGTAGAAAGATCAGAGCGGTATCTGGATTCTTGAAAAGGTTCTTTCCGAAAAGTGCAGGTTTTTACCTGGTTATCCGCTCGATGTTGTAGAATTCCATCATACTCCAGAACAGCTCTGTAGTTTGGTCGTTTTGACCGCTCAACATTGCCTAGTTCCAGTACTTGTGAATACTCAAGTAACCTGCCGATAATCAAATGTATTGGAAATTGCTGGAAAATTTCACCTAACCAAACAAAACTAATCCCAATCTGCAGGAATACATTCTGATGATGACGCCATCACAAATCACAATCTAATGTGCAACATGCTACTTTAGCAGGATCAATAATCTGGTGTACTGATATATGTGTATCGAGACAGAAAAAAAGTACTTCTGTGCAACCTCTACTTCAAGAATATTGCTTCAACATTAGAATTTGTTTTTCACCGAGTAGCATAATCTTTAATATCTGTGTGAGCATATTCCCCGGATCTTTCTAGTACCGTGCAATAAGCAATGTTGGATTAAGTAAAACGCTAAGTTTGAAGAACGCATACAGCTGATGTTTGGATGGGCGTGGCGCTTGCAGAGCCCTAATCTTCTCCTCCAGGGACAGCCTCTCATGTAAGGCCGCAATGGCAGCAGCGACCTGGGAACCAAAAATACGGTCTGCCCCAGCATCCCTCAGCTCAGTTCCTTCTTCACCGAAACATCCACCAACACCAACAGCTAAACAGGACCCCAACCGCAGAATGGCCTCCTTCACCACTGCAACCGCGAGGAACCTGCCACTGCCCTTCCCATACAGAACCTCGAGCTGCGCCGCCAGCCACGAGACACCATCAGCCAGCCTGGGGCACTCGAACCTCGCCACAGCCCCTGGATCGGCACGAAGCTCCCCACCCTGTCCCTTCAGAGCGCGCTCCAGCGAGCGCTCGGCCTCCGCCGCCGCCGCGTTCAGACACAGCCTGACCAGCAGGAGGATGTGGTTCCGAGTGGCCGCGTCGATCGCGACGCCGTACCTCGGCGAGGTCGCGAGCAGCCACCCCTGAAGCTGGGCCTCCCACTGCGGGGCGCCGAGATGGAGTGCGGACACCACGCGCGCCGCGGCGTAGGAGTAGGACTCCGGGAGGTGGTGGCTGCTCCAGGAGTCCGCCTCCCGGCGAAGGAGGCAGAGCTCGGACGGGAGGATGCGGGGAAGGGAGAGGGCTGGGACGGTAGTGGTGGTGGAGGAGGTGGGGAAGTCTGCGCACTGGGCGGCGAGGAAGGCGGGGAGGGAGAAGGAGGCGGGCGGTGGGTTGGTGGCGCGGACGACGGCCGGGCAGTCGTTGTAGGGGGCGGGAGTGGTGGGGAGGGAGAGGGGGACTGCGGAGGTTGGTGAGGAGGGGAGGGATGGGAACGGGGTGGTGGGCGGTGGTGCGGTGAGGGTGGAGGAGGTGGTGGTCGTGGTGGTGGTGGTGGTGGCGGAGGGGAGGAGAGGTGAGGGGAGGGAGGATAGAGCGGAGGAGGCGGCGGAGAGGAGGGGGCGCAGGTGGGCGAGGACGGACGGCAGGGAGGGCGGTGGAGGCGGCGCCGGCGGCTCCATGGTGCGGCGGCGGGGGGAAGAAGGGTTTTGAGGTGCGGCGGCGGAGTCCGATGCGATTTGAGACAGACAGGCTCAACTGCTCGGGAACACGCTCCACACGCCATTGTTTGTGCTCGGATGGAGATTTTCGTTGCAAATTGAAAAAAAAATCACTGAAGTTTATGGAAAATGACCTTGTCCTTATTTTTTTGCGAGGAAAAGGGTATTGTACTCCTATGGCCTTTTGAGGACAGTAGGAATTTCCAAGAATTTTAGGATTTTCAATCCTTAAGGATTTCACCTATAGAAGGTTATTTATTAAAGAAATGGTGCTACCTGAATTATTATGGATTGGATTTATATGGCTTAACTCCATAAGAATTTGAATATTCGCCCCCAATCTCTTTTTAAGAATCAAAACACGTGGGATCGGTGATTCTTTTCTCTTTTTATCCAACCTTACTACTCTTGCGGGTTTCATGATTTTTACAATCTTCTAATTTGCATTGGCAAACCTGACAAGTTTATATGTTCTTCTGAGGGTATTTTACTCCCAGGCCTAAAGTGTTCCACTAACTTGAGAGATCATACTTTTATACTTCCAGTATGAGTGGGCTATAGCAAAAACTCCGAAGGCAGCTTGAGCTTGTGTGCTCCTTATATAACGTTCTCGTTATAGAGAATACACATATCAGGAACAATGGACCACTCAAGATGGAGAAAACTAAAACAATGTCTAGCCTCTCACAAGTATGGTCTTCATGTTGTGGATGGGCTCATAGCCCAATGACAACAACACAATGGTGTCTCTCGGATTTAATTCACAAATTCGGTCGTGGCTCGCACCTTTTACCTTAAAGAAAAAGCAGTGGGGCTCCTTCCGCCGTTGGTCTACTTTAAATAGGACTTCAATTTATATACTGACTTTGACTTAGCTTAGCCCCCCCCCCCCCCCCCTCGCGCCGCCACCATGGCTCAATCGAGTGAAATCTCATCGTGTGGCGCCAGGGAGCAACACTCTTATTTTGAGGATTTGTTCCCGTCTCACATCTTCTACCTTAAATAAGAACCATCGGGGCTCTTCCCCCGTCGCGGGCGCTACGGAGCAACATCCTTATTTCGAGGATTTGTTCATGTCTCACACCTTCTACCTTAAATAAAAAGCAGTGGGGCTCTTTCCTCGTTGGTCTAGTTTAAATAGGATTGTAAGTTCTATATAGTCTTCAACTTAGCTTGGTCCCCCCCCCCCCCCCCCCCCCCGCCAGTCGTGTGAAACCTCATCACGCAGGCGGCACGGAGCAACACCCTTATTTCGAGAATTCCTTCCCTTCTACATTAAATAAAAAGCAGCGGGCTCCTCCCCCATTGCTCTAGTTTAAATAGGACTTTTTTGCGAATAGGACAATTTAAATAGGACTTTATGGTCATACATTGTCTTCGACTTAACTCCACTTCCATTTGCAATACCTTTTATTACAACATGAACATGCAACTTATTTAATTGTTTAATCGCAGCTATGTTGAAGCAGTGACACGAACATCAACATAGCGAATCCCATGAGAAACATCTAGGTCGCTTTCCAGGATGACAGGGGAGGGGTCTCGGAGTCCTTCCATGTGTTGAGGAAGGCGTGGTACCGATCACCCTGGATAGCGTCCATGGAGGCGTAGGACTCGAGCTCTGCCATCTCTTCAGGCGCGAGCTTCATGGACAAGGCTCCCACGTTCTGGTTGAAATTCTCAATCCTTGTGGTGCCAGGTATGGGGCACACATCGCTTCCTTGGTGGTGAACCCAGGCCAGCGCGAGCTGCGACGGCGTGCATCCTTTCCTCGCAGCCATCTCGCTCACACGCTCGAATATGGCAGCGTTCTTCTCCATGTTCTCGGGTTGAAATCTTGGAAGACTCTGGGAATGAATTAGGATTGTTAGAAAATGCTAGCGAGAGCTAGCCGTATGTAGCCATGTAGGATCAACGGCACTATTTCATTCACCTTGCGGAAATCGTCATCTGGTAATGTGTCCACCATTTTTGCTCCACCGGATAGAAAACCTCTGCCTAGTGGACTGTACGCCACAATCCCTATGCCAAGTTCTCTGGGAAAAGAAAGTTCTTGCTGGGATCATTACGCAGAGGAGGACGCTTAAAAAGTGTTAATGTTTTGAAAAGAATTGTGGGCAAAAGTGGGCGGCTATTGTTGGCATGTTGCAAACACCTGCAGGTGGGAATTATATCTTTCTCAACGTCCCTCGACCAGAGAGACCACTCCAGCTGGACGGCAGTGATCGGATGAACTGCATGCGCCCTTCTGATTGTCGACGCCGAGGCTTCAGATAATCCGACGTATTTCACCTTTCCTTCTTCGACTAGCTTCTTCACTTCACCCATCTGACGAGGAAAAGCCAAGAAAGCAAGGCTCGTCAGTATCAAACAGCTAAGTTCTTGGAGTTGATGCTTAAATGGAAATGAGAAAATTCGTCCTGAGTTCTGACCGTGATCTCGATGGGGACGTTGTTGTCAATACGGTGCTGATAGTAGAGGTCGATGCAGTCGACGCCGAGCCGGGCGAGGCTGCCCTCGCATGCCGCCCGCACGTACGCCGGGTCCCCGCGGATCTCATTCTTGCCGTCGGCGGGCGAGATGCCGAACTTGGTGGCGAGCTCCACCTTCTCCCTCACGCCGCCTTGCAGCGCCTGTCAGCCACGAGAATTACATCGAACACCGTCAGCGCACACCCATGGCCATAAATCGTACAAATATGAAGCTAATGTGATCATCATACGAACTAACCTTGCCGAGGAGGATCTCGTTGGTGTGCGGCCCGTAGATGTCGGAGGTGTCGAACAGCGTGACGCCGGCGGCGACGGCGTGGTGGATGAGCGCGATCATGTCTGCCTCGGGCTTGGGCGGGCCGTAGTAGGCGGACATGCCCATGCATCCGAGGCCCTGCGCCGAGACGTCCAGCCCCTGCGAGCCCAGCTTGATGCGCGGCACGACCGCCGGAGCAGAAGCAGCCATGGTGTCCGCCGTCGGTGTGTGTGACTGATGAGTGATGACTGATGGATGAGCAGGAGGCCAGGAGCTTTCAGTGCAGTGCTGCAGCAATACGCCATGGGTGTTGCACTATTTGTAGAATTGTAGTGCGGTGGAGGCGTCATGGCCTACGTCACCCGGCTGCTGAGCGATTGGGTAGCGAGGTGGCCGGGATCTTTCGGCGCAATGCTCCTGCAATATGTTATTCAGAAAATCTTGCTGGCGCACGCGCGATAAAACAACATTCTCGTCGCACACCTGGAAAAGGTAGGAAAACCACGCGCAGCGCGGCTGCGTTCGATGCACCTACCGAACGCACCTCCCTCTACCTTCTCCGCCTCCCTCCACCGCGCGTAGGGATGTAAGTGGCGGCGGCGTCCAGCGGTCCTGCATACGCCGGCCACCAAAAAACACTTAAATGGCATACGCGGATTCTTAGGCGGTGTAAGTGGACAAGGCCACCATGATCAGCGGCGCCAGCGGCGATCGCTGCATGCACTGGCCCTCTGAAGATCTTGACGGAGCTACCACGAATCCACGATAGTATGTAACGCTGCCTCAATCTGCTACGAGTTTTTTTTTGGAGCCGATCTGCTGATTGCTTTCTAGTACGTAGTAGAAAAGGCTAGCTTGCTTGAATACAGTACGTATTAGAGGAGCAGGGCGGCAGGCGGAGGTCGGGGAAGCATGTTCGCCCGGACCATAGTTGCCATCGAACCGGATCGTCCGGATCGAGGAACGGGATCGGGGAACGAGGTTTGATATGCCAGCGAACAAGGATCGATCAGGGGTACACATCTCTGATACGCTAAGTTGGATCGTGGATCGCGATCCACTTTGATTTGGGTCGATGACGCAGAATCAAGGGTATTAAAAAGCCCAATATGATGCTCGGAATTAAGGGTATTAATAAGCTCAAATATGATGTTTGTAATTAAAGGTATTTATAAGCCTAGATAAGCCCAAGTAGCATGTACGAAAGAGTCACGCACATAATCAAAACTATTAATAAGCCCAGAATCAAGGATCCCGACCCAAAAACGAATTGCATCGATCCCCTCACGTTCCTGACCCTCGATCCGGGTCGATCGACCCGGGATCGCGGAACGCGCCAGCGACCCCGAACCCTGCAACTATGGCCCGGACTGCCGAGATGGCTGCGCCGGAGATCGGGAGTGGCGGAGAGAGGAGACCCTGAAGATTTCGGATCAGGGCGACTGCAACAGCGGCCAGAGGAGGGAGATGGCCGGGATGCACGCTCTGACCATTGGGGGAAAAAAGGAGGGGAAAAGACTGGAAAGTTGATTTTTCTAGTAAAGAAATTGCTTTACCTTCACCGTAATTAAATTCTCTGCAGTACCTTTTGTAAGCATCTTTGTAGATGATTTCACCATGCAGTACAATATTTTTCTTGGTGTATTGATTATTGGTTTTTTTATATAGCCCGATGGAGTAACTTTGGCATGCCATAGAGTAATTTTGGTGCTCGACTACACAACATTAGTGCCGACTTTGCTGTTAGACGCTGCAACTTTGTTGCTTGAGGGCACAATTTTGGTGCCCGATTACGCAACTTTAGTGTCGGATGGCTCAACTTTGGTTCTTGGCGGCGCAACATTGGTGCACGACAGAGCAAGTTTGGTGCATGGCAGACCAATTTTGGTGCCCGACCACACATTTGGTGCCTTAGAATGCAACTGTGGTACCCAACATAGCAAATTTTGTGTCGACGACACAACTTTGGTGCCCGACGATGCGACATTGATGCCTAGGGAAATTTTGATGTCCAACGACATAATTCTAGGGTACGGCAGCTCAACCTGGCAACTTTCGTGTTCGACATGCAATTTTGGTGCATGTAGGCACAACTTTGATGGAGCAATTTTGATGCCCGATAGAGTAACTTAGGTCAGTGGCTCTAGAACTGAATCATTTTCTTGTATATGAGAAAAACTTCTAGGTTACTAGGGAGGAAGTTTGATCAAAATAAATATAAATTCTTTCAAATTAATTTGGTTCCCAACGGAGCAACTTCGGTGTGCAACAAAACAACCTTGGTGCCCGACGAAATTTCTGGTGCACAACTTTGTAGCCGACTGATCATGGGCACAACTCGACAAAATGTTTTCATTGTTTCATGTATCCTTATTTTTTCTCCTGTCTCATTCTCCTCAACGAGCAACCCATCTTAGATAGAAAAGAAGAATAGAGCCACCCAATCCCTCCACACCGGTCCTTAAGTGCCTCGCGCCAGAGGAACTTCTATACCCGGTGACGCAATTTTTGGTACCTGTAGAGCAACTTTGGTGCCCGACATAGCAACTTTATAACAACGGTGTGCAATTTTACAACAACAGTGTGCAACTTTACTGCTGTAGTAGGCAATTTCATAACATCAATAATTTTGGTCCCATGTGGGCATCGTCGGTGGCAAGGCGCTGTGATGCCATGCTCGGCAACGCTAGCATGGGTGGGGGCGGTGGTGCCCGACCGACATGGCATCGATTTTGGACGGCACTCGTGTGACCCCTAGAGTCACCAAATGGGGGACCATAATAGCAGTGAAAGGGCATGTGCCCCCATGTGTGGTTTTGATAATTAATGACAATCCCTATGGACTAATGTTTGCATTGAGTCATATTTGTAGGACTTGTCCGTAGACAATGCTTGATCCATATGTTGGGTTCAAGGTTGTAAGAAGTTGAATATAAAGAAGATTATGTGATGACCAAGGTGTTATTCAAGGAGTGATCCGAAGATTGGTCATAAAGGAGTTGAGCCTATATGAAGTGCAATGTTGATCAAGTCGAAGCGCAAGATCAAGATAGGCTTGTCTTGAGGAATAAGATGGAGTGAACTCTCATGTGCATTCTCAAGACATCATCATTATGAAAGAAGAAGATGAAGTGCAATGTTGATCAAGTCGAAGCGCAAGATCAAGATAGGCTTCTAGAAGATATCATTTGCTTGAAGCTCGGTGTCCATTTGGTGGTAATGGACATGTGAAGATATTTCTACTAGTGTCTCTCCCATAGTGAAGTATGGGGGAACAATCCGCAAGACTTCACCGAGCAAGCGCAATCAAGAAAGGTAGTCCAACTTGAGAAGATCAAGATCGTCACCATCTAGCTCAAGTGGAATGCGCAAGGCAAAGGTATGTTCTTGATAGGGTTTCTTTCTTACCGGTCTCATGGTGTGGGAGACCGGGTTTAGGATCGATAGCCGTTCTATCAAGAGGGGCTCTCGAGTGAGTAACTTATTCGTATCGTTCAAAGAGAGCTCAAACCTTTGCATACTTGGCATTATCCTTCTTGGTTCTTATTTGGATTTTATCCATGTGAGATTCTAGAGCTTGTGGTTATTTCCATGACAAGCTCTAGCTCATCAAAAACGGATTTCGTATGGAACTCTTATTGCATTTTTGGTGCTTGGAGGTTTTACCGGTTCTTCTTTATAGCTAAGTAAAACCTTTTATCATTTGGTTTCATCCTCCTTTGTTGGACTATGATGTTTCTATGGATGAAGGTGTAGAGCTCGTTGTGGTGATTCCAACGAGCCCAAGTTCATCGAAAACGGAGTCCGGATGCAAAAGTTATGGCCGTTTTCGTGTCGATGTTTTTTCGTGGCAGGAAGTTCGGCGCCAGGTCCGGCCGGGCCGGACTCTAGGCTGGGAAATCCGGCCCAAGAACGGAAAAATCCGGCGGACCGCCGAACCGCACTGCTGGGGGGCTTTTTGGCGGCCACCGGACTGTCCGCCGGACCGTCCGGCGAAAAGTCCGGCGGCGCCGGACTTTTCGCCGAACTTTGGCGGGATTTGCTTCCAACGGCCAGTTTTTCCCCACCTATAAATACCCTTCTTCTTCCTTGAACCAACCACGTTTTTGGGCTTCTCTCTCCTCCATTGTTGACCTTCAAAGCTTGCCCTCCCTCCTCCATTCCCTCCATGTTTCTTGCATCTTTTTAAGGGAAAGAGAGAGAGGAGATCTAGATCTACATTTCCACCAATCACTTTCTCCTCTAAGTGAGGGGAACCTATTGGATCTAGATCTTGGAGTTCTTTGTGGATTTCCTCCTTGTTCTTCCTCACATATCCTCCATAGCATTTGTTGCTTTGGTAGGATTTGGGAGAGAAGGATTTGAGCACTTCGTGTGTTCTTGCCATTGCATTTGGTGCATCGGTTTGAGTTCTCCTCGGAGATTCGGTGGTGAAAGCAAGAAGCTTATTTCCTCTTGGGTTCTTGGAACCCTAGACGGCTCAGTGGATTTCTTGGGGACCTCCAATTAAGTTGTGAAGATCTTCCCAAGCTTTGTGGTGCCTCCGTGGCGATTATTGGGAGCCTCCAATTGAGTTGTGGAGTGTGCCCCAATCTTAGTGGCTTTGTGGATTTGGGAGCCTCCAATTAAGTTGTGGAGTAGCCCCAAGCTTTGTGCGGGATCGGTGACCGCCCTCAAGGGTCCCATAGTGGATCGGGTCTTCCATCTTGGTGGGAGGGCTCGAGGAGATTACGGTGAGCCTCCGTGGCGTTTGGGAAGCCTTGTGCCTCCACACCGCTCCAACGGAGATTAGCACCCGCAAGGGTGTGAACTTCGGGATACATCGTTGTCTCCGCGTGCCTCGGTTATTTCTATACCCGAGCTCCTTTACTTATGCAATTTACTTTGTGATAGCCTTCGTGCTTGAAGTTATATATATCTTGCTATCACGTAGTTGCTCATCTTGTTTAGCATAAGTTGTTGGTGCACATAGGTGAACCTAGTTTATTTAGGTTTTGTGTGCTTGGCAAATTAAACATTAGTTTTATTCCGCATTTGTCAAGCCGCTCGTAAAAGTTTTAAATCGCCTATTCACCCCCCCCTCTAGGCGACATCCGTGTCCTTTCAATTGGTATCAGAGCCAGGTTTCTCATTTTTAGGCTTCACCGCCTTGAGAGCAAAGATGTCGGCTAGGGGATTAGTGCATAATAACACTTTTATATTTGATGGCACTAATTATGATATATGGAAAATTTGCATGCTTAATCATTTTCGTGATATGGACCCAAATATAGAGAGAATTTTAGATATGGGTTTCTCTCCTCCTAAGGATTCCCAAAGTCTATCTTTAGAGGAGAAGAGAAACTCTTATCTTAATTCTCGAGCTTCTAATGTGCTTGTTGATTTTGTGAGCGATGCAGTTATTCTTGCAATCATGCCTTTCCGTAATGCTCATGAGTTTTGGACAAAGATTCAAGAAAAATATGATGTGTCCAACACTATTGAGGATGATTGTATTCCCTCCACTTCCGGCCGTGATGAACTCTCTTCCACTTCACCAAAGTGTAGCAAGACACAAGGTAACTCTATGGTGAGTGGTGATGGAAATTGCAATGTTGATAGTGAGCTTACTTGTGATCATCATTCATCTCTATCTCATTGCCATGCTTCATCTTTGGACTTAAACACTTCTAGCACCATAAATGCTTTACATGCTTGTGTTGATAGTCCTTGCATATCATGTGTATGCTCCTTGAACACATCTCATGATGATATGCTTACTTCGTCTTGTTGCCATGATATAAATGCCTCTAGTTCCTCTAGTTGTTGTGTGTCTAACAATGTAGAGGAAACCGGAAATTCTATTGGCCAAGACATGGTCTCACTTGGAGCTTCAAATATTTATTCATCATCATCTATTGCTTCCCACATTTGCCTTATGGCTAGGGCTTCAAAGGTAACTCCTACTTTGGAACCCAATATATCTAGTGATGATGATAATGATGATAATGAAGAAGAGGATGATGATCTTGCTTCTTTAATTGAGAAGAGTGAAATGTTTTTTCATGCTATTCGTAAGAATAAAATTGTTTGCTCGTACTCTATAAGATCTTGGCTATTGCCACCGAGAGCAATAAAATAATTGAGGAGCATGAGAATACCATCTTTAAAATGCAAGGTCATGCCCGTGATTACGCGGATGAGATCGTGGATCTAACAGAAGCTCTTGAAGAAGCACAAACCACCAAAGAATCTCTTGAGGAGACCTTTACTCTAGAATTGTCTAAAGTAAAGAAATCCCATGAAGGAGCATTTGAGGTGGCAAATGTTTTAGAAATAAAATATAATGAGCTTGAAGTTACTCACGCTAAACTCCTTGAGAATTTTGAGCTTCTTGAAAATGACTCTAGGGTCGTTTCGAGTAAGCCCATTATTCTCACCGAGTCGCATGAGCAACTTAAAGCTTCAAACTCAAATGAGCTTACTAAATTGCCTTCTCTGCTTTCCATTAGTGATGATGCTTGTGCTACTAACTCTACTTCTTGTGAAGTATCCATCTTGAAGGAGAATGTTGAGCTAAGGGCTCAACTTGATTTGCTAACTAGCAATTATGGGAAATTGGAAGAAAATCATGGAAAGCTCTCTAGCTCCCATGAGGATCTTCTAGCTTCCCATGATAGGCTAAAATTAGCTCATGAGGCTATTATGTCAAAGGTAACATCTAGTAAGCCTCATGTGGACATTTGCACTACTTCTCAAAATGCCATATTGCCTTGTGCTAGTCCTAGTAATTCATCCACTCAGAACATTGCTATATCTTGTGATGAATTACTTTCCTTTCCTTGTTGCTCTAACAATGAAGCTTCTACTTCCTCTAGTACTTGTGTTGTTACTAACCATGTAGAGGAAATTGAAGAGCTCAAGGCCCAAGTCACTTCCTTGAAGAAAGACTTGGTAAAGAGTCATGAAGGGAAATCCAAACTCGACAATATGTTGAGTGTACAAAAATCCCCCAATGACAAGAGTGGACTTGGGTTCATCTCCAACAACAAGAAGAAGTCCAAGGTTAACAAGAATAAGAAGGGCCAAGGACAAGTCAAAGATCCGGCCAAGATTGTTTGCTTCAAGTGCAAAATTGAAGGGCACCATGTTAGATCTTGCCCTTTGAAGATGAAGGCACTAGTTGAGAAGCAACAAGGGAAGCAGCCTCAAATTCATGGTCATGCTCAACCTCGAGTTGAAGAAATGCCACTTCCCAAGAAGAATCAAGCTAATGCTCCCATTGTGGAGAAATCAAGTAAGAAGAAGGTGAAGAAAAGAATATGCTACATATGCCGTGAAAAGGGTCACCTATCTTCTTCATGCACTATGGGTAACTCATCCAACCCTATCATAATTGATGATGCTTATTCTCTTTGCAAAGATAAGGTTGGCAATGTGTTTGCCAAATATGTTGGTACTCAATGTGGTGTCAAGAAAATAACCATTTGGGTGGCCAAGCCTATTGTGACTAACCTCTTAGGACCCAACTTGGTTGGGGACCAACAAGCTCAAACTTGATCAATAGGTGTAATTGGAGGGCATTGGAGACTTGGCTATATCATGAAGAATTAAGGGATCTTCATCAATATATTGTCTCAAGTCAAGTCAATTGGATTATCTTGTTTATATCATATATCTAATGTTCCTCTTTGCGGTAACATGTACTCAACTTATCTACATTGAAAGTTACTTGCCCCTTTTGCATGTGTTGGTTGTGTTCCATTACATGTGTTGGTATATGTTGTGCTACCTACTTGTTTTATTTTAATTAATCAAGTATGTACTTGTGGGTTTGCACACCATGTATGTGTGTTTGTGTTTGAGCCTATTGCATCTTCTTTTATATTATTTGGCTCTTTTGAGAGACTAATGGACTATCCCATTTTGGGGGTGTGATATGCTTTGGCACTTCACAATCCTAAATATATGTGCACATGAGGAATACCACTTAGTGTTGATATTTGAATTTATCTAGTCTCTATGTGGTATGTCATGTTCATGAGAAATTCAAATTCTATAATGTCCATTAATCTTCTCATATTGAATTTTATTTGCCTCTTGTGAAAATAAATGCTTTATCACATTATGGGGGAGTAATATGCTTTGTGCATACTACAAACCAATAAAATGTGTATATTTGAGGTTGTGTCACATAGTGTTGATATTGTAAATTATCTTTATTCTATGTGACATGTTTGCTCAAACAAGTTTCAATTTGCCAAATTGTTTTGTTGCTCTTGTTTTGGATCTTGTTTGTGAGATACTTTCTTGGTATGGTTTTCCTAAAATGTGGAATTCTACATCAAGTTGGAAAACCATTTGCTTCAAGTTATCCTAATCATTGCCTTGCGTGATTGTTTAACTATTTGAGTCTATCAAGAATATCTTCTTTAGCATGGTGTTTAATTCTTATCCTTTTCATATGCTTCTTATTGTGAAGATGATCTTGGATTTATGTGTAAAATACCACCGGGAATTTAATAACTCCAAATACCTCTTGTCCTTGGAGAATTGGTACTTTATCATGTGGTATATATATATATTGATCATCTTTACATTGGCCATTGATTTTAATTACCTTATCTCTTGCCAAGAAATGTATTTGTTTTATTTCCCATTGTCTTCCTTGACTCTTGTGAGTCCATTTGATTTTGTTGAACTTGTTTTGTGTTATTTTTAATGTAGGTAGAGATGATGATCTCATTTGTGTGCATTTTGTATTCAAATGCAAAATCATAAATAATGCACTAATCTTGGGGGAGCTCTCCTATATTTTCTATAACATACTCGTGCGACTTATTTTAATTGGTATTGGTTATTGTTGGAAGACAAATCTTTTTGTTTTTGGTACTTAGTGTGCCATCATAAAAGAGTGGAGAGTTTGGTTTGTTTATTGGAACCTTGCTCTCTTTGGGAGAATAGCTATCTCTCTTCTTGATTTTGCTCCCTATTCTTAAAATGAGATAAGTCATTGGGCATGTGTGTTTTAGTGTTCTTTTAGCTCATTGGTATTTGCTTTGTTCACTTGGTGGACTTTGGAGTCAATCTTGTGTTGAATTGATTCTTTGATATAATTTGGACAACTTTTGGGTTTTTCACACCTTCGTGTGACTCTTTGGTCTTCTTGGTGTTTCGTCCAAATTGTATCTCCCTTTGGCTCTTGGAAGTTTTTAGCATGCATATTTACTTACTACTTATTATATGGCATGCTTTGCTTTCTTTGATCCAATATATAGGGTAAACTCCAATAAATCCTATTTCGGCTAAGATGTGCATGAAATTCAAGTTCATATCTACATGCACATATTTTTGTGGAGCTTGTCCTATATATTGTAGTGTCTCTAACTACTTCGGACCCAATGAGTTTGGGGACCATATGGTACTTGAATATGTTTTAGGTACATGGGAGATTTGTTGGTGCTTGTCTCAATAATAAGGATGAAGCGGTGACTAGTTGATAATTTGTGGCAAGCTAGGATTATTGAAGAACTCCTATCTACTACATCCTTCCAATGATATCTCGGTAACAAGTATCTTATTCATGCATACTTTTATAGCATCTAACCTTGTCTGGGTCATTTCTTGGCATGAAAATCTTTATTTGCAATGATCTTAATGAAACCTCTTTATTGTAAATGTGAGTAATTTGAGATGAGTGCATTTTTTGGGGAATATATAAAATCATGCTCATGATTCACCTTTCCCAAATATGTATATCTAGCAATTTTATTGCATATCAATTCCTCAAGTTCCTCACATGTGCAATATTGATGAAAGTGCAAATTTAGTTCTTTCTTTTGGTATACTTATTTGTGATACTTGTTGCTTTTCTCAAAACATCCCAACTATCTTCGTTCCCTTGTTGATATTTGTGATGTCTTTGACTTGTTTGTGATTGAAGTTCTTCAATATGCAATAAGATAAATTGAGCCTTTGGCCATACTTTAAAAGGTAAAAATCTCATTGGTATATTGCATGAACTTGTTTGGATATCATGTTCTATTCTTTGTATCTTTTTTATGTGTACATGTTTCTTTGTGATAATTATCTTTGTGATGTTGTCTACTTAGAAACTTATACACATGAGAGATGATATCTCCTTATTTGATATCTTTTCAAACCTTGTGTGTTGGGATGGAATGCTAAGCAATATCATTCATTGAGGACTATGTGGATGCTCTATGTACATCTTTGTACTAGTCTTATAATATGCTTTGTCATTCCTATCACACATTCCTTTGGTTGAGCCATTTAATATGTTGGTTCCTTATTTGTTGCTCAACCATTTCCGTGATGCAAGTGTTAAGCTTGATTTCTTTTATATGGTCTCTTGCTAATGGTTCCTTTTAAATGGTATTGCGGGAGTGAGGATTCCATGTTGTGCAAATTGTATTCAAATGCAAACATTCTATCTTGTGCATGTACCTTGGGGAGCTTCCTCATTTCATTTTAAAGCACCATTTTGTGGTTATCATAGTATTTTGATGTCACTTGGTATCATTTTGTTTTGAATAATATCGAGGTAGTGATGATTCCATGTTTGTGCACCTTATACTTCAATTCAAATGGAATATGTTGTGCACAAACCTTGGGGAGCTTCTTCATGTTATTTAGAGCATTGTTTTGGTCTTATCATAATATCTTTATTTGATTCGCTTTTGGATCTTTTGATTGCTACCTTCATTTGTTGGAAGTTTTACCATCATGTCATCCTTTTTGTTTGCAATCTTTGATCCTTAATATAGGTTGATTTCCTCCAAATTTTTGTCCTTGGATTTGTGCATGTGTTTTCACTCTTTTGGGGCCATGCACACCTTGAGGAGGAACTCTCACTATATTGGCCTTCTAAGCCTTTCCGCCCATTTTGGCAATGGATGCCAATGGGGGAGAAGTTTCGAGGGTTTGAAGGGAATTGGGCTTCATGCTTTGGTTTTGTTCTTAAGCATTTGCCTTTCATGCTTTGCATGGGTGAGTATATATAGTGTAAACTCCACCAACAACATTGGTTGGCAATCTATACAATGAAATTCAAGTTCATTCACACGTGCATAGATTGTGGGGGAGTTTGCTCTATATATGATGGTTCTACTAACATCACATACTTTTGTAGTATTTGATGTTAGTGTAACCATCTTAGTTCTTTAAATTCATTATATAAACCCTCTCAAAGAGATTGTCATCAATTACCAAAATGGGGGAGATTGAAAGGGCATGTGCCCCCATGTGTGGTTTTGGTAATTAATGACAATCCCTATGGACTAATGTTTGCATTGAGTCATATTTGTAGGACTTGTCCGCAGACAATGCTTGATCCATATGTTGGGTTCAAGGTTGTAAGAAGTTGAATATAAAGAAGATTATGTGATGACCAAGGTGTTATTCAAGGAGTGATCCGAAGATTGGTCATAAAGGAGTTGAGCCTATATGAAGTGCAATGTTGATCAAGTCGAAGCGCAAGATCAAGATAGGCTTGTCTTGAGGAATAAGATGGAGTGAACTCTCATGTGCATTCTCAAGACATCATCATTATGAAAGAAGAAGATGAAGTGCAATGTTGATCAAGTCGAAGCGCAAGATCAAGATAGGCTTCTAGAAGATATCATTTGCTTGAAGCTCGGTGTCCATTTGGTGGTAATGGACATGTGAAGATATTTCTACTAGTGTCTCTCCCATAGTGAAGTATGGGGGAACAATCCGCAAGACTTCACCGAGCAAGCGCAATCAAGAAAGGTAGTCCAACTTGAGAAGATCAAGATCGTCACCATCTAGGTCAAGTGGAATGCGCAAGGCAAAGGTATGTTCTTGATAGGGTTTCTTTCTTACCGGTCTCATGGTGTGGGAGACCGGGTTTAGGATCGATAGCCGTTCTATCAAGAGGGGCTCTCGAGTGAGTAACTTATTCGTATCGTTCGGAGAGAGCTCAAACCTTTGCATACTTGGCATTATCCTTCTTGGTTCTTATTTGGATTTTATCCATGTGAGATTCTAGAGCTTGTGGTTATTTCCATGACAAGCTCTAGCTCATCAAAAACGGATTTCGTATGGAACTCTTATTGCATTTTTGGTGCTTGGAGGTTTTACTGGTTCTTCTTTATAGCTAAGTAAAACCTTTTATCATTTGGTTTCATCCTCCTTTGTTGGACTATGATGTTTCTATGGATGAAGGTGTAGAGCTCGTTGTGGTGATTCCAACGAGCCCAAGTTCATCGAAAACGGAGTCCGGATGCAAAAGTTATGGCCGTTTTCGTGTCGATGTTTTTTCGTGGCAGGAAGTTCGGCGCCAGGTCCGGCCGGGCCGGACTCTAGGCCGGGAAATCCGGCCCAAGAACGGAAAAATCCGGCGGACCGCCGAACCGCACTGTTGGTGGGGCTTTTTGGCGGCCACCGGACTGTCCGCCTATAAGGGTAAATTGCCCCTAAGTGTGTTTTTGGTAATTAATGACAATCCCTATGGACTAATGTTTTCATTGAGATTTTTATGAAGGAATTGTTCATAGGAATTGCTTTAAGTCCATGTGTTGGATTCAAGGCTTGGATGCCATGAAGATAAAGATATATCTTAAGTATTGGCATCAAGATCATTGAATAGAAGAGATGAATCCAATATGATCAAGAAGAAGAAATAAAGATGTTGTTCTTGTGTAGAACTCAAGTATTCCATGCTCTAGCTTATGTGCTAAGCCAAGGAGTCTCAAGATCTTGAGAGTTTGGTTACATGAGAAGAATTCAAGTTATGGCTCTATGTCGAGGTCACGATGGTCTCATGAGTTGAGCCATGGTTGACCAAGACTTAGAGCATGCAATCAAATGAAGAATTCCCTATGCATCTTAAGAGAGATTCGATAGAGCATGAGTAGATACAAGGTTGACCAAGATGAAGAGAGAATAGTGGAATCAAGTATCTTCCCATGGGCTTACATCAAAAGAAGGATTCAATATGGCCCATGGGAGAATGAAATCAAATGAAGCTTCTTCATCAAGATCAAGCGGGATGCTCAAGGCAAAGGTATGTCCTTGCTAGGTTTTCCTTTTGCCGGTCTCAAGGTGTTTGTTGGGAGACCGGGTTATAGGATAGATAGCCGCACTATCAAGAGGGGCTTTCGGTTGGGTAACTTGATCTCATCGTCATAGGGAGCTCAATCCTTTGCATACTTTGCATCTTCCTAGTTTGTTGCTTCTTGGTGTTTCTCCATGTGAGGTTCTTGTGCTTGTTGCTAGCTTTCCAACAAGTCCAAGTTCATCGAAAACGGAATCCAAATGCATCTTCTATTGCGTTTTCGAGTTGAGAGGTTTTACCGGTTCTTCACTTTGGAAGGTTTCACACCTCTCCACATTTCGTATTTTTCCTCTTGACTTTTCTTGGTGTTTCTCTACATAAAGTTGTAGTACTTTTTCTAAGCTTTTCAAAAAGTCCAAGTTTGCTAAAAACGGAGTTCGGATGCAAAAGTTATCGCGTTTTTCATATGAGTGGTTTTGCTGTTTTGCAAATCCGGAGTGAGATCCGGAGCTGCTCCGGGCTGCTCCGGGCTGAGCAGTGGCCGGGTACTCGCTCCGGAGTATCGGCCGGAGCTGCTCCGGGCTCTGCTCCGGGCTGCTCCGGAATGACCGAAAAAATCTATAACGGGCAATTTTCTTGCCCTATAAAAGGGGGCTTCTTCCCCAACGGTTGGGCAAGTGTTCTAGGGTGTTCTTGAGCCTTTCTCTCACCTCCATTGTTGAACCTCTTGAGCTTTCTTCCTCCTCCATCCCTCCTATGATTCTTGCATCTTTTTGAGGGATTTGGAAGAGGAGATCTAGATCTACAATCTCCACCAACTCATTCCTCCTCTAAGTGAGGGGAACCTTTGGGATCTAGATCTTGGAGTCATTGGTTGACCTCCACCCTTGTTCTTCCTCTCTAACTCCTCCATAGCATGTGTTGCTTTGGTAGGATTTGAGAGAGAAGGATTTGAGCACTTTCCCTTGTGTTCTTGCTTTGCATTCTTGCATAAGTGTTGAGCTCTCCATTACGATTTGTTCGAGTGAGAGACCGTGAGCTTGTTACTCTTGGAGGGTGACCTCCTAGTTGGCTTGGCGGTTGGTGCCTCGGTGACCTCTTCGTGGAAGATTGTGAAGAGGCCCGGGCTTCCCCTTCGTGGGAGTTGTGAAGTGGTTGTGGAGCTTGCCATCTCCGGAGTGGAGGAAAAGCTAACCATAAGAAGGGGTCCCTAGCTTCGTGGGGGACTCGGAGAAGAAGGTGAGCCTTCGTGGCGTTCGGGGGCCTTCGTGGTTACCCGCATCTCTCCAACGGTGATTAGCTTACTTTATGTAAGTGAACATCGGGATACATCTTCGTCTCCGCGTGCCTCGGTTATCTCTATACCCGAGTTTATTTCCTTGTGATAGCCATCGTGCTTGAAGTACTTATATCTTGTTTATCACTTGTGAATTATATCTTGTGCTATCTTGCTTATATCTAGTTGTTGTTGTTGTTGCACTTAGTTGAGCCTAGCATATTTAGGTCTTGTGCTTGAAGAAAATAAACGTTAGTTTAATTCCGCATTCCTTCAAGCCAAATCCGTAATTGTTTTTAAAACGCCTATTCACCCCCCCTCTAGGCGACATCTCGTCCTTTCAATTGGTATCAGAGCAAGGTCTCTCCTTGTTTAGGCTTCACCGCCTTGAGAGTAAAGATGTCGGCTAGTTATTTAGTGCACAATGACACAATTATTTTTGATGGCACAAATTATATGCTATGGAGAAATCGCATGCTTTCTAATCTTCGGACTTTGTGTCCAAATATAGAGCGATTTCTAGATGTAGGCTTTTCTCCTCCGATGGATCCTCAAAGTCTATCTATAGAGGATGAGAAAAATTTACATCTAGAAGCTCAAGTATTTAATGAAATTTTATTGTCTGTGAGCTCCATAGTTTATGTTTGCTTGATGGGTTCAAAGTGCATGACGTCTCATGAGATATGGACCAAGCTAGAAGAGTCATTTGGTGGGTCCATTTCTCTTGAGGTTGAAAGTGAACCCAAGGAGCTCTCTTCACCTTCACATCATGAAGAGCTCCAAGTTGCTTCCACATCCGGTCGTGATGATTGTTCAAGTTCTTCCACTTCACCAACATGTGACTTGTCACAAGGTAATGATACGGTGAGTGAAGAAATCATATGTGATGTTGGTAGTCTTGTTCTTTGCACCAATGATTCTATTTCTATAAATCCTAATGGTGTAGAGAGTTTGGACCTAAACACTTCTTGCAAGAAATTCTTTACTCATTCTTGTGTTAAAGGTCCTTGCATATCTCCTAAAATTTGCTTGATTAAATTTTGTGATGATATGCTTGTTTCTAGTTGTGACCATACTCAAAATGATTCTATTTCCTCTAGTTGTTGTATGACTAACCATGTAGAGGAAATTAAAGAAAAATTGGGTCACATAATTAAAGAAGAAATCAATAGAAGAACCAAGAAGGTTTCTATCAAGAGAAGGCAATGCTATGAATGCCACGAGTATGGACATCTCGCAAGAGCTTGTCCTACACTCGAAAATGAAGAATGTGCTTCAACTGATGCTCCCTCATCATCTACGCAAGTTCACATGTGCCTTATGGCAAGCGGTTCAAAGGTAACTCCTACTTTGAATCCCGACACATCTCCTTATGATGAGAGTGATGATGATGATGATAATGATGATGATAATGAAGCTTTCTTGCATGAGATGGGAATTGTGTATGCCTCTCTTCGTGGTAATAATGATGCTCGTGCTAAAGTCGAACACTTAATGGAAACCTTGTTTGACCACAAGGAGACCATTAAGGAATTGAACTCCCTTGTTAATGAGGGGAAACAGAGATTCAATCTCCTCAAGCAAGAGCTATCCGAAGAGAAGCATACTAATTCTTGCCTATCTCAATCTATTAAATCTTATGAGCTTACAAATGCTAAATCTATTAATGATGCTTGTGCTACTAACTCCACTTCTTGTGAAGCATCTATATTAAAGGAGAATGTTGAGCTAAGGGCTCAACTTGAGTTGCTAACAAGCAATTATAAGAAATTGGAGGAAAGCCATGAAAAGTTCTCGGGCTCTCATGGGGATCTCTTAATCTCTTATAATGGGCTAAAGTTAGCTCATGAGGCAAGTATCACTAAGGAAACATCTTGTGAGCCTCATTTGGACATTAGCACTACATTGAACCAAAATGCTATATTATCATGTGGTAGTCCTAGTAATTTGTCTAGGCATAATATTGCTACATCTTGTGATGAATTACTTGCTATGCCTTGTTGCTCTAACAATGAAGCTTCTACTTCCTCTAGTACTTGTATTACTACTAACCTTGTAGAGGAAATCAAAGAGCTCAAGGCCCAAGTCACTAGTTTGGAGAAAGACTTGGAGAAGAGTCATGAAGGGAAATCCACACACGATAATATTTTGAGTGTGCAAAAATCCCCTAATGACAAGAGTGGACTTGGATTCAACTCTAATAACAAGAACAAGTCCAAGAGCAATAAGAAGAAGAAGGGCCAAGACCAAGTCAAGAATTTGGCCAAGATTGTTTGCTTCAAGTGCAAGATTGAAGGGCATCATGTAAGATCTTGCCCATTGAAGAAGAAGCATTTGAGTGAGAAGCAACAAGGGAAGCGGCCACAAGGTCAAGCTCAAGCACGACCTCAATTTGAAGATAGGCCACTTCCCAAGAAGAAACAAGATGAAGCTTCCCAAATCAAGAATTCAACAAAGAAGAGAAAGGGAAGCACTTGTTGCTATATTTGCCGTGAGAAGGGGCACTTTGCTTCTTCATGCTTAAGCGGTACCTTATCTAATCCTATCACTGTTGATGATGATTATTCTATTAGGAAAGATAAGGATGGTAATGTGTTTGCCAAGTTTGTTGGAACTCAAAGTGGTGTCAAGAAAAGAACCATTTGGGTTGCCAAGCCTATTGTTACTAACCTCTTTGGACCCAACTTGGTTGGGGACCAACAAGCTAAAACTTGATCAATATGTGTTTGTGGAGGGCATTGGAGACTTGGCTACCTCATGAAGAATTAAGGGATCTTCATTAATTTTATTTTCATCAAGCCAAGTCATTGACACTATCATTTTATATCCAATGTGCCTCTTTGCGGTAACTTGTACTTAACCTCTTTACATTGTAAGTTACTTGCCCCTTTGCATGTTTTTGGTTTTGTACCAAGTATGTGTTTGTATATGTTGTTCCTTATACCTAATTATCTTGTGTATTCAAGTAGATGTTGGTTGTTTGGCACATCATATACTTGTGTGTTTGCTTCGAGCCTCTAATGCATCTTTATGGTATCTTATTTGGCTCTTATCGAGTGATTAATGGAACATCCCATTTTGGGGGAGTGATTTGCCATTGGCACCTCACAATCCTATAAATGTGTGCATATGAGTAATACCACTTAGTATTGATATTGCAAGATTATCTAGTCACTATGTGGTATGCCATGCTCATGAGAAATTCAAATTCTATATCTCCATTAATTATCTCTAGTTGGATTTTGTTTGCCTTTTGTTGAAAAGAATTTAATATCACATTATGGGGTAGTAATATGTCTTATGCATATCACAAGCCTAGGAAATGTGAACATTTGATGTTTTGCCACTTAGAGTTGATATTGTTAGTTATCTTATTCCTAGGTGGCATGTTTGCTCAAACAAGCTCCGTTATTTCTTAAAAGATTTTATTGCTCATTTCTTTGGTCTTGGTTTGAGTAAGAATTCTTGGTGCGGTTTCACTCAAATATATTTATATGTATATCATAAGTAGGAAGCCGTTTGCTTCTAGTTACTCTAATCATTGCTTTGCATGATTGTTTGACTATTTTTGGAGCTACCAAGAATCCTTTTTCGTGCATGGTGCTTAATTTGAATATTTAACCATATGCCTTTTATTGTGAAGTTGATCTTGAATATCTTTGCAATACACCACCGGGAAATAATTCCAATATGAACTTCTTGTCTTTGACAATTGGTATTCGTATATATGTGTGGTAATTCCTCTAGATCATCTTCACCTTGGAATTTGCATCTTATTGCCCATATTTCTTGCCAAGAATTTTTTTTTACTCCCATTGTCTTATTGCCTTCTTGAGGATCTTTTTGCTTGACTTTGTCTCATCTCTTGATCCCCATCAAGTGTGTGTTGTTGTAAGACAAACCTTTTCTTTTCGGTACTTGTGCCATTGTGAAAAGTGTAGAGGGTTTGGTTTATTTGTTGGAACCTTGCTCTTTTGGGAGTTAGTTATCTCATTCCTTCTTCTATGATTTATTTGCTCGAATGAGATAAATTGTTGAGCATGCTTTTATTTATTTATTCTTTCATGCTCAATAAGTTGTTAGGTTCATTTGTTGAATTTTATGAATAAATCATTTGTTGATTTGTTCCCTTGATGTCATTTGGACAAATAATGTGTTTTGCCACACCTTTTATACCTCCTTGTATTCTTGGTGTTTTTGTCTAAATCGTATCTTCTTTGGATCTTGAAAGATAGGTGCATGCATATTCTCTTTATGCTTATTTTTGTATCTTAGTTGCTTTCTTTGATCCAATATATATGTTATACTCCATCAAATCCTAAATGGCTAAGATGTGCATGAAATTCAAATTTCATCTTTAACTATGCACATATTTTTATGGAGTCTATCATATGTATTGTGGTTAGTCTAACCACTTTGGACCCAATAAGTTTGGGGACCAAGATGTACTTAAATGTTGTCTTAGGTACATTGGAGATGCAATGGATGCTTGTCTCATTTATAAGGAAGGTGTTGTCACCATATGATTATTGGAGCCAAGCTAGGATGATCGATCGGTGAACTCTTATCTACTACATCACACCATTGCTATCTCGGTAACAAGTATAACATTCATGCATACTTTTCTAGCATCCCAACTCTTGTAGGTTGGTTCCTGGCATGATAATATTTATTTGCAAATGTTGCGGTTCTTGCAAAGGTCTTATAAAGAAATATCTTTATTTCATATGTGAGTAAATTGAGATGATTGCATATGATGGGAAGTATATAAAATCATGTTTATGATTCACCAATCCCAAATATGCCATTTTAGCAATTTATTGCATATTAATTCCTCAACGCTCTCTCATGTGCAATATAGATAATGTTGCAAGTTGTACCCTTCTTTATTATGCTTGTTGCCTTTCAAAGCATCCCGACTATCTTTTGATCCCTTATTGCTAGTTGTGATGGCTTTGATGATTTTGCGTGGGGAGTTTATTAATATACCATAATGGAAAATGGAGCCTTGGGCTATATATGCTTTCTAGCAAAGCTATTTGGTATATTCTATGACTCTCTCTTGGATATCATGTCTTCCTTAATTTCAACTAACCTCTTGTGTATACATGTTTCTTTGTGGATTTTTCATCATGATTTTTTGTCCACTTAGAAATGTATATGCATAAGAGTGTTAATTTCTTCCCTTGATATCCTCGTTCTTTGCCGACCATCTTTCTTATCCATTTTGTTCTTGATGGTGTTGGTAAGAACTTGATTTATGAGTGCTTGTTTATTCTTTATTGCTTCTTCTCGCACTCATATCTCGTGAATCTTTTTGGACTAAATTTAACTTTGATAAGCGTATTGATCCTTTTGTATTCTTTCGTGCTCATGTTTTGTTTTAAATGATATAGAGGGAGTAAGGATTCCATGTTTGTGCATATTGTATTCAAATGCAACAAAAATTCAAATTTATGCATGGACCTTGGGGAGCTTCCTTATTTCATTTAAAGCACCCAGTTGCTCTTATCATCACTTCTTCTTGTGTCCAATTGGTTCTTTGGGTCTCTTGATTGCTTGCTTGCTTCATTCGTTGAAGCTTCCTTCACTATGTCATCTTTTTGCAATCTTTGATCCTCAATATGGTTTGACTTCCTCCAAATATTGTTAATTTGATAAGTGCATATGATTTCACTCATTTTTATGAGAAATGCACATCTTGGGGAGGAACTCATACTATATTGGCCTTCTAAATTCCTTCTTCCATTTTGGCAATCGTTGCCAATGGGGGAGAAGTTTAGAGGGTTTAAGGGAAATGGTTTTTATACTTAAGTTTGGTTGTGCTTAAGTGTTTGCCTTTCATGCATCTCTTCTTTGTTAGATGTTTTGCATGGTTGAATATATAGTGTAAACTCCATCAATGGTTTATCTTGACAATGTATGCAATGAAATTCAAGTTCATCACACGTGCATATATTGTGGGGGAGTTTGCTCTATATATTTTGGTTGCACTCACATCAACCATATTTGTTGTAGTTTATGTGAGTACAATTGATTTTGATATGCGGTAGTAGCTTCGTGTTACTTGACCATATCAAATACAACCTCTTGTATGCAATTTATTCTTGGATAAGTTGCATATTAGTTTCTATCATTCATTATATAAACCCTCTTGTTGAGATTGTCATCAATTACCAAAATGGGGGAGATTGTAAGGGTAAATTGCCCCTAAGTGTGTTTTTGGTAATTAATGACAATCCCTATGGACTAATGTTTTCATTGAGATTTTTATGAAGGAATTGTTCATAGGAATTGCTTTAAGTCCATGTGTTGGATTCAAGGCTTGGATGCCATGAAGATAAAGATATATCTTAAGTATTGGCATCAAGATCATTGAATAGAAGAGATGAATCCAATATGATCAAGAAGAAGAAATAAAGATGTTGTTCTTATGTAGAACTCAAGTATTCCATGCTCTAGCTTATGTGCTAAGCCAAGGAGTCTCAAGATCTTGAGAGTTTGGTTACATGAGAAGAATTCAAGTTATGGCTCTATGTCGAGGTCACGATGGTCTCATGAGTTGAGCCATGGTTGACCAAGACTTAGAGCATGCAATCAAATGAAGAATTCCCTATGCATCTTAAGAGAGATTCGATAGAGCATGAGTAGATACAAGGTTGACCAAGATGAAGAGAGAATAGTGGAATCAAGTATCTTCCCATGGGCTTACATCAAAAGAAGGATTCAATATGGCCCATGGGAGAATGAAATCAAATGAAGCTTCTTCATCAAGATCAAGCGGGATGCTCAAGGCAAAGGTATGTCCTTGCTAGGTTTTCCTTTTGCCGGTCTCAAGGTGTTTGTTGGGAGACCGGGTTATAGGATAGATAGCCGCACTATCAAGAGGGGCTTTCGGTTGGGTAACTTGATCTCATCGTCATAGGGAGCTCAATCCTTTGCATACTTTGCATCTTCCTAGTTTGTTGCTTCTTGGTGTTTCTCCATGTGAGGTTCTTGTGCTTGTTGCTAGCTTTCCAACAAGTCCAAGTTCATCGAAAACGGAATCCAAATGCATCTTCTATTGCGTTTTCGAGTTGAGAGGTTTTACCGGTTCTTCACTTTGGAAGGTTTCACACCTCTCCACATTTCGTATTTTTCCTCTTGACTTTTCTTGGTGTTTCTCTGCATAAAGTTGTAGTACTTTTTCTAAGCTTTTCAAAAAGTCCAAGTTTGCTAAAAACGGAGTTCGGATGCAAAAGTTATCGTGTTTTTCGTATGAGTGGTTTTGCTGTTTTGCAAATCCGGAGTGAGATCCGGAGCTGCTCCGGGCTGCTCCGGGCTAAGCAGTGGCCGGGTACTCGCTCCGGAGTATCGGCCGGAGCTGCTCCGGGCTCTGCTCCGGGCTGCTCCGGGCTGCTCCGGGCTGCTCCGGGCTGCTCCGGGCTGCTCCGGGCTGCTCCGGGCTGCTCCGGGATGACCGAAAAAATCTATAACGGGCAATTTTCTTGCCCTATAAAAGGGGGCTTCTTCCCCAACGGTTGGGCAAGTGTTCTAGGGTGTTCTTGAGCCTTTCTCTCACCTCCATTGTTGAACCTCTTGAGCTTTCTTCCTCCTCCATCCCTCCTATGATTCTTGCATCTTTTTGAGGGATTTGGAAGAGGAGATCTAGATCTACAATCTCCACCAACTCATTCCTCCTCTAAGTGAGGGGAACCTTTGGGATCTAGATCTTGGAGTCATTGGTTGACCTCCACCCTTGTTCTTCCTCTCTAACTCCTCCATAGCATGTGTTGCTTTGGTAGGATTTGAGAGAGAAGGATTTGAGCACTTTCCCTTGTGTTCTTGCTTTGCATTCTTGCATAAGTGTTGAGCTCTCCATTACGATTTGTTCGAGTGAGAGACCGTGAGCTTGTTACTCTTGGAGGGTGACCTCCTAGTTGGCTTGGCGGTTGGTGCCTCGGTGACCTCTTCGTGGAAGATTGTGAAGAGGCCCGGGCTTCCCCTTCGTGGGAGTTGTGAAGTGGTTGTGGAGCTTGCCATCTCCGGAGTGGAGGAAAAGCTAACCATAAGAAGGGGTCCCTAGCTTCGTGGGGGACTCGGAGAAGAAGGTGAGCCTTCGTGGCGTTCGGGGGCCTTCGTGGTTACCCGCATCTCTCCAACGGTGATTAGCTTACTTTATGTAAGTGAACATCGGGATACATCTTCGTCTCCGCGTGCCTCGGTTATCTCTATACCCGAGTTTATTTCCTTGTGATAGCCATCGTGCTTGAAGTACTTATATCTTGTTTATCACTTGTGAATTATATCTTGTGCTATCTTGCTTATATCTAGTTGTTGTTGTTGTTGCACTTAGTTGAGCCTAGCATATTTAGGTCTTGTGCTTGAAGAAAATAAACGTTAGTTTAATTCCGCATTCCTTCAAGCCAATTCCGTAATTGTTTTTAAAACGCCTATTCACCCCCCCCCCCTCTAGGCGACATCTCGTCCTTTCACCGCCGGACCGTCCGGCGAAAAGTCCGGCGGCGCCGGACTTTTCGCCGAACTTTGGCGGGATTTGCTTCCAACGGCCAGTTTTTCCCCACCTATAAATAGCCTTCTTCTTCCTTGAACCAACCACGTTTTTGGGCTTCTCTCTCCTCCATTGTTGACCTTCAAAGCTTGCCCTCCCTCCTCCATTCCCTCCATGCTTCTTGCATCTTTTTAAGGGAAAGAGAGAGAGGAGATCTAGATCTACATTTCCACCAATCACTTTCTCCTCTAAGTGAGGGGAACCTATTGGATCTAGATCTTGAAGTTCTTTGTGGATTTCCTCCTTGTTCTTCCTCACATATCCTCCATAGCATTTGTTGCTTTTGTAGGATTTGGGAGAGAAGGATTTGAGCACTTCGTGTGTTCTTGCCATTGCATTTGGTGCATCGGTTTGAGTTCTCCTCGGAGATTCGGTGGTGAAAGCAAGAAGCTTATTTCCTCTTGGGTTCTTGGAACCGTAGACGGCTCAGTGGATTTCTTGGGGACCTCCAATTAAGTTGTGGAGATCTTCCCAAGCTTTGTGGTGCCTCCGTGGCGATTATTGGGAGCCTCCAATTGAGTTGTGGAGTGTGCCCCAATCTTAGTGGCTTTGTGGATTTGGGAGCCTCCAATTAAGTTGTGGAGTAGCCCCAAGCTTTGTGCGGCATCGGTGACCGCCCTCAAGGGTCCCATAGTGGATCGGGTCTTCCATCTTGGTGGGAGGGCTCGAGGAGATTACGGTGAGCCTCCGTGGCGTTTGGGAAGCCTTGTGCCTCCACACCGCTCCAACGGAGATTAGCACCCGCAAGGGTGTGAACTTCGGGATACATCGTTGTCTCCGCGTGCCTCGGTTATTTCTATACCTGAGCTCCTTTACTTATGCAATTTGCTTTGTGATAGCCTTCGTGCTTGAAGTTATATATATCTTGCTATCACATAGTTGCTCATCTTGTTTAGCATAAGTTGTTGGTGCACATAGGTGAACCTAGTTTATTTAGGTTTTGTGTGCTTGGCAAATTAAACGTTAGTTTTATTCCGCATTTGTCAAGCCGCTCGTAAAAGTTTTAAATCGCCTATCCCCCCCCCCCTCTAGGCGACATCCGTGTCCTTTCAAGCAGCAATATGCAACTTCCCCACATCGTTGGGCAACTTCGTGACATCAACAGGCAACTAGGCCACAACGATAGGCACCTTTAGTTACTTTGGTACATCGGTAGGGAACTTCATAGCAGCATTAGGCAGCTTCATCACAATGGTAGGCCATTGGGCCACATCCTCGGTAGGCATCTTTGCCCTCGGTAGGTAACTTTTTCACATCGGTAAGGAACTTCACAACATCGGTAGACAACTTCGCCACATTGGTGGGGAACTTTGTCACAGTTATAGGCAACTAGGCCGTAATTCTGGATAACTTTGCCACAATGATAGACAACTTTGTCACATCGGTAGAGAACTTCATATCAACATTCTATCACAATGAATTTTCATGTGCAAGTCTGGACTTCCCCAAGGGTTGTCCTCGACAGTAGGTGAAGCATTGACCGTCATCTGCGCAAATGACATTACCAACTTCACAATATGCATAGACAATTTAATAATCATAATTTAAGATTTCTTTGATATCTGACTATTGGGGCTAAATTTTACCTACCACATATGGTTAGGTCTCTCTCTTCTCAATTTTAGGCAAGTATTTTGTAATTTTTCTTTGAGCAACAATTTCATAATTTTAGGCAATAAATTGTATTATTATGCAATGTCTATCTCTTCTTCTCAATTACTCACTCTGTCCTCCCATAAATGCTACCTTGGCCACTGATTTGGGGTGCCGTTGACCTTCTCTCCTACTACCGTTCACCAGAGAGGATGCACCCTCCTCCTCTGCCTCTATTCCCAATATCAGACAATTGCAATATTACAAAGATGTTATACAACTTCACAATATGATTAGACAAACTTCACAAACTCGGTCAAATAACTTTGCACCATTTGTAGGCAATTTAGCAATAATTAAAATCAAGTACAATTTTCAGAAAGGCAACATACAACTTTACAACATAGTAGATAATTATTTATGCGTATTTAAGGGCCTGTTCAGGATCTCTCCACTCCACTCCGCGCTGCGAATCGGTACGAGAGCGTGCGGAGCTTGGTTTAACCAGCTTCTCTAATTTTGTGTTGTAACTCCGATGGCTCCGAGAGCACGCCTGCGGAGCAGAGTCGTTTCGAACGCGTCCTAAGCAACTATGACGGGCCGTTGGACAACAATCAAACAAACAAAAAAGTACATGAAGTACTAATCTGAGACTGAACCAACAATGGTAGGGGCCCATTCACGTCCAGCCAAAAGGAAGCCCATCCGCTCATGCTTTCCTCTGTTTTGTGCAAGAACCACAAAGCGAGCAACAAATCGAGAGGCCGCCTCCTTTCTAGTCGAGGTAGGCAGCGCTGGCACCGGCCCTCCGCTCACCCACCTCGCCCGCCCGATGTCCGTACCCCCACTCTTCCGCCGTTACCCTTCTTCCCACTCCTCTATCAGCGGCGCCTCCCCACCCCACATGAGATGGGGCCCTCCCGGTGCCCGGCGGCGCGCGGTGGATGAGGTGCGGTGGGTGGCCGGAAGCGGCGTTGTGGATGGGTTGCCGAGGGAGGCACGCATGTGGGTTGATCCCCCTGATTTGGCAGGACGAACAGGTCGCCCATCGAGCATGTCAGGGAGAGCGGTCAACTCGACGTCGATGGCTAGGAAAGGATGCAAGGTGACTCGGGACTCTTCGTTCTTGTTAGCGCGTAGAATTAAAAACGTTCCAACCATCGTGCATGTGTTCTTGTCATCCTGCGGTCCACGTGCCGCCGACGAGCGAATCGTTTTGTCGTACGCGCGAGGCAAATAATAACTATGATAATATTTAGGCGAATACCATTATATAATTTTAGGCAACAAGCAAGCATTTTTTTAGCAAGTATTATATGATTTTAGCAACTATTATATTAATTTAGGCAACAAATAAGCAATATGTGATTTTAGGCAACGAATTACTGCCGAGGCAAGAAACTATAGCATTTTTAGCAACATATTGTGTAATTTTAGGCAGTGGCGGAGCTAGGAACTCAAATGAGCCGGGTCGAGGAGGAGCTTCGCACTGGGGACGAGCGCACCGGCCATCGGACCGACAGCGGCATCCACCGGTCCCGGGGGAACGAAGTGCGTCCCCATCCACTTCCTTTTCGCACCGGCGGCGGGAACGGTGCATCCGGGTGCGTCTGGGGCGCAACAAACCGCCCGAGATCCGATGGCGGCGGGCGGTGCCGATTCGGCCGGCGTGGGGCGTGGAGCGACCACCAGCGGTTGCGGGGCGGCCATGGGAGCGTCCACGGCGGAGCTCGTCGTGGAATATGGGAACCTAGCCGGCGGCCAGCAGCGCGCTGGAGGGACGCTGCCGGTGGCGGCAGGCGCTCTGATGAGGAGGAAAGCGGTGGACGCACGGGATCTGGAGGGGATACAGGCGGCTGGCAGCCTGCGGCGAGCGCGCGTTGCCAGAGCAGTGAGTGGATTTGTGGCAGATTAAAGAGCAGGAACGGAGGAAGAAGATACGGGGTCGGAGAGGGCTGGGTATGCGTTCGGTAGTTTCCTTTTTCCAGGGACAGCCCGACAGGTTTTTTTCCTAATTAGGATATGCGATGGAAGCTACCAACAATCACACGTGCGATACGTAGATGTAGTGCAATCATGGATTAGGAGTAGATCACCCGGCTCGGCTTCGGTTCGCGTATATTGGGGCAGACTCCGCTCGTCTGGCCGGCAGAGGGTCACTGTCACGCCAGACGACAGAAAGCACACTGTTCTGCAAAGCAAAACAATCCCGTCGGCTAATAAAATTATAGGTGAGACTAATGCAAAATCTAAGCAAGCCGTTTTTTAAAAGCATTTTTATTGATTGAGAAAAAATTTGCCCAGTTAATTATTTAGTAGCTGGACGAAAACTAAAGCTGGTATAACACGGCCGGTTGAGCTGGCACATAACAATGCTGCAACACACTATCGAGAGATGTACACAAGCGTCATCGTCGTCGCTCCTTCACGAGCAACCGAACCAGACTTCACCATCGACTTCCCCGGAAGACTGACTCACCGCAACAAAGACATGGAGCCATAAGGGCCGCCAAAACAACCGATCACACATGACAACGACAGTTCAGCCACAGATCCGAAGATGAGCTACGAAGGAGTACTATGCAGAGCTGGCACCGCGAAGGATCACTGAGCGGAACTACCTGAAGCTTGTCATTGTCGCCGCACGGACCTCATCGACGTTCCGGCCTTGCTGCTGCAGAGCCGCGGACACGCCGCGGAAGAGGCGACTACCGCAGCTGATGCACCACAAATCGTCGCTGACCACCAACACGAACCACCATACCCTCTGGTTAGACCCAACTTCAAACGACGCCCTCAACAGGGAAGATCGGTGTGAAGCCGACATCGTCTGATCCGGCGAGCCGGATCTAGGGTTTCCCCCAAAGAGCTTCTTTGGACGTAGAGGCAATAGCACATAGACAACGCCTCCATCAAGGTGATGGCGCCCACATGTGCCGCCGTCAACGGCCCCGAAAAGCCCGGCCTTCACCGGGTGCCTCGCCCTGTCTAGGCCTGACTAGCCCACCTGTCGGCCACCGCTGTCAGGCTTCCAACTTCCAGGAGACTGACTTAGGCCTGACGGCTGAGATCTGGAACCCAACATTGCTGCAAAGACGCACAGGGCCAACCGAAGCCGCCACCAAGATATCTGCAGGCGACCAACACCAACAGAGTCGCGCCGTCGGCCATAAGCCGGAGCCACGGAAGCTGCCGGCGCAACCAAGACGCCTCGCTGGGCGCGTCGTCGTTAAGCCGCACCGAGGAGCAGCAGCCACACCGCTGCGTCGCCTAGGTCACCACGCCACTGGAGAGGAAGAAATCGGTGCTGAAGGGATGCCCCTGCCAATTTGAATCTTACGGTGAAGTCGCCGCTGCGCATGAAGGTTTGCTCGGTCGTCATCGCCTGACGTGCGGGCTTACTTTTGTTGTACTACCTCCGCTCTAAATTAAGCGACTCAACTTTGTTTAGATAGATGTGGTTGTATCTATGCATTAAAATGTTATTTAGACAAAGTAGGAAGGAGGAAATAGTATTTTTACCCAGAAAACGTAAGACTTACCAGTCATTTCAGTTAAGATTCTGAAAGAGGGTAGTTACAAGATTTCAAGATGTGCATGGCTACATTACAACGAACTGTCTAGGACAGCCGCCACACAAAAAGGGAAAACTACTCCCTCCGGTTTAGTTTATAAAGCATGTACGCAGATTAAGATAAACTTTGACCGCCAATTTTTGCTAACAAATTATAAATAATACGCCATAAAAATTATAGCATTAAAAACTTCGTTTGAATATTGAATCCAATAATATATATTATTTTATAATATATATCTCAAAATATTGGGTAGGATGTGAACTTGCCGCATGCCTGTGGTGACAATCGTATTGAACTCTACCAGTTTGCCATACAGAAGCGAGGAACAAGCGATCAATCGACTATGGTGATTGCAGGCATAAGGGGCAGTAAGGTTGGCGCTGCTAAGCCATCAGAAGTCCAGCATCTCCTCTTCAGAGCAAGCCACGCGGGAAAATAGATCAAAGAGAGAAGCACGGAAAGACCATATTTGAGATGCCCCTGGAAATGTGCATTGACCCAGGCACATTCGACTGGCTTCGTCCCATAACTCACAGAATTGGGCAAGTGCCGTCACTGAGAGCTGAACTCTGACGTCCATGATCATACCTATAATAATATGCTTTCCCACACTTTGGTGTCATGGCCCCTGATCATACGGTTTCCATCCGTTTCCATCCATATAATGAGATACTGAGATTAACTCCCTTGTTTCATGATGCTTGTGGATCCTCCAAGCTCACAAGAACAGTGATTTGTTTGGTCGTTTCCCACAGGAAGATGGAACATTGCCGGGAATAGACATTCTGACCGTCATGTAATCACGTTGGAAGTCATCTGCACCGACAGACCTTTGACTTCTCCAAAGCCTGTAGCTCTCGACATTGCTCCGGCTCACTGGAACATTACTAGGGCCCGTAATGATTTGGTTTTCAACTACAGGATAAATTCTGCTAGAGTGCTAGTGATATTCTAGCATTAAGCAGCGAAGGACACAGCAACGACAGCAATGGTCCGACTCCAAAAGTGGGGACGTATCAAGGCGGTGGCCAGACTACTGTTGGTTGTAACCAAAGGTTAAAGGATAAAATGCTAGAAACTAACCAAACATACGAAGACACAAAATGAAGGTTGTAAATGGAACACACATACCAACGAAAATAATAAAGATTACTTAAGGAGGCAAATATTATCAGTTTTTCCCAAGCTAGAGTAGATTCACTTGCAGAAAATAGTGTTCAGCACGTCTGCAAACATAACATACGGACACAGCAACTAACAAAAACCAGGTAATGAAATATGCAGCCTGCGTAAAGCAACGCCTGAAGTTGTGATCTAAGCTGCGGCACCCTTGCCCTTCTTCTTCTGGAGCTTCCTCATGTAGAACTCCAGCTCCTTGCCCTCCAGGATGTACCTATGGTTTGAAGACAAAAAGATGTAAGTAACTTGCAATTCCATGTTATTCCACGTTTTTCCTTTACAAAGGGTGAAGGGACATTTGGACTGATCAGTATCACTTACCCATCAGCTCTGCCACACTGCCCAGGGCGGGACGAGATGCAGGCCAACAGCCTTCCACTGCTGAACTGCTCCTCAATGTGGGAGTCCAGAGTACGACCCTGCTGACGCTTCTCCAGCTTCCGCTGGACATTGTTGCTCTTCTTTGCCTCCTCTGTGGCAGCAGCCTCACCCTCTCCCTGCAAAAATAAACAAAACACAATCAAGATGTCGTTAACAGTGATTAATTATCACAGACTATGGAACAATATAAGACTGAATCAAGGGAAACAGATACTATTTATATGTTTCCTGCAACAAAATAAGGGACCATACACTATCAATAAAATATAAACCTACATGTGCGAATTAAACAAACTAAGTGGTTTAACCAATAGGAATACAAATTTAACAATTAAAGAAATTTGCTCATTGATGACATAGAATAGAATAGAGCAAAACGAGTTGATCAACAAGTTAATAACAAAGAATATCAAAACAAAAGCTATTATGATCTGAATCTGCAACTGAAATAAGTATAAAAACATACAAATTCTGAACTGAATATCGAGTTACTACTGTAAACTTAAGGGTAGATAAATACAATATGGGCTGCAAAGAATAGTACCTCAGCAGTGTCCTTCTTGGCTGCAGCAGGGGTTTTCTTCTTGCGACCGATGTCCACACCATAGTGTGTCAGATACCACCCCTTGAAGGGAGCAGCATCAACTTGCACAATGGCGTTCTTCACCAGGGTCTGAGTACGAACAAGCTCATTGTTCGATGCATTGTAAACCACATCCAGGAGACGGGTCTTGCGGGTCACAGCCTCACTTCCCCATGAGAAGTTACCAGTATCAAGGCGGAGAGCCCTCCACTTCACATTACCACCACGGACACGGACCCTCCTCACTGTCTTGTTGCTGGACAGCTTGGTGTTGGCTGGCTGGCGGCCGAGCTCATACCTAAGAAAATGAGATAAGACGAAGTAAGATTTTGAGCAATATCTACAGTCTTGCAAGCTACATTCATCCTAAAGCAGTATACGTAAACTAAGATAAAGACACCATGATGAATACAAATATAAGGCAAATTAAACATAGAGGAAGTCTTCAGTACATCCCTAACAAGATTAGTTATGATATGACCTTGTTATCCAGTTCCTAATAATTCTTAAAAATTCCATCCAAATAAGTTACGATTGCAAACATTTATTCTATGCACAGCAAGGGACCTAGCTCCTATGATAAGATCAAAGTACATGCTACAGCTATAAAGACAAGTTCTGTAACCTCGAACTTGAGCGAATTGGAAATGAAGTAACAATTCCAGAACTGAACATAACACAAAGCTTTGCATAAAACCGAAACCATCTAGGTAGGTATGAAATAATATCCAACTGCAGGTTATAGCCTCTTTCGCGACAGCTACGACAAGACTGAACGCCTAATAACTACTAGGCAGATATCAGAGAACGAAGTACTACGAACACATCACATAAATCGTTTCGGCTAGAGATCCACGGCAGAAATAACAGTTCATTCACGGCTGATCTAATTTAAGTATAAACACTCTAATCTGCGTAGATCCTACAAGCATCCACACGAATCGTAAGGGGAAAGGGGGAGAAATCGCAATTACTTTCGCTTCTTCCTCCACGCCTTCATCTTCCCACCGGTGGCCCGGCGCTTGTGCATGGAGTCACGCGAGATACCTGCACAGAAGAAGAAGCCACGGCGGCGATTAGCATGGCGGAAACCGAGCAGCCTTTGGTGCGGCAACGAAAGAGAAAACGACGAGCACGAGGTCGGGGAAGGAGAGGTGAGCGCCGGTGCTTACCCATGGTGGCGTCGGAGGGTTGGCTCCGCCGCTGCTTCGCCTTCTACGCACGCGCCGCCGCAGCTGTGGTTGGGACTCGCAGGAGGAAAGACGCAGGGTGAACCCTAGGGGTTGGGACTATATAGCAGGGGAGACGGGCTTAGGGTTTACTTGCGAGTGGGCCTCTGGTGATCCGACGGTGCAGGATGGAGCTATCATCATTCGTTGAAGGACGCGGCCTAATGGCCCATGCGAGTAGGATAGGCCCAAATGAGTGAGTTGGGCCATGACCAATCGTTGAAGCACGCTGCCCAGTAGCCCAGTTAGCTCTCGATACTCGTCATTCTCCTCGAAAAGAAAGTCTCGTCTCCAAAAAGAAAGCAAAGTGTTGAGCCTCGTCACTGGGACATGCCGAAATAAATAAAAACTAGGAAGCTCGGTGCGACGCCACGCCACGCCCTTAGCTGTTAGATTGTGTATTAAATTATTATAAAAATATTATAATATCTATATTGTTGAAGTACCGCAAAAGTAATGGTGTTGAAGCACCGCCAAAGTAACGTAAATTGGTATTAAGGTCATGGTTTAGAATTATTTTATTCCTATTTGCGTAGATGATCGCAATGTGAAGGAAAAATCATGATGTGATTGTGACGCGATGGAAAAAACGATGATAGCACGAACAGTAGCACTAGACTGCAGCAGCGTCTAGAGTGAGACAGTTACATGCCCAAAGTGAGCACACGGCGCGCCTGCTTAAAAAGGCAAAGCAGGTTTTTTTAAGAGCTGTATAGAGGTCATTAGTATTTTTTTTGGTCAAGGAGACGGAGGACGGTGGAGTAACTATAAATTTTCAACATTGCTACGGAAGAAGACATTAGTATTTTCCCATGTAAAAGAGGTGGCGGGCGGTGGAGCAAGTATATTTTTCCGATGGTAAGGTAGTAGTACTTTTCCACCATAAAAATGACAATGGATGTTAATAGTACTTTTTTTCTCTCCAAAGCTAGTAATATGTTTGTCAAATAAAATAGAAAAATGGAGTATTTTTTGTAGTACGTATTAATGTTTTTCAAATGATAGATACAACATTCTTTTTTTTTAAAGTAGATAGGTGACATATGGTGGAGTAAGTATATTGTTTAGAAGGTATCATAGAAGAAAGAATTCAGATGATGGAGTAACTATATTTTTTGAAGGTAACGTAGAATAAGACATTAGTATTTTGGGGGAAAAGAGGCCATGAATAGAGGAGTATGCTTGTAGGACGATCATGGACTACTGCCAAGAAGTAACTGTTGAGGAATTAACGGCATCGGGTAATGACATTTTGTTGAAAAAAGAGGCGTCAGGCAGTGAAGTATTTTGTTTCTTGAGTTGACCATATGAGAACCTCTAAGCTAGTTTAGAAGAAGGTAATTACCATTAAAAATTTACAGGTAGAGATTAATTATTATGCATCATTAAAAGAATACTACTCAAAACTTATCCTTGACAAATTATGCACCGTTGAAGAATTATTATGGAGTAATTACCATTGTCATAGTAATGTTTGTTGAAGGTTCGGGTCAAAGAATTAATATTAAAACATTATCGTTTGTATACCATTGAAGAATGTGATGAAATAATTGTCGAATGATTATTACAACTAGATAATATGCCTGTGCGTTGCAACGGGTAAGAAAAATATGCACTGTGAAGGCCTATAAAGTAATATTCGTTGTTATAGCCGCGAGTGCAGTCATCCAACCAGACATGTGTCACCATCACCACCTCACCCCACTTCACGAGGGCAGTCACCTTGAGGCCAGGGAGCAAAGAAAGACATATAAATCATTGGGAGAGGATTCATCATGTACATGCACAATGTCGTTCAATAATCAATACTCCAACACCAATAACACCGAAGCCTTTCCCGACATATTATCATCAAATTAAAGACAAAACATGCAACACCCAAAAAATTGGTCAGCCAGACAAGATACACAAACCTTGATAGTATCAATGAAATTCTTATTGAGCTGAAATAGATCTGGTCGAAACAAAACCAAGTATTTCAAATTTAACGTTATATCTTTTTCAGAGAAAAAGATTTGGCATGTACACCATGTGATCTTTCTCATTGAATATTTCTATTTGATATTACACAACATTAAGTGTGTGCTAGTGAGGACATTTTATTGAACTCTAGATGATTCCTTGAAAATACAGATCCAAGATAAAATGCATAAATCTTCACACATGACTATTTCTTCCTCTTCGTGATTGAAAGCTCTTCCGGCCAACCCATAATCCTAATGTGATGGATGTTCCGACCTCTCTGCACGCTGGCAGGTTGGACGACAATGTCGGCCGAGCACTTACATCCAAAACTACCTGCTTCATGCTTCCGAAGATCCTCTCCATGGCACCGGTAGCCTGGTCAAATCTTGCTCGAATCTTCCCGAACCAGTGATTTTGTAGCTTGACGCGACGATGCATTTTAAACAATCTACAAAATCATTTGTTACACCCCAGCAGGCATCCTTTCAACGAATCGTCCGCCTGCTGACATTTCCAAAAGGAGTGAGACCATAACAACAAAGAGAACTCTTTCTAGAAATCAAGCAAGAGAAAGAAGAAGCTCCTGCTAAAACGTATGGAGCTGATTGGAATTGAACTATACAAAATTAGAGCGGCTATACATTCTTCATTCATGAGATCATGCCAAAAACAAAGTATACCTCAAAACTGTCCATCGCTGACACCTAACCAAAGTGCCCCTCACCTGTCGGCTGGTGTCAGCACAACCACTCGACACTGCTCCACAGCTACAGAGCCATGAAGACGTCGCGACATGGGTGGAGCAAGGCCTGCGCAGCGGACACGGCGGTGTTGCTGCTCCGACTGCCGCTTGAAGCAACGAGACATGGCACCGCCGTCGTCCAGAAGGGTCATCTGTTGGCTGCTCGTCGCGCTCACCCGGCGGTCCACCTCACACTGATCGACCTCGGCATCACAAGGTGATGGCGAGCAGTGGCGCGTGGCCGCGGTCGACCTCTGGCGGTGACTCGAAAATCTCAGTGAGCGGCTCGCAGCACTTGTGGGGATCCGGCGAGGGCCACGGTGAGGGTGGGTGGGGATCCAGCGAGGGCGGCGGCGGTGGGTGGGGATCTGGCGGCGCGACGGCGGTGGGTGGAGATCCGGCGAGGGCGGCGGCGGCCTGTGGTCGCCGGTGAGGAGGGGAAAAGTGACAGGCGGGCATCCTTGGCTGTCTCCGGTCTACGGGACACGGACACGGGTCGCTAAATCCGCGTCTATTCCGCTGCTCCCATGGTGGCCGGCGCTGGTCCTCGGGCGGCTGGCGTTGCTCCCACGGGTGGCCGTCGCTGCTCCCTCGGGCGGTCGGCGCTGCTCCCTCGGGCGGCCGGCCTTGCTCCCACGGGTGGCCGACGCTGTGGACCTCGATGCTCCAATCGTCCGCCGGTGGAGCTCAGCGGCGGACGGCTTGTAGCAGCAGCAACGGTCGCGGAGACGGCGACGGGCGCGCCTCAGCGAAACAAGCTGCAGCCACCGGTGGACGAGGTCGCCGCCCTCGCCCTGCTCGAGCTCAGGAGTGGTCGGAGTACGAGGAGGCGGCGCCGCCCTGGGCGCGTCGGGATCCCATGGTCTGTGGCCGGGTCATGGCGGACGACTGTGCCGGCGACTGCTCGTTGCCGGGAAGACGATTGCGTGAGGATTTCGTCTCCAGGCTGGGACAGGGAAAAAACAGAGGGGGAATTGGAGAGAGACGAGCGGTCGTGGGTGGGCCCCCTAGGAACGTGTGTCGTTAGCAGAAGGCGGAGGATGCCAGCGCCTGAATCCCCACGAGCGGATTTCCGGGATGTCGCGACGAAAGTTTTGACGGAACACCGTAGAGGTGGAAAACGGAACACCTTCGTTCTTTTTAAGTAGTAGAGATTACAGGTAAGCAATCAACATTGGGAGTTACTGTTTGAGCCAAAGATATAGTACCTAAAAACTACTGGTAGGAAATCACTAAAAAATTAAAGTGTTCTTTTTGTACCTAAAAACTATTAGTAAATTATTTCTTATGTTGTACCGAAAAACTACCTAAAAGGTCGAAGACAAAATATTTATAAAATGATGTTATAAAAATTACCGTCAAAGAATTGCGAATCAACACTGAAGAATCACCGGTTAGGAACAACCGCCATGAAATTACTGCGTAAGCTAGAGATTTGCATCGGAAAATGGTAAGCTAGAGATTTACATCAAAAAAATTAATGGTAGAAAATCACCGATAAAAATATTGTAGCACGTTTATGTTCTATTAATAAACTACTATTAAAAATTGACAAAAATTTTATTAGAATATGCGTTGTTTTGATCGTTGGATCAAAATCCAAGGATATAGACACTATATGGTACTGTTCATAGATGCTTTACTGCAGTATATGATGTAGTGAGTAATAGACTGTTTATCAGTATTCTTTTAGCTGTCGGATCAAAATCTAAAGGCCCATACACTGCTAAGCACTGTTGATGCAAACACTACTGTTCACATGAAGAGTGCATAACAACGTGGTGCTCTGAGAGAACACTATATCTGTTAGCCATTATATATGTACTAGGAAATTTGCCGCGGCGGCACGCCGCGCCCGTGGTGTTATTTTTAGTAGTTTATTATTTATTTAGAGCGTTTTTGTTGACGCCCCATTGAAAAGTATTATCAGATAGTTATAGCCAAAATTACCGGGGGAGTGAATTATACGGGTTGACGTATTTACTTATTTGGAGTGTTCTTTTTTGAGCCTCCGCGTACTTATCTTTTAAAAATTGAAGCTTAAAACAAAAGTCTTCTCGAAGTTATCGTAGGAGAATCCTGATATTTTTTTGAGTGCGTATTTTGACCAATTTCATATCTAGCTTTTAACTGGTGAAGCCCAAACGAAAATTTCGTGCTTGTTATGCCAATCTTATAGTAGAAATAGTTAGTGTTTAGAATTTGTTTTGTGGTTGTCGCATATTTACCATTTAAATGGTGAAGGTTAAAAGAAAAGTCATCTCAAAGTAATTGCAGGAAAACTTATACTGAAGTTACCATTGAATAGTTGTGTGCGAAGTTATGTTAAATACTTACCGCACTTGTACCGATAGAAAAATAATATTAATAAATTGCCATCAAGAAATTGCGCACCGTTGAAAACTTACTGTTAGATAACTACCGCTAAAATTATTGTTGGATAATTACTGTAATTAGTTTATTTATTATTGGGGTTTGAAAATTTTGTCGAAGAATTAAGTTAGTATGAAATTATCGACACTTACTTCCGATTGGAAGGAGTACTACATAAGAAGGCAGTTACTGTTGAAGAGTTGTGAGGAAAATTCATGTCAAGCAATTACCGCTCTAAGTTCAAGGAAATAATTACCACTCTTGTGCCGATGGAAAAATAACGTTGATAAATTACCGTAAAAAAATTGCGCACCGTTGAAAAAACTATTACGTAATTATCGTCAAAATTATTGCAGGTGAATTATAGTAGGGATTAAATAATTTTGTCAAGAAAATATTCATGCAGCATTGAAGAAATACTGGTAAAAAAATTGGCTTCAAAGAATTAAGAGTCGTTGAAAAATTACTGCGGTTGAATAGGTATGTAGGAAACTCTCATGAGAGAAGAATTGCAGTTGAAAATAACTATTAGATAGTTACCATTGGAATTACTGCCGGAATGAATTACACTTGGGGTTAAAAATTCAAATTTACTGCAAGAATTGATTATCAAAAATTATTGTTAGGTAGTTATCATCGAAATTACTATTGGATCGAATTAGTGTTAAAAAATTTATAAGAAAAATTTATAACAAAAAATTATAACACAAACTACAACAGTTCACTATTTGTCGATATTGTTTATCGGGTGTATTGTATCAAAGAAAGAAAGATAGTGGACAACTTTGCATCGCTTTGACCACATACTTTAAGAACCATCTAGATATCCAGATTGCACTTAATTAAATTATAGATGCTACGGTAGCGTGAGTACTGTAGATGGGTACTGTAGGTGCACATCTACAGTGCAATAGCTGACGTGGCACAGCTGATGGAGGTATAAAACCTTTGAAGAATTACATATCCTCGAATTATTAGTCGTCCACTGGGAAAATATTAGTAAACGTATAAAAATTACTACTGAAAAATTACTGTTGAAGTTGAATATTTTTATCGATAAATTACTTTCGGAGGAAAAATTAGATGCCTAACGACTCTCGACAAACTACTATAAAATAGCTAAAGATAGCTTGCGGTAAAAAATTCACCAAAGTTATTTATGTACCGATAAATTACTACCACTATACTCGCAAAAGCTGGAAAGTAAAAATTACTGTTGAAGCTGAATATTTTTATCGATAAATTATTTTCAGAGGAAAAATTAGATGCCTAACGACTCTCGACAAACTACTATAAAATAGCTAAAGATAGCTTGCGGTAAAAAAATCACCAAAGTTATTTATGTACCGATAAATTACTACCACTATACTCGCAAAAGCTGGAAAAAATACTAATAATAAATCACATGGAAATACTGTTCATGCCGGGGTACTGTTCACACCGACTGCTGTTCATGTCAAGGTACTGTTCACGTCGAGAACAGTGTTTTGATGATGTGGCAGGCTGGTAGAGCTTCATGGCTGGGCTGTTCATGCCGGGTACTGTTCGCGCGACTACTGTTCACGGTGGTACTGTTCATGTCGGTGCTGTTCCTACGCACCTGCTGTTCACGTGGGTACTGCTCGTACCGGGTACTGTTCATGCGCACTTACTGTTCACGTGGACAGTGTTTGATGACGTGGCAGGGCTGGTAGAGCGCTAAATCCTTCCACCTTTATATATGTATATCTATGTAATGTATGTATGTATAGATAGATTCATTGTGCTAACGAAGAGAGTAAACTTTCATATTGCTAAACAAAGGGGAAATCTAACCCATGAGGCTTTGTTTGGTTAGCCCCGACCCCGGGGGGACACAAACTAATCCTTCCTGACCCGCGTGGGTTAGTCAGATCTGAATTTAACCCCGGCCCATTTGAAACTGTGCGTTCGGTTAGCCTCGACACGAAACGCACCCCGGCCAGATCCCTCCCAACCCCGTTCGTTCCGCCATGGGTTCTACCATCGCCTGCCGAGTCGTGGAACAAATCCCGAGCGGTGAGCAGTTGTGTATCGCGGGAGGCCACGGGCCCACGGCTGATTAAAACCCTCGGGGAGGGGGGAAGAGTGACATAGAGAATCAACTGTAATCCCGTCTGGGTTAAAACCTCCTGGGGAATCAAACTTATGGAACCGAACAGGGCCTGAACCAGGTTCCTACCAGGAAAAGAACACAATAAATATATAAGGACTTATGTACTTTTGCCTTAGCCGCAAAACCATGTAATGTAAAGAGTACCCTACCTACCAGCCAGTGGCGGAGGACAAATTTTTTTTGAGATAGGGCAAACTCTAAATCATAAAACACTGATGCAAAAAAATCAAAGTTGTCTACATACATACATATTTTGATCCGAGAAATAACTAGTTGTGTTATCTTGCATCTTTGAGATGCGCCCTGGTCCCTCGCTAGACAAAAAAGAAAATTAGGAAAACCTAGCTCTTTCTTAAAATGTTTTGTTGCATTTTGGCCGAACATTCATTTGCGTGTGTATCACTGTTCACTGGAGATAGGCTCTGCGAGCCTGCGTGCATCTACTGAAAGTTTACGGCTGCACCGGCTAAAAAAGATATAACTTGTCGTAGGGTTATCTTTTGTTCAAGCTGTACCATGCCAACGCTCATCTAACTAAACCTAAAGAGGCCTAATAGGCAGCCCACCTCTTCACATCACCTTTCTTCTCCAAACGCGCTGGAACAGATGAACTGGCCACATAACGAACTTGAATAAACTCGATCTGCTCTAGATCTTGGCGATGCATGATTAGACTTGAAATTTTTGGCAAAAATCAAGGTAGAGCAGCCGCCCTACCTCGCCCTAAGGGGTCCTCCCCCTCTGCTACCAGCACATTATTAGAGCCTGGTGAGTACCCTACCAGCAATTCAACATGTTATTAAAGCCTACTAATGAAGAATTCTTTCAATGTTGTTATCCGAGGGCAAAGCTCACAATATAAGGACCTAATTTTGTTCTACCCTATTGTAACAACTCCAACCTCCCTTGACATATTATTGTCCTCTACATATCGTAAATATTGTCGTGAAATGCTCTTCGTTTGAATCCTTGAGCCTGCTGGAAAAAGGCAATGGCTCGGACGAAAGCCATGCCCAGTTTGTCCAGTGTCGATGATGATGAGCCATTGGGCATCATTCTCCTCCTTCGAGGTGCCTTTTTGTGAGCCTCATCTTTTCCCCCATCATGGTTGGTCATCTCTAGGTGAACACCTTGACGCTTTGATGGGTCAAGCAACATCGTCACTTTGGTGTCGTGACCTTCCTGGATACCACGATTTGCATCATTCTCTGGTTTCTCATTGCATGGTTACCATGTTGCTAGAGGCTCCACCTATGTAGTAGGTGGGGATTCTGGTGTTATCTGTTCGCGATCCTCCAATCTTCAATGATCAAGATGAAGACCTCAAGGCATCGAATTGTCATATGTTAGCTTGTTGTAGTCATGCTCTTTTTTTTGGTTGCCGCTTCTATCTGCTATGTGTTTGTACTGTTAGCTGTCAACTCCAATGACATGGGTGGTTGTAACCTGGTTGTATAACTCCTGGTGAGCTGATGGATTCGTTAATTCAAAGTCGAACTCATTTTAAGCCTTTCATCTAAAAAAATTCCTTGAACCCTCGCATGGCCAAAAAGGCCCAGAGCCAGTGCGGTATGCCTATAGTCTGGCAACAAGACAATATCAAAGGCTTTTGCATATGGAGGTGAGCCCCTAAATCCTTGCATCTATGGTCAGAGATATGTCGCCTCCCTCCTATTATGTTCCTTTCGCCTATGGATCTCAAATCCTAGCAAATGGGCATCAAAACCATGGTAATTCATGGTTGATCCATCTGTTTTTGGTGACAATGATGGTGGTTCATCCGCAACCTACGTTCCAACTACTATTTACTTTTCGACTATATTCAGGTGGTGCACATGCAGAAAACAGGCTGGTGAGAGCCAGAGTAGCGGAGTCAAGTTTGGGGGTAGCAGGCAAGGTTGGGGATGCCTCACTAATATGGATCCATTGAGGACTACGGATGACAACGAGGTGCTTTGGTAAGGGAGAGTGCATGGGTAGGTTGCGACTGCAGCTAGACGAGTCATCTACTAGAAACCTAATTGGGACTCCCAACATGGAGTGATGTAGAGATTTTTCCTTTCGACAATGAAGCTTAGTTTAATATGGAATATGATATGAAGGTATGTACTATTACATAAAAAAACTATAAATAAAACTAAAGTCTATTCGTGTAATCATCAATACAAAAGTAGTTTGACTTAGACTTCCGCTAGGCAAGTTAGAAAACTCCGCATCCAGGCGTGCATGGCCTAATACTCGCCCTTGACGTACGCATAAAGAGTACACCAAAAAAATAGGTTCTTAGTTCGAAGCATAGACCTAAATAGGATGACTAAAATTGGTCTCTATGGTTATGGGAAGACATATAAACATATGTCTTTTTATCCTTAGTGAGGTGGTTCGAGAAACTACCAACAAGCACAATTGTTTTTACTTCTTCTATCACTGAACTAATCACACCCATCAACTAGCTCAATGTAATGCACAACATCCTTACTTATCTTCTATCCACTAGACTGATTGGTACAAGCATCAAGAACAGAGCAACAATATACATCCATCAATATTTGTAATGAAACCTAACAAGGTGTTGCGTATCATAAACAAGGATTCACCATAAATGTTACCATAATCATGTAGGGCAACTTATATGAGCATTAGCCATTGAAGCATACACAAAACTTTGATCAACCTTGAAAGGATCATCACGGGCGACTAGAGGGGGTGAATAGGCGCTAAGACAATTTTTAGTCTTTTTCAATTTTATGGCTTGACACAAAGTAAATTTACTAGATGTGCAACTAGGTAAATTTCCTACAAGTGACAAGCAAACTAGTAAAAAGATACAATTAAGGGGACTTATATGGCGGCCATCCCTACTTCTTCACCATCACTTGCATCATCACTGGAGAGATATTCTTCTTGAGTTGTCAAGGCCCTCTGAGGAATGGTTCTCTTCTTGTCGGAGTCCCTTGGAGGGTATGACTTGGGATTCATCTCCTTGCGGACAAGTCTTCCATTGTGATCCTCCACTCTCTCATATGGGCAATCGGTGATGAAGTGCTTTTGGTTTCCACAATTATAGCACGTCCTCACTCTATTTGGTCTTTGGCTTGGAAGGACTAGTTGACTCCCACTTCTTCATGAAAGATCTTTGAGCTAGGGCATCCTCGGGACTTCCTTCCACTATTTCTTCTTCTATATCCACACTATCCTCTTCATGCCTTGGCCTTCAATGCAAGGTTTGGAGCTCGAACACCACGGGCACAAGCAAGAGCATCATCCGCATTCTTCTCGGCAATCCTTCTAGCAACAATCTCTTGTAAGATATCATGTGCGGTCATCTTCCGATAGTTTGCATATCCCTTGATTGAGTTCATTGTATCCTTCATGAAGGGCAAAATGGCTTGAACAAACTTTCTCTTCATCCATCTCCAATCACATTGAGTAGAATCAAGGTCGGTAAGCTTCACTTGAAGAGCCGAGAGGCGCCTATGGAGTTCTTGAGGATCTTCACCATCATGCATGGCAAAGTTATTCGCCTCATTGTTTGCCTCATCGAACTTGGATTCTTGAATGCTTGCGTTCCCAATAAAGAGCTCCGTGAGAGCATCCCATGCTTCCTTGGCGGATGTGATGGATCGATGATACGTCTCAAACGTATCTATAATTTTTGATGCTCCATGCTTGTTTTTACACCATTTGCTTATTGTTCGGTTACACTTCGTGGCATTTTTATGCATTTTCCGGAACTAACCTATTAACAAGATGCCACAGTGCCAGTTCCCTATTTTCTGCTGTTTTTGTGTTTCAGAAAAGTTACACAGGAAATATTCTCAAGAATTGGACGAAACAAAAGCCGAACATCCAGATATTTAACAAAGCTTCCAGAAGACCAAAGAGGAGACGGAGAAGAGCCAGAGGCTGGCCTCACCACCAGGGGGCACGACCCAGGCCTTGGCCGCGCCGCCCTATGGTGAGGGCCACCTGGTCCACTTCTGACGCTGCCCCTTGATACGTCTCAAACGTATCTATAATTTTTGATGCTCCATGCTTGTTTTTACACCATTTGCATATTGTTTCGTTACACTTAGTGGCACTTTTATGCATTTTACGGAACTAACCTATTAACAAGCGCCACAGTGCCAGTTTCCTGTTTTCTGCTGTTTTTGTGTTTCAGAAGTGATACACAGGAAATATTCTCGGAATTGGACGAAACAAGTTCCTGAAGTCTTATTTTTCCCGGAAGCTTCCAGACATCCGAAGGAGAGACGGAGAGGGGCCACCAGGGCCCCACACACAGGGCCGGCGCGGCCTGGCCCCTGGCCACGCCACCCCTGTGTGAGGGAGCCTGGCTCCACCTCTGACATCGCCCCTTCGCCTATAAAGACCCCCCGACGAGAAAAACCTAAGGACCCGATCAGTTTTCCAGAACACATCGCGATCCGCCGCCGCCGTCGACCCGAAGATCGGGAGGGTCCAGAAGCTCTTCCCGGCACCCTGCCGGAGAGGGGAATCGCCACCGGAGGTCTTCTTCATCGCCATGCTTGCCTCCGGAGCGATGAGTGAGTAGTCTACCTTGGACTATGGGTCCATAGCAGTAGCTAGATGGTTGTCTTCTCCACCATGTGCTTCATGTTTAGATCTCATGAGCTGCCCTACATGATTGAGATCACCGTTATGTAATTCTATGATGTTGGTTTGTTGGGATCCGATGAATATTGGTGTTTATGATTAAGTTGCTGTACTGAATTATATCTTTTGTTATCTCTATGTTGTTTATGATCTTGCATGCTCTCCGTTTTTAGTAGCTATCTTGGCCGAGTAGTTGCTAGTGACTCCAAGAGGGGGTATTTATGCTCGATAGTAGGTTCATGTCTCTATTTCACCTGGGGGAGTGACAGAAACCTCTAAGGTGGTAGATGTGCTGTTGCTACTAGGGAGAAAACAACATTCATATGCTCAAGGGCATATGCTTTGTTTACATTACACACTTTGCTTAATGCAATTATCTGTTGTTCGCAACTTAATACTTTTGGGGTGTTCGGATTGATATCCCCGAGGGTGGATTATTAGTCATAGATGCAGTTGGATGGCGGTCTATGTATTTTGTTGTAATGCCCAGAGTAAATCTCATAGTGATCTTCTTGACATATCACGTTTATCTTTATTCTATCAATTGCCCAACTGTAATTTGTTTACCCAACATGTTATTTTATCTATGGAGAGACACCACTAGTGAACTGTGGACCCCGGTCCTATTTTAATCATATTGCAATCACCTGTTTACTTTTCTCGCACTGTTTACTTTACTCGCATACTATTACTGTTTTCCACTCGATACACTCATAACCTTTGTTTCAAGCAAACCGGTGAGATTGACAACCTCATCGTAAGTTGGGAGCAAAGTATTTGTTTGTGTGTGTGCAGGTTCCACGTTGCAGCTAGCAAGCAAAGCTTGGACGAGGCGCCATATATAAATTGTCCGCTGCTGTCGCAAACTAGCAAGCATCACCTTCAGCTGTCATTTGTCTGCTTTTCTCCTGATCGATAAACCTTGGTTTCTTACTGAGGGAAAACGAGCTACTATACTCATCATACCTTCCTCTTGGGGTTCCCAACGGGCTGGTCATTTACCACGCATCAAGCTCTTTTTCTGGCGCCGTTGCCGGGGAAAAGTGGAAGACTTCTGTGAGGGGAGTTCTTGCACACACATTCTTTACTTTGTTATTGTTTTGCTTTACTTTATTTATTTTACCTGCATTGCTTTTTTATCAAAAACCCAAAAAAATTAGAATCCTTGGTAGTTGTTTTTACTTGTTTACTTTCGTTTTGCTGAAATGGCCAATCCTGAAAACACTAAGTTGTGTGACTTTACTAGCACAAACAATGGTGATTTTATCTGCACTCCTATTGCACCACCTGCTACTGCTGCAAACTTTTATGAGATTAAGCCTGCTTTATTGAACCTTGTTATGAAAGAGCAATTTTCTGGTGCTAGTACTGAAGATGCTGCAGCTCATCTCAACAATTTTGTTGAGCTATGTGAGATGCAGAAATATAAAGATGTTGATAGTGATATTATTAAGCTCAAGTTGTTTCCTTTTTCTTTTAGAGGAAAGGCTAAAGATTGGTTGCTGTCTTTGACTAAGAATAGTATTGATTCATGGGCTAAGTGTAAGGATGCTTTTATTGGTAGATACTATCCTCCTGCTAAGATTATAGCTTTGCGCAGCAATATAATGAAGTTTACTCAGTTTGATAATGAACATGTTGCTCAGGCTTGGGAAAGAATGAAATCTATGATAAAGAATTGCCCCACTCATGGACTGACTACTTGGATGATTATCCAAACTTTTTATGCAGGACTGAATTTTTCTTCAAGGAACCTACTTGATTCAGCTGCTGGAGGCACTTTTATGACCCTTACCTTGGGCGCCGCATCAAAGTTACTCGACAACATGATGGTAAATTATTCCGAATGGCACACCGAGAGAGCTCCACAAGGTAAGAAGGTAAATTCTGTTGAGGAAACTTCTTCCTTGAATGATAAGATTGATACCATTATGGCTATGCTTGCTAATGATAGGACTCATGTTGATCCTAATAATGTTCCTTTGGCCTCTTTGGTTGCTCAAGAAGAGCATGTTGATGTGAATTTCATTAGAAACAATAATTTTAACAACAATGCTTATAGGAACAATTTTGCTAGTAACAATTATAGGCCATATCCTTCTACCAATGGTAATGGTTATGGTAATTCTTATGGTAACTCCTACAACAACACTAGGGCCGCGCCCTCCGAGCTTGAGGTAATGCTCAAGGACTTCATCGGTAAGCAAACTGCTTTTAATAAGTCTGTTGAGGAAAAATTAGGCAAAATTGATATTCTTGCTTCCAAGGTTGATAGCCTTGCTCATGATGTTGAACTTCTGAAATTAAAAGTGTTTCCTAATGATGTGAAAGTGAGCAATGTTGTTACTACCGCTAATGCTATCCAAGTTGGAATTGATGAAAATATTAGATTGTTAGCGGAATTGCATGCCAGGTGGGAAAGAGAAGATGAGATGGCTAGAGAGATGAAGGTATGTACCATTACTACCTATAATGATGTTACTCCTACTGGTACCAATCCTCTCACTTTGATTGGTGTAGAGAAAACTCCCACTCCTTGTGTTAAAAAGCCTAAAACTGCCAAAACTTTTTCTCAAAAGAGTGCTGAAATTTTTCGGAGTGTGGGAGATGATAGCTCTACTTCTTTTAATGATTTTGATGTTGATGGCTGCAATATATCTGAAGTTATTTTGTTCTTGCAAAAGCTTGCTTTGACTCCCAATGCTAGTTCTTTGAATATTGCTTTTACTAAGCATATTACCAATGCTCTCATGAAAATTAGGGATGAAAAGTTGAAGCAAAAAGCCTCTGTTCCCAAGAAGTTAGAAGATGGTTGGGAACCCATCATTGATATGCATGTTAATGGTTATGATTGCCATGCTTTATGTGATCTAGGTGCTAGTATTTCTATCATGCCTAGAAAGATTTATGACATGCTTGATTTACCACCGCTTGAAAAGTGTTATTTTGATGTTCCTATTGCTGATGTTGCTAAGAAGAAACCTTTGGGAAGGATTAATGATGTTCTTATTGTGGTTAACAATAACCTTGTTCCTGTTGATTTTCTTGTTATGGACGTTGAATGCCATGCTTCATGTCCTATTATTTTGGGAAGACCCTTTCTTCGAACTGTAGGTGCCATCATTGATATGAGGGAAGGCACTATCAAATATCAATTTCCACTAAAGAAAGGTATGGAACACTTCCCTAGGAAAAGAAAGAAATTACTTTTTGACTCTATTCTTAGAGCAAATTATGAGCTTGATGCTTCATCACTTGATGTTACTTGATTCGCAATTTTCTGCGCCTAGCTCAAAGGCGTTAAAGAAAAGCACTCTTGGGAGATAACCCAATGTTTTCTTTTCAGTACTTTTTCTTTTATTTGAGTCTTGGAAGTCATTACTACTATAATGACCGCTCCTTATCTTGTTTATTTCGTTTTTGTGCCAAGAGAAGCCTCTAATTTGAGCGAGGTAAAGATTTGGGGTTATTGCTGCCTTAAACTGTTTTCGGTGCTGCACCGTAAAAATTCGTATAAATTCTCTGTTTATCTTTTGGACCTGCGATTTCTTGTGCATATGCCCCAGGTTATATCCAAACTTTTCTTAGTTGAACACTTTTTGATTTGAGCAACAGAAAATCCTTCAAAAATTCGTCCTTTGTCAGCTGTTCAGTTTTGACAGATTTCTGCCAATATTTGTTTTTGCCACTTTATCGCTTTCTTTTGAGTTCTTTTTGATCATGGAACTCTTGTGGAAGTTGCTACAGTAGTATATACTTTATATGTGGTGGTTTTGGGTTGAAACCTGAAGCTAAAAGAGGTTGAATATATTTTATGCTTACACTAATGTTGCTAATAGAATTGTGTTTAGTTTTGTATGAAGGAAGTTTTCAAGTGTAGGGATTGGAGAATGATGAGATGAGTTGAAGAATGGACAAAAGCTCAAGCTTGGGGATGCCCATGCATCACCCCAAGAAATATCCAAGAAGTACAAGCGTCAAAGCTTGGGGATGCCCCCGAGGCACCCCTTCTTCATCGGCAAAAATCAGGTCACCTTTCAAGACACTATATTTTTATTGCTTCATGCACTATGTGTTTTTCTTGGAGCGTCAGTTGTTTTAGTTTTATTAGTTGGTTTAGTTTGTTTGTTTGCTGCAATAAATGGTTGGACCCCAACAAATTCCCTTTGGAGGAGATGTACTCGTTTTCATTTGCAAGGAACGCTCTAGTTTTCACTCTTATTAAAAATCAAGCGTTCTACTTTTTCTGCTACTGCTTTTGGTTTTCGTTTTTGCCTTGATTTGCGTTCAGATCTTGTCATATCTTTTCATCAAGGTGTATTTTTGCCTCTGATCTTTATTGGTTTTCATCAAAAGAGGTATTTGTAAAAATTTCAAATGGTGTTGGAAAAGAGAAAAAGCTTTGTGCAAAATAGTGGTACAAGAAGGAGCTTGTGTAGACTGCGGCTTAGGCTTTTTCATGTCATGCTTGATGTCTTTTTGATAGTATGCTTAGTGGTTTTGCTGTAGCATGACTTGTCTCAAATAACTGAGATTGCTTAATGAGCCTTTGAAAAAAATCATGCGTTGTTTTTATTGTATGGAAGCATTATTTTGGTTTTCTCCTTGATGCTTTATTTGGGTTGACTTGGTGCATGCTCACACATGTTAGACTCTTACAAAGTCGCCATTAGCCTTCATAATCATTTAGTTTTTGACTTTTGATGCCATCTTATGCTTCTTTTAATGTCGCTTTGTCGCTTTGCATGATTATGGCCATTATTGCTCTCTTAGTTGGTCGCTCCCAGTCTTTTGCTAGCCCTCACCTTGTACTGAGTATGAGCTCTACTCGTGCATCCAACTCCTAAAAGCCAAAGTTTTCCAAAGTGTCCACCATACATACCTACTAGCAATTTGCTATTCCAAGTAAATTTGACTTGCTTTTATATTCTCTTCAAATTAAACTCTTACCAGTGTTATGCGAAATTCGGTCAGTAAAGCTCTCACGAACCGGAAGGCACACTTTACTTTTTCCTGTTCTAAAAATTTGACATTGTGGTCTCTTATGTTGAGTTGTTATGCTTGCAAGTTGTAAGTTGGATTCTAGCCCAGCCATGCTGTCATGGGGCAAGCTTTCAACATTGCACTTCTTATTTGAGTTGATATCGTGATCTTTTGTTTATGGATGCCCGCGGTGTGAAATGAGTTGGGAATCTTGTGAGGATCATGGAGTTTTTATATGTGTTAGGGAAACGCCGGGCCACCAATCTAAGCCATGCATAATTCATGGTGGAAATTTGCAGCATACCCATGGTGAACATTCGACGACGCATCTCATAATAAAAAGCTAAACAATATAGCAAATAAAAGAGATGTCGAGGTGTTCATTGTCTGCTTGTCCTGTCATTTTGGTGTGGGCTTGTTCCATGTCATCGGGCACGGAGGTACCCCATTGGCGGTTCTCAATGATACACATATATTTACAATGACAAGAGCCTTGCTTGGGACTCTAAGTAAAGTAGCATGAGGTTTGGGTACTCGTATTCACGGGGCACGAGGTCTTCAACTTATGATTTGTCAAGCATATGCATCATAATTGTTCTCGCATTAACTTTAACCATTCAAGATGCTTATGATGGGGGCAATGAGAGCTCAAAGCCGGTAAGTACCATAATTTTTGAAGGTTATAAAACTTGCAATCACTGCTTCCCTCTATGAAGGGCCTTTCTTCTACTTTTATGTTGAGTCACCACCTTCTTTCTTTATGCACCATTAAGAGAGCATAGTTGTCATTCTTAGTGTGATATGCATTGTCCCAAAGTTCATTGATTGATTCATGATGATTGGTTTCACTTGTTCTTAAATTATTTGTATCTAGTCGCCCTCTTAAACCTTGAGGTGTCCTATGCATTTATGTTTTGCTCTCTTTGAAGGACAAGCTGAAAACCACTTGTATGTTTTTCCTTATGATTTGAACACACGTTTGACTTTCATTGTTTCATTATCATGATCTTTTGTTTGTGTTCATTTGCATGTTTACAACATGGTTGCTAAGTTCTTATTGTCATGATTATATCTTTCATGCCCATGTTTTAAGTTCTATTGATCCCAGCTCACCAATGCTTACATATATGATCAAGATTGTGTAGGTGCATGTCACCTCAAAAATTATTCTTTTGTTATCACTTACCTACTCGAGGACGAGCAGGAGTTAAGCTTGGGGATGCTTGATACGTCTCAAACGTATCTATAATTTTTGATGCTCCATGCTTGTTTTTACACCATTTGCCTATTGTTTCGTTACACTTAGTGGCACTTTTATGCATTTTCCGGAACTAACCTATTAACAAGCGCCACAGTGCCAGTTTCCTGTTTTCTGCTGTTTTTGTGTTTCAGAAGTGATACACAGGAAATATTCTCAGAATTGGACGAAACAAGTTCCTGAAGTCTTATTTTTCCCGGAAGCTTCCAAACATCCGAAGGAGAGACGGAGAGGGGCCACCAGGGCCCCACACACAGGGCCGGCGCGGCCGGGCCCCTGGCCGCGCCACCCCTGTGTGAGGGAGCCTGGCTCCACCTCTGACATCGCCCCTTCGCCTATAAAGACCCCCCGACGAGAAAAACCTAAGGACCCGATCAGTTTTCCAGAACACATCGCGATCCGCCGCCGCCATCGACCCGAAGATCGGGAGGGTCCAGAAGCTCTTCCCGGCACCCTGCCGGAGAGGGGAATCGCCACCGGAGGTCTTCTTCATCGCCATGCTTGCCTCCGGAGCGATGAGTGAGTAGTCTACCTTGGACTATGGGTCCATAGCAGTAGCTAGATGGTTGTCTTCTCCACCATGTGCTTCATGTTTAGATCTCATGAGCTGCCCTACATGATTGAGATCACCGTTATGTAATTCTATGATGTTGGTTTGTTGGGATCCGATGAATATTGGTGTTTATGATTAAGTTGCTGTACTGAATTATATCTTTTGTTATCTCTATGTTGTTTATGATCTTGCATGCTCTCCGTTGTTAGTAGCTATCTTGGCCGAGTAGTTGCTAGTGACTCCAAGAGGGGGTATTTATGCTCGATAGTGGGTTCATGTCTCTATTTCACCTGGGGGAGTGACAGAAACCTCTAAGGTGGTAGATGTGTTGTTGCTACTAGGGAGAAAACAACATTCATATGCTCAAGGGCATATGCTTTGTTTACATTACACACTTTGCTTAATGCAATTATCTGTTGTTTGCAACTTAATACTTTTGGGGTGTTCGGATTGATATCCCCGAGGGTGGATTATTAGTCATAGATGCAGTTGGATGGCGGTCTATGTATTTTGTTGTAATGCCCAGAGTAAATCTCATAGTGATCTTCTTGACATATCACGTTTATCTTTATTCTATCAATTGCCCAACTGTAATTTGTTTACCCAGCATGTTATTTTATCTATGGAGAGACACCACTAGTGAACTGTGGACCCCGGTCCTATTTTAATCATATTGCAATCACCTGTTTACTTTTCTCGCACTGTTTACTTTACTCACATACTATTACTGTTTTCCACTCGATACACTCATAACCTTTGTTTCAAGCAAACCGGTGAGATTGAGAACCTCATCGTAAGTTGGGAGCAAAGTATTTGTTTGTGTGTGTGCAGGTTCCATGTTGCAGCTAGCAAGCAAAGCTTGGACGAGGCGCCATATATAAATTGTCCGTTGCTGTCGCAAACTAGCAAGCATCACCTTCAGCTGTCATTTGTCTGCTTTTCTCCTGATCGATAAACCTTGGTTTCTTACTGAGGGAAAACGAGCTACTATACTCATCATACCTTCCTCTTGGGGTTCCCAACGGGCTAGTCATTTACCACGCATCACCCCTTCGCCTATAAAGACCCCCCGATAGGAAAAACCTAAATCCCCGATCAATTTTCCAGAAACACATCGTGATCCGCCACCGTCGTCGACCCGAGATCGGGAGGGTCCAGAAGCTCTTCCCGGCACCCTGCCGGAGATGGGAATTACCACCGGAGGTCTTCTTCATCGCCATGCTTGCCTCCGGCGCGATGAGTGAGTAGTCTACCTTGGACTATGGGTCCATAGCAGTAGCTAGATGGTTGTATTCTCCACCATGTGCTTCATGTTTAGATCTTGTGAGCTGCCTTACATGATCGAGATCACCGTTATGTAATTCTACATGTTGTGTTTGTTGGGATCCGATGAATATTGGTGTTATGATTAAGTTGATGTGTTGAATATTATCTTATGTTATCTCTATGTTGTTTATGATCTTGCATGCTCTCCGTTGTTAGTAGTTATCTTGGCCAAGTAGATACTAGTGACTCCAAGAGGGGGTATTTATGCTCGATAGTTGGGTTCATGCCTCTATTTAATCTGGGGGAGTGACAGAAACCTCTAAGGTTGTAGATGTGTTGTTGCCACTAGGGAGAAAACAACATTCTTATGTCCAAGGACATGTGCTTTGTTTACATTACACACTTTGCTTAATGCAGTTATCTGTTGTTCGCAACTTAATATTCATGGGGTCCTCAGATGATTCCCCGTGGATGGATTATTAGTCATAGATGCAGTTGGATGGTGGTCTATGTATTTTGTTGTAATGCCCAGAGTAAATCTCATAGTGATCCTCTTGACATATGCACGTTGTCTTTATTCTATCAATTGCCCAACTGTAATTTGTTTACCCAGCATGTTGTTATTTATCTTATGGAGAGACACCACTAGTGAACTGTGGACCCCAGTCCAATTTACTTTACATTGCTATCACCTGTTTACTTTACTCGCACTGTTTACTTTCTCGCATACTACTATTGCTTTCCACTAGATACGCTCATTCCTTTGTTTACAACAAACCCGTGAGATTGACAACCTCATCGTAAGTTGGGAGCAAAGTTCTTGGTTGTGTTGTGTGCAGGTTCCGCATTGCTACTAGTTGAAGACGCGCTAACAAGAATCTTTAACGGCGCCCTTGTTGGAGTGTCACTAAGCTAGCAAGCATCACCTTCTGGAGTTTGGCTTTTTCCTACTGGACTGACAAACCTTGGTTTCTTACTGAGGGAAAACTTGCCGCTATGCTCATCACACCTTCTCTTGGGGTTCCCAACTGGTTGGTCATTTACATCATCAACACCGATAAGTTTTCTGGCGCTAGCAAAACGTCAGCAAAACGCCAAGCAATCGAACAAACGTCTTGTCCTTCTCGGAGAGTGACATGTGGATGAGGTGCAAGACGGAAGCATTGAGTTGCTTGTCAATAAGCTCCCATGGTAGCAAATTGTTTAAGTCCTTGGAAGTTGGATTAAAGCTATGCTCAATGATTCTTCAAAGCTCAATAGAGACAAAGTTGATGTGCGAGCGCATGTTATCTTGCCAATTGGCAAAGATAGAAGCATCAAGTGGTGGCAGAGGCCCGCACGAGGCTAAGGACGTGTTCGGGACCACTCCTCTCCCCATACCACGCTCCCGGAGTGGCCGGAGCTACAACGTAATTAGCAGGAGCTGGTCAATTCGAGCTCCGCGCGCTCACTCGCAATTCCCGGAGCGAAATGGAGGGGAGAGTATCCAAACGGGCCCTAAGTGTGGCATTTGGAGGTGTCTCCCGGAGACATAACTTGTAGGATGTGGAATCTCCGAGTTATGTCCCCTAGATGTGTCCCCCTTCTTAGTGGTGTACTCATCACCCTAAACTTCACCCACCTTCTCCGGATCATCCTCGATAGGTTTCTCCTTGTTCAAGAGATCTCCCTCGTCCGAGGTGTCAACCGGAGCCGGTGGAGTGGCACTAGACGTACCACTAGTGAGGGCTTCAAGCTTAGCCTTTGCATTTCTTCCATCATGGCCACCATTCGGGTCATGAGGTCATTAAAACCCGCCTTAGTAACGGGAGTGTCCTCGTCGCCCATAATATTTTAGGCGGTAAAGCCCAATCAAAGAGCCCTTGCTCTGATACGAATTGAAAGGATCGTTACAGGGGACTAGAGGGGGTTGAATAGGCGCTAAGACAATTTTTAGTCTTTTTCAATTTTATTGCTTGACACAAAGTAAATTCACTAGATGTGCAACTAGGTGAATTTCCTACAAGTGACAAGCAAGCTAGTAAACAAGATACAAGTAAGGGAACAAAATAACCGAGGAGTGGAGACCGGAGACACAAGGATGTATTCCCATAGTTCCTTCCTTTTGAGGGGAAGTACATCTACATTGGAGAGGTGTGGTGAAACGGAGTCGACCTATGCCACAGAGGCTCACCTTGTTCTCCGGTGAGCAAGCCATGGAGGCTAGCTCGTTTCCACTAAGCGGTGGTATTGGGGGCACCAATGAAACCCTTACACGGAGCTTGGGACACACATCCACAACTGAATTGGAGGCTCCCAAGAATGCTACGGAGGCTGAAACACCACAAAGACAAGTCTATCAGACAACAACAACAACAACAATAACAACAACACCTAGTGTTTCCAAGGAACCACTAGGCACAAATTCCCCAAGCTAATGGAGAGGGAAATGAAATTCCTTCGGTGAAGATGTAGATCGGGATCTCCTCCCTCAATCCTCCAAAGATCAAGGGCTTTGGATGGTTGGAGGTGGAGATCTAGCAATTTGGGTGGCTCCAGACAGTGTCTTGTTCTTGAGTAGGACGAGCAGCTTGAGGAAGAAGAAGGAGAGGGGGTATTTATAGCCCCTCCCGAGATGTAGCCCTTGCTACATCGGGGGCCGGATTATCCGACCAGAAGTAGGGCGGATTATCCAGCCCTAGAAGAAATATCTGGCCAAATAAGCTGGCCTGGCTTCTGGGTGACGCCGAGCTGGGTCCTTAACGATTTTCCATGGAGGGCAGATTATCCGGCCCTGGATGGAATATCCGTCCAAATAATCCGGCCCGGCATTTGGGTGACACCGAGCTGGGTCCTTAGTCGATTTTTCGGAGGGGGCAGATTATTCGGCCTTGGATGAAATATCCGGCCAAATAATCCGACCCATCTTCTGGGTGACGCTGAGCTGAGTCCTTAGCCGTTTTCTTGGGGGGCGAATTATCCGGCCCTGGGAGGAAATCTCTGGCCAAATATCTGGCCCCCGTCTGAGTGACGCCAACCTAGGGATGATCTTTGAAAAGCTTTTTGGTGGTGATATTGCATTTGCTTCGAACAGAAATACCTGCAACACTTCAACACATGATTAAATCACTAATGTTGTTATCTAACACAAAAAAATAGAGATACAAAAAAATGCTCTTTCAATATCCCCCATTTTTTGTGTTAGATGACAACACTAGGATTTGCAAGAAAATCAAACTATACCAAGAAAAAAGTTTCAAGAACAAGAAAGAGCAAAGCTCCCCCTAAATGTGTGCATCTAGAATAGAAGTACTAAAATCCGAAAGCATAAAATTGTTCCCATGGCAAATAGACAAAAATATGGAACACAAGCACTAAAAGAATGATAAACGCGCAAGCTTATGCCCAACCCATGAAGGAAATATGCCCTAGAGGCAATAATAATAATAATATTATCATATTTCTTATTCATGATAATGTTTATATTCCATGCTAGAATTGTATTAAGCGGAAACATTAATACTTGTGTGGTTTATGAATAACACCGTGTCCCTAGTATGCCTCTACTAGACTAGCTCATTGATTAATGATGGTTAAGGTTTTCTAACCATGGACATGAGTTGTCGATTAATAATGAGGTCATATCATTAGGAGAATGATGTGATGGACAGACCCAAAGTAAGCACAACAATTAGATCGCGTCATTGTGTTCACAATTGTGTAGCTTTTCCTATGTCAGTATCCTATTCCTTAGACCATGAGATAATGCCACTCCCTGGTACCGGAAGAGAGCTTTGAGGTCATCAAACGTCATCCTATGAGAGGGTGATCATAAAGGTGTCTGATACGTCCAAAACGTATCTACTTTCCCGAACACTTTTGCTATTGTTTCTCCTCTAATTTGTGTGTTTTGAATACAACTAACACGGACTGACGCTGTTTTCAGCAGAATTGCTCTGGTGTCTCGTTTTTGTGCATAAATTCAACTTCCAGTAAAAATTCGGGAAAAATCATAAAAAATCCTATTTCACCAGAAGACCCACGGAGCCAGAAGACAGGAGGGAGAGGAGGCTCGAGGGGCTGTCACGCACAGGTGGCGCGGCCCAGCCCTGGCCGCGCCACCCATGCGTGAGGGGGCTCCAGCACCCCTCTCGGCCTCCCCTCTCGCGTACATATACCCCCTGACGACATAATATCAGGGAGACGGCGTTTTTCCCAGATAGACTTCCGCTGCGCCGCCGCCATCAAAAACCGCGATTCGGAACCAGAAACTCCGTTCTGGCACCTTGCCGGGACGGGGATTCAGAGGAGATCTTCATCACCATCACCACCGACGCTCCTCCATCGACCATCCATGATTCCCCCATCCATGTGTGAGTAATTCCCCCGCTGTAGGTGAGGGGATGGTAGGGATTGGATGAGATTGTTCATGTAATTTGATATGAGATTGATAGGGCATAGTGCCTAGTATCTTTATTTAGTGCCTATGACATTGTTGCAACTTGTTGTGCTTAATGCTTGTCACTTTGGGCCCGAGTGCCATGATTTCAGATCTGAACATGTTATTATTTTTATGATGATACTTGTTGTTTATGGTCTTACCTACAAGTTGTATACACATATTGTTGTCCGGAACCCGAGGCCCCAAAGTGACAGAAATTGGGATAACCGGAGGGGATGGCTATGATGTGAGGATCACATGTGTTCACCGAGTGTTAATGCTTTGCTCCGGTACTCTATTAAAAGGAGTACCTTAATTACCAGTAGTTTCCCTTGAGGCCCTGCTGTAACAGGCTGGTAGGACAAAAGATGTCATGCAAGTTTCTCCTTGTGAGCACGTACGACTATATACGGAACACATGCCTATGATTGTTTGTACTAGGATGCTTTATCATTATTTATCTGCAATGCCCATGTCTCATTGATTTCATGAATTATCTTATCCATGCAACGCCCGTAATCCATCCCTATGCCTACAGTACTTGTTCCTACTGTTTACAACTATTACTATTATCGCTACTATTTTACTACTGCTATTACTGTTTCACTACTGTCACCACTATAAAACTGTTGCTACTGATAAACCGCTGCGAGCGAGACTGTTTCCAGGTGCAGCTGAATTGACAACTCATCTGTTAAGGCTTACATATATTCTTTGGCTCCCCTTGTGTCGAATCAATAAATTTGGGTAATACTTCCCTCGAAGACTGTTGCGATCCCCTATACTTGTGGGTCATCAAGACTATTTTCTGGCGCCGTTGCCGGGGAGCATAGCTTTATTTGTAAGTTCACTTGGTATTCATATTGTTCGCTGCAATCCTTTCATCATGGGTAAACCTCGTGATGGAAAAGTTCCTATATTGCCATCCACTACAAGAAGAGGTACGACTCTCAACACCTTTGTTGCTCTTGATTCGCCATCTGTTATGAGTAAGTTGCTTACACCACCACACCCACATGCTACTGCTACTACTTCTGCTGAGATTGAGAATGCCACTGATAATTTAGATGATGCTTCTACTGTGCTTGATGAGAATGGTTCACTAGGTTCCTTTTTAGATGCTACTATTGCTAGAGCTAAGTTGGGAAACACCACTGTTACACCTGTTAGTTCACCTGAGTCTAGGTGACGAGGGGTTAACTCGACAAATGTCCTAGATGAAGGACTTAGGATCGGGGAGATAGGGCGTCGGATGAACTCGAAGGTAAAGTTAGTCGGAATAGGTGAGTATCGAAAGTAAACTTGGGTGTTCAACCTGGCTTGCTTTCAATCTGCCCTACACCGTCCCCTCCTGGCCCCTATATATAGATGGCCAGGTCTCGAGGATTGGGTAGGGTACGATACAGATTACAATATCGACATACGGTAAGAACTCGTATTCGACTATCATTACAATTGGGCCTAGCTTAACGGGCCTCAGGGGTACACAACTAACGGGCTCTATTAGCTATACCCTTGTCAGTAGCCCCTGAGATTCTACCAGAATTGCAGATTCAGGTTGAATCTCTAATCTTTAAATCCTCAATCTTTGACTTCTTGAATCTTCGACTTCTTCAATCTTTTGACTTCTTCAATCTTCGACTTGGTCTTTCGATTTATGTTTCATGATAATTTGCTCGCAAGGGGTTTTGATGAACAAGCCTGACAACTCTGACGGATCAAGAGGTCAGTTAACTGCCGGAACAGATACTTGTCACCTACTTCAAATTCAATCCCCTTGGATTTGAATTCGGGATACCGGTCAAACCCACTCTTTTGCCGCATTTAGGACTTACAAAGAATGAATCCCAGTGGTTCTCAGGGTACCCAGTGCGTCCACCAGGATTTTCTTCGTGTCGTAGACACGGATACATACCAGCAGAGCGCATCCATGTGCGTATACCAGGCCACACAGGACGGATCCCGGGGTCTTACCTTCGTGACAAGTCACGGCATTCGAGTTCCGTTGCGATAACGCAACTCGAGAATCTTATGTCGCAGTCAAATTTTGACTGAAAATATTCGGGTTTCTACAACCATAAAACTCGCTCCCGATGGGAGTAACACTCCTACACTTCTCCAATCTCTAATGCTTTACCAATAAATATCGTCGGGTGCGCGCTCAGCGCTCCCGATGGGAGTAGCCCCCGAGGCTATAGTCGAAAAAAGAGTTTTTCGAGTATAGGCTCAAGAGATAATGTAGCTCTTCATACTTCAACTCGAAACACTTCAACTTCGAGGTTCTTCAATTCGAGATACTTCAACTTCGAGGTTCTTCAATTCGAGATACTTCAACTTCGAGGTTCTTCAACTCGAGATACTTCAACTTTGAGGTTCTTCAACTCGAGATACTTTCTTTTTTTAAGAACACCTTGTCGTTGAATATGAATCCACCACTTTAGTGAAGAGTTCCATTCGATATTTTTCGCAAGTAACAGCCCCCAAGGCTATAATCAAAAATCCTTCACATATGATCCTTTTTATCAATTCTGCATTTGTCGGCGCCATCCTGTTTCCTTTATATATATATTTTATGACGTCAATGAAGACGTAGCTCTTCATCAGTGCGAACCGTTTTATGGGTAACACTGTAACTTTCACAATTTTTTGACCGTTTAGTGGGCTGCACGATTTTTGACCGTTGGTGGGCTGCCGTTTCCGATCTTTGCGCCACGTCTCAGCCCACGATCCTTCTCCCAGAAGATATATAAATGGCATAGTGGGGAATCGTACTATTTACCAGCTCGTTCCATCCGCCGCCTCCATTGCTAATCTCCTCTGTCTCTTCCTCTCTTGCGGAGCCCCCAAGCGCGCTTTGTGCTGGATGCGCGTGAAACATCTGGCCACTAAGAGCACCATGGCCAAAACTTCTGCCACCAACTGGGTGCGCTCCACCATCACCAAGAAGGAGGTGGAGAAGGCCACGGCGGACGGCCTCATCACCGCCCAGGATTCCATCCAATTTCCCAGTACTGAGAGGATCCCGAAGCCCCCGAGCGGTTACCGGGTAATGTTCCTTGCTTTCCTCCTCCGCGGTTTGTCCCTTCCTGCCCACGAGTTTCTCCGTGGGCTGCTATTTGTCTACGGTGTGCAGCTCCATCAGCTCACACCAAATTCCCTTCTTCACATTGCTTGCTTCGTGACTCTCTGTGAGTCATTCTTGGGCATTGAGCCCCACTTCCTTCTCTGGAGATCAATCTTTCGACTCCGCCCCAATGTTTCTCTGGCAAGGAAACCCGAACTGGGCGGAGCCGTCGTTTCTGTGCGTCCTAAAGCACAATATTTTGAATTTTCCATGGCCGCGTCTGTCCAAGGATGGAGGACGAAGTGGTTCTATATCAAGGACCGCAAAGCCTCGCCTGAAGACGAATTCGGCCTGCCTCCTTTTGATGCTTCCCAGGAGGTAAATAAATTGGCATCGTGGGACACACTCCCCTCAGATGCAGAAGTAGAAGAAATTCTTCCTCTTCTTTCCCGCATCAAGGCTTTAAAAGGAGGTCAAGGGGGTGCTCTGTCGGGTATGCAACTCATGGCGTTTTTTATTCAACGTCGAGTTCAACCTCTACAACACCGCCTTACCAAACTTTGGAATTACTCCGGCTTGGAGGATCCTACTCGCATATCTGAAGATCTGATATCGAAAGAAGATGTCGACAAGCGAGTCCGGAATCTCACCAAGCTCACCAAGGAACATGCAGTTGCCGATTTGACTGCTGATTTCTTCGACTCCATGCGCCTTCTTCCTGAGGTATGTATCTCCGCGTCCACTGTTTGTCAAATTTTGCTTGTTTTTGACTTGCGTTATTTTGCTTTTGCCTTTGCATTCTGCTGACATATTTATATGCAGGGTCACCAATTCCTTGTTTCTCGTCCTCCTCTTCTAGAGGCAGGGCCCCTTCCGGCTGATCTAGCCTCTCCTGCATCTGAAGCCCCCGAGGCTGACGAAAGTCAGGACGGAGATGATGTCGAGGAATCAGAAGAGGAAACTAGCTCATCGACATCGCCTCCTCCTGCACTTGCTGAAGATGTTGGTGTCGACAAGAAAAGGAAGCGTGTCGACGACATCGCTTCATCGAGTTCTGCAGCGGCTGGTAAAGCTCCCGTTCTTGCGGAAGATATGGAGTACTTCGACATGCTAGCATCGTAAGTATTGTAGTCGAGTTCTTCAACTGCATTGTTCTTGACTTGTTTTTCATAACTTATATTCTTCATGCAGTGATGATGAAGAACCACCAACATATGCGACAGCTGCTCCACCACCTTCTCCTATGGCCATTGATGAACCTGTCGAACCAGATGTTGCACCGAGGGCTACCAGGTCCGGTGTGAAGAAGGTTTCTCAAGCCCGATACCCTAAGCGCTCAAAGAAGGCTAAGGAAGCCGACGTTTCTCTGGAAACCCACGTATCTGCGGTTTCTTCTGATGACGTGAGCACTTCTTCTTTACTTGCTTTCTTTTCATGCACTTCTACTCTTACACACTTCTTTTCTCAGGCTTTAGTCAAGAGATTTATCGCCCTGGGCATGGAGTGTTCAGGGTACCTAAAGGTTGCAAAAGCTTCCGAAGGTATAACTTTGACGTCCAATCACTACTTATCTTCTGCACTTTATCCTTTGTTATCTATCTGACTCCCTGTCGACTTCTTATGCAGCTGCTTTAGCAACCGCCCATGCTCGAATTGCTTCGTTGGAGGCGGAACTCAAAGCTTCGCAGAAAGCTTATGACGTTGCGACCGCTGCTAAGGCAATTGCTGAGAAGTCGCAGAAATCTGCGCTTGCCAAGGCGAAGAAAGCTGAAAGGGCTTTAGCTGATGCCAATAAGGAACATGCTCAGCGGGAACAAGCCGTGGCAGAGCGTCTTCACACCATGTCTTCTGCCGCTGAAAGTAAGTTCTTCGACTTGTCTTTCTATTTTCGACTTCTGTTGCACTGGTATACCTTTTGTCACTTATCTCTTCTTTTCTTTTCTATTTGTGCAGAATTTACCGGGGTATCTCCGTCGGCTTTGCAAACAGACGATGATCCTCTGATGAATGCGGTTAACCTACTCGAGGAAAACTGGATATATATATCCAGGAGACTTTTGAGTTGGTTGGCCGCGTTCTATCACGGCTATTTGCCGGGTTGTGGCCGAAGAACAGGGCGGCAATCCCGAAGGACAACCTGACTGAACTTGCCAAGTCCTTTGATACCACTGAAGACCCCACTCTCTAGCTGAAAGGGCTGTCCATTAAGCGCGGCGCCGAGGGTGCTATTGCACTTTCTCTTGCGCACGGTACAGACTTCGACTGGGGGAGGGTTAGCTCCCCCCATGGCCACACCCGTGACGAGATGAAGGTGTTTTTCGAGAAGGCGAAGAAGTTGGCACCTGCGTTGTTGACAACGATTTCGCCTTCGGCGGCATCTGCTGTGCCAGCTGCACCACCTCCAGCAGCGAAAGATCTAGTGCCACCGTCGACTTCTAGCGAGGAACTGGCCGCGCCCCCTTCTTCCACGGAGCACAATGCTGAGGTGGCGTAGACTCAGCTTCTTTGTAGCTTTTTCAGTTTTCTCCTTTTGAATGTAAAGACTTCAATTAAGTGCAACCCGAGAACCTTAGCCATAGGGTTGTGCTCTTATGTAAATATATCCTCTTCGTATGAAGTTTTATGCTGCCTCTCTGAAATTGTTTCTCCTTTCTTTTCTTTTGTAGTCGATGCATGTTCGTGATCCTTTGACTCATGGTTCTGCTCCTTCCTCTGCCCGTGGATTCGATCCTCAGATTTCGTCGACTCCTAGTCGATACAATCAATGCGCAGAATATTCTTCGAGGATTTCTGACCTTGAGGTTCGCTTGACTTCAGCCAAACGCCAAGCTCAGATGGCGTTTGATAAAGCTAGCAAAACTTCTGCCCTGACGAAGCAGGTATCGATTCTTGGCGATGAAGTGTCCAGCTTGACGGCGAAGATTTTGCATCAGGAAGAATGCAACTCTTTTATTCTTGGTATTGTTGAATCCGCCTGTGAAATGTTGCGCTGTAAGTTTCCCCCTGGACTTATCTTATTTGCTTCTTGCTCCACTACTATTTTTGTGACATCCTTTGTCCTTGTAGGCACTTGCTTGGATTTCGCTGCTGAAGATCGTCGGGTTACCGAGCGTAGTGCGACTCTAGAAAAAATGTCCGTAGGTGTTGAAAACTTATGGTTTGATCCTCGATGCCGAAGTGCTGTTGTGTTGCTTCAGGACCGTGCCCAACACATTGGCGAGGCGGTGGATGGCTGCAGGAGAGCTCTCGTGACTATGCACTCAGTCATGCTTCCTCACAATCCTCTGCCTGCTACTTTCCCATTGCTCCTTGACGTTTTTAGATCCAGCCAGCGAATCCACCATTTGATAGAACTGAATTTAGTGGCAGGTGCTAATTTTGCTCTCGGATGGATACGTAAGTGGCAGCCAAGACTCAACTATAGTTCAATGTCGCTGACCTATCCTCCTGGTGGGGCAAGCCTTCGAGTACACTTAGAGAGTACCTTGCAGCCTGCCCGTCGAATTATAGCCAGGTTGTTGCAGGAAGACTCCACGTTCTTCCGCGAGTTCCACTACTTGGACCCTTTAGGTGTAGATGATTCTGACAACCCGATGTTGTAAGTTGTATGTGGAACGCGAGAGTTTATTTATTTCGCGACTATATGTCTGAAATTTATTCTCAGGGCGTTATTGTATGATTCGTGCGTTTGCCACACTTTCTCTTTGAAAGACTCGTAAACTCGAATATGAGGAACGCTTTTGTCTTTATTTATACTTGTAATATAAGATACATGGGGTGACCCAAGAGATCCGGCCTGTGACCTGTGTTCTGGATCTAGAGGGCATTGCCCCTGGTATAACTCATGGCTTTTACAGCCGTTATTTTTTGACTATACTCTTTGATGCTTATGTTGTTGCGGCTTTCCCTTCTTCTTCTGCGTCTTTGTCTTTTCTTGGCGCTCCTACTCGTGGTTTCTTCATTTCAGGCTCCGCAGCGCGTCCCTCGAGTAGTTTGATGCCTTCTGCAGTCGTGTTTTTCGCCTTCTCTGCATAGTTGGCTATCATGCCAAAGTTTTGTGCCATCTTGTGGAACTCCCTGTCGCAGAGATCTGAGACTTCAAAACTTCCTTTGACTGTAATTATTCCGCTTGGTCCTGGCATTTTAAGTACTAAATATGTATAGTGAGGTACTGCCATGAATCGCGAAAACGCGGGTCGCCCGAGGATCGCATGATATTGAGATGGCCAGTCCATGACTTCAAAGTCTAGTTCTTCTCTCCTGTAGTTTTGTCGGTTGCCGAAGCAAACATTGAGTGCTATCCGACCCAGTGGGTAATTGGCACTTCCTGGCACGATTCCGTGGAAGGAACAGTCTATTGGTTTTAGGAACTCCAGCGATATGTGCATTGCCCTGAGTGTTTTTGCGTATATCAGGTTGATTCCACTTCCTGCGTCCATGAATATTCTGTCGACATCGTACGCGCCGATTTGAGCTTTGAGTATCAGAGGCGCGTTTCCTGGCCGAGGTACTGTTATAGGGTGGTCTTCTCTGTTGAACTCGATTGGTTGTTCTGACCAATGCAGATACTCTGTTGTGGCTGGAGGTGAAATAACTGCTAAGTTGACTTGTCGAGTTATACTCTTTTCCTCTTTGTTTGACTTGGGCACGGGTTGTATCATTGCCGTGATGTGTCCTTTTGATGGAACGTACCCTTCGTCGTCGTCGTGTTCTTTGTTTTGCTGGTTTTGTCCTTGAGGAGCTCCGATGTTTCCTTGCTGGTTTGTCGGGGGATTGTTGCTCCCTTCGAATCCTTGTCGTCTTGCTTCGCTTTGCTTGTGTTGTGCTGCTTCTTGTAGTTTTAAGAATGTTGTGCAATCTTTCATTGCGTGCCTTGATACTCGCTTCCCGTCGACGAACGCTGAGTGTATGTGACAAGGCCCGTTGAGCATATCTTCTGGCGATGGGTTGTACTCTCTGGATTCTCTTGGTGGGAACTTCTTATAGTCTTCTTTTCCGTAGCTTCGATATCCCGAGCTTCTGCGATCGTTTCCTTGATAACTGTTGTCTTTATATCCTGCGGCGACTTGGCTATGTTAGCCCTAGGTGTCGTAGTTTCGGGATCGTCTTCTTTGACTTCCATATCTGTTTCTTCTGTCGTCCTCTGGAGATCGTGTCCGTTTGTTGTTGCACGCATCTTCCCCATCTGCAAATCTGTTTGTTGTGTCCATGAGATCTGACACTGTTTTCGGCTTGATTCTACCCATCTCTTTGACTAGGTCTCTTCGCCTTAATCCGATGATGAACGCGTCTATTGCTCTTTCGTCTGAAACTTCGACTGCTGAATTTTTGATGAGGCTCCATCTTTGGATGTATGCCCGTAGTGTTTCGTCGCGTTGCTGTACGCACGCTTTGACTTCTTCTATTGATGCTGGCCGTTTGTATGTCGACCTGAAGTTGCTTGTAAATTGCTTTGTGAGGTCTTCCCAGCTTCCAATGGATTCTTTCTCTAGTTTGCTCAACCATGACCTTGCTGCGCCGGTAAGGTGTAATTGCAAACTTTGCATTGTTGTTTCTTTGGTTCCTCCTAATATTTGAACTGCTTGTAAGTAATCTGCGAGCCACGATTGTGGTTCCTGTGATCCGTCGTACTTTTGCTGATCGTGAGGTAGCTTGAATCCCTTGGGAACTGGAGTGGTGCGAACCCTGCGGGTAAAGCACGGTGCCCCTATCTCTTTTTCGTCGTCTTCATGGTCACGCCTTTCATTTGGGGATCGCGATCTTCGAGTTCCATGATGTTTTGGTGACGGCGATCGAGATCGGTGTTTGCTACTCCTATGCCGAGGACTATTGTGACGACGAGGTGACCTTGCTTTGTGTACTTCCTTGTGATGATGTGCTGCTTCTCCTTTTGCTGAGAGCTTGTGACCCACCATGTTGAGTCCGTTCAATGCTGCTCTATGCATGTGCTCCCTAGGATCTCCTGGACTCGGTCGAGTTGTGAGCAGATATGCTTGCGCTGCTACTAATGCTGCCTCAGGGGTTTTTGGTAGGATGTTCCCCTGCTCGTCGACCGATAGGAAGGACGAGTCGAGGTTTTTCGAAATACTTTGCCTGTCGGAGTACTCGAGGTTATCGTACCTTGAACCATGTCGACGATTTTTCCTTGCGTTGCTATATGATGCGTCGCTTCGTGCTTTATGAGCAGCTTCGCTAGCTGCAATGGCTGAATCTTTCCTTCTTTGTATCTCTATCTTTTCCTTTGCTAATTGCTTTGCCTGCTGCCTTAGGGCGTAATGATACCCCAAAAGCATGTCTTTGCTGGAATTTAATGGTATTGGCGTGCCGTGTTCTACGGCTTCTCTTATTATCCTCCACTCGTCGACTGATAGTCGAATTTTTTCCCTGGCTGTGAGGGATTCTACTGTTTGTCCTTCTGCTAGGTGATTTGCTCCCCTGTCGATATTAGCTGGGTTTAGCACTGGGTTGTTATTTTCATCGAATTCTTCTGAGTTGTCGCCCACAATGGCGAGTACCTAGCACTGCTTGCCGATGTTACTATTAAAACTTGAGAAGATTGAGTCGCCATCTTCAGAAAGCTCTAACCCTGTCTTCCATGTGTCTGTTGATTTATCTGAGATATCGTCGAGGCAGATCATGAGATCGTCGAGTTGGATTTCTGCTTTGAAGTTATCCTTTGCTTTGTTGTCTTCTGCAATTTTCCCTTTTTGCATTTCTTCTAGGCTGACCGGCGAGTTTACCTCGCTGGATGAGCCGTCGGAATACTCCATTATTGCTGTTGCTTCAGGCTCACTTGCCGACGGATCTTGTTTCGTTGGATCCGAAAGGCGAGACGAGCCCGCTGGCCCGATGAAGATGCTCAAACTTCCAATGGTTAGTTCCACCTCTTGACTTCCGTCGACTTCTGAACTGCTGTTGGCTAAAAGCGAAAAAGCCATCGAATTCATGATTCCAACGCCCAAGATCCCCACGGTCGGCACCAATTGACGAGGGGTTAACTCGACAAATGTCCTAGATGAAGGACTTAGGATCGGGGAGATAGGGCGTCGGATGAACTCGAAGGTAAAGTTAGTCGGAATAGGTGAGTATCGAAAGTAAACTTGGATGTTCAACCTAGCTTGCTTTCAATCTGCCCTACACCGTCCCCTCCTGGCCCCTATATATAGATGGCCAGGTCTCGAGGATCGGGTAGGGTACGATACAGATTACAATATCGACATACGGTAAGAACTCGTATTCGACTATCATTACAATTGGGCCTAGCTTAACGGGCCTCAGGGGTACACAACTAATGGGCTCTATTAGCTATACCCTTGTCACTAGGGAATGTCCTAGTGATGATTATGATGATGATGCTTACATTGAGCTTAATGATGATTTTATTGCAGAAGCACGTGCTGCTCGTAATGCAGGTAATGTTAAAGAACTTCTTGCCAGACGTTCTGTTAGATATAATTTGTCTCCTGATCCTAAGTTTGCTGCTTCTCCCATAAATATTAGAGACAAGGATTATGATTTCTCTTTGGATTTATCTTACATATCTATTGTTGAGAAAACTCCTTTTTGTGGTACTAAAGATGAGAGTGCTATGGAGCACATGAATGAGCTTTCTACTTTGAGTAATTTGTTTTCTGATGATATTAAGCTCCGCACTTATTTTGTTGCTAAGATTTTTCATTTTTCATTGAAAGATGCTGCTAAAATTTGGTTTAATAGCTTGTCTCCTGGATCTCTTACTAGTCCTATTGCTTTGGTTAATGCTTTCTTTCAGAAATATTTTCCCGCTAGTGCTCAACATGCTGCTGTGCAGAAAATCTTTGATTTTGAACAGGGAAAAGGAGAGATACTGCCCGAATCTTGGACAAGGTTTTGTTCTTTGATTAGAGCTTTGCCTAAAGAACCATTGCCTAAAAATGAACTCCTTGATATATTTTATAATGGACTAACGGATGAATCTAAGTCATATTTGGATAGTTGTGCTGGTTGTGTTTTCAGGGAAAGAACTCCGGCTGAAGCGGAAGAATTAATGGCTAAAATAAGACGGAATCATGACGATTGGACTCTAGTTGAGCCAACACCAGCACCAACTCCTGCGCCATCTACAGAGCCTACGCCGAAGAAGAGAGGGATGATTGAATTAAATGACGAAGTTATGAAGGAAGCTAAGAAATCTCTTAAGGAGAAAGGTATTAAGGCCGAAGATGTGAAGAATTTACCTCCTATTGAAGAATTATGTAAGCCAATCCCTCGCTCATCTACTATTGAGGTACACTCTCTCCAACGCTTTGATGAAAGAGATATTCCTTATTCTAAACCTCCTGATCAATGCTTAGATGAGTTTGATAACTTTATTGTTAAGCAAGAAAATTTTAATAGAATGGTGCATAATCATTTGTTGGAAAATTCTAGAGCTATTAACAAGTTGCAGGATATTGTGGAGAGAACCGCCAATGATGTGAAGATACTTGCTAAACATTTTCAAATGGTTCAAACACAAATTGATCAGCTTACCAAGGTGCAAAAAGATTTGCTAGTTAATGCTGCAAGAAAGAAGCAAGCATGTGAAATACGCACAAGAAGTGGTGCTGCTACTCAAGACCCATTATATCCTGAAGGACATCCTAAGAGGGTTGAGCAAGATTCTCAACGCACTTCAAATGATGATATTCCTTCTAAGAAGAAGAAGAAGAAGCATAAAACAACTGCAGAATCCTCTGATGCAGGTAAAGATCCTAACAGTGTTTCTATTTCTGATGCTGAAACTGAACCAGGAGATGCTTCCGATAAAGAAGATAAAGAAGAAGTTGAAGAAGAACCAGAAAAGAGTGATAAGAATGCAAAGTACACCAAAGAAGACTTCATTGCCAACAAGCATGGTAAAGAGAGGGAACCTTGGGTACAGAAACCAATGCCTTTTCCTAGTAAGAAACACAAGTCCAAGGAAGAAGAACACTACAACAGGTTTTGTGAATGGATGAGACCTTTATTTTTGCAAATTCCTTTGACTGATGCTATTAGAATGCCCCTTATGCAAAGTATATGAAAGATATTGTCACTAACAAAAGGAAAATTCCTAGTGAGGAAATTTCCACACTACTTGCTAACTATTCTTTTGATGGTAAAGTTCCAGAGAAGCTTGGAGATCCAGGTATACCAACTATTCCTTGCTCCATTAAAAATAACTATGTTAGAACTGCTTTATGTGATTTGGGAGCTGGAGTTAGTGTCATGCCTTTTTCTCTTTATAAGAGACTTGATTTAGAAAAATTAGTATCAACTGATATATCTTTGCAGATGGCTGACAAGTCTACTACTATTCCTATTGGTATATGTGAAAATGTTCCTGTTCAAGTTGCTAACAGCTGTTTGATTTTAACTGATTTTGTTGTGCTGGAAATGCCTGAAGATGATAATATGTCTATTATTCTTGGGAGACCTTTTCTAAATACCGCAGGTGCTGTTATCAATTGCAATCAAGGAAAAGTCACTTTCAATGTCAATGATAAAGAGTATACGGTTTATTTTCCCAAGAAGATTGATAGGAAGAATGCTCTAAGTTCAATCAAGCATGTTGAGATCATCAAAGTTGGTCAAATTATTTGTTCAGAGCGAAAGCCCAAGGAAGAATGTCAAATTGTTATGATTGGGACTATACCTATCAAAGTTGAGGTAACATAAGCATTTAGTGAAATGCAAAGTTTTGCCTCATACAAAGTTAGTTTGGTAACAAGACTTGATCAACCTTGTTAACAAAGTGATTTTATATGAACGAAACTTCGTTTTCACCGCATCCACTCCACCTCACTTGTATTTACTTTCATCAAATTTTGTTCCTTCAGTTAAGTTGTATGATTAAGAGTATCTCAGAGCTGCTGCGTGCTTAGTTTTGATTTGCTTGAAATCTTTTCATCCTCGTTTTTCTGAGTTTTATCGATATGCCAATTTCTAAAAAATCCTCAAAAATAAAGTTTCTCGAAAAATTCCATAAAATTCTTTATAAATTTTTATGTCAAAAATGGGACAGAGAGACACCTGGGAGGCACCAGGTGGGGCAGCCATGCCACCTCACACATAGGTGGCACGACCCAGCCCTGGCCGCGCCACCCAGGCGTGAGAGGGGCCCACCAGGCCCCTCACTCATCTCTTCTTCCCCTGCTCTTTCTCTCTCCCAAAAAACACCGCCCCATTTGCTCAAACCCGAGTTCTTGCTGTTCTTCACTTCAATTTTTCAATCTCCTTGTTCAGCCCAACATTTATGCTGAAATTTGGATCATTTGTTCTCCGGTATGTGACTCCTCCACTTGTCCAAGTAGAATTTCTTTTGGTAAAGTATTTCTTGAGTATTTTAGCATTGTAGGTGATAGTATAAATGAGTATGCATGCTTGTTCTATTGCTTAGGAAGGTTATTTTGATGCATGATAGCTCTCTAGTAACTCACCATAGTAGTTTCCTACACTTGCTTGTCTTTAAATCACTTTTTATGAGTTTGTTGAAATATTTCAGAGAAGGGAGATGGGCAGCTTCACATATGGAGAAGTGTTTGAAAGTGATGCACCAAGGTCATCAAGGCCCTCAAGATCCACCGCTCAATATAGAATGTCTTATAATGAGGATCTCATGTCACCAAACCTTGAAGGGGACGATGGAGATGCACATCCATCCACCTTCCCTTGTTTTAACTTTTTGAGTGATGCAGGGATTCTTGATGATTTCTTGCTTCTTATTAACAGGGTTGGGTTGACCGATTACGTGGCAGATGAAAGAGACCAATATGCTTTGCTTACAAAGATTTTCGTTGAAAGTTTTAAATTTATTAACACTCATTACAACCCTTCCGTTGCATTTAAGATTTATGATAAGTCTATCACCATGCCTTTGGGGAGGTTTTGTTCTATTTTAGGTATTCCCATGTTTGGAACGGCCAAGAAGATACAAAATCACCCCGCTGATTTGTTGGAGCTTTACCGAGGGGTGACCAATGATGATGATCGCAACGCACAGCGTGGCAAGATAAGAAATATTCAGCTCCCAACTATTAGATATTTTACTTACTATCTTGCAACTAGTGTACTTGGTAGAGAAAACACTAGCAATATCTCCAACTATCATTTAGCTTTTCTAGCTACCGCTCTTGATGTTGGTAGGAAGTATAACCTTGGTGCTGTTATTGCTCGTCGTCTAGCCGCTAGGGGACCTATTTATGGAGGTATTATTGCCGCGCGCATTGTTGCTGAGCTAGGACTTTCTATTGCTCCTAATGATGTATTGTTGGCTCCACAGAGGCTTGATCTTGCTGCTATGAAACTCCATCATTTTGTTACTGCTAACTCTTGTGCAGGGAAATTAGTTTATAGGATGTTATTCATTGATGGGGAGGAAAGGGAAATTCCCTTGCCTCAGCCTAACTTGTTCAGCATTCACATGAGGCCATGGTCGCGCACGAAGGTGGAGTTGGACGATCAGCTTAGGCTGCTTGGTTTCAATATCCAACACGGCGTGGTGGTCCAGGAAGAAGAGGAGGAGCCGGCCTATCACTTCACCACGTACCACTCCGGGGCATCCTCGAACTCATATCAGGACGATGGTGCTTCTTCGTCACACTACGGAGGCGCCACCTCATGGCCGAGTTGGCCGAGTTGGGATTGATCTCCACTTAGGCCAAAAGCCTAAGCTTGGGGGGAGGTACGCCGACGATTCACTCATCTACATATCATATTTTGTCGGACCTTTGTATATCCATGTTTTACTTTCTTTATTATTCTAAGTTCTTACTTATGTTTTTCCAAAACACAAAAAGACCAAAAATATTTCCGTTGTTTCTCTCTATTTGGTTCTTTAGTTTTCTACCTTTGGTTTGCTTTACTTGCTATCTTCGGTTTGCTATTTGAAAAACCCAAAAATATTTTGCTTTGTTTGCCATTTCCTTCCGCTTTTGCTTCAAAAATCGAAAACCCCAAAAATATTTGTTGTTCTTCTTCGGTTTTGTAAAGTTTGTTGCAGAGTCCAGTCTCCCGTTACTCCATTGGAGCTTGGTATTCACTTTATATTATTCAAGCCACACAAGTGAAGAGCAATAATGACAATATATGACAATCCGAGATGTGGTAAGAGGCTGGTATGAACTCTATTTGTTTTCATTTTTGTACATATACTCATCTATGTGGACATGCTTAGTCGGTTCATGTAAGGTATATGTTATCTAATGGATGCTTTGTAGTTCTTGCTCTCATATGATTAGTTTCAATTTACTATTAGCCTGTAGCATGTCATGTAGACGCTTGCATGCATTGTTTTATTCATAGTATGGTATGATATTGTGGTATCCACCTCTGAAAGCTTCATTTGAATCGACTTGGCACATGCTCAAGCATGCATATGACTGAACAAAAAGTCAATTAAGCCTCGATGATCTAAATTGCCTCAGAGTTCTTGTATCATTTTTATGCCTATATTAATTTTGTTTTGTCGCAAGCATGATTATGACAGTTATTGCTCTCTTGATTGTCGCCTCCCAGTCTTTTGCTAGCCTTCACTTGTACTGAGTATGAGCTCTACTCGTGTATCCAATTACCAAAAACCAAGTCTTCCAAAGAGTCCACTATAAATTCCTATGCATGGTATTTGTAAGCCATTCCAAGTAAATTTTCATGTGCTACCTTTCAAAACTTTCAACTACTTCTCATTTTGTGCCACTGTTTTTAGCTCATGGGGACGTAGTGGTCGGAATTGCTATCTTCCATATTAAATTGAGTACCCCTCGACTAGGCAGCTTCATCTGCTCGTCATTAATTTTGCAAGGGAGCTGGTCAGACCATTATAATCTTAATCCTAAAAGAAAGAAAAAAGGCACTCCTCCAAAGGAATGTGAAAGTTGGTGGGCACCCGATGGAATCGGTTAGCCATGGTTTGAGAAAGAAAAAGGTGGGGAGGAGTGCCAAAGCTTTATAAAAGAGCACCAATGTGCCAAATTTCAAAGAACTCGGAACCGCTCTCACTTGTTTATTATGGAAGATAGTAAGTCCCCATTGCTAGTCGTTGACATAGAACAACCACCTCTCAAAAGAAACTTCTATCTCTGTTTTACAAATGAAAAGCTCTAGCACATGTTAAATCCCTGCTTCCCTCTGCGAAGGGCCATTCGTTTACTTTTATGTTGAGTCACCATCTTCTAACTTTAAGCACTTCTTGAGAGCATAGCTGTTATTCTTAGTGTAATGTGCTTGTCCCAGAACACGGTTAATTGTGGTATAACTTTGATGCCTGTATCTTTGATATTTCTACTTCTAGTATTCCCTTGGACTTCAGAGGTGCCTCAGCATTTATGTTTTGCTCTACAAATAAAGGCAAGCGGGATACCACTCTTTCATATCATTTATGCATATTACAATCTTGTAGCTTCTCATGCACATGTTACTTGTTATTAGTGCATTGGCACTCTTTCATAGCTTGCTTGACTATGAGGTGACATTAGTTACATATTTCTTATTATGAATTGCCTGAGTACTTGATCACATAGTTAGTATATATACATCATATGAGCAAATGTGTTCGTGAAAGTTTCTTTTATCGCTCTCAGTTGTTAACTGAATTGCTTGAGGACAAGCAAATAGCTAAGCTTGGGGGGAGTTGATACGTCCAAAACGTATCTACTTTCCCGAACACTTTTGCTATTGTTTCTCCTCTAATTTGTGTGTTTTGAATACAACTAACACGGACTGACGCTGTTTTCAGCAGAATTGCTCTGGTGTCTCGTTTTTGTGCAGAAATTCAACTTCCAGTAAAAATTCAGGAAAAATCATGAAAAATCCTATTTCACCAGAAGACCCACGGAGCCAGAAGACAGGAGGGAGAGGAGGCTCGAGGGGCCGTCACGCACAGGTGGCGCGGCCCAGCCCTGGTCGCTCCACCCATGCGTGAGGGGGCTCCAGCACCCCTCTCGGCCTCCCCTCTCGCGTACATATACCCCCTGACGACATAATATCAGGGAGACGGCGTTTTTCCCAGATAGACTTCCGCTGCGCCGCCGCCATCAGAAACCGCGATTCGGAACCAGAAACTCCGTTCTGGCACCTTGCCGGGACGGGGATTCGGAGGAGATCTTCATCACCATCACCACCGACGCTCCTCCATCGACCATCCATGATTCCCCCATCCATGTGTGAGTAATTCCCCCGCTGTAGGTGAGGGGATGGTAGGGATTGGATGAGATTGTTCATGTAATTTGATATGAGATTGATAGGGCATAGTGCCTAGTATCTTTATTTAGTGCCTATGACATTGTTGCAACTTGTTGTGCTTAATGCTTGTCACTTTGGGCCCGAGTGCCATGATTTCAGATCTGAACATGTTATTATTTCTATGATGATACTTGTTGTTTATGGTCTTACCTACAAGTTGTATACACATATTGTTGTCCGGAACCCGAGGCCCCAAAGTGACAGAAATTGGGATAACCGGAGGGGATGGCTATGATGTGAGGATCACATGTGTTCACCGAGTGCTAACGCTTTGCTCCGGTACTCTATTAAAAGGAGTACCTTAATTACCAGTAGTTTCCCTTGAGGCCCTGCTGTAACAGGCTGGTAGGACAAAAGATGTCGTGCAAGTTTCTCCTTGTGAGCACGTACGACTATATACGGAACACATGCCTATGATTGTTTGTACTAGGATGCTTTATCATTATTTATCTGCAATGCCCATGTCTCATTGATTTCATGAATTATCTTATCCATGCAACGCCCGTAATCCATCCCTATGCCTACAGTACTTGTTCCTACTGTTTACAACTGTTACTATTATCGCTACTATTTTACTACTGCTGTTACTGTTTCACTACTGTCACCACTATAAAACTGTTGCTACTGATAAACCGCTGCGAGCGAGACTGTTTCCAGGTGCAGCTGAATTGACAACTCATCTGTTAAGGCTTACATATATTCTTTGGCTCCCCTTGTGTCGAATCAATAAATTTGGGTAATACTTCTCTCGAAGACTGTTGCGATCCCCTATACTTGTGGGTCATCAGTGTCTCTCAGGTAATCGGAAATTACTTGTTGGGTTGCATGTATCGAGATGGAATTTGTCCCTCCCATGTCAGAGATATATACTCCGAGCCCACTCGGTAATCAATATCATACACCGTTTGCAAACACGTGGTTAATGAGTTTAATCACAGGGTGATATTGGATTGCGGAATGAGTAAAGAGTACTTGCTGCAAACGAGATTGAACTAGGTATGGCAATGCCGACGATCGAATCTCGGGCAAGTAAAATATCGCGAGACAAAGGAATTTATATACGGGATTAATTGAATCCGGACATCGTGGTTCACCGATGATGATCTTCGTTGAATATATGGGAGTCAATATGGATTTCCAGATCCCGCTATTAATTATTGATAGTGATCATGTCCATGCATTCTCGAACCCGTAGGGTCACACACTTAACGCTCATCGATGCTAGGGTACTTTCGGGATTTATGGAAATTGTTTCGGAGAGTTACGGAATTGTTCCGGGAAGAAGATTAATGATTTATTAATTGAATTAATAAATATTAATACATATATTTATTTACTGGAAATAAATAAGGGCTAAATGTAGTCCGTGCAAAGTTTCGCTAATGGGCCTATTTAGTAGCTCCATCTAGACAAACTGCAAAAAGAAAAAAGGTAAAAGAAAAGGAAAAAAAAGGAAAGGCGTTGCTGGGCCGGCTGGGCCGGCCAGCCCCGCGCCCCGCGAGCGCGCTCACCTGGCTGGGCCATCAGGCCGGCTTTCTGCGAGCCCGCTTGGTCTGGGCCCCGGCTGGGCCGAGCCAGGCCGCTGCCGCAGTAGGCCGAGTGGAGGCGATCGAGCCAGGGGCCAGAGCGCTCGCTCGCTCTAGCGCTTCTAATATCGATCGATCAGATCGATTGACCAGGATCGGTGGCCAGGCTGGGCCCGCGTGCATGCGCACGTTCACAGGCGGCCAGGCACCGCGGCCGATGGGATCATAGCCAGCCGTCGCGACTTGATGCCTTCGAGGCAAATCAAGTACCAGACTTGGATCGTACGGCACATATGCCTATAAAAGAAGCAGCCAGGAGGCCGGCGGAGAGTGAGGTTTTGACCTAATTTTCCGAGCCGTCGTAGTCCTTTTGTCTGTAGACTTTTGCTCTAGTTTGACTAGTTTCTTTAGCCTTTCTTCTTCCACCTCGCGCGCGTAGGTGAAGCCCTGCCTGCAGATACTCTCCACCATAAGCACCACGCTGTCGTGCTGCTGATCCCATCTACCACTCCACCGCGCCTTGCTGGACCGAGGAGGTGGAGTCGTCGCTGCGTTGTATGTGTGCAACGCTCGGAGGCGCTGCCCGTTGTGGCGCTTGGATCAGATCGGATCGCGAGGAGGAGACGCTAGTACGACTACGCCGACCACATTCATCTAAACATTTCCGCTGTGCGATCTACAAGGGTATGTAGATCTAATCTCTCCCGCTCGTTGTTTTGCATCTCGTAGATCAGATCTTGGCATGTTCTTGTTCGTCTTCGTAGGAAAAATTTTGTTTTCTATGCTGCGAAACCCTTCAGTGGTATCAGAGCGAGATCTATGCGTAGATGTTTTACACGAGTAAAACGCAACATGCTTATTGCGGGCGTTGATATTTTCTGTTGCAAACATCTATTTTGTGTACTTCTTATGGCGCGGTATAGTGAGATCGAAGCGGTCCAGGCCAACCTTACGCGACCTCGTTCGCGAGACCGGCTCCGCACTTGACGTGTGGCTTGTTCCGCACATGCGGCTGGTGGATGTCAGTTTCTCTCACTATAGTTGTCATGGGATTTACAATGGATGTTGGCAACCATAGTATCACCGTTGTGGCTTTACGTAGGTAAGAATCGTTCTTAAGCGTAGCTCCCATAAGCCACGTAAAACATGCAATCAACAAATTAGAGGCGTCTAACTTGTTTTTGCAGGGAGTGTTTTGTGATATGGTATTGCCACAAGATGTGATGTGTATGATATATGTGATGTATGCGATGATCATGTTTTGTAATGTTTCACAACTTGCATGTCGATGAGTTCACAACCGGTAGGAGTCATATGGTTGTCTTTATAATTTTGTATGACCTGCATGTCAACTTCTTATACGCCATGTAATAGCTTTACTTTATCGCTAAGTAGTTAGCAATAGTCGTAGTTGCTATTCATGGTGGAGGCAATCATGGTGGAGTGATGGAGATCATGCCGGCGCGCACGAGATGGAGATCAATGCGCGAAGATTGGCTATACCATGTCACATATTGTATATGCATGTGATGTTTATCCTTCATGCATCTTATTTTGCTTTGATCGCAACGGTAGCATTATAAGATGATCCCTCACACTTAATTTCAAGATAAAATGTGTTCTCCCCTCGTATGCGCCGTTGCGAAAGATCGTTGTTTTGAAGCATCACGTGATGATCGGGTGCTATAAACTCTACGTTCACATATAACGGGTGTAAGCCAGATTTACACATGCAAAAATACTTAGGTTAAACTTGACAAGCCTAGCATGTACAGACATGGCCTCGGAACACACGGACCGAAAGGTCAAGCATGAGTCATATGGATGATATGATCAACATGTTGATGTTCACCATTAAAGCTACATCATCTCACGTGATGATCGGTCTTGGTGTAGTGAATTTGGATCATGCTTCACTAAACAACTTCGAGGGATGTTGAATTTAGTGGGAGTTCATTAGTAATTCGATTAACTTGAACTAATTATCATGAACTAAATCTTAGTGTATTTGCATAAGTCGTTGTAGTCTTTGGCAACCGTTTTCCACCGACACTTAGTTTTAATTGAGTTGAAAAAAAAACTATAGAATTCTGGATAATCACTTTTCGGACTAGTGCCATTTAGTTAAAATGTCAAGATCAAAGATTAAGTCCTATTGCAATTTTAGCAAACCTCACTTTCTCCATGCAATTTAATAAGTTGTAACGATTCAAGTTTAGCATCTAAGATCATGTTTGCCTCCATGAGAAATTGATCTTCAAAATTGTTTGAGAATCAAAGTGATCATCGAGCTGAAAGAATTGTTTCAGAAACAAACAAGAAGTGAAAGATATTTGATATCTAAAACTTTGATTGTTTGCAAAATGATGAAGTATAATTTAGTAAAAGAACATATGCTCATATTGTATGAATATATGCGAAGATTGAAGGCGCTGGGCGTCCAGATCACCCAACAGTTTGGGAACTAATATTATACTTGCATTCATCCCTATGAGCTATCGTAGTTTCATCATGAAAGTTGTCATGATAAGGTATCGACCAAATTGTTTTGCTATACCAAAAGAATGCTAAAGAATGGAATATGGAAGAATACTAATTATATGATAATGGTGATCCACATCAATATGCAAAATCCAAGGCCATTAGTATTTGACTAATATCCTTTGGACTATGTGTCAAATGCTTGAAGCCACTTTTGATGTTGATAGATTCTTCTAATGGAGAGGAAACGCTAAATAGGATCTGCAAAATATTTGGTAGAAAAGGAAAGGACTGAAAATGTCCACCTCAGGTATATAAATGATATACATGTTATATATGTATTCTTTGCTCGTAACAATGTACTTCTTGGGTATTCGATACTAGATTGTTGGTATGAAATGTCATACAAAGCAACACAATGCAAGAACTACAATGGCCTAAATAACCAGCAAAAGAATGTGGTAGTGATGCGCGTCAAGAAACAAATAAAAGTGTTATTGTGTTTTTCATCGGCATCAAACCTAGCCTTCAAGATTCGTTATGAACTTAATAATTGTTATCTTGTTCTGGTATTATGAGAACAATGGTTGTTCAAATTATTACCATCTTCCATATTCAATGGATAGATTACTATTATATTGTTGGTGAAACAAACATTTATAACACTGATGCTAAAGGTCGCAAGACAAAACGAATTTCACTTAAATTTGAAGCACCAATGTTTAAGTCATATTGGAAACAAAACATGAAAGAAATTCCATGTTGATGGATTTTCGAGTCATCTAATTTTGAATTGATTGACGCTTGTGAGACTTTTCCTAAAGATGATTAAACTCCTTTCATGGGCCATGGACAGAACAAGCAACTAACTAAATGGAGATCATACATGTTGATGTATGTAGTTCATGGTGTGAAATCGATTGCGGTGTATTTTCTATTTCATCAATGGTATATGGTATATCTACTTGATGAGAAAGAAGTATGAAATGATTGAAATTGTTCAATTTATGAAGTGAAAATTGTTGTAACAAGAAAATTCAAGTTTTTATGATTGGATCATAAAGAAGAATATTTGAGTTACAAGTTTAGCAAACATCTAAGAGTTAGGGAAATTGTTCCACAAACTTGCATTGTGATAAACACCATATGAGTATGGAGTTTTCAATGGGTGTAATCGAACCTTGTTTGACATGGTTAGATCAATGATGAAATAAACTGCCAATATAATTTATGGATTATGCTTTAAAGACTACCGCTTTTCACTAAATAGAGTGCCATCATAATCCGCTGAAATGACACCGTACAAGTTATAGTTGTCTTTTCTTAAATTTTGGTATGCACGGCATATGTAAAATGTTTACAACCAAAATCGGATTAGTAAGTCTTTGTAAGTTATCCCAAAGAATATCGATGGGTATTCCTTCTACTATGAACCCAAACACATAGTGATTGTCGCTAAAAGGTGAATTTCTTATGAAGGAGTTTTCTCGCGAAAGGTTTAAGTGGGAGAAAGATAGAACTTGATGAGGTTATTGAATCTGAGCAAGATGATCAAGGTAGCGCAGCACCAGAAAATGTTCTGGAAGCGGCAACTGCATTCATGGCTCACGCGTCTACAATATGTTGTAGTCACGGCATCGAAGTTCCTATTTAACCAAGTTGGTCGTAATCAAATAGCAAGATTTGAGGATGAGATATTATTAGATAATAGTAACTGAAGGGTTTCGCAGCATAGTAAATCAAAAAAATTCCTACGGATGCGAACAAGAAAGCCAAGATCTAATCTAGGAGATGTAATCAACGAGAGAGGTAGATGAGATCTTCATACCCTTGAAGAAATCGCACAGCGGAAACGTTCAACAGAACGTGGATGATGTAGTCGTACTAGCCGTCTCCTCCCCGCGATCCGATCCGATCCAACGCCGCAAGTGGTGGCGCCTCCGAGAGATGCACACGTACGGTGCAGCGACATCTCCTCCTTCCTTGGTCCAGCAAGTATGGTGGAGAGATAGATTGGATCTGCAGCACGACGGCGTGGTGCTTATGGTGGAGAGTTTCTGCAGCAGGGCTTCGCCTACGTGCAGTCGCGCGAGAGAGAGAGATTGGAGGGCAGCAGTTGGGCCGGCGGCTAGGGTTTGAGGTGAGAACGCCCCAGCCCTCCCCTCCCCTTTAAATAGGTCAAGGGGGGCGGCCAAGGGGGATGCCTTAGCCTCCAAGTCAAGCCGGTGGCCCCAGGGAGAAAACTTGCCCCCTAAGTTTCCTTTGCCTTGGCCCATAAGAAAACCCTAGGGTTTTGCCCTTGGCCTCATAGGACAAGTGGGCATGGATGACCAGGCCCATGTAGGCATCACCCTTTGGTCCATGTGGACCCTTTGGGGCATGTGGGCCCCACCATGGAGCCCTTTGGAACTTTCTAGAACATTCTGGTACTCTACCGAAAAAGTCCAGAACTTTTCCAAAACCCAAAAACTGCTTTCCATTATATGAATCTTATTCTCCGGACCATTCTGGAACCTCTTGTGATGTCCGGGATCTCATCCGAGACTCCGAACGAAAAACTCAATAACCAATTATCTATTCTATCCTAGCGTCGATGCACGTTAAGTGTGTGACCCTACGGGTTCGAGAATATGCAGACATGATCTTCTATCAATAATCAACAGCGGGATCTGGAAACCCATATTGACTCCCACATATTCATCGATGATCATATCGGATGAACCATGATGCCAGGATTCAATTAATCCCATATATGTATTCCCTTCGTCACGCGATATTTTACTTGCCCGAGATTCGATCGTCGGTATCGCCATACCTAGTTCAATCTCGTTCACAGCAAGTACTTTACTCGTTCTGTAATCCGATATCACTTTGTGATTAACTCCTTAACCACGTGCTTGCAAGCGATGTTGATATTGATTACCGAGTGGGCCCGAAGTATATCTCTCCGACTTGGGAGGGACAAATTCCATCTCGATACATGCAACCCAACAAGTACTTTCCGATCACCTGAGAGACACCTTTATGATCACCCTTTCATAGGATGACGTTTGATGACCTCAAAGCTTTCTTCCGATAATAGGGAGTTGCATTATCTCATGGTCTAAGGAACACAATACATGACATAAGAAAAGCTTCGCAAAGATGAACACAATGACACGATCTAATTGCTGTGCTTTATTTGGGTCTGTCCATCACATCATTCTCCTAATGACATGACCTCATTATTAATCGACAACTCATGTCTATGGTTAGGAAACCTTAACCATCATTAATCAATGAGCTAGTCTAGTAGAGGCGTACTAGGGACACGGTGTTGTTCATAAACCACACAAGTATTAATGTTTCCGCTTAATACAATTATAGCATGGAGTATAAACATTATCATGAACAAGAAATATGATAATAACAATATTATTATTGCCTCTAGGGCATATTTCCTTCAGTCTCCCACTTGCACTAGAGTCAATAATCTAGTCATACTTGCGCCTTTAACACCTATGGCATTCCGGTGTTATTCATACGCGTTGCACGTGGTAAACCTTATCTACGGGTCTGACACTTTCAGGTCCGTTTGTATTTGCATATTCTTTTGCGTTAGCACGCATTACTCATCTTGTATGAGATGGCATCGTATAAACTTGGTCTTCTGATGAAACCTTTGTTTCTTTGCCAAAACTATGTTGTCACTATTGTCATACAATAGAACTATATAGTACTAGCACACTTGGAACTAAACCTCCACGATCGGATCGCAGAAATTTAATTTTCTTGTTACGATGGTTTTCCTGTTTGTTCTGAAATTCTTTGAACTTTTCAAACGTTTCAGATTTATGTTTCATTAAATAGACATACCCATATCTATTTAACTCATCAGTAAAAGTGAGAAATAGCGATATCCACCGCGCGTCGAAATACTCATTGGTCCACACACATCGGTATGTATGATTTCCAATAAGTCTGTTGCTCGCTCCATTATTCCGGAGAACGAGGTTTTGATCATCTTGCCCATGAGGCATGGCTCGCACATGTCAAATGATTCAAAATCAAGAGACTCCAAAAGTCCATCAGAATGGAGTTTCTTCATGCGTTTTACGCCAATATGACCTAGACGACAGTGCCACAAAGAAGTTGGATTATCACTATCTACTTTGCATCTTTTATGCCGCTTCTAAAGCGATTATATACTTAGTCCTTGTTGCAGTGTCCGCCACAATGTTAACATTGGAACTCATCCAAGTCATCATGGAACTTTCTTCCATCTTATTGTGCCACCTTCTAACTCAAACAAATAGCTTAAAATTGAGATAAAAAATTTACCTGTATATGTGACAAAGCCAATGTAACACATTGCAATGAACCATTTGTCACTTTCGCATACAGAATATATTCTTAGTTCTTCGAAAGTACATAAGAATATTCTTACTATTGTCCAACGATCATCATATGAATGCTCGTAACCTTTCAGCGCATTGGACATATCTGGATCTACATATCATGGAACACAAGATTGATAAAATCATTCTTGCGGTTTCACTCATCAAGTGTCAAAACAATTGATTCTTGCTCCAACCTCTTCCATGCAACAAGAACCGTTCTTATTGTTTCCATATTGAACAAATTCAATATTTCATCTATGTACGCTGGCAAAACTATATTATTGCCTCAATCTATCTGCATAGACATTGATGCTTAATATTCTGGTTTTACCTAAGTCTTTCATAAAAAAAAACTAATTTTAATGAAAACTTAACAATATCAAGAAAAACACATTATTTCCAATAAACGATATGTCGTCCACATAAAGTATTAGAAATATATCTTAGCGCTCCCACTTACTTTCTTGTAATACAAGCATCTTCAAATATCTTGATGAAATTAACAATTTAACATTTTCATCATTGAAGATTCCAACTTCGCTATGCTTACTTCTACCATAGAAGTTTGCATACATATCTAGCAACCTTTGAATCAAAAAAACCCATTGGGTCATGTCAGTTACATGTCCTTGGTGTGCATTCCGATAGAGGAACGTTGTTTCGTTTATTCAACTATCATATCTCAATATGTAATTGTTGCTAGAAAAATCCATATGACGAAGTCAGGGCCCATCATCGCTTCTTTGTATATTGTTGGTTACTATTATCTAATAATATCTCGTCCTCAAATCTTGCTATTTGATTACGACCAACTTGGTTAAATAGGAACTTCGATGCCGTGACTACAACATATTGTAGATGCGTGAGCTATGAATGCAGTTGCCACTTCCAGAACATTTTCTGGTGCTGCGCTACTCTGATCATCTTGCTCAGATTCAATAACCTCATCAATTTCTATCTTCCTCCCACTTAAACCTTTCACGAGAAAACTCCTTCATAAGAAATTTACTTTTAAGCGACAATCACTATGTGTTTGGGTTCATAGTAGAAGGAATACCCATCGACATTCTTTGGGACAACCTACAAAGACTTACTAATCCGATTTTGGTTGTAAACATTTTACATATGCCGTGCATACCAAAATTTAAGAAAAGACAACTATAACTTGTACGGTGTCATTTCAGCGGATTATGATGGTGCTCTATTCAGTGAAAAGCGGTAGTCTCTAAAATATAATCCACAAATTATATTGGTAGTTTTATTTCATTATTGATCTAACCATGTCAAACCAGGTTTGATTACATCCATCGAAAACTCCATACTCATATGGTGTTTATCACAATGCAAGTTCGTGGAACAATTCCCCTAACTCTTAGATGTTTGCTAAACTTGTAACTCAAATATTCTTCTTTATGATCTAATCATACAACTTGAATATTCTTGTTACAACAATTTCCACTTCATAAATTGAACAGTTTCATACTTCTATCTCATCAAGTAGATATACCATACATCTATTCGAGTCATTGATAAAATAGAAAATAAACCATGATCGACTTCACACCATGGACTACATACATCAACATGTACGATCTCCATTTAGTTAGTCGCTAGTTCTGTCCATGGCCCATGAACGGAGTTTAATCATCTTTAGGAAAAATCACACAAGCGTCAATCAATTCAAAATCAAATGACTCGAAAATCTATCAATATAGAATTTCTTTCATGTTTTGTTTCCAATATGACTTAAACGGTGGTGTCATATATAAGTGAAATTTGTTTTGTCTTGCGACCTTTAGCATCAGTGTTATAAATGTCTATTTCACCAACAAGATAATAATAATCTATCCATCGACTATGGAAGACGGTAATAATTTGAACAACAATTGTTCTCATAATACCAGAACAAGATAACAATTATTAAGTTCATGAAATATCTTGAAGGCTAGGTTTGATGTCGATGAGAAGCACAATAACACTTTTATTTGTATCTCGTCATGCATCATTACCATATTCTTTTACTAGTTACTTAGGCCATTGTACTTCTTGCATTGTGTTGCTTTGTATGACATTTCATACCAACAAATCAGTATCGAATACCAAAGAATTACATTGTTAACGAGCAAAATAATACATCTATAACATGTATATCATTTATATACCTGAGATGGACTTTTCCAGTCTTTTACTTTTCTACCAAATATTTTGCAGATCCTATTTAGCATTTCCTCTCTATTTAGAAGAATCTATCAACATCAATAGTGACGTCAATCATTTGACACATGGTCCAAAGGATGTTAGTCAAATACTAATAGCCCTGGATTTTTGCACTTTGAAGTAGATCGTCATCATCATATGATTGGTATTCTTCCGGATTCCCTTCTTTAGTATTCTTTTGGTATAGCAAAACAATTTAGCCGATACCTTTTCATTCGTCCTATCATGACATCTTTCATGATGAAACTACTATAGCTCTTAAGGACAAATGCAAGTATAATATTAGTTTCCCAAACTTTTGGGTGATCGGGACGCCCAGCGTCTTCAATCTTTGCATATATTCATACAATATGAGCATATGTTCTTTTACTAAATTATACTTAATCATTTTGCAAACAATCAAAGTTTTAGTATCAAATATCTTTCACTTCTTGTTAGTTTCTGAAACAATTCTTTCAGCTCGATGATCACTTTGATTCTCAAACAATTTTGAAGATCAATTTCTCATGGAGGCAAATATGATCTTAGATGCTAAACTTGAATCATTGCTCTTAGATTAATACAACTTATTAAATCGTATGGAGCAAGCAAGGTTTGCTAAAGTTTGCAATAGGACTTAATCTTTAGTCTTGACAATAAAACGGCACTAGACCGAAAAGTGATTATCCAGAATTCTATAGTTCTTTTAACTCAATTAAGCTAAGTGTCGGTGGAAAACGGTTGCCAAAGACTACAACGACTTATGCAAATACACTAAGATTTAGTTCATGATAATTAGTTCAAGTTAATCAAATTACTAATGAACTCCCACTAAATTCAACATCCCTCAAAGTTGTTTAGTGAAGCATGATCCAAATTCACTACACCGAGACCGATCATCACGTGAATGATGTAGCTTTAATGGTGAACATCAACATGTTGATCATATCATCCATATGACTCATGCTTGACCTTTCGGTCCGTGTGTTCCGAGGCCATGTCTATACATGCTAGGCTCGTCAAGTCAAACCCAAGTATCTCCGCATGTGCAAATACTGGCTTGCACCCGTTGTATGTGAACATAGAGTTTATAGCACCCGATCATCACGAGATGCTTGAACACGATGAACTTTCGCAACGGCGCATACGAGGGGAGAACACAATTTTATCTTGATCTTTAAGTGAGGAATCATCTTATAATGCTACCATCACGATCAAAGCATAATAAGATACATAAAAGGATAAACATCACATGCATATAATTTTATGTGACATGGTATAGCCAATCTCCGCGCAATGATCTCCATCTTGTGCGCGCCGGCATGATCTCCATCACTCCACCACGAATAGCAACTACAGCTATTGCTAACTACTTAGCGATAAAGTAAAGCTATTACATGGCGTATAAGAAGTTGACACGCAGGTCAAACACAATTATAAAGACAACCATATGGCTCCTGCCGGTTGTGAACTCATCGACATGCAAGTCGTGAAATATTACAAAACATGATCATCGCATACATCACATATATCACATCACATCTTGTGGCCATACCATATCACAAAACACTCCCTGCAAAAACAAGTTAGACGCCTCTACTTTGTTGTTGCATGTTTTACGTGGCTTATGGGAGTAGCAAGTTAAGAACGATTCTTACCTACGAAAAGCCACAACGGTGATATTATGGTTGCTAACATCCGTTGTAAATCCCATGACTACTATACTGAGAGAAACTGGCATCCACCAGCCGCATGTGTGGAACAAGCCACACGTCAAGTGCGGAGCCGGTCTCGCGAATGAGGTCGCGTAAAGTTGGCCTGGACCGCTTCGATCTCACTATGCGCGCCATAAGAAATACACAACAAAGAGGTTTGCAACAGAAAACATCAACGCCCGCAACAAGCATGTTGCGTTCTACTCGTGAAACACATCTACGCATAGATCTAGCTCTGATACCACTGAAGGGTTTCGCAGCATAGTAAATCAAAAAATTTCCTACGGATGCGAACAAGAAAGCCAAGATCTAATCTAGGAGATGTAATCAACGAGAGAGGTAGATGAGATCTTCATACCCTTGAAGAAATTGCACAGGGGAAACGTTCAATAGAACGTGGATGATGTAGTCGTACTAGCCGTCTCCTCCCCGCGATCCGATCCGATCCAACGCCGCAAGTGGCGGCGCCTCCGAGAGATGCACACGTACGGTGCAGCGACATCTCCTCCTTCCTTGGTCCAGCAAGTATGGTGGAGAGATAGATTGGATCTGCAGCACGACGGCGTGGTGCTTATGGTGGAGAGTTTCTGCAGCAGGGCTTCGCCTACGTGCAGTCGCGAGAGAGAGAGATTGGAGGGCAGTAGTTGGGCCGGCGGCTAGGGTTTGAGGCGAGAACGCCCCAGCCCTCCCCTCCCCTTTAAATAGGTCAAGGGGGGCGGCCAAGGGGGCTGCCTTAGCCTCCAAGTCAAGCCGGTGGCCCAGGGAGAAAACTTGCCCCTAAGTTTCCTTTGCCTTGGCCCATAAGAAAACCCTAGGGTTTTGCCCTTGGCCTCATAGGACAAGTGGGCATGGACGACCAGGCCCATGTAGGCATCACCCTTTGGTCCATGTGGACCATTTGGGGCATGTGGGCCCCACCATGGAGCCCTTTGGAACTTTCTAGAACATTCCGGTACTCTACCGAAAAAGTCCAGAACTTTTCCGAAACCCAAAAATTGCTTTCCATTATATGAATTTTATTCTCCGGACCATTCCGGAACCTCTCGTGATGTCCGGGATCTCATCCGAGACTCCGAACGAAAAACTCAATAACCAATTATCCATTCTATCCTAGCGTCGATGCATGTTAAGTGTGTGACCCTACGGGTTCGAGAATATGCAGACATGATCTTCTATCAATAATCAACAGCGGGATCTGGAAACCCATATTGACTCCCACATATTCATCGACGATCATATCGGATGAACCATGATGCCAGGATTCAATTAATCCCATATATGTATTCCCTTCGTCACGCGATATTTTACTTGCCCAAGATTCGATCGTCGGTATCGCCATACCTAGTTCAATCTCGTTCACAGCAAGTACTTTACTCATTCTGTAATCTGATATCACTTTGTGATTAACTCCTTAACCACGTGCTTGCAAGCGATGTTGATATTGATTACCGAGTGGGCCCGAAGTATATCTCTCCGACTTGGGAGGGACAAATTCCATCTCGATACATGCAACCCAACAAGTACTTTCCGATCACCTAAGAGACACCTTTATGATCACCCTTTCATAGGATGACGTTTGATGACCTCAAAGCTTTCTTCCGATACTAGGGAGTTGCATTATCTCATGGTCTAAGGAACACAATACATGACATAAGAAAAGCTTCGCAAAGATGAACACAATGACACGATCTAATTGCTGTGCTTTATTTGGGTCTGTCCATCACATCATTCTCCTAATGACATGACCTCATTATTAATCGACAACTCATGTCTATGGTTAGGAAACCTTAACCATCATTAATCAATGAGCTAGTCTAGTAGAGGCGTACTAGGGACACAGTGTTGTTCATAAACCACACAAGTATTAATGTTTCCGCTTAATACAATTATAGCATGGAGTATAAACATTATCATGAACAAGAAATATGATAATAACAATATTATTATTGCCTCTAGGGCATATTTCCTTCAGTAACCAACAATATACAAAGAAGCGGTGATGGGCCCTGACTTCGTCATATGGATTATTCTAGCAACAATTATATATTGAGATATGATTGTTGAATAAATAAAACAACGTTCCTCTACCGAAATGCACACCAAGGACGTTGATTCAAAGGTTGCTGGATATGTATGCAAACTTCTATGGTAGAAGTAAGCATAGCGAAGTTGGAATCTTCAATGATGAAAATATTAAAGATTTAATTTCATCATGATATTTGAAGATGCTTGTATTTACAAGAAAGTAAGTGGGAGCGTTCAGACATATTTCTAATACTTTATGTAGATGACATATCGCTCATTGTAAATTATGTGTTTTTCTTGATATTGTTAAGATTTTGATTAAAATTAGATTTTTTGATGAAAGACTTAGGTAAAACCAGAATATCAAGCATCAATATCTATGCAGATAGATTGAGGCACTAATATTGTTTTGCCAAGAGTACATAGATGAAATATTGAAGTTGTTCAATATGGAAACAATAAGAACGGTTCTTGTTGCATGGAAGAGGTTGAAGCAAGAATCAACTGTTTTGACACTTGATGAGTAAAACCACAAGAATGATTTTATCAATCTTGTATACCATGATATATTGATCCAGATATGTCCGATGCTCTAAAAGGTTACGAGCATTCATATGATGATCATTGGACAATAGTAAGATATTCTTATGTACTTTTGAGGAACTAAGAATATGTTCTGTATGCAGAAGTGACAAATGGCTCATTGCAATGTGTTACATTGGCTTTGTCATATATATAGGTAAAAATTTTGTCTCAATTTTAGGCTATTTGTTTTGAGTTAGAAGGTGGCACAATAAGATGGAAGAAAGTTCCATGATTACTTGAATGAGTTTCAAAGTTAGACATTGTGACAGATACTGCAACGAAGGCTTAGTATAATTGCTTGAGAAGCAGCAAGAGAACTAGGTGTAGTTCCAAGTGTGCTAGTAACATGTAGTTCTATTGTATGACAAAAGTGACAACATAGTCTCGGCCAAGAAACAAAAGGTCTCACCAGAAGACCAAGTTTATACGGTGCCATCTCATGTCAAGATGAGTAATGCGTGATGACACAAAAGATATGCAAATACAAACGGACCTGAAAGTGTCAGACCCGTAGATAAGGTTTACCACGTGCAACGCGTATGAGTAACACCGAAATGCCATAGGTGTTGAATGCGCAAGTATTGACTAGATTATTGACTCTAGTGCAAGTGGAAGACTGAAGGAAATATGCCCTAGAGGCAATAATAATATTATTATTATCATATTTCTTATTCATGATAATGTTTATATTCCATGCTAGAATTGTATTAAGCGGAAACATTAATACTTGTGTGGTTTATGAACAACACCGTGTCCCTAGTATGCCTCTACTAGACTAGCTCATTGATTAATGATGGTTAAGGTTTCCTAACCATGGACATGAGTTGTCGATTAATAATGAGGTCATATCATTAGGAGAATGATGTGATGGACAGACCCAAAGTAAGCACAGCAATTAGATCGTGTCATTGTGTTCACAATTGTATAGCTTTTCCTATGTCAGTATCCTATTCCTTAGACCATGAGATAATGCCACTCCCTGATACCAGAAGAGAGCTTTGAGGTCATCAAACGTCATCCTATGAGAGGGTGATCATAAAGGTGTCTCTCAGGTAATCGGAAAGTACGTGTTGGGTTGCATGTATCGAGATAGAATTTGTCCCTCCTATGTCGGATAGATATACTCTGGGCCCACTCGGTAATCAATATCATACACCGTTTGCAAACACGTGGTTAATGAGTTTAATCACAGGGTGATATTGGATTGCGGAACGAGTAAAGAGTACTTGCTGCGAACGAGATTGAACTAGGTATGGCGATGCCGACGATCAAATCTCGGGCAAGTAAAATATCGCGAGACAAAGGAATTTGTATACGTGATTAATTGAATCCTGACATCGTGGTTCACCGATGATGATATTCGTTGAATATATGGGAGTCAATATGGATTTCCAGATCCCGCTATTGATTATTGATAGTGATCATGTCCATGCATTCTCGAACCCGTAGGGTCACACACTTAACGCTCATCGACGCTAGGGTACTTTCGGGATTTATGGAAATTGTTTCGGAGAGTTACAAAATTGTTCTGGGAAGAAGATTAATGATTTATTAATTGAATTAATAAATATTAATACATATATTTATTTACTGGAAATAAATAAGGGCTAAATGTAGTCCGTGCAAAGTTTCGCTAATGGGCCTATTTAGTAGCTCCATCTAGACAAACTGCAAAAAGAAAAAAGGCAAAAGAAAAGGAAAAAAAAGGAAAGGCGTCGCTGGGCCGGCTGGGCCGGCCAGCCCCGCGCCCCGCGAGCGCGCTCACCTGGCTGGGCCGTCAGGCCGGCTCCCTATGAGCCCGCTTGGTCTGGGCCCTGGCTGGGCCGAGCCAGGCCACTGCCGCAGCAGGCCGAGTGGAGGCGATCGAGCCAGGGGCCAGAGCGCTCGCTCGCTCTAGCGCTTCTGATATCGATCGATCAGATCGATTGACCAGGATCGGTGGCCAGGCTGGGCCCGCGTGCATGCGCACGTTCACATGCGGCTAGGCACCACGGCCGATGGGATCGTAGCCAGCCGTCGCGACTCGATGCCTTCGAGGCAAATCAAGTACCAGACTTGGATCGTACGGCACATATGCCTATAAAAGAAGCAGCCAGGAGGCCGGCGGAGAGTGAGGTTTTGACCTAATTTTCCGAGCCGCCGTAGTCCTTTTGTCTGTAGACTTTTGCTCTAGTTTGACTAGTTTCTTTAGCCTTTCTTCTTCCACCTCGCGCGCGTAGGCGAAGCCCTACCCGTAGATACTCTCCACCATAAGCACCACGCCATCGTGCTGCTGATCCCATCTACCACTCCACCGCACCTTGCTGGACCGAGGAGGTGGAGTCGTCGCTGCGCTGTACGTGTGCAATGCTCGGAGGCGCCGCCCATTGTGGCGCTTGGATCGGATCGGATCGCGAGGAGGAGACGCTAGTACGACTACGCCGACCACGTTCATCTGAACATTTCCGCTGTGCGATCTACAAGGGTATGTAGATCTAATCTCTCCCACTCATTGTTTTGCATCTCGTATATCAGATCTTGGCATGTTCTTGTTCGTCTTCGTAGGAAAATTTTTGTTTTCTATGCTGCGAAACCCTTCAACCCATGTAAATCCTGATAGAAACCTAAATAGAACTACTTCCCTCCCTTTGGTATCGAGAAACCAAAAAGGGGAAAGAGCGATGCTACACGTCCCGAAGATATCACTCATAGTCATCTAAGCCATCGGAGCCGTTGGAGCCGTCCGCAGCAGGGTCATCATCCTCTTCCTCCTCAACCTCCTCAATCTCCTCATCTCTAGTAGGGGCATCTGGTGGTGCAAAGAGGTGTTGCTCCATGTCGCCCAGTTGTAGCGATCAGTGTTCCATGATGCATAGGAAGTGGCAGGAGTAGGAGTGGGCTCGGCAGTCTGTGCCCCACTAAGCCTGTGCGGAATCAGCTGCTGAGTATCCTGAATCGCCTTGCGCTCAACGTAGGCTTGATAGTTCTCATGGTGGATTCCTACCTTCATGCAAAGGACATTCCATTCAAACCATCTCAACCTCTTGACCTATCTTCATAGCAGTGGCAGCAGCCCTCTCAGCACGAGAAGGAGCACTCATCCTAGCATCAGCCATAATAGTGCTATGATGAGCAGTGGAAGGGGAAGACTTCTTCTTCCTCTTGATGTAGTGCCTCTTGATGGGGTACACCTCGCAATCATCACTAAGATCAAAATCTTGAAGACAATGCTTGATAAGGAGCATAATGTAAGGAGCATATGGAAACGTGTTCCTCTGGATCATGGCATCTTTGATCTCATGGAAGATAAAGTTCATCACATCCAAAGTGAAATCCTTAGTCGGGTTGCTAGAAGTGGCACACTCATGGGCAAGGTATAGGAGATCAACAAGCGAAGAATGGATGGCATCATTGTTACCTCCACTTGGGCAATGTTTTCATGGAAGATGCGCACAAGCCGATCATATAGTGGAAGCAACCCATTGATAAACCCCACTTCACCGGTGGAGTCATAGAGATCAACAAGCTTGTCCTTGTCAGGCTTCATTCCCGGAGAATGAACACGGCGGCCTACTGGATTGTCCCCATCAAAAGCATAACCCAAGAGAGTGGCAAACACAGAGAAATCCGACTCATAGTAATTCTGCCCAGACATCCATTTCATAGTCTTCTGCGCATTTGGCATGATCACAAGAGTGGCAAAGAACTGCATGATCAGCTGAGGTTTATAGTTGCATCTTAGAACGGCCAGCTCAGTCAATCCAAACTTCTCAAGCATGGTCATAACATCATCAAAGTAAGTCTTGCTTTGAAGGTGAGGAAGATCAATAGCGTGCATGGGACGAGTTGAATTCTTCAACTTCTCATAGACATCATGGTAAATGAACCATTGCTCCTCGCACCAAAAACCACGGTCCTCAATCCCTTCATCATGGGATGCGGCTATGTACCAATCATTGTCCCGCACAACAATGTAGTTAGCCTCAGCCATGTCCTTGTAGTTGGGCCTTGTTGCTTTCCCTTTGCGGCGTGCACCCGCTCTTGCTTTCTTAGCCTTCTTGGCCTCCCTTGCAGCCTGTCTCGTGCGCTGGCGGATCACCGCTTCATCAACAAGAACCCCTTCCTCATCGTGAATGAGCCGACGCTTGTGCTTTGGAAGCTTTGAAAATCGGCTACTACCACCTGTGAATAGAACAATGGGGGACAACATGGTGATAAGAAATTGCGCACAAGTTACTGAAGATAGGCTATAGAAATGTTAGAAGAGCACCACCGAACCAATGTACTCGATACAAACTTTTGCGCATAAATTTTTTTGCAACTTCCCAGACCAGATATTCCGGCTGGGACAGGGACGGATAATCCCCCCCTCCCCGAGAAATTTTTACCTACACAAAGAGCATGTTTTGGAGTAAATCGGGGCGAGGAGAGGCTAATCTAACATTACTAGAGCACAGGGAATAGTAGAGGATGATCCAATCTCCAAGCAAAAACCAAAATAAACTTCATACAAAGCCACCACCTAGGGTTAGGGAGTATGAAGCTTACCCTCTTCCATTGAGGACAAGGCTTGGAGGAGTGGCCTCCTAGAGAGGAGGGGATCCTAATCTAAAGAGATCGGGTGGATCCGGTGACCGGGGCGGCACTGACGAGGTGGGGAAGTGGCAGGCGGCAGCGGTGGAGTTGGGGAGAGCAAGGGGGTCGGGGTGGATGAACTGCTCGAGTGAGCAGCCCACCTCAACGCCCTAGCCTTTTTGGATACACCGCGTGGGCAGATAATCCGGTCAGAAGTGGCCCGGATAATCTGGCCCACCGAATATTCTGGCCCAAAAGGGACCGGATAATCTGGCCTAGAGCTTCCCAGCCTCAAGGTTTCAAAAGGAACAAACGAACTTATGCGCAAGGACGAAATGTCTCGAGAGGAGATATGCTTAGGATAGAAGACACACACTGAGTGGTTCTCGGCACTAGACATTGCAAGAATAAAATCAACCAAAAACCAATGCTAGTGTCTTCCCATACCAAAAACAAATAAAGCTCAAAAAAGATTTGCAATAAAAACAACTCTTCAAAAAAGGAAGAGGTCGGTGGCCGAAGCCACCATGTATGAGTGGGGCATGAGACTGCGAAGATATATCTTGGGTCCATAACCAAAACTCATCATTGAAGCTCACATATCACAACATGATATTAAGAGAATGATTTTATTACTACTGGCATTATGGGGGGAGGGATAGCCCAATTTATTAGGACCGCACTCCCCCTATCTTCATGCCCGCATCTAGATTTGAACACATGCTATAATATGGCAATGAGTGCACATGATCAAGCCACATTGCAAGAGTTAATGATATTCAACTCATGCCTCAACTCTCGAAAACTTGCTTCATCAAGGGGCTTGATTGGTAGCTGTGCTAGCCACCCAGTTGGGAACCCCAAGAGAAAGGTATGATGAGCACAACGACAAGTTTCCCTCAGTATGAAACCAAGGTTTAATCGAACCAGTAGGAGAAATAAACCACTTCTGAAGGATGATGCTAGCTGGCTTGGCGACGGCTCCGGACAATTTGTTTATGGCGCCTATCTGGGCGTAGCTTTGGCGCCAGCAGCAATGTGGAACCTGCACACAACACAACCAAAGTACTTTGCCCCAACTTGCAGTGAGGTTGTCAATCTCACCGATTTGCTGTAAACAAAGGATTAAACGTATCGTGTGGTAAAAGATATTTGTTTGCAAGAAAGTAAATAATGCTTGTAGAAAGTAAACGGAAATATGAATGTAAAAGAATGGACCGGGGTCCACAGTTCACTAGAAGTGTCTCTCCATAAAGATAAATAACATGCTGGGTAAACAAATTACAGTTGGGCAATTGATAGAATAAAGAATGCAAGCAATGCATGTACATGTCATGAGGATCACTATGAGATTCACTTGGGCATTACAACATAATACATAGACCATAATCCAACTGCATCTATGACTAATAATCCACCCGCCGAATATTATCCGAACAACCGTTGGGTATTAAGTTGCAAGCAACAGATTATCGCCTTAAGCACACTGTGTAATGTAAACAATACACATGTCCTTGAACACAAGATTATTGTTTTCTCCCTAGTAGCAACAACACATCTACAACCTTAGAAGTTATTGTCACTCTCCCAGATTACTAGAGGCATGAACCCACTATCGAGCATAAATACTCCCTCTTGGAGTCACTAGCATCTACTCGACCAAGATATCTACTAGCAATGGAGAGCACGCAAGATCATAAACAACATAGAGATGATAAATCACAAATCAACTTGACATAATACTCAATATTCATCGGATCCCAACAAACACAACATGTAGAATTACATAACGATGATCTTGATCATGATAGGCAGCTCACAAGATCTAAACATGAAGCACATGGAGGAGAAGACATCCATCTAGCTACTTCTATGGACCCGTAGTCCAAGGTAGACTACTCACACATCACTCCGGAGGCAGGCATGGTGATGAAGAAGGCCTCCAGTGGTGATTCCCCTCTCTGGCAGGGTGCTGAGAAAAGCTTTTGGACCCTCCTGATCTCGCGGCGATGATGTCGGTGGCTTACAATATGTTTTCTGGAAAAGAGTTCGGGCCCCTAGGGTTTTCTTATCGAGGGGATTAAATAGGCGGAAGGGCAATGTCAGGGGGTGGACCAAGCGGTCACACACCCTGGTGGCGCGGCCTAGGGCTGGCCCGTGCCACCACAGGGTGTGGCTAGCCCCTAGTCCGTCTCCTGCTCTCCTTTGGACTCCGTCTTCGTGTCAGGTAATTAGGGACTTCAGCTTTTGTTTTGTTCAATTTCGAGAATATTTCATGTGTAACTTTTCTAAAACACAAAAATAGAAGAAAACAGGGAACTGGCACTGTGGCATCTCGTTAATAGGTTAGTTCTGGAAAATGCATAAAACGCCACGAAGTGTAAACAAAACACAAAGCAAATGGTGCATAAACAAGCATGGAGCATGACGTTTGAGACGTATCAATCATCCCCAAGCTTAACTCTTGCTCGTCCTCGAGTAGGTAAGTGATAACAAAACAATATTTTTTGAGGTGACATGCACCAACACAATCTTGATCAAAACAATGTAAAGCATTGAGTGCTGAGATCAAAGTACTCTAAACAAGGGCATAAAAGATATAATCTTGACAATAACTTAGCAACCATGTTATAACATGAAAAGTAACACAAACAAAAGATCATGAGTAATAATGCAATGAAAGTCAATTATTTGTTTCGAGCATATAGAAAAACATAGCAAAGTGGTATTCAGGTTGTCCCTCATGGAGTAGCAAAACATAAATGTATAGGACACCTTCAATGTTAAGAGGGCGACTAGATACAAATAATTTGAGAACAAGCAAAACCATAATCATGAATCAATCAATAATAAATTTTGGGACCATGCACATTATACTCAGAATGACAACTATGCTCTCTTAGATGGTGCATAAAGGTAGAAGGTGAAGCCTCAACATAAAAGTAAAACAAAGGCCCTTCACAGAGGGAAGCAGGGATTTAACATGTGCTAGAGCTTTTCATTTGTAAAATAGAGATAAGAATTGCTTTGAGAGGTGGTTGTTCTTGTCAACGACTGACAATGGGATTCTTACTATCTTCCATACTAAACAAGTTGAGAGAAATTGGCACATTTGTGCTCTTTTATAAAGCTTGGCACTCCTCCCCACTTTTCTTTTCACAAACCATGGCTAATCAAATCCTTCGGGTGCCCACCAACTTTCACATACCATGGAGGAGTGCCTTTTTTCTTTTCTTTTTTCCTTTTTTTCTTTTTTGAAAGGTTACAATATGGAAGATAGCAAATCCGACCACTACATCCCCATGAGCTGAAAACAGTGTCACAAATGAGAAGTATTTTGAAGGTTTTTAGAAAGGTAGCACATGAAAATTTACTTGGAATGGCTTGAAAATACCAAGCATAGGAATTTATAGTGGATCTTTGAAATAACTTAGTTTTTGGTAGTTGGTTGCACGAGAACTATTCCCTCTCAGTACAGATGAAGGCTAGCAAAAGACTGGGAGCGACCAACTAAGAGAGCAATAACGGCCATAATCATTCATAGCGACAAAACATTATTAACCAAAGCATAAAGTGGTATCACAAGTCAAAAACCAAATGATCATAGAGGCATGAGGTGACTAGTTTGTAGTCAAACATGGTGTGAGTATGCGCCAAGTCAACCCAAATAAAGCATCAAAGGAGAATACCACAATAATATGCTCCCATATAATAAAAACAGCGCATGATTCTTTCAAAGGCACATTAAGCAATCTCAGTCATTTGAGACAAGTCATGCTACAAAAAAAACTACTAAGCATATAATCAAAATACCATCAAGCATGCCATGCAAAATTCTAAGCCACAATCTAAACAAGCTCCCATTTGTACCACTATAGGCATGAAACTTTTTACTGTTTTCCAACACCAATCAGCCTTTTTGAAACAACTCTTAAAGATGAAAATAAACATAGACCAGAGGTCTAAACACACCTAGCTATAAAGAACTAACAAGTTCTGAACAAAAATCAAGGTGAAAAACGAAAGCTAAACACAGTACTAGAAAAAGAGAACATTCGTTGAACGATAAGAGTGAAAACTAGAGTGTTCTTGGCAATGAAAAACGGAGTGTGTCTTCTCCAACAGAAATATGTTGGGTTCCAACCATTTATTGGAGCAAACAAAACAAAAGAAAACTGAAAGCGAAAATAAAGATGCTCCAAGAAAAACGCATAGTATACGAAGCAATAAAAATATAGTGTTTTGAAAGATGACCTGATATTTTATTGATGAAGAAGGGGTGCCTCGGGGCATCCCCAAGCTTTGACGCTTATACTTCTTGGATATTTCTTGGAGTGACATGGGCATCCCCAATCTTGAGCTTTTGTCTATACTTCATCTCATCTTATCATTCTCCTTTCCCTACACTTGAAAACTTCTTTCATACAAAACTTCACACAATTCTTATTAGCAACATTAGTGCATGCAAGATAGTAAATCCACTCTTTGGTTCAGTTTCAACTCAAGTATAGCACCCATTAAAGCATAAGCTACTGTAGCAACTCTCTCAAAAGTTTTGTGATCAAAAGAACTCAAAAAGAAAGAGATCAAGAGGCAAACGCAAATAGTGGCAGAAATCTATCAAAACAGAATAGCTGGCAAAGATCGATTTTTTTGAAAATCTTCTGTTGCTAAAATCGAAAAGTGCAAAACTAATGAAAGTTAGACAATAACCTGTGGCATGTGCACAAGAAATTGCAGATCAAAATTACATTCTAAGAATTTTCACGAATTTTTACGGTACAACGTAGAAATCTGTTTCAGGACAGCAACTTCCCCAAATCTTACCTTTCTCCAATTAGAGGTTCTTCTTGGCACAAAAACGAAAGAAAAATGATAAGGAGAGGTCATTACAGTAGTAATAATTTCCAAGACTCAACAAAAATAAAAATTACTGAAAAGAAAATATTGGGTTACCTCCCAAGAGTGCTTTTCTTTAACGCCTTTGAGCTAGGCGCAAAAAGTGGAAATCAAGTATTTTCAAGTGATGAAGCATTAAATTCATAATTTTCTCTAAGAATAGAGTCAAAAAGTAACTTATTTCTCTTTCTAGGGAAGTGTTACATACCTTTCTTGAGTGGGAATTGATATTTAATGGTGCCTTCCTTCATATCAATAATAGCACCAACAGTTCTAAGAAAAGGTCTTCCCAAAATAATAGGACAAGAAGCATTGCATTCAATGTCCAAAACAAGGAAATCAACGAGAACAAGTTTATTGTTAACCATAATAAGAATATTATTAATCCTCCCCAAAGGTTTCTTCTTAGCAACATCATCAAGAGGAACATCAAAATAACAATTTTCTAACGGTGGTAAACCAAGCACATCATAAATTTTTCTAGGCATAATAGAATACTTGCACCAAGATCACATAAAGCATTACAATCAAAATCATTCACATTCATCTCAGTGATGGGCTCCCAACCATCTTCTAACTTTTTAGGAATAGAAACTTTTTGTTTCAACTTATCCTCTCTAATTTGCATGAGAGCATTCGTAATATGCTTTGTAAAAGCCACATTCATAGAACTAGCATTAGGACTTATAGCAAGCTTTTGCAAGAACAAAATTACTTCAGAGATATTACAACCATCAACATCAAAATCATTAAAGGTAGTAGAACTATTGTCTCCCATACTCTGAAAAATTTCAGCACTTTTATTAGAAAAAGTTTCTGTAGTTTTAGGCGTTTTCGCACAAGGAGTAGGAATTTTCTCTATACCAATCACTCGGCCATTAAAAGAAGGAGGTTTGCTAGCATTTGAAACAACATCACTAGTGGTGGTAATAGTACAAACCTTCATATTTCTAGCCATCTCATCTTATCTTTCCCACCTAGCATGCAATTCTGCTAACATCCTAACATTATCATCAATTCTAACTTGAATGGAATTCAAAGTCTTGTTTTATTTCACATCAGGAGGCAAAACCTTTAGTTTCAAAAGTTCAATATAAAGAGCAAGGCTATCAACTTTAGAAGCAAGAACATCAATTTTACTAAGTTTTTCTCAACAGGCGTATTAAAAGCAGTTTGTTTACTAATGAAGTCTTTGAGCATGACTTCAAGATCAGAGGGCGCGCCCCTATTGTTGTTGGAGGAATTACCATAAGAGTTACCATAACCATTACCATTGGTAGAAGGATACGGCCGATAATTGTTGCTAGCAAAATTGTTCCTATACGCACTGTTGTTGAAATTATTATTTCTAATGAAGTTTACATCAACATGCTCTTCTTGAGACCCCAAGGAGGCTAAAAGAACATTACTAGGATCAACATGAGCTCTATCATTAGCAAGCATAGCCATAATGGTATCAATCTTATCACTCAAGGAAGAGGTTTCTTCAACAGAATTTACCTTCTTACCTTGTGGAGCTCTCTCGGTGTGCCACTCAAAATAATTTACCATTATATTATCAAGGAGCTTTGTTGCGGTGCCCAAGGTGATGGACATAAAGGTACCTCCAACAACTAAATCCAAGAGATTTCTTGAAGAACAATTTAGTCCTACATAAAAGGTTTGGATAATCATCCAAGTAGTCAGTCCATGAGTGGGACAATTCTTTATCAAATATTTTCATTCTTTCCCAAGCTTGAGCAACATGTTCATTATCAAACTATTTAAACCTCATAATATCACTTCTCAAAGATATAATCTTAGCAGGAGGATAATATTTTCCAATAAAAGCATCCTTACACTTAACCCAAGAATCAATACTATTTCTAGGCAAAGATAGCAACCAATCCTTAGCTCTTCCTCTCAAAGAGAAAGGAAACAACTTAAGCTTAATAATATCTCCATCTACATCCTTATACTTTTGCATCTCACATAGCTCAACAAATTTTTTGAGATGAGCTGCAGCATCATCAGTACTAGCATTAGAAAATTGCTCTTTCATAACAAGATTCAACAAAGCAGGTTTAATCTCATAAAAATTTGCCTTAGGAGCAGGTGGCGCAATAGGAGTGCAAATGAAATCATTGTTGTTTGTGCTAGTAAAGTCACACAACTTGGTGTTCTCAGGAGTACCCATTCTAGCAAGACTAAAAGCAGACAAGCAAAAATAATAACTATAAAGGAACTATTTTTTTTGTATTTTTGATAAAAAGATGCAAGCAAAAATAAAGTAAAGAAAGTAAGCAAAACAATAACAAAGTAAAAGATTGGAAGCGAGAGAATCCCCTTGCAGAAATCCTCTTTCTCCCTGGCAATGACGCCAGAAAAATGCTTGATTGGTAGCTGTGCTAGCCGAACCCCAAGAGGAAGGTATGATGAGCACAGCGGCAAGTTTCCCTCAGTATGAAACCAAGGTTTAATCGAACCAGTAGGAGAAAGAAATCACTTCTAAAGGTTGATGCTAGCTGGCTTGGCGATGGCTCTGGACAATTTGTTTATGGCGCCTATCTGGGCGTAGTTCTGGCACCAGCAGCAACGTGGAACCTACACACAACACAACCAAAGTACTTTGCCCCAACTTGCAGTGAGGTTGTCAATCTCACCGGTTTGCTATAAACAAAGGATTAAACGTATCGTGTGGTAAAAGATATTTGTTTGCAAGAAAGTAAATAATTCTTGTAGAAAGTAAACATAAATATGAATGTAAAAGAATGGACGAGGGTCCACAGTTCACTAGAGGTTTCTCTCCATAAAGATAAATAACATCCTAGGTAAACAAATTACAGTTGGGCAATTGACAGAATAAAGAATGCAAGCAATGCATGTACATGTCATGAGGATCACTATGAGATTCACTTGGGCATTACAACATAATACAGAGACCGTAATCCAACTGCATCTATGACTAATAATCCACCCACCGGATATCATCCGAACAACCGTTGGGTATTAAGTTGCAAGCAACAGATTATCACCTTAAGCAAAGTGTATAATGTAAACAATACAAATGTTCTTGAACACAAGATTGTTGTTTTCTCCCTAGTAGCAACAACACATCTACAACCTTATAAGTTATTGTCACTCTCCCAGATTACTAGAGGCATGAACCCACTATCAAGCATAAATACTCCCACTTGGAGTCACTAGCATCTACTCGGCCAAGATATCTACTAGCAACGGAGAGCATGCAAGATCATAAACAACATAGAGATGAAAAATCACAAATCAACTTGACATAGTACTCAATATTCATCGGATCCCAACAAACACAACATGTAGAATTACATAACGATGATCTTGATCATGATAGGCAGCTCACAAGATCTAAACATGAAGCACATGGAGGAGAAGACATCCATCTAGCTACTGCTATGGACCCGTAGTCCAAGGTAGACTACTCACACATCACTCCCGAGGCAGACATGGTGATGAAGAAGGCCTCTGGTGGTGATTCCCCTCTCCGGCAGGGTGCCGGGAAGAGCTTCTGGACCCTCCTGATCTCGCGTCGACGATGGCGGTGGCTTACACTATGTTTTCTAGAAAAGATTTCGGGCCCCTAGGGTTTTCCCGTCTAGGGGATTAAATAGGTGGAAGGGCGATGTCAGGGGGTGGACCAGGCGGTCACACCCCCTGGTGGCGCGGCCTAGGGCTGGCCCGCGCCACCTTAGGGTGTGGCTGGCCCCTGGTCCATCTCCTGCTCTCCTTTGGACTCTTCTTATCTCTGTTTTACAAATGAAAAGCTCTAGCACATGTTAAATTCCCTCTGCGAAGGGCCTTTCTTTTACTTTTATGTTGAGGCTTCACCTTCTACCTTTATGCACCGTCTAAGAGAGCATAGTTGTCATTCTGAGTATAATGTGCATGGTCCCAAAATTTATTATTGATTGATTCATGATTATGGTTTTGCTTGTTCTCAAATTATTTGTTTCTAGTCGCCCTCTTAAACTTGAAGGTGTCCTATGCATTTATGTTTTGCTACTCCATGAGGGACAAGCTGAATACCACTTTGCTATGTTTTTCTATATGCTCAAAACGAACAATTGACTTTCATTGCATTATTACTCATGATCTTTTGTTTGTGTTACTTTTCATGTTATAACATGGTTGCTAAGTTCTATTGTCAAGATTATATCTCTAATGCCCATGTTTAGAGTACTTTGATCTCAACACTCAATGCTTTACATTGTTTTGATCAAGATTGTGTTGGTGCATGTCAGCTCAAAAATTATTGTTTTGTTATCACTTACCTACTCGAGGACGAGCAGGAGTTAAGCCTGGGGATGCTTGATACGTCTCAAATGTATCTATAATTTTTGATGCTCCATGCTTGTTTATACACCATTTACTTTGTGTTTTGTTTACATTTCATGGCATTTTTATGCATTTTCTGGAACTAACCTATTAACAAGATGCCACAGTGCCAGTTCCCTGTTTTCTGTTGTTTTTGTGTTTTGGAAAAGTTACACAGGAAATATTCTCGGAATTGGACGAAACAAAAGTTGAAGTCCCTAATTACCTGGCACGAAGACGGAGTCCAAAGGAGAGTCGGAGGTGGACCAAGGGGCGGCCACACCTGGTGGTGGCGCGGGCCACCCTTTAGGCCGTGCCACCAGGGGGTGTGACCCCTTGGTCCACCTCCTAACATCGCCCTTCCGCCTATTTAACCCCTCGATGGGAAAGCCCTAGAGGCCCAAACTCTTTTCCAGAAAACATACTGCAAGCCACTGCCGTCATCGACGCGAGATCGGGAGGGTCCAGAAGCTCTTTCTGGCACCCTGCCGGAGAGGGGAATCACCACCAGAGGCCTTCTTCATCACCATGCCTGCCTCCGGAGTGATGTGTAAGTAGTCTACCTTGGACTATGGGTCCATAGCAGTAGCTAGATGGATGTCTTCTCCTCCATGTGCTTCATGTTTAGTTCTTGTGAGCTGCCTATCATGATCAAGACCATTGTTATGTAATTTTACATGTTGTGTTTTTTGGGATCCAATGAATATTGAGTACTATGTCAAGTTGATTTGTGATTTATCATCTCTATGTTGTTTATGATCTTGCATGCTCTTCGTTGCTAGTAGATATCTTGGCCGAGTAGATGCTAGTGACTCCAAGAGGGAGTATTTATGCTCGATAGTGGGTTCATGCCTCTAGTAATCTGAGAGAGTGACAATAACTTCTAAGGTTGTAGATGTGCTGTTGCTACTAGAGAGAAAACAACAATCTTGTGTTCAAGGACATTTGCATTGTTTACATTACACACTTTGGTTAAGGCGATAATCTGTTGCATGCAACTTAATACCCAACGGTTGTTCGGATGATATCCAGCGGGTGGATTATTAGTCATAGATGCATGATACATCTCAAACGTATCTATAATTTTTGATGCTCCATCATTGTTCTTACACCATTTGCTTTGAGTTTTGTTACACTTCCTGGCGTTTTTATGCATTTTCCGAAACTAACCTATTAACAAGATGGCACAGTGCCAGTTCCCTGTTTTCTGATGTTTTTGTGTTTCAGAAAAGTTACACAGGAAATATTCTCAGAATTGGACGAAACTAAAGCTGAACCTCCTATTTTTACCGAAGCTTCACGAAGACCGAACATGAGACAGAGGGTGGCCAGGGGCCAGCCACACCACAGGGGGGCGGCCCAGCCCCTGGCCGCGCCCACCCATGGTGAGGGTGCCTGGTCCACTTCCTGATGACGCCCCTTCGCCTATAAAGTCCCCTCGATGGGAAAAACCTAAAGGACGGATCTCTTTTCCACAAAACATACTGCAAGCCGCCGCCGTCGCGAGATCAGGAGGATCCAGGAGCTTTTCCCGGCACCCTGCCGGAGGCCTTCTACACCACCATGGTCGCCTCCGGAGTGATGTGTGAGTAGTCTACCTTGGACTATGGGTCCATAACAGTAGCTAGATGGTTGTCTTCTCCACCATGTGCTTCATGTTTAGATCTTGTGATCTGCCCTACATGATCAGGATCATCTTTATATAATCATACATGTTGTGTTTGTTGGGATCCGATGAGTATTGGTACTATGTGATGTTGATGTGCAGAATATTATATCTTATGTTATCTCTATGTTGTTTATGATCTTGCATGCTTTCCGTTGCTAGTAGCTATCTTGGCCGAGTAGATGCAAGTAACTCCAAGAGGGAGTATTTATGCTCGATAGTTGGGTTCATGCCTCTATTTAATCTGGGAGAGTGACAAAAACCTCTAAGGTTGTAGATGTGTTGTTGCCACTAGGGAGAAAACGATATTCTTTTGTCTAAGGACATTCGCTTTATTTACATTACGCACTTTGCTTAATGCAATTATCTGTTGTTCGCAACTTAATACTCAAGGGGTCCTCAGATGATTCCCCACGAGTGGATTTTTAGTCATAGATGCAGTTGGATTACGGTCTATGTATTTTGTCGTAATGCCCAGAGTAAATCTCATAGTGATCCTCATGACGTATGTACATTATCTTTGCTCTATCAATTGCCCAACTGTAATTTGTTTACCCAACATGTGTTATTTATCCTATGGAGAGACACCACTAGTGAACTGTGGACCCCGGTCCAATTTCCTTTACATAGCTTTACCGTTTTACTATTACTCGCATTGTTTACTTTCTTGCATACTATTATCCTATTACCACTCGATACACTCAATCCTTTGTTTATAGCAAACCGGTGAGATTGACAACCTCATCGTAAGTTGGGAGCAAAGTTCTTGGTTGTGTTGCGTGCAGGTTTCACATTGCTGCTGGGTGAAGACACACCAACAAGTTTCCTGGCGCCATTGTCTGGAGTGTCACGAAGCTAGCAAGCATCACCTTCTGAAGTTTGGCTTTCTCCTACTGGTTCGATTAAACCTTGGTTTCACAACTGAGAGAAGACTTGCTATTGTGCTCATCATACCTTCCTCTTGGGGTTTCCAACGGGCTGTACTTACAAGCCATCAAGCAGTTTTCTGGTGCCGTTGCCGGGGAGGAAGAAGACTTCTGCAAGGGGAGTCTTGCACGCACAATCTTTTACTTTGTTTTTGGTTTGCTTTATTTTATTTTTGCTTGCATCATTTTACCAAAATACAAAAAAATTAGTTTCCTTTATAGTTGCTTTTATTTACTTGCTTTTACTCTTGTTAGAATGAGTAATCCTGAAGTTGAAATTCGTAATTTTAAGCAACAAGGGGGAGAGAGTTTGAAAGATGCTTGGTACCGTATTAGCAATGCTCATCATAGGTGTACAAAGAAGCATTCTACCATGATCCTCCTTAGAAATTTTTATGCTGGTATATCTAGTTGGAATAGGTACGTTCTTGATACTCTTGCAGGAGGTAATTTTCTGGGTACTCCCGCTCTTGAAGCATGCACTTTAATTGAAAGTTTAGTGGGAGTACCACCTATTCATGTTGTTAAAACTGAGGTCACTTTGGATGAAGGTTTAGAAAAGCTTAGCTCTTTAGAAAAAAGTTTGCCAAATATCCTTGATAACGGTAGCCAGGTTAATGAATCGATAGAAAGTATCGGTAAGAGAATCACTGTTTTAGAGGCTAGCACTACTCTTGATAGTCAAAACCTTAGGATTGGGAAACTAGAGGAATCTATGGAAACTTTAAGTTCAATTTTCTCTTCTCTTAAGTTTAAGAAGGAGAAAGCTTTTGTTGGAAAAGAGCAAAAATTTATGTATATTCCCAAGGTGTCTGTGCCTAAACCGCAACATGTTTTTAAGATTGGTAAGATTTTTAGTTCAACTAAGAGTGACTTGCAGGTTGAATCATCTTCGGAAACTTCTAAAGTGCCTAGTGTTGTAAGTGGTGATCTTGAGGAAACAGTTGATCTTAATGCTTCATTCGACAATACTTGATTTCCACCTTTCTGCGCCTAGCTCAAAGATGTTAAAGAAAAGCACTCTTGGGAGATAACCCATTGTTTTATTTTCAATACTTTTTTCTTTTATTTGAGTCTTGGAAGTTATTACTACTATAATAACCGCTCCTTATCTTTTTTATTTTATTTTTGTGCCAAAAAGAACCTCTAATTTGAGCGAGGTAAGATTTGGGGAAGTTGTTGTCCTGAAACAGATTTCGGTGCTGCACCATAAAAATTCGTGAAAATTCTCAGAATATCTTTTGGACCTGTGATTTCTTGTGCATATGCCCCAGGTTATATCGAAACTTTCATTAGTTTTACACTTTTTTATTTGAGCAACAGAAGGTCCTAAAAAAATCGACCTTTGTCAGATGTTCAGTTTTGACAGATTTCTGCCACTATTTGTGTTTGCCTCTCGATCGCTTTCTTTTTAAGTTCTTTTGATCACGGAACTTTTGGGGAAGTTGCTACAGTAGTTTATGCTTTATATGTGGTGTTTTTGAGTTGAAACCTGAACCAAAAAAAGGGTTGATTCACTATTATGCTTATACTAATGTTGCTAAAAGAATTGTGTTGAGTTTTGTATGAAGAAAGTTTTCAAGTGTAGGGATTGAAGAATGATGAGATGAGATGAAGAATGGACAAAAGATCAAGCTTGGGGATGCCCACGCACCCCAAGAAATATCCAAGAGGTACAAGCATCAAAGCTTGGGGATGCCCCCGAGGCACCCCTTCTTCATCGGCAAAAATCAGGTCACCTTTCAAAACACTATATTTTTATTGCTTCATGCACTATGCGTTTTTCTTGGAGCATCTTTACTTTAGTTTTCAGTTTTGTTTAGTTTTGTTTGCTGCAATAAATGGTTGGACCCCAACAAATTTCTTTTGGAGGAGATGTACTTGTTTTTCATTTGCCAAGAACACTCCGTTTTTCACACTTATCGTTCAACGAGTGTTCTCTTTTTCTGCTACTGTGTTTAGCTTTCGTTTTTCGCCTTGATTTTTGTTCAGATCTTGTTTTATCTTTGCATCAAGGTGTATTTGGACCTCTGGTCTATGTTGGTATTCATCAAAAAGGTTGTTTCAAAAAGGTTTGAATGGTGTTGGAAAAGCAAAAAAGTTTCATGCAAAAAGTGGTACAAAAAGGAGCTTGTTTAGACCGCGGCTTAGACTTTTGCATGCCATGCTTGATGTTGTTTTGATAGTATGCTTAGTGATTTTTGCTGTGGCATGACTTGTCTCAAATGATTGAGATTGCTTAATGAGCCTTCGAAAAAATCACGCGTTGTTCTTATTTTGTGGAAGCATTTATTTGGTTTTCTCCTTTGATGCTTTATTTGGGTTGACTTGGCGCATGCTTACAACATGTTTGACTCTAACAAGTCGCCATAAGCCTCTATGATCATTTAGTTTTTGACATTTGATGCCATTTTATGCTTCTCTTAATGTTGCTTTGTCGCTTTGCATGATTATGGCCATTTTTGCTCTCTTAGTTGGTCGCTCCCAGTCTTATGCTAGCCCTCGTTTTGTACTGAGTATGAGCTCTACTCGTGCATCCAACTCCCAAAAACCAAGTTATTCTAATGTGTCCACCATATATACCTATTAGCAATTTGCTATTCCAAGTACATTTGACTTGCTTTTATCTATCCTTCAAATTAAACTCTTATCAGTGTTATGCGAAAATTGGTCAGTTAGCTCTCACGAACCTGATGGCACACTTTACTTTTCTTGTTTTTAAAATTTTGACATTGTGACTCTTTTATGTTGATGTTATGCTTGCAAGTTGTAAGTTGGAAATTAGCCAAACCATGCCGTCATGGGGTAAGCTTTCAACATTGCACTTCTTTTATTTGAGTTGATATCGTGATATTTTGTTTATGGATACTCGCGATGTGAAACAAGTTGGGAATCTTGCGGGATCATGGAGTTTGTATATGTGTTAGAGAAACACCTGGGCTGCTAATCTAAGCCATGCATAATTCATGGTGGAAATTTACAGCATGCCCATAGTGGACATTCGACGACGCATCTCAAAATAAAAAGCTATACCAATGGTAAATAAAAGAGATGCCGAGGTATTCATTGTCTGTTTATCCTGTCATTTTGATGTGGGCTTGTTCCATGTCATTGGGCATGGAGGTACCCCGTTGGCGGTTCTCGGTGATACGCATATACTTACAATGACAAGAGCTTGCTTGGGACCCTAAGTCGAGTAGCATGAGGTTTGGGTATTCGTACTTCACGGGACACGAGGTTTTCAACTTATGATTTGTCAAGCATATGCTTCGTAAATGTTCTTGCATTAACTTTAACCATTCAAGATGCCTATGATGGGGGCAATGAGAGCTCAAAGCTAGTAAGTACCATATTTTTTGAAGGTTCATAAAACTTGCAATCACTACTTCCCTCTGCGAAGGGTCTTTATTTTACTTTTATGTTGAGTCTCCACCTTCTACCTTTATGCACTGTCTAAGAGAGCATAGTTGTCATTCTGAGTATAATGCGCATTGTCCCAAAGTTTATCATTGATTGATTCATTATTTTGGTTTCACTTGTTCTTAAATTATTTGTATCTAGTCGCCCTCTTAAACTTGAAGGTGTCCTATGCATTTATGTTTTGCTATTTCATGAAGGACAAGCTGAAAACCATTTGCTATGTTTTTCCATATGATTTGAACACACACTTGACTTTCATTGTTTCATTATTCATGATCTTTCGTTTGTGTTTCTTTTCATTCTATAACATGGTTGCTAAGTTCTTATTGTCAAGATTATGTCTTTTATGCCCATGTTTTAAGTTCTTTGATCCCATCACTCAATGCTTACATAGATGATCAAGATTGTGATGGTGCATGTCACCTCAAAAATTATTATTTTGTTATCACTTACCTACTCGAGGATGAGCAAGAGTTAAGCTTGGGGATACTTGATACGTCTCAAACATATCTATAATTTTTGATGCTCCATGCTTTTTCTTACACCATTTGCTCTGAGTTTTGTTACACTTCATGGCATTTTTATGCATTTTCCGGAACTAACCTATTAACAAGATGCCACAGTGCCAGTTCCCTGTTTTCTGCTATTTTTGTGTTTCAAAAAAGTTACACCGGAAATATTCTCGGAATTGGACAAAACAAAAGCCAAAACTCCTATTTTTACTGAAGCTTCGCGAAGACCGAAGATGAGACGGAGGGGGGCCAGGGGCCAGCCACACCACAGGGGGGCGCGGCCCAGCCCCTGGCCGCACCCACCCATGGGGAGGGCGCCTGGTCCACTTCCTGACGACGCCCCTTCGCCTATAAAGTCCCCTCGACGGGAAAAACCTAAAGGACAGATCTCTTTTCCATGAAACATACTGCAAGTTGCCACCGTCGCTGTCGCGAGATCGGGAGGATCCAGGAGCTCTTCCCGGCACCCTGCCGGAGAGGGGAATCCCTGCCGGAGGCCTTCTACACCACCATGGTCGCCTCTGGAGTGATGTGTGAGTAGTCTACCTTGGACTACGGGTCCATAGCAGTAGCTAGATGGTTGTCTTCTCCACCATGTGCTTCATGTTTAGATCTTGTGAGCTTCCCTACATGATCAGGATCATCTTTATGTAATCATACATGTTGTGTTTGTTGGGATCCGATGAGTATTGGTACTATGTGATGTTGATGTGCTAAATATTATATCTTATGTTATCTCTATGTTGTTTATGATCTTGCATGCTTTCCGTTGCTAGTAGCTATCTTGGCCGAGTAGATGCTAGTAACTCCAAGAGGGAGTATTTATGCTCGATAGTTGGGTTCATGCCTCTATTTTATCCGGGGGAGTGACAGAAACCTCTAAGGTTGTAGATGTGCTGTTGCCACTAGGGAGAAAACAGCATTCTTGTGTCTAAGGACATTCGCTTTGTTTACATTACGCACTTTGCTTAATGCAATTATCTGTTGTTCGCAACTTAATACTCAAGGGGTCCTCGGATGATTCCCCGCGAGTGGATTTTTAGTCATAGATGCAGTTGGATTACGGTCTATGTATTTTGTCGTAATGCCCAGAGTAAATCTCATAGTGATCCTCATGACGTATGTACATTATCTTTGCTTTATCAATTGCCCAACTGTAATTTGTTTACCCAACATGTGTTATTTATCTTATGGAGAGACACCACTAGTGAACTATGGACCCCGGTCCAATTTCCTTTACATAGCTTTACCGTTTTACTATTACTTGCACTATTTACTTTCTTGCATACTATTATCCTATTATCACTCGATACGCTCAATCCTTTGTCTACAACAAACCAGTGAGATTGACAACCTCATCGTAAGTTGGGAGCAAAGTTCTTGGTTGTGTTGCGTGTAGGTTTCACATTGCTGCTGGGTGAAGACACACCAACAAGTTTCTTGGCGCCATTGTCTGGAGTGTCATGAAGCTAGCAAGCATCACCTTCTGAAGTTTGGCTTTCTCCTACTGGTTCGATTAAACCTTGGTTTCACAACTGAGGGAAGACTTGCTACTGTGCTCATCATACCTTCCTCTTGGGGTTCCCAACAGGCTGTACTTACAAGCCATCAATGTAGTTGGATTATGGTCTATGTATTATATTGTAATTCCCAAGTGAATCTCATAGTTATCCTCATGACATGTACATGCATTGCTTGCATTCTTTATTCTGTCAATTGCCCAACTGTAATTTGTTTACCTAGCATGTTATTTATCTTTATGGAGAGACACCTCTAGTGAACTGTGGACCCCGATCCATTCTTTTACATTCATATTACCGTTTACTTTCTACAAGCATTACCTCTAGTGAACTGTGAACACTGTGACACACCAAAACCAGCACCTTGCGAATTATAGCAATCACGCCACAATTCGCATGATGTCGCTTTGGAAACGCACCACCAAGCCCCTCGTGCACGTTGCAGCGTGCACGCGATGCGGGTGGAATCAAGTAGGAACAGTTACACAAGTTCACGATGGAACCCACAAAAGAATATATAATATAACCGCAAAGACTCCACGAGTCAAGAATCCAAATATACATATAAAGATCCAAATCATACATAAAGCCAAATAGTATCCGAGTACGGACAAGAATACAAATGGGCCTAAGAGGCCTGAAGATAAACGATGGCGTCCATAACCCTGCCCAGGCCAAGCCGGAAGGGTAACCTTGCTAACGTCGTCGCTCCCATACCTGTGAAGACCGGGCCAACGGTTGCCGAAAAAGGAAAAAAGAAGAAAAATGAGGGTGAGTACCGAGGCACGTACTCGCGAGACTGGAATTCAGCTGTGCTCGCCTACAGGCTATATGGTGGACTTAGCGGCAACAAAAGAACTTTACTACAGAGACATTAAAACTTCCGTCTAGATAGAATAAGGTAAGAGAGCGCATAAAAGTAACCAACTAGATACTAGCACCAAACATAACCCAACCGATACATTGCCCCTTCGCAACCAACGAGGAAGCAATTGCAAAGGCACTCACACTGTTAACAAGTTTTTATTGCAAGTTTGTTGTTGTAGTTGTGCTAACTTACTACACAAGTTTATTAATATGGAATAGCAGGTGTAAGTTATTTTATGATCGAGTAGTACAGCTCCAAGTCGTCCATAACCGCGGACACGGCTTTTCGAAAAGATTTAACCCTGCAGGGGTGCCCAAATGTACCCACACGTTCGATCAATCCTTTAGGCAAATCTTGCGCCCTTAATAAAAATGGGTGCACCATTAGGATAGTCACGACTCACACTCTCCTTCACTACAAACAAGTCCAGGAAGCCACCTAACTAAGTTTAACCCGTATCGAGAGTCCGGCCGAATCTCCGAGATGGACCTAGCTGTTTGAGCCTACGGTTAAGTCGGATCCTAGGAGATGCACACTGGATCGGAGCTCCTCATGGAAGATGACCAGTGACCTCACTCTTTCGGAACTCGCTTAACCGCATCCCACCTATACGGACGTGCAGAAACAAAAGGGGTTACAAGGCACACACGGCTTCCCCCAAAGTAAATCGGACCATAAGATACAAGTTGCACGCCCGACAAGAACCAAATGGAAACACATCAAACTAGTTATGGCCACTGGACAAGTATGTAGATTCCGGCTGTGATCAAGGGGAGGCCCAGAAGCGTACCCACGTATGGTTAGAGCGCTCAATCTCAGAACGGTTCATGCGATCTCGGGGTCCTAGGGGACACAAGTGAGCCGTCGTAAAACTGGCAAAATGACTCACCGATGCCTCTGCTTAATTCAATTTTAAGTATTAACAGTAAAGTAAGCCATGAGTATCTCCAACAACATGTATCCATAAAGGAGAGCATGTGATAAACTTTCCCAACCCGATAAGATAAAACAACTCGAACAACCTGAAAATGCCTACGACTCGCAAGGCCAACTCAAACAACAAGCACATGGGTAATAGGATGTATGGAAGGTGCTATGGCTTTGCTTTGGATAACAGGTGGATAGGACACGTGACTCGAACAAAGCATCGCGACACAAGGCTAGAATATAGAGCTAGCGAGAGCAAAAGTGTAAATGGGTAGAGAGAAAAGGGCTCGCCTGCAAAGAAGATCGAAGAACACCCGAAGAACTTGTCGTTGCTCACATCACCACGAAGCGTCCTATCCGAGAAGAAGCAAAATGCTACAACAAGCAACGGATGCAACACTTACTACTACGAAAAAAGAATCGGCATGAGCATGTGAAGGTATGCATGACATGGCAATTATGATGCAATGCAACTTATCCCAAAATTAAGCGGAACCGGAATTCCGACACACACATATATGGTTGAAGTTGTGTTACTACACGATATTTTAATTGTTGATTAGCATGGCAAAACAATTCATGGGTGAGCTACGCAAAATTAAATGGAACCGGGATATATAAATAATAATCCCGCATATTCCATATTTAATTGTTAGTTGATTCCTATTTGTCCCCAAATATGTTATGCAATGCCACATGATTGATTTTACATATAGAAGATAAGATAGATATTTGATTTAGGGTAGGGTCTCACATCTCGGATCGAAGAGCGATCTTGAATGAAAGCGGTGGAAGCCGATATGGTGTAGCTAGTTGAAGTAGCCATATCGAGCAGCAGTGCGACAGGCCACGGACAGGGACGCCGGAAAATCAACCGACTAGCAAGTAGACATTTTGCCGAACACATAGAGCGTGGAAGAGCCGGCCACAAACTGTCGGTTTACAGTGATCAAGTGATGATTGTCAGTTTGTAGTAAGTAAAAGGAGCGGCGGATGCAAATGTGGTGGTGGCGTGGATGGATAGCAAGCTAGCAGATGGATGGGTAGTGGACTTGCACGGAGTGTGCTAGCTGAAAATTGACACAGATCGAATATGGTGATTGAATGTGGTTCTCTGCTGCATGCACACATAACAAAGACAGGGCCTGGTTGGTCGGCTTAGCATGACGAGGTCTGGTGGCGGAGAGAGCAGCGATGCGGGGGGAGGAGGGCATTGACCTGCTGATGGCTGGCTGTTGGCCGATCGAGTGAAGAGCTGCGCGGGCTGTCGAACAACTAGGGGTGGAACACTACGATGAAGACGATAGACGGAAGAAGGCAGAACGAGATTCTCTTATAGGAATACTGTCGAACACCAAGGAAGCAGGAAACAGACGGGATCACGCAGGGATGCGCTGGCGCTGCGATGGAGGCAGGGTTGGCTGAGGTCCAGTTGACGCCCGGATCTGAACAAAAACGGAATAAAAAGGTTGGCTTTGTGCTGGATTGGGGATTCGAACTCTGAACCTGCAGATAGAGCACAAGGTACAAACCAGCTGGGCTACGATTCAGATGTTGCTAGCATGCAGGTGCTCGCCAATATGTTGCCGATCTTCAGTTAGGTGACACGAGGAACGCGCCTGACGGAGATGATGATGCAGAGACGGACGCGGACGGAGGCGGGCGAGCTTGGCCTGGTCTTGGACGGAAGGAGGTAGCAGACGGGGTGGGTTGGAATGGGGCATGGCAGCGAGAGGATGAGAGAGACAAGGTTGGAGAGACAGAGACGTGCGCGCTTGATGCTCGGATGCAGGGCTACCGCACGGAGCAGTGACCGAGGACCTTCAGGTTCACAAGAAACGGAAATTACTGAGCAGAAAATAGACGGTTGAGAAGGGGAACTGGGAGGGGATCTCACCAGGAAGAAGTAGGGGTGTTCGGAAGGAATAGAGCAGCGTTGCTGTGTCGAGGCAGTGGCGGTGACCTTCGGGTGAACGAGACAGGGAGAGGCAAACGTGCGCGGCGCAGCGAGGGGAAAAAGAAAGCTAGGGTTTGGAGGCGCCGTCTCCAGGTTTTATAGGAAGAGAGGAGGATCGAGGGCCGCCTGATCGAGGGATTGATGGGACGTGTGGAGATGGGGAGGTTCGTACAGAGGTGACATCTTCACGAGGAAGACGACCAGGAACAGAGCAAGGGTGGCTGTTGGGCTACGGGAAATAGATGGGCCGGCTGGGAGAAGGAAGGAGTTAGGGATACAAAATTTGCCTTTTCAAAGAAAAGCAATGGAGAAAAAGAGTGGAAGAGAAAAGAGGAAAAAGATTTGCAGAATTTGATTTGTTGTTCTAAAAGAATATCAAAGGTTGCAAAACATTATGGTTTAGTTTTAAATTTAAAACAAGAGAAGAATAGGAGGGTTGATAAAAGAACCATACGAGCAAAATAAAAAATAGGTTTGTACCACAAAATAATTTGGTATTTTAGAAAACATGCAAGGTTATAGATGCATGACGTCACAATGACGCAAAAAAAGAAAATAACAAGCAATTCTAATATTGGCGATTTTTCCGGGTCGTTACAAACACCCACTTGGTTCCAATGATGTTGCGACAATCTGTGGGCTTCTCCACTAATGACCAAACTTTGTTGTGCTCGAAGTTATTAGGTTCTTCATGCATGGCTTCCACCCAATCCGGGTCTTCAAGCGCTTCAAAAACCTTTTGGGGTTCAACACAAGAGATATAGGCATGATGGCTACTAAAGTTGGCCAATTGTCTCCTTGTGTACACCCCTATCCTCACACTTCCAATCACACTATCCATGGTATGACTACCTTTGCAGAGAGCTTATTTTACTTTCCTTGCACGACGAGCTTGAGCTTCTTCAAAAGTCTCTTGAGAAACCCCTTGGTCATCACCACCATTTTGGTCCTCGCCTTGACCTTCATCTTGAGCATGCTCATCATTTTGAACATGCTCATCGTCTTGATCTTGGCCTTGCTTGTTTGGGTGAGGGTCTAGAGCTTGTCTTTGGTTAGCAACAATAGGACCTTGTAGCGATTGTTGAGCTTGTGAGGGTGAAGGGTCTACTTGAGTAGAGCATAGTCCTTCTCCTTCCGCCAAAAGGTGTTCCTCAATGTGTATGAGATGTCCCACACCCATTCTTCTTATGGCTCGAGGAGGTATTTCATCACCAACATCACAAACACAACTTTGCTCCACATGGGAGCCATCATTCTCGTCAAATCTCACGTTAGAGACTTCAACAACACGAGCGGACTCTTTATCAAAAAATCTGAAGGCGTGAGATCCGGTGGCATAACCAACAAAAGTACCCTCAAGTGCTTTATAATCAAATTTTGACACATGGACACCCTTTTAAGATAGTAGCACTTACACCCAAATACCCAGAAGTACTTGATATTGGGCTTGTTGCCGGTGAGGATCTCATATGGGGTCTTGTTCAAGCCCTTGCGGAGATACAACCGGTCTGTCGCATGATAAGCGGTATTAATGGCTTCGTCCCAAAAGTTATACAGAGACTTAAACTCTGCTAACATGGTCCTTGCCATGTCCATCAAGGTCCGATTCTTCTGCTCGGCTACACCATTTTGTTGTGGACTGTAGGGAGATGAGTATTGATGATGAATCCCTTCATCACTTAGGAAGTTATTCAAGGTGCAGTTCTTGAACTCGGTGCCATTGCCACTTCGAATCATCAATATATCTTGGCCATATTGACGTTGAACTTCATTGGTGAAGTCAATGACGCTTTATTGGGTCTCATGCTTGTGCTTGAAGAAATAGACCCATGTGTATCTTGAGTAATCATCGACAATCACCAAGCAATACTTCTTTCCTCCTAGACTTGCATGAGATGGAGGGCCAAAGAGATCCATGTGAAGGAGCTCTAGGACCCTCTTAGATGAAATGATGGTCTTGCTAGGATGAGGAAGTTCATGCATCTTTCCTTCAATGCAAGCTCTACACACACGATCTTTGGCAAAGGTTAGATCCGTTAGTCCTAGGATGTGGTTGCCTTTGTGAAGACTTTGCAAAGTTCTCATATTTACGTGGCCTAGCCGGTGATGCCAAAGCCATCCCACATCAACCTTAGCCATTAGGCAAGTCACGGCTTTAGTGACTTTCTCTGAGAAGTTAATCACATATAATCCATTCTTGACATGCCCAACAAAAGCTACTATAAGAGACTTGCTCCACAAAAGAACCACAATCCCAACATCAAAGAAGGTTGCAAAGCCCATATCGACAAGTTGAGCACGGAAAGTAAATTGTATGAAAGGGTTTCAACAAGCATGACATCTTCCACGGTAACATTGTGTGAGATGACAACCTTGCCAAGACCCAATACCTTTGACCTTGAAGAATCCCCATAGGTGACATAGCCCGCACTAGATGTACCGGTGCAGAGCTCCTTCACCAATTTTTTGCTTCCGAATATATGATTGGTAGCTTCACTATCAATTATCCATTGTCCCACATCGGAAGCAAATCCCTACAAGAGATCAAGTCTTGTTTTTACGTCCCTATTTTTCAATGGGTCCTATTTTGTTAGTAATAAGGGTCTTAGGAACCCAAATAGACCATGCAACGCATTCATTTGGTGAACCAACAAATTTGGCATAAATATGCCCATCATAAGCATGACAAAGAACATAGGAGGGATTATATTTTCTTGCAAAGTTGTTGTGGTTAGGCATTGCCTTCTTGGCATTCCTGACCACTTCCTTCACAAGCTCACCCTACTCCTCAAAGACATTGCCATCCTCATCAAAGCATATGTCATTTGGGATGCGCTTCTTTGAGGGAGGAGGTGCGGGAAACTTCTTATTCTTGTTGTTCTTCTTCTTATTCCTCTTCTTCTTGGACTTGGAGATGAATCCAAGCCTCGTCTTGTCACCATGTTGCTTTTGAGCACTCAAGAGCTCATCAAGTCTCTCATATCCCTTGGAAGGGTCTTTCTCATAGAGGGGGTTAGTGTAACATGAACTTGCAACAAAAGTACTAGAAGGAAACTTAGTTTCTTCTTTGGCAATTATAAGATTAAGTTTCTCATTTTGAAACCTAAGTTCATTAGCAACGGATTGAGCAATATCACGATCACTTTTAAGTCTATCAATGTCCAAATTATGAGATTTTTCAAAACTCAACTTGGATGCCTCAAGTGCCATCCTAAGGTCTTGCTCTACCTCAAGAGATTGAGTGAGAGTAGCAATTTCATCGGCATACTCATGAGCATGTCCTGTAATTCAAAAATGTGTTCCTCATTTTTATCATTTTGTTGGAGGGTCTCATTATATTGATCTAGGAGAATCTCAAAGCGCACTTTGGTCACCCATGAAATTTTGACATGAAAGTGTCCATTTCATTAGGCTCATCATTATCATCACTTTGGTTAACACAATCCATCAAAGATAGGCCCTTTGGTATGATGGGTGTGAGAGGAGGTGATACCTTTGTAGCGTGAGCCATGATACAAATCACATTGTGGTTGGTCCGCTTGAACTCATTTGCGGAAGCGAAGAGGGATGTTGAAGAGGTAGGTTTGACAATGGCGATGGCGACCATCCCTACTTCTTCACCATCACTTGCATCATTACTGGAGGGATATTCTTCTTGAGTTATCAAGGCCCTATGAGGAATGGTTCTCTTCTCGTCAGAGTCCCTTGGAGGGTATGACTTGGGCTTCATCTCCTTGAGGACAAGTCTTCCATTGTGATCATCCACTCTCTCATATGGGCAATCGGCGATGAAGTGCTTTTGGTTTTCACAATTATAGCACGTCCTCACTCTATTTGTGGTCTTTGGCTTGGAATGACTAGTTGTATTCCATTTCTTCATGAAAGCTCTTTGATCTAGGGCCATGTGCTTGATATGAGCATACTTCATGTCCTCGGGACTTCCTTCCACTATTTCTTCTTCCATCTCCACACTAGCCTCTTCATGAAGGTATGCCTTGGCCTTCAATGCAAGGTTTGGAGCTCGAATAACACGGGCATGAGCAAGAACATCATCCGCATTATTCTTGACAATCCTTCTAGCAACAATCTCTTGTAAGATGTCATGTGCGGTCATCTTCCGATAGTTTGTATATCCCTTGATTGAGTTCATTGTATCCTTCATTAAGGGCAAAATGACTTGAATGAACTTGCTCTTCATCCATCTCCAATCACATTGAGTAGAACCAAGGTCGATAAGCTTCACTTGAAGAGCCGAGAGGCGCCTATGGAGTTCTTGAGGATCTTCACCATCATGCATGTCAAAGTTATACACCTCATTGTTTGCCTCATCAAACTTGGATTCTTGAATTCTTGTGTTCCCAATGAAGAGTTCCATGAGAGCATCCCAAGCTTCCTTGGCGGAGGTGATGGATCGAACAAACGCCTTGTCCTTCTTGGAGAGTGACATGTGGATGAGGTGCAAGCGGAAGCATTGAGTTGCTTGTAAATAAGCTCCCATGGTAGCAAATTGTTCAAGTGCTTGGAAGTTGGATTAAAGCCCTGCTCAATGATTCTCCAAAGCTCAATAGAGACAAAGTTGATGTAAGAGCACATGTTATCTTGCTAATTGGCAAAGCTAGAAGCATCAAGTGGTGGCAGAGGACCGCACGAGGCTAAGTGTGGCATTTGAAGGTGTCTCCCGGAGACATAACTTGTAGGATGTGGAATCTCCGAGTTATGTCCCCTAGACGTGTCCCCCTTCTTAGTGGTGTCCTTGTCACCCTCAACTACACCTACCTTCTCCAGATCATCCTCAAGAGGTTTCTCCTTATTCAAGAGATCTCCCTTGTCCGAGGTGTCAACCGGAGCCGGTGGAGTGGCACTAGACGTACCACTAGTGAGGGCTTCAAGCTTAGCCTTTTGACTTTGCATTTCTTCCATCATGGACACCATTCGGGTCATGAGGTCGTTAAAATCCGCCTTAGTGATAGGAGTGTCCTTGTCGCCCATATTCTCTTAGACGGTAAAGCCCAATCAAAGAGCCCTTGCTCTAATACCAATTGAAAGGATCGTTACAGGTGACTAGAGGATGGTGAATACGCGCCAAGACAATTTTTAGTCTTTTTCCATTTTTTGTCTTGACACAAAGTAAATTCACTAGATGTGAAACTAGGTGAATTTCCTATAAGTGACAAGCAAGCTAGTAAACAAGATACAAGTAAGGGAACGAAATAACCGAGGAGTGGAGACCGGAGACACAAGGATGTATTCCTGTAGTTCTTTCCTTTTGAGGGGAAGAACATCTACGCTGGAGACGTGTGGTGACATGGAGTCGACCAACGCCATGGAGGCTCACCTTGTTCTCCGGTGAGCAAGCCACGAAGGCTAGCTCGTTTCCACTAAGCGGTGGTATTTGGGGGCACCAACAAAACCCTTACACGGAGCTTGGGGCACACATCCACAACTGAATTGGAGGCTCCCAAGAATGCCACGGAGGGTGAAACACCACGAAGACAAGTTTATAAAACAACAACAACACCTAGTGTTTCCAAGGAACCACTAGGCACAAGTTCCCCAAGCTAATGGAGAGGGAAATGAAATTCCTTTGGTGAAGATGCAGATTGGGATCTCCTCCCTTAATCCTCCAAAGATCAAGGGGCTTTGGATGGTTGGAGGTGGAGATCTAGCAATTTGGGTGGCTCCAAATAGTGTCTTATTCTTGAGCAGGACGAGCAGCTTGAGGAAGAAGAAGGGGAGGGGTATTTATAGCCCTCCCAAGATGTAGCTATTGCTGCGTCGGGGGGCCGGATTATCTGGCCAGAAGTAGGGCGGATTATCCGGCCCTGGATGAAATATCTGGCCCGGCTTCTGGGTGACGTGGAGCCAGGTCCTTACAATTTTCCCAGGGGGAGGGGATTATCCGACCCTGGATGAAATATCCGACCAAATAATCCGGCCCAGCTTCTGGGTGACGCCGTGCTGGGTCCTTAGTCCATTTTTCGGAGGGGTGGATTATCCTGCCCTGGATGAAATACCCGGCCAAATAATCCAGCCTGGCTTCTAGGTGACGCAGAGCTGAGTCCTTAGCCGTTTTCTTGGGGGAGGATTATCCGGCCCTGGGAGGAAATCTTCGGCCCCCTTCTGAGTGGCGCCAACCTTGGGATGATCTTTGAAAAGGTTTTTGGTGGCAATATTGCATTTGCTTCGAACAGAAATACCTGCAACACTTCAACACATGATTAAATCCCTAATGTTGTTATCTAACACACAAAACAAATAGGGATACAGAAAATGCTCTTTCAAAGCTACTACCACAAACTCATATCCCAGAGGTGGTTCGAGAAACTACCAACAAGCATAATTGTTTTACTTCTTCTATCACTGAACTAATCACACCCATCAACTAGCTCAATGTAATGCACAACATCCTTACTTATCTTCTATCCACTAGACTGATTAGTACAAGCATCAAGAACAGAGCAACAATATACATCTATGAATATTTTTAATGAAACCTAACGAGGTGTTGCGTATCACAAACAAGGATTCATGATAAAGTTACCATAATCCTATTGGACAACTTATATGAGCATTAACCATTGAAGCATACACAAAACTTTGATCAACCTACTACCACAAACTCATATCCTAGAGAATTAACCTACTCCAAATTATCATGAGAACAATAAGGAGACGATGTTGATAGTGGAGATACATTCATGAGTGATTCAGACGGTGTTTCCGCTTACAATCTCCTCTATCAACACACTGGTTTATTCCATATTCCTATTTTGTCCCTCATGTCATGCTTGTTATGGTCATGAATAATAGGTGAGTATATATGGCATGTTTTCCAAGCTTAAGCAAGTCGGTGCCAAAAAGGGAAAATGTGATGGCCACTTGTAGAGCTCACACACCAGGGGAGGCGTGATGGAGGTTTGGCCTGCGCCTTGGTGGTTTGTCGCCCCTATCTCTCTAACTCCCATCGATTTCCTTCTGAGGCAAAGCTTTGAGATCTTATGTTATGTGAAGTCTTATTCTTTCTCAGATTTTTACGTTGTCAGGAAGGTTCATTGAGGCTAGTGCACAAAGGCTAGTCTGACTTCCGAAAGTTACTAGCAATTGAGTCCAAATATTTATTAAATTTTGGTAAATCTCATTATAATAATTATATTAAACTCAAAGGTATTAGATATGTGTTATGACCTATGAATACCACAGTGTATGGAGCTCGAGATTCCGGGAGGCTTTGGGTGTGAGGACACACGTGGAGGTTGTGTTTTCCTTTGTCTTGAAAGTACTCGGCAATTGGGCCTTGGGATAATGTCGGTAGTTGGTCCAGTGCACAGTCATAGGAGAAGCGCGACCCCGAGTGACAAGAAATTGAGTTCACCAATCCAAAGGGATGGACCAAATGACTAACTTTGGTGATCCAGCTGTCAAGACTCTTCGAGCATGAAGGGGGCTAGGGGGAGGGGTACTTGGCTCAAGTGCTCAACTAGGTTACAAGTTGATCGGGATGTTATATGTACATTGTTTTTTCATGCTCAAACTGATATAAATTGAACTAACCAACCCATATACTTGGTATCTAAACATGGTTTCATATATATTCTCATGGTTAGCAAATTGAATGTACAAAAATTCTTTAGGTTATAGCCTCACATGAGGGTGTATTACCTTAAGTTATTTCCCGATCATACTTCTCTGCTTCTCGCCACTGTACATGTTGTTAAACAACTATGACCAACAAATTTGTTATGATCGTTGTTGGAGTAACTCGAACAAACCCTGCAGACAAATACATTAAGGTGGTTGGGACAATATATTACTTATATTTGTTAATCATTCACAACTAGTGACTTGTGAGGTCAAATATAGCGCACTAACAATCTTCTTATTGAAGAAGAGTTTAGATAGAACACCTAGTCCTCCATATAAAACTGTAAAACTGAGCTAGTTACGGCTTCTCACGACTATTTCGCACCCTAGATAGTCGGATCATGTCGTTCAACATTCCAGATCAATGTCTCTTTCACACAACATCGCTGGGTCATTTCATTCCTTGAATCACACCGAAAGGGCCAACCCACATCACAGGGATGCTCCTCCGCAGATGGAGCTAGGTCACCTATGGTTAATCAGGGCGAATCCTATACCCCGCTCAATGCGGGACTTCCTGCCAGCGCCGCACAGCCATCATAGGTGTGCTTTGTCGTGGTGGGCTGGGGCTATTAGCAAGAGAGTGTAGGTCATCTTCCTCATGACACTGATGGTGGAGGTAGGGGTGGAGGTGAAGGGCGCACCACCGGAGTAGGAGGTGAGGACAATCCTCACCGGAGTCAAGGACGACACAACTTACTCATGTCTGCAAGTGCTCATGTTATTGTAGCTAGTTTTGAAATAAAGATACCAATCCCACAGAGAGCCTACCGGCTGCGATTGAAGATACTCTTAGCTAAAATTACAAAAGAATGCACAAAGCTACCTTTGATTTCAAGCGAAAGTGAAACGAGTGTTTGAGTAGTAGCTAATAACCTAAAGTAACTAACAAGATAGAGAACAACAAATGTAAATGGCTAATAAGACTACAGAGGGCTAAAACATTCTTAAGGAGTTTTGGTTCCACTGCTAGCATAGGAATAATCATGATTAGGATAATTGTATTCTTTCTTTTATACATGTGTATGGGAGAAGCTCCTATATGGATGATTGCTGACAAATCATCAGCGTCAACCTTCGCTCATGATCACAACAGTTGTACCCAACAAGTCACCGCAATACACTATAATTAAAAGGTTCCCATGGTCATGGATAGGTTCAGTGAGTCTTCTTAAATCCCCCGGTAGGTTGCAATAGTGGCTCATCGTGAGGGTGTCACAGTGACGCCTCATCACTACCACAAGTCCGCCGGTAATTCCCTCTCTCGTCTACAAAGGCAAATATTGCATGGTCGACTTCATACAATATCAAGAGAGACAATTAACACATAAATTTATAAAGGAAAGAATAAAACGTTTTTTATTTCATATCATAAACTTGGCTAGGGTTTCACCATCTCCCAATAACTAAGGGATCTACTCACACATAGAGGGTAGCAACATCATCATAACATCAAAATGGATGTATACTTGTTTGGATCCACAACTTGAGTTAAGGGATTACAACAAGATGAATACAAATGGTGATGGAGATGATGCCCAATGCTCCTTGGATCCCGATGGCGGTGAAGATTGGTGCCCTTGCTAGTTCCCCCTCAAGATCCCTTCTGGAGGCGAGGTTTTTGTGAGTTCTGGTGTGTATGAATGTTGGATCTCTGATTCATCTTCACAGGGTGAAAGTATTTGACCAAGCGGCGCGTCTGAAACATGGTACATGCGGGCTGCAACCATACCAGCGGTCACCAAAATTTCTATCGCATGATTACTTGGTTGGATTTTCTCCCAGGTGCGATAATAATTGTAATCAAGGTTTTTATGGCCTTCAATCAACATATTTCTGTCAAAAATGATGATTCCATTGATTGTGTCCATTTGCTCCTTCCATTCAGATATCTAGATATATGTTTGAAACTAGCACAAAAGGTGTGCGCGAGTGTAATAAAATACCAAAAACCCATCACTACTGATGCAAAAATTAATAAGTAAACATGCTTAAAAATGCACTCATCACTTACCGGCGGAGGTGAGGAAGCGAACTTAGGGTTTAGGGTGCAGGTGGCTCGCCGGCGATGAGACCTTAGGTTTTGGGGGTGCGGGAGGGTTCACCATAGTTGGAGGTCAGAGGTCTTAGAGGGAGGTCGATGGTGGACCGGCGATGGGGGCCAATCAGGGAGGGCGGGGCAGTGAGGCAGCGCTCGCACCGCTACCCGCGGGTGCTGGCGGCAGGCGATTCGGCCGATGACGGAGGCGGGGGTGTGAGGAAGAAGGGAGACAATGCTTGGGAAAGAAGAAGAGAGGAGGGAGACAACGCTCTAGGAAGAATAAGAGAAGGTGGATGGTCTAGGCCCATCCATATTTCATCAATACAGTAGTTTCGGGACGCGTCGCTTTGAGGGGAGCTCCTATATGCTGCTTTGAGCGAGGTGACCCAGACCCGCCGCCTGCAGCGTTCGCAGTAATGCGCCGGCTCAAATGGTTTATGTCTCCTGGTCGCGTTCTGGTACGTAGTTCCTCTCTAATTATTTGTTTTGTCATTTTTTCAAATCTAAACAAATATGAAATCTGAGTATTTTTTTGAAAATAAAAAAAATTCAAATCCAAACAAAATCAAAATCTAAATAAATTCAAAAGTTGAACAAATTTCAAATTTGAATAAATTTAAATTTGTATTCTCTTTAGATTTGAGCAAATCAAAATCCAAACACATTTGAAATTTGAAAAACTCGAAATATGATTTTTTTGGTTTGAATTTGAACAAATATAAAAAATTCGAAATCTGTTCAGATTTGAAGAAAAAACAAAATTTGAAAAAATTGAGCTAACTCAAAATCCGAACAAATGTGAAAAATTTGAAATCTGTTCAGTTTGAATAAATTTAAAATTGAAACAAATTCAAAAATCTGAACAAAATTTGAAAATTGAAAACATAAAATGAAAAGAAGAAAGAAACAGAAAAAAAGAAAGAAACGAGGCTAAACTGGTCTTGGCCCGGCAAAAATTCCTTTAGATGGCGCGACCTTCGGGGCCTCTGAAGGCGGCATATAGAATTTTGTGCTTTGAGGGGTGTCCAGGATCCCCTTAATTGGGCCGCAAAAAGTTCAAACGGGCCTTGAGGCCTTCTTTTAGCAGGAGTAGCGACAACGTCTCGCTCACTACCCGGCGGCGCCGCACCGGGTACTCGTCCGGTGCGGCGGATGGCAAAAACAGCTGAAACATCTGACAGCGCGCGTGCGGGTATTGTTCAGCAGAAAAACTCGGAACAACAAGATGCTTTGCAGATTAGATACGTACAGGTAGGCCTGCAAGCTCGAAAGGCTAGTAGGACATGCAACAAAGTTTAATGAATAAAGTCGTAAAAAGCTGGCAGCACATGCATGTGAGAGGAAAACAGTGACGCATGGTCAGACCCATTTACATGTTTTGACTGGCTTGCAAAGATATGATTAGTTGTTATAAAAAAGCTACTAAGTTTATGAAAAAATGACCAACCTTTATAATTGTTAGTTTAGACGTTGTCCCCGAGATTATGAAGTAACTATTGGATCGATTAGGAACCGTTAAATGCAAGTTGCTTAAAAATACTTGTCTCTCATATTTTTATGCATTTATCTTTAATTTTATGCAACTACCAGGATAATTACCAGATTTTTAAATGGACCTATCAAATTATTTTGACACACCTACCGGGATCTTTACGGGCAATTAACAAGTTTTTTGTAACTACCAAATTAATTTAACTCACCTACCAGGTTTCTTCTGTGTAATTATCAGATTTTTAAATACAGCTATCATGCTCGATTGACACATCAACAAGGTTTTTCAGAGCAACTATCAAATTTCTAAATACAGCTACCAGGTTAATTTAATACGCCTGCCCGATTTTTTGAGAGCAATTACCAGATTTTTTATTGCAGCCGCCAGGTTAATTTGTTTCACCTATCTGATTCTCAAGAGTAATTATCTGATATTTCATTACAGTTTCTGCATTTTTATGTACAACTACTAGGTTGATTTAATACGCCTACCAGATTTTTTGTGAGCAATTATCTGATTTTTATTGGAACTACCATGTTAATTTAATTCACCGATTAGATTTCTCAAGAGCAATTATCCAATATTTTATTGCGGCTAGCAGGTAGTTTTTACGAATGCAGCTCTCATGTTCTCTAATGTAGATACCTTATCCAAAAGTAGCAGCCAAGTTTGTCTATGCAACTACAAATTTATTTTTGTGTATAATATTTTGCACGCTAAAGTGAAAAATCAACATGGTACTATAATCTCTTACACGCTAAAGTGAAAAATTACTTAGTATTAAAATATTTTCGGTTATAAGAGAGACATACAAAAGAAAAATCATGCGTCTTAGTCCACACGCGAAGTGATGGATGTGTACTACAGCTTCTCCCGTGATGCATGTGTGCGTTGTGCTAGGTAAGCTGTAGATTCGCGTACTAGGCAACAAAAAAATCGGACGCGTCCATATAAGATCCAAGGTGCACGCGGACGCCGCACGGAAAGGACACGGATGCGGCGCCTGCACGTATCTTTTCCCTTTCTTCTCGCCTCGTTCCGCCCTCTTTTTCCCTTGCTCTGCGCTCAATCAATCGGAGCCGGCCAAGAAACCGGCGAGGCGACGCCCCCGAACCCGTACATATGTGGATTAGGGTCAAGCGCTATTCCGGCAGTGTCGGCAGGGTATCAACAGAATTCCCATGATCGATGGAGCTCCACGTTTGGACCGCCTCTTCGGTTCCTCTTCCTCCGTGGATGCGTTGACAGGCCATTTCCCTCCTGGATTCCTCCGTCCAGCCAAATATCTGGGTCACCATCACGCCTGCCTCCGGCACATATCGATGCCCGCGCCGGGAAGAGGTGATTTACGCGCGTCCGCACCACTTAATTCTTGATTTTTTCCACGCCCTAAAGTACGGAATTGATTGGTTCGTCTTCTATTCCATCAGTGTCTAAATGGGGACTGCGGTGAACTCTCGTCTCCATTAAGTTCTTGCCCTGATCGCTACAGCTAATAGAGGAATTCGCTGGTGCCTGTGCGGATGTGCTCAAGGATTCCCCTTGAGACTATGCAGTTGAAGAAGGTACACACCACCAGTTGATGCGATTGTCTTCTCTAAATGATTTTGTATCGCATCTCTAACCGAAGTACAAAACTTTAGAGGAGTAGACAGATGAGTAAAACTTAGAGGAGTAGACAGATGAGTAAAACTTAGAGGAGTAAAAATACTCCTCTAAAGCTTATCGGTTCCTAACTGAACCCCTATATTTAGAGGAGTAAAACTTTTTTTTGCCTCAATTTTTTTTTTTTTTGCGGGAGCCTCATTTCTTTCTAGCAATCCACATATGCATTCATACATCTCAAATGAGTAAACCGCACTAGCGGTCCTAATTCCTTTCCCCGTACCTTCATTTTGGTTCTAGTTCTTTGAAATTGCACATCTAAGTCCTAAATCTTACATAAGTGATTCACGTCAGGTCCTAAACCAGTCTGACCTGCGTTGACCGGTGCCACGTTGATAGTGGAACCTTGGAGGAATACCAATCACCCTGCATATTTGCAAATAGGTCCCCCAGATTGTATTTCTTCCAAAACTTGGTCCCTCATTCTATCTTCTCCACCATGTCTGGCACCGGATACAATGCTGACGATGTTGCTGATGCTTCTCCAAAATAAATAGCAAACCTTACCTTGGACTTGTTGCGGTGATGTAGTGGTTACGGATGTAGCAAAGCCGTATCTGCATTAGAGGACTTTGCGGGTAGTGCACTGGGACCAACGCCATGGAAGTTCACGGGAGGAGAGAGAGAGAGACAGTTCGCCCTAGCGCCACTCGGGATCTTGGATAGTGGAGTGCACACATCCTACGCCTGAACGACATGGATCGCCTGTCACGCCCCTCAGTTCCCCCGAATTGAGGAGCTCCGGCCTGGATTCATTCATTCATTGCAGACCATTCTTGAACATAGCCATATGGCTGACGAGGGGCGCACAGGATGCCGACGAGGCACGTGCTAGCACAGTAGCAGGATGGTTTGTGCCGACTAGGAAACTAGGATATGCGCCATCGACATGGAAACTAGAATGCGCCGTCGACATGGGATGCAGGGGAGGACGGGGCGCCGCCGACACAGTAGATGGAGGGGCATCGATACGGGTGCACGGAGAGCCACTAGTGGTGCTAGAGCATGAGGAAGCTAGCGGCACAGGGGGACGGGCGCAAGGTCGATCACGTCGCGACATGGGTGGGAGTCAAGGAAGACAAGGGATGGGTAGGGACGAACAGGGCGAGTCCGATTCCCCGAGTGACGTGCCAGCGCTACTACTTGATTGAGTGCCAGCACGTAGCTGTGCTTTCAGCAAGAATTTCACCATTGGGAGCCGGTGCCTTTCGAAGCACGCTGCAGGCGCCACCGGAGTAGATATATATTTGTTTGCTGGGCCCCTGGAAAGGGGATGGGGTCGATAATAAATAATAAGTATCCGACTTTAGGAGGACTTCCTATAAATAAAGAAAGCAAGCAAAGCAGTGCCGCCTTCAGTACTTGCCATAGCGGCTTCCGAGACTTGGACTCGAGGAAGACAAGATTAGTATGTCCCGAATCCTCTATTCCTTCTGGTTAAGGTATACACTTTAAAGGGGGTATCCCTTAACACTAGCTCTTGGTCTTTGTCCAGGACAAAGATATCGCAATAGTGGAATAAGGAAGTGCAAGTTGGGATGGCTTTTGTTGACTCCGTGAAAATGCTTCTCTCCTTCCTCTATTTCTATACTACTTATTCGTAGGGACCGATTTGGAAGAACTACAATCTTGGGGGTCTATTTGCAAATATACAGGGTGACCGGTATTCCACCAAGGTTCCACTGCTGATGTGGCACTAGTCAAAACTAGTCAAATCAGTTTAGGACCTAGCGCGAATCACTTATGCAAGATTTAGGATCTAGACGTGCAATTTCAAAGAACTAGGACCAAAGTGAAGGTGCGGGAAAAGAATTAGGACCGCCCATGCGGTTTACTCATCTCAAATAGAACATTCATAGAGTTCATACAAACAATACAATCACCTTAAATCCGACAAGTTGGGTTTTTTCCATCATCTACGGATTATTTTCTACCTCATCACTAGAACCATCAGAGTTGGGTTCAAATTACTCAGTATGCTTATTGTATATTTCTTCATTACTCAGTATATTTATTTATTGAATGTCAATGCGTGTTGTTTACAGAAGCAAGTTTGACTGCTTGGTTTGTTGTGTAAAGGATTTAGTTTATTCCTGAGAAATAACGGAAACTTGCTCGATGCCTCGATAGTAAAGGACTTAGTTTTACTATGTTTTTGCTAGAAATGTGTTAGTCAGAGAGACTGAGAGGGATATTATCATGTATGCAAATCCAAAAGCAGATATGAAAGTTGTAACAACTCGGAAATTGTAATCCACTTCTTAATAAATAAAGTGCCAAATTTTGGACCCAAATAAAACTTTTTATCTATTATTGTATGCATACATGCATTTTCTTTTATTTGTGTTCTATGATTTTATGTGTGTTAATTTTGATTGAGCATTGGTTAGATAATTCTAAGTGAACCAACAGAATCAATTGAGAAGATTGTTAGGAAGCAAAAGAACCAGAAATAAAGATAAGTAAGAAAGAGATAAAGTTAATATGATCTAGAAACTGTTATTGACTACACCACTTTGAGACCTTAGATTAAGAAATCTACAGCTCACCTTCATGTGTGACCTATTAGTTGAGCTTAACCAAGTTATGGACTAACTCAACCAACAAGCAATTGTCCAAATTTCAAACTGGAACATCACACAAACTTGAACCAAAGTTTGAATCTGAAACAGTGACTATATCAAATTTGAAATATAAATTTCTGCAAAACTCAACCTTTCACTATAACAAAAATATGACTGAGTACCTTATCCAATATGATGAGCACCCAAAGTGGAAAATTTTGAAAATTCAAATTTTGAGTTCTTGCGGGCATTTCGTCGAACACTGGCAGCAGCAAATCAAATCAAATCAAATTTTACTGGTGCTGCACTGTTCTAGCTCGCTCCTGTGCTGTAGCCATGCTGCTGGACGACGCCACGGTCGAGCCCAGCTTCCCCATCCCCGACCCAAGCCGTGAGAAGAGGAGGAAGGAGGAGAAACGCACCCAGGGCCCCCTCCCAGCAACCCTCTTCCCTGCACGATGCCGACCAGCTTGGAGGCGCCAGAGGAGACCCACAACACTCCGCGGCCGAGCCATAACCCTCCCAGCACGCCCCCGTGACCGCCGTGACCGGAGCAAGCTTCAAACGCCGCCAGGGCCCCCGTGCCGACGAGCTTCTGGCCGCGCGCACCCTCGACGCTCCGGCCTATAAAAGGCCCCTCCGATCAAACGAAACGACTCACCTCACTCCCCTCTACCTCCCAGACATCGTCGCTTAGCCCCGCTTGCCCTAGTTCGCCGTCGCCAGCCTCGCCGGAGTGGTACTGGACGAGCGGAGGGTCGCCGCGTCCGAGCACCTGGGAGCAAGCTGCTGCAGGGAATCGGAGGAGGAGGAGCACCGCCGCCGATCCCGCACGTCGCCGACGAGTTCTGCTTCCCCTACGCCTCGCCATCGCCGTCGAACGATCGTCGCTGCTCGCAGGTGAGCTCCCGCCCGTGCTGAGGAAGACGACGAACGCGAGCCGTCCGATTCTAATCCGACGCTAGCATACCGATTCGGGATTTGTTAAGTGAGCTGACATCGCGACCCCACCTGTCAGCTCCCCTTTTAATTCTTTTTTCCCCGCGCGAAACGGTATGGGCCGGCCCGTTCGGGTTTGTTCTGAATCGGGCCCAGCTCATTCCGAATTCGGTCCGTTTCGTTTTAATTATTTTTCCCGCCCGTTTTATTTATTTCAAATATGTTTCAGATGCTATTTTCAAACTTTAATTCCTAGAGTTTTACAAATCCAAATCTAGCAAATAAATATGCATTGGAAAGCTTATAAAATAATCTACCCAATAGGACTGGTTAGAATTCAAAATAAGTTCAGAATAAAATCAGATATGAATAGTGTGACCATAGCTTGTTAAATAATGAAAGATTTCTAGAAAATTATTTAAGCCATCAAAAATCATGGAAATTAAAATGTGAACTTACTAATGACCCCTCTTACTGTTAGTCAACACTAATCTACCCCAAACCATATTAGTGTGATCATTTAGACCCTAACCCAATCCTATTTTTGTAGCATAAAATGATAGATCACTAGTGCACACTTAGATTTATTTGCCCTCATTGCCAATTCACTTAGTGGGTCCATCCCACTTAAACTTGTCTTAGTAACCCTAACTCAACACCAATGCTGCACAAGTGAACCACCTATGCCACTTAGTAAAGAATCTAGCTTGCACACTTGAGGAAAAACTTAGAAGAAAGACTTACCATCCAACACCATAAAATTTCAACATGAATGCTTGGTTAGCAAACAAAGATGTGTGCTTGGTGTGTTGTTAGCTTGGTGAAGTGATGGTGTGCTTTGTGTTTATTCGTTATTTAGACGCTAGTGTTGCCGAGGAGGATATTGGAGGGGATTATTATTATCAAGAAGAAGAAGAGAACCCCGGACACTTTGCCAACCAAGGCAAGCCATCTTTTGATTCATACTCCCCATGCCTAGTTTTAATATTGCATTCTACTTGTTTTAAGTAAATTGCATGATTGAATTGCTAGAGTAGAATGATAGAAGTATATTGATGTCTTGATTATCAAGAGCATCAAGCTGAGTTTATCCAACCCTAGTTAGTAGTACTATCACTCAATGTAGTTGCTTAGTCGCTAATAAAAGTTGATGCTATCTCTGGAGGAACCCCATTTGAAAGGTGGTGACTTGAACTTGAAACTTGAAATGGGAGATTGCTCCTACATGATGGCTTTATAAAAGAAATTAATCTTGACTAAGAACTATGAAATATATTTTTCAAATGACAACGAGTGATGTACTATGGGAGCCAATTATACCGTACAACCACATTACCCCTATATGGGAAGGGGCTTAATCCGTAGTTTGTTTGTCTTAGTATGGGAGGCCTTGTATCAAAGCTTCATGGAAGGACACCGCGAAACGGTTACTTCTGGACCAGGTGGATTCCACTAACCCGGTACCCGGGATGGGCAGAACTAGAGGCGCCGGAGCGGGGTTCCGTATCCCGGGCTCTAGGGAAGGATCCTATACTAGGATGAGCAAGTGAAAGAGTTTGTTTGATTATCTGAACCTCGCATACTTTGTGTATGTCGAACCGTGGATTTCTCCCGGCAGATGTATCGAATCTTGTGGGTAAAGTGTACCCCTCTGCAGAGGTTTTGAAACTATTCGAATAGCCGCGTCCGCGGTCATGGACGGTTGGCAAGCTGTACTTGACTTTTGTCAAGATTAAAAGTGACCATGGTGACTTGGTGAATGACTTGACTTGAAATGTTGTTGACACACTTGAAGTCCTCTTTAGATGGAACTTAGAGAACTAAACCTCTTTCCTATAAGTGAACATTCTTGGGAAATAAAACTAGCTTTTGCAAATAAACTTAGTGCTTAGTCCACTATATCAAACCTTGCATATCTGCTTCATCATTTCAATTATAAGATGGTTTGCGAGTGCATCCAATGTACTCACGGCTGTGTCCCTGGCTATCAACTTGGCCAGACTATGGGGAGGAATACCAGGAGGAAGGGTATGAAGAGGAGTACCAGAACTAAGCTCGTCTCCGTGAGTCGCCATTTGCCTGTAGGGAGAAGGCATGGGCCGAAGACGTTATTTCCGCTGCTATATTGTGTTGTAATATGACTTGGTCTAGATGACCATTGTATTTGAACCATCGTATTGTAATGACTATGGAACTGAATACCAACTACGTTATGTATATCGCAACAATGGTTCTGGGATTGCGGTGGAATACATAACGGGCACTTCGAATTTGTATCAAATTTGAGGTCGTCACAAAAGTTAGCCTATATCCTTAGCTGTGTGCAAAACTGTAAACGCTAACTACAAGGTGATGTCATCTCCTATCCTATGCATGACTGAATTAACAGTCCCTAGAAAAAATGGTCCGAGATTGTTGAGTAGGAAATGGATTCAATCGTGCTTGTATCACAAACAAACATGACTACTGGTAGATATATATCACATCCAATTAGGCACTGATCATGGTGGCCACCATTTCCCTTTTGTCTGGTTCTCTACTGGGCGCCTCCTGGAACCAGCGGCAGCGGAGAACCTTAACAGTCTCTATCTGTTTGCATCATCTAATTAGTTGGCTTTCTTTCTCCCTTTGATATGGCTTGTGCACCTCGCTTCCTTTGGTAGCCTGCCTAGGGTCAGTTTCATCCTTCTCCTCCTTGTTCTGTCATTGGCGCTCCCATTGCCGAGTCAACATATTACTTGTTGTGATTGTAATTGTTTCAGGGGCTGTTTGTGCTTGCTGGTTCAGCTTATCTGTTGGAGCTGTTCCAGTAGAGATGATCTGAGAGGAGAGGACCAGAGGGACAGCGAACGGGAGGCACACAGAGATGGCAGAAGTCAGGTCATGAGTCCGTGCGTGAGCAGTGCTGGCAGATCTTTCAGCCACAACAGCGCACGGACGACTGGCCTCCGCGCCACCGCTTGAACCGGCCCTGTGCCGCCGCATGTGGTTAACATGCAAGAACAGAACAACTATAAGGAAAAGTTTTGATCTTCAGGATGATAGTTAATTATTTGTCTAGTCTCACAAGTGTAATGATTCATTGCTACTGTTTGTTGATTGAGAATTTGTTGGAGAAAAAGTTAAACACTATCCTGCTCCTTCCGCATCGGCGCCCTTGGCTGCACCACAGGATCAAGGACCAAAAGTAGCAACGATGAGGATCCCCCAAGCTTATGAGACAATCACCATATTTTCTAGACTGGGTTTGCCTCTTGATTGAGACGGTAAAATTCCTTATTCAGTTTCTATGTTCGCGTGATGTGCCAACTTTGGTGTTCAGCGTCGTGCTTCATATTCCAGTGATAAAACTCATAAACGTCACCTGATGAAAAAGGATTGACGATTTATTTCATGCTATGCAAGAAATATTATGAAAGTTTTTCTCCATTGTTTCAATAAGAATAGTTATGTGGCACTACACAATATTGAGGGACTACAGGACGGTGCTATCAAGGCCGAGCAGTGTGCATCAATCATGGTAGGACCTTTTTTAGCAGAAAAAGCAGAGAAAATATTCCTCCCTTTTGCTCCCTTATTATGATGTATGCCTTGCAGTTGATAGAGCTCATATATACTCGTGAGCCTATTACCATTGTTTGAGGATGCGATTTTTTATAGCCGCTTAGTTTTTCTAATGGTATTGATTATAGCTTTTAGTAATCCTTGCATGTTTTTTTCTTGTTAATATGCTTCCTTTTTTGGTTAATACAACCATTATAGGAATAGTGCAAGAGGGATCTCAGTTTGTTGCTAACCATTATAAGTTCATGACAGCAAGATACATGATGCATCACTGAGTTGTGGTAAGTCATCTTTCTACCATTTCGTTCAGCCTTTTGAGACTAGATGAAGCACTCTGTCCCGATCTATGGATTTCATACTTAGAACTTCGTATCATAATTACAATATGCAGGAACCAAGGTGTTACAATGGAGTTTTTTTTTGTATGAGATTTTTGATGAGCCTCTACGAGAATGTATGGCATAAAAGAGCAGTTCATTTTAATGTTTAACAAATGATCTCAGGCATTAACTAAGAAAAAAAAAGGTTCGACCTTTCAGTTGACACAAATCATTGTCTTTAAGTTGCATATGATATATGTTCAGACTGATGTCAGAAATCTATTTTGTGTGAGGAAGTATTAGCTGTCTTATTATCCTTTAAACTGCTATTTTGACAAGAAAAGAAAATACTAGGTTCCATCAAATCAGTAAGGAGCCCTTTTTAAAACCATTTACAGTAGTGTTCCTTTTCCATTTTCACACTACTTATTGTAGTATGTGTTTGCAGTATGCATTCAGCATTCTGAAATCTAGCCGGCAGCAAACTCATCTTTTACCTGTGCACCGATATGCAGATTTATACTGTTACCATATAAAGTGTGTTATCATCGCAAACCGTGGTGTTGGTATCTCTTTGCTACATGGTCATCTTATCTATCTCTTTAGCTGCGCTTATATGCAATTTGTTTCTGAAACAGTTTTACTTTGTAGGTCAGGTGTACAATGCCTTATGAATAGGCAACAGATTTGACAAGGCAATCAGGTAAAATGAAAGGTCGTGGAGAAGGCAAACTGAATAACCTAGCCGTGTGTACGAGCAGTGGAAGGATCTCAAATCTCCCCTCAGCGCAATCGACGAGGTACTACTCTTTGACCAAAGAGCAATGTTCGCAGGTGGCCATGTAGAAAGTGCAGTCATGAAATTAGAAAAGCGAGAGCTATGGATCGATCTAATAAGATATTAGTATCACGGTATCGTGACTTACAATAGCATTGTATTGACATCGAGAAACTGTTGCTAGCATCAGTGTGGTCATTTGAACTGGCGCTTTTAAAATCAACTAGCAAGATGGCCCTCGCAAATACGATGGCATCATTGTAGTATTTGTTTAAAAAATGGGTTTATGTTATATGTATCATCTTTAATGTGTTAAGTTTGTTTAAAAAGAAATGATTTTCTAAATATAATAGCAAAGTAATTTGTTCATGATGGAATTAATAGAAAATAACTTATCATTTGTTTATAGGTAGGACAACTAAGCAAGGAAAAAATTTATTGCATTGTGTGGATTTTTTTTGGCTCATCTGCTAAACCTGTTTAAAATACATGGCACTCCTATAAAATATGGTATATTCTACATATGAATGGCGTGCTCCAACTCTCAATTGGTGCGTTGTTTGGATACAAATATTTATAATAAAAGTAACAAACACAAATAGAGGTAGAGAATATCCCAAGCTTAATTGTATATATTTCTTTATCTTTATAGTCAAATTTTATATTGATGGTTAAATTTGTAGAAAACATGGATACCACTCCAAGGCAGAACTCTTCATCGGCAAATTGGAATGTCTCGGTCCGAGTTGAGATCCACCGATAGAAATTGATATGCTATTGGCATTTTGTTACAGCGTCACCAATTCTTCGATACGTGAAGGTGCAACCCTTCAGCAAATATCTTAGAAAATATATTTCCAAAATATTGGTATCTCTTTGCATGTTTCGTACTGAAATTAAGAAAATTTGTTTTCTTGTGACCATATATTCTATACTCAACCATAAATACTTATAGGCCTATAATGAATATATTCAAATTCATATAGATATTCACTATTTTATTCTTGAAACCGTAACATATAATTTCCACCCGTTCAAGCTAGGTAGCTAATTTTTTTCATGGTCGCAGCTAGAGTGGGCCTATAGCATGGGAGTTTTTCTTGACTAAATGAATATGGTTTACGTTGATCGATTTTTCTTTCCAGATGTGATATGCTATGGAGTTCTATCCATGTACGATCAGTAGTCTTTTTTTATTTGGTCCACTAATAGCAGTTTAATCCTAACCACAATTTTTTCAAATAATTTATTACAGAAAAAGGAGACGGTGGAGTAGTTGATATCAAGTACAGATAAGTAACAGGATTTAAATAACATCCGGCCATATATTATCTAAGGTGGCTTCTCATATGGTCAGAGCATATTATCGGATGATCACATCTTTGCCGTGTAACAATGGTCTAGCTAAGCTAGCTACGATTTTTTTTTTTTAAAACGGAAGCATGTAAGTCTAGGACCATTGAATATATTTCCTTTTTTTTCCTTGGGTTGAACGGATAACAATCAGCTATTTTTTCCTTATATTGAACAGACGTACTTGTAGGATCTCTATGGAAATAAATCAATTGGCTTATTTTTTCTTGCAGGAAAAATAACGCGTGTACACAAATATGCCGGAAGTTTATTTCTTCTTATACTGAACGGATGTACCCTTACATGCTAGAAATTCATTTTTGTACGCATACATGGTTGTATGTAACTTTTCTTATTTTTTAATCTCAGACGTTAAGATTAATATCAGCAGTTGATATATTTGTAGCATGTGTGGATTAACGTGGTCCCTTGAAAAAAAAACTTATATTGCTTTTAATATATAATAGATAATAGATTTTGATGATGTATGTTAAGATGGTGACTTTATTATGTAGCATGTGTGGATTAACCTGGTGCCTCGAAAAACACACTTATATTGCTTTTAGTATATAATAGATAATAGATTTAGATGATGTATGTTAACATGATGACTTTATTAGACATCTATATATTTTCTTTTACTATAAAATCAAACTTTATAAATTTTAATAAAATATATTAAAATCAACATAGAAATATAAAATCAAAATGGATCTACTTTTACTAAATTCAGAACAAAGCATTAATAAAAACCGAAAAAATAATACGTATCGGTCAGTTTACACTTTATCTTTTTTCTAAACTGCCTATGTTCAATATTAGCAAATTCTACCACTTCTAAAAGTAGCTAGTCTCGTACGGACACGATTGTTTTTTTAATTGTTCAGCCAACATTTTTCTGCACTTGCAGCTATCGTATTTATCAAAGGTATCTAGTCTTGTATGTGCAGGTCTGTTTTTTTTCTTATGGGCGTATGCTACTTCAACTTTTTTTTGAAAGGATGTAACCATTTATTTGGTCTCACCGTTTCAAACGTGTCTGCTCACATCTTCTCAATATAAAACGTATCAAACGTGTTACGTAACTACTATTTTGTAAAAAATCTCAGCCATATATTTTAGATCTAACTATCAAAATTAATTAAGATGATGTGGACTAACATGGTGTCTCTATTTTAGACATCCATATTGTGCTTTTAGTATATAACTAGCAAGATGGCCCTACAAAAATGCGAGGACAACATCTTTTGGTTTTTGAAAAAATGTCCGACAAATAAAACTATTGTTTGACTTGTATTTATGTTAAGGAAATAAAATAAATCTAAATACAACATACATATTATGCAAAAACATGCCATCAGGTTTTAAAACATCTTTTGAATTTGTGGACAAAGGATTACTCTCAATGACGCTGGCTCAGTCTTATGTGTCATTAAATGGTAATTTTTTTCTGATGAACGTTCCCATTGATCATGCGCCAAATATCGTGACTTTACCATGTCAATAAACTATGAACATCTGCATGTGTTTTGTGAGAGTGCTAATCTGATGACAATTGAATAAATTATCATTTATGTGTACTCAATCATACAAACATGTGTAGCCATCTGTGCATCATTAATCCAAAATTTTGTATAGTGCGTTTGACGTTCTTGTCAATAGTGGGTAGACCAAAAGTTGTATTTTCATGGTTTGATGTTTTGTGTCTCATCAAGTCTAAATATTCTTTCACCGAAGGTACATTCTAAACCTCATTGACTCAGTCATCATTAAAGTTTTTTTTGTGAGGGATGTTCACATCCATAGTGCAATAAATATCGTGACTTATTACTCGTCTAAATTCATGACTCCAAACTTCAAACTTCTGTAGGAGTTTTGTGCGAGTGTCAATCTAATGGTAGTCGAATAAATATGATTTATGCGTACTCAATCATAAAAACAATGTCGACTAATATCATAACTTTATTAGTTTTAAAATTCTACAACTTTGAACTTTCCGAGTGTTCTATGAATGTGTTAGTCTGATGGCGTCGATTTTTTTTCCTTCATGTGTACTTAGTTATAGGAAAATTTTCATATGTTCATAATTACCCTGTGCTCTGGGTTTTGTCAAAATGAACTATTACAAAATTTGAACAACTATATAGGAAAAATATCAACATAAAATATCATTATTATTAGAATAATTATAAAATATATTCTCATATTATATGAAATTTGTATTATATATGTTGGTATTTATTGCTACATCTTTGTTGAAACTTTACAAAAATTAAATTTGACTAAACTTGAAACGCAGCTCTTTATTTTTTAAACTATTTATACCATAATAGCTTTCTACCATGGCCATCACATTCCATATTGGATCTTTATTTCCGTGCAACTATTACGTTTTAGCTAAGCTTTTTTTTCACTTGTTAAGTTCCTGCCAGGTTGTCCCGTCCAGTTTTTTTAAGAGGCGTATCTCTTCCAGCTGGGTTAATATCTCATGGGGTTGTTTCTTTTTTTTTTGAACGGACACATTTATCGGTTTCTCTGTTGTTTTTTCTCCTAAACGAACGGACTCATCAACTGGTTCTTTTAAACGAACAAAATAGACCCAGCAATAACTTTCAAGACGTGAGATCTAGCGTGGGCCGAACATATATTATACCAAACATGTTACGTAAATATTAATATTTAATAAAATCTCAGCCGTATATTTTAGATCTAACTATCAAAATTAATATAGATGATGTGGATTAACATGGTGTCTCTATTTTAGACCCCCGTATTGTGCTTTTAGTATATAGTAGATATATTTATGGATCGGAACAAATGCAAAACTTTCTTACCCGATTTCCTCACTTATCAAAGAAAGTTCTTTGAGCTTGAGATTTCTTCACATGTATCATAAAGGACTATAAGATGTTTCTCTTTTTCACAATTTTTACATATTTTTGGCACTACGTAAATATGGAGGAATGCGGCAAAGCGCGCTTCTATGGTCTAGTATATCAGTAGAACTACATACATCATTGTGAACTCAACAACAAATTAAACTGATCAATGCACCTGGGTGATTAAATGGCATCCGGGGTCACTCAATTTGTCTCGTATGTGCACTTAAGTCACATAAGTTGCAAATCAAACTAAGCGGTCACACTACTTGCAAAACGGGTGCATCGGAGGTCACGAAACGGTTTACCGCATGTTTTTTAGAAAAAACCGGAGCGTGTTACGTGAGGCAAATAAAACTTGTTTTTTTGCAGTTAGCTCACTGCCCGAAAAGTAGAAGCACCGATTTGTCACGGGAAGGAATTCATATTTTGCTTAGCATGTAAACTGGGAACCATATATGACACACAATTCCAGCAAATTCAGTTAACATTAGCTATGTAAAATTCTGTTAACAGCAGCGGATCAATATTCTGTTAACAGCAGCGGCAAATTAGACCAAATTCAGTCAACAAGTTCAACACTATTCAGTTAAAAACAGCCCCTTGCATTTACTACCGAGCAAGAATTCAGATACGGCGGCGACCAGCTCCGTCTACCTCTACGGATTACTCCATCTACCGCGAGCAGCAGCGACAATAGCTGCCTAATTTTGCGGTGACAGAAGCTTACGATCTGAAATCAACAAGGAGCTATGTGATTAAGCATGCATACGAGCAGAGAAAACAGCCTAGGTGTGTATACATACCCGCTGACCTCACGTGCCATGTATGTGTTTGGTTTTTTCTAAAAAGCAGGAGGTAAACCGTTTTGTGACCTTTGGTGCGCCCGTTTCGCAAATAGTGTGATCCGTTAGTTTGGTTTACAACTTATGTGACTTAAATGCACATACGAGACAAATTGAGTGACCCCGGGCGCCATTTACTCCACCTGGGTACTAGTGAGCCCCCCTTTTTTTTTGCAAACTTTGAAACTCAAACTTCTGGGTTTCCAAACGAGGAAGATCGCACTGACAAAATATCAGACACATGCCTAAAGGTCCTCTCTGAATCAATAATCTCAAGTTAACGTCATACTCTGAAAACATTAGCTAAAATGGTGTTATGCAAAGGCAGCTGCTTATCTAGCTGTTGCGATTGTGTTATGCAGGCTGTGGGCCGTGCTTGTTTTAAGCTTCATGTAATATTGGTGTCTTTCTTGGTTGTGAACTTTGTGTAAATCTGAGGGCTTTTACATTATGCATTTTATCTAAAAAAGGTGGATCTTTTCTTTCCTTCATTCCTTTTGTTCGAATCAATTTATTTTTTTATTGGCATTTAAAAAAAGAAGACAATCTCACTATGGTTTGTGTCATGTCGCGCATGCAAAACAGGAGGTAAGAATGATATATCGCTATCAGACCATCAGAGTGTCCCTATCATTTGCTCTTCTTTTTCTTTCTCTCCTCACAAGCCAACTAACGGAAGGAGGCGAGTCGACGTTTGTGATGGTAAGAGAGTGCGGCAGAGAGGAAAGACTGCTGATCTTCACACTTGCATATGGATTTCTTTGTTCTCAAGGTCCAAACTTGCAACGTGGTTGAGTGCAGGGCTGGACATGGCGAGTCCAAGCAAGGGTATCCATCACAAAAACCTGCATGACTCTTGGCAAGTTGGATCGAGCAAAGACCCGAGAATCGGTCAATGTCAAACGCCCCTATATCAAGTATTAGATGCATCGATCTCGGACAGACAACAAATCAGCCACCACATGCTAATGTATACAGTGATACGAGGACTTCAGCCGGCCTTAACAAATTTAGCTTGATCATGTCAAGTCTGACGGGAGTTCAGTAGAAGAACTCGGGCACTACCCGACGTAATCCCTGAAATCTCTCCAAGACTGCAAGGAAAATCAACGGTCAAACTGATTATGGTATAGCTATAGCAAGTACGTACTGGAAATATATCTAATTTATCCCAAGGAAATAAACAGACGCAATACAAATAATCAAGGAGGTCACATGTGCAGGCTTCAACTGGAGAATAGTTAAGCCTGTTGCTTGTGCATGACCATGTCAAACAAGCTAGTAGCACTAGATGATTCCCCGTATAAGAAACAAATACGTTTGTCTTAACTAAGATAATAGCGTTCCATAAAATATACTGGGCTACAATTCCTATACGCTATCCAGCTCCAGATCATACCGTTCAGTTCCTCCGCTCCTTTTTCAACCTCCGAGAGCGGTTATTTTCTGTCTGTCGACTGCTGGGTCACTGTCGTGATTACATGGGATCGAGTCCGTTATGAGATCAGTAATTGAGCTGTGCTGGCTAGCTTGATCCCTTCAAACGGCAAATCTCTGCCTGCGTGTGCAGCGGATCTTGATTTATTTTGCCAGCACATGCGAATACCGTCGCAGTCAGGTAATTTCCCGCTTTTCTTCAGATAGTAATGTCCTGGTTAATCTTTGTTTGTCTCATTTTTTCAAGCTTTCCAGATCATCTGTGACATCCCATTGTGCTTAGCAGACTAGAATTCTGGAAGGTTCATGGCAGACTAGCAGGTCTGAAGCTCAGGCTAAACAAAGCTTAACACAAATAACATTGCAGAGAGGAGATCTCTTGACACCTTGTTTATCTATGCCATCAGTTTCAACTGAGTAGTACATTCTAGAGTAGCCATAGTGTGCGGAGCGGATGGACACCTTCTGCGCGCGCAATGACGCGATGCAGGCCAGGTACGTACCCTCCGACGGCGAGCAGCAGATCAAAGTATCAAACTAGTCAATAGTCATACGAGAACATGTGAACGAGTAGGGAGGTCGAGCATCTCAAACCTTAAAAGTCACGTAAAATTCTCTGAAGTGGACACGTGTTCTCCTGAATGGAAATTCAAGTGTTGGATTATAACGCTTCTAGTAATCAGAAAGTCACTTCAGGTTCAGGACCAGCTATTGTTTGGGTGGTATGCAGGGTAATGTTAACCGGTACACTTGCAAGTGTCGATGAGACCCCTCAATATATGCTTTTAGTTAGTACTCTCTCTCTCTGTTCCATAATACGTACTTAAAAATACAAGATCAGAGGGGGGATTCCACCCTGACTTGTCATTAAGATTCTTTCATCTTCTATCAAATTTTTTGGGATATTATTAAATTTGATCTCTTAGAAATGTTTGATGATTGGTTTGACAATAAATTGGACATTTATAGACTAAATTTTGCTATGATCACTCTTATTCCTAAAGAAGAGGATGCTAGAATCATGAAGAAATTCAGACCCATTAGTTTACTTAATTGCAGCTTTAAATTTTTTACTAAGGCAGTTACTAATAGATATGCTAGGATTATGAATAGGTTGATTTCGTAGTGTCAAGCTGCTTTCATTAGAGGTAGATTTATTTTGGAGAGTGTGGTGACTGCACATGAAGTGATTCATGAAATCCACTCCAAAAAAGAGCAGGGTTTAGTTTTCAAAATTGATTATGAAAAGGCCTATGATAAGGTGAATTTAGATTTTCTTTATGAGGTGTTGAGTGCTAGAGGTTTTAGTGATAAGTTTATTCTTATGATTAAACAAGTTACTTAGAATGGGTCTGTAGGGGTCAAAGTTAATGAGGTAGAGGGGGATTTCTTTCTCACTGGTAAAGGTTTGAGGCAGGGAGACCCTCTTGCTCCTTTGTTGTTTAATACTGTGGTAGATGTTTTTTCTAGGATGTTGGTTAAAGGTGTTAATGCTGGGCTGATTAGAGGGCTGTGTCCATCTTTGATCCCAGGGGGTGTTATTAGTTTGCAATATGCAGATGATACTCTTTTGTTTTTAGAAAATAATAGGGAGGTAGCTATTAATTTTAAATGGATCCTTACCTGTTTTGAACAATTATCTGGGATGAGGATTAATTATCATAAGAGTGAGTTAATTGGGATTAACATAGATAGTGTAGAGATGAGTCCTTTTCTTGAAACTTTCCAATGTGTAGAGGGTCATTTCCCTATTAAGTATTTAGGTTTACCTCTACATTTTGAGAAGCTGAAAAGAGAAGAATTACAACCTCTAGTAGACAGTTTGTTGAAAAGGCTGTCTGGCTGGAGGGGTAAATTGCTTTCTATAGAGGCTAGAAGGCTGCTGATTCAAACAGTCCTGGCTAGTATCCCCATTTATATGCTGTCCTTTTTCAAATTCCCCAAATGGGCCTTGAAGTTGATTAATACTCAACTTTCCCATTGTTTGTGGAGTGATGAGGAGGGTAATAGGAAAATCCATTTGGCTAACTGGCCTTCCATATGTATGAAGAAGGAATTTGGAGGTCTAGGTATCCCAAATTTGAAAGATCTCAATCTCTGCTTATTAGGATCTTGGATTAAAAGGTACATCAAAGCAGAGGGTAGTATTTGGAAGAAAATTGTTGATGCCAAGTATCACACTAGACAACCAAATATTCTTTGGTGTCAGGACACACACCCTTCCATTTTTTGGAAGGGGGTAATGTGGGCCACTCAAGCTGTTAGGTGTGGGTACAAATGGCATGTAGGTAATGGAAAGTCTATAAAATTCTGGGAAGATGTGTGGTTTGGTAATTCTCCTTTGGCCACACAATATTGGGATATTTACTATATAGTTAATCAACAGACTAAAACCATTGAGGATTTATGGGATGGCTCTCAATTAAGATGTACATTTAGAAGAACTTTTACTGCTGAGTTACTGATACAGTGGCAGGAAATTCTAGTGATTGCTAGTTCTATCTCTTTTTCTGATTCTGAAGACCAACTGATCTGGCAGTTTGAGTCTAATGGTGTTTATTCTTCCCAATCCATGTATGCATTAGTTAACTTTAGGGGAGTGAAACATATTTTCCTGCCTAGTGTCTGGAAACTAAAAATCCCTCCCAGGGTCCAGGTATTCTTATGGCTTTTCTCTCAAAACAAAGTGATGACTAGAGATAATCTGAGGAAAAGAGGAATGCCAAAACCCTTGGAGTGTAGTCTCTGTAAGGAAATAGAATCTGTTAAACATCTCTTCTTTGAGTGTTTAGTCTCGAAACTGCTATGGGATTTGGTTTTTGAAGTGTTTGATATTAGAGTGTCTGATTTTCTAAGCATTGCTGCCAGATGGCTTTGTAATATTAGACATTTACAGTTTAATTTTGTTTCATCTGCTATTCTTTGGAGCATTTGGAATAATAGGAATAGCATAGTGTTTAACAGGAAATCGTGGTTAAATATGAAACAGGTGTGGCAACTAGCTCTATCTTACCTGAGAAGCTGGAAGACACCTTTCAAAGACCAGGTTTGGACAAAAGTGGATCAGTTTGTAGAGCTGTTGACTCAAAAACTCAGGAGCCCGTTGGAGCTGATGCCGGGATGATATGCAAGTCCTTTGGATGGATTACTTCCTGGAGCTCGACGGTGGCTGAAGCTCAGCACGGTGGCCGTGCCTCGATGGCATACCTACAGGCTCATCCTGATGATGAGTCGGTTCATGTGGTGATGGGTTGATCCCTTGGCTGCTGGTGCTTGCTGGAGCTGTTCCTGAGTCATTTTGAGTTGTAGAACTTCCTTTTGTGTTCCCAGTTTATGCAGAGGTTGTCGTGGACACCTTGATGCATGGTTCTGTAATAACTAGGTGCGTTAAGTTTCAGTTCTAGACTTTGTTTGTTTGAACTGGGTGGGTGTGTGGTGTAAAGATGCTGTGGTTTCGTTATTTCATAATGGAACCGGGGAGCGTTCCCTGTTTTTCTAAAAAAAACTTGTCATTAAGAAGAAGAAGGGAGACTTAACCCCAGACTTGTCCCATACGATCAGCAGGGCTACCACTAGCCTACGGGAGAGTTCTCCCGTTCCATAATTCTTGATGTGATGGCTAATAGCGTACAATAAAGAGATTACTCATGCATTGTATGCTCCAAACTCTGGATTACTATGTTGTAAACTCCCGATGACTATCTATTTTTAAACTAGAGAGCTTAGATTAGGTCACTTGGAGCTTTCGACTATTCCGACGAAAACATGAAAAGCTAGTTTCATCTATACCTATCTCACACGAGAAGAACATTAGCTAATTGACAAACATGAAAGGTTTTGACATGCATAGCCCCCGAAGCGCGATGTACAGAGAAACTCTAGCCCGTCGTGGTCTACCCCCTGATTTTTTAAAGTGTTATCGCATGTGTGCCAACGGGGTTGTCGCACCTCTCAGATAGCTCTACCACACATATCTCCATATATTATGCCCACATGATAGCTATGGAGAGGGTTGCTACCTCTGAAGCGCGATGTACGGCAAAACCCTAGCCCGCTGCACCCGCGCGGTCTACCCCCCTAGATTATTCCGGACGGCATCGCGTCGGTGGGCTAGTGTGTTCCTTTGGCTTTGGTTAGGTCATATGTATGTGTAAAGCAAAGGTTTTTGACATGCATAGCCCCCGAAGCGCGATATGCTGAGAAACCCTAGCCCGTCGCGGTCTACCCCCTGATTTTTTAATGTGTTATCGCATGTGTGCCAACGGGGTGGTCATGCCTCACAGATAGCTCTACAACACCTATCTCCATATATTATGCCCACATGATAGCTTTGGAGGGGGTTGCTACCTCTGAAGCGCGATGTACGGCGAAGCCCTAGCCCGCTGCACCCGCGTGGTCTACCCCCCTAGATTATTCGGGACGGCATCGCGGCGGCGGGATAGTGTGTTCCTTTGGCTTTGGTTAGGTCATATATATGTGTAAAGCAAAGGTTTTGAAATGCATAGCCCCCGAAGCGCGATATGCTGAGAAACCCTAGCCCAAAGTGGTCTACCCCCTGATTTTTTAAAGTGTTATCGCATGTGTGCCAACGGGGTGGTCACGCCTCACAGATAGCTCTACCACACCTATCTCCATATATTATGCCCACATGATAACTTTGGAGGGGGTTGCTACCCCCGAAGCGCGATGTACGGCAAAACCCTAGCCCGCTACACCCGCGCGATCTACCCCCCTAGATTATTCCGGACGACATCGCGTCGGTGGGCTAGTGTGTTTCTTTGGCTTTGGTTAGGTCATACGTATGTGTAAAGCAAAGGTTTTGACATGCATAGCCCCCGAAGCGCGATGTACAGAGAAACTCTAGCCCGTCGTGGTCTACCCCCTGATTTTTTAAAGTGTTATCGCATGTGTGCCAACGGGGTTGTCGCACCTCTCAGATAGCTCTACCACACCTATCTCCAAATATTATGCCCACATGATAGCTATGGAGAGGGTTGCTACCTCTGAAGCGCGATGTACGGCAAAACCCTAGCCCGCTGCACCCGCGCGGTCTACCCCCCTAGATTATTCCGGACGGCATCGCGTCGGTGGGCTAGTGTGTTCCTTTGGCTTTGGTTAGGTCATATGTATGTGTAAAGCAAAGGTTTTTGACATGCATAGCCCCCGAAGCGCGATGTACAGAGAAACCCTAGCCCATCGCGGTCTACCCCCTGATTTTTTAATGTGTTATCGCATGTGTGCCAACGGGGTGGTCACGCCTCTCAGATAGCTCTGCCACACCTATCTCCATATATTATGGCCACATGATAGCTTTGGAGGGGGTTGCTACCTCTGAAGCGAGATGTACGGTGAAACCCTAGCCCGCTGCAACCGCGCGGTCTACCCTCCTATATGTTCCCGAACGGCATCGCGTCGATGGTAAACAATTTTTCTCTAGGTTTGAATTTTTTCCCGCTTGTAGGTCATATAAAATGACGTCACGCGAAGGTTTTGCATTTTTTCGATTTTTTTGAATTAGTTACGCCCGATTCGGGACCCGCATGAAATGACGGCGTACGAAAACTCCCGCTCGCGGCCAGGCGGTGCGGAGTCCCCCTTTTTTCCCTGATGTTTAGTGAAGAAATGACATGTTGCGGATCTAGAAATGATTTTTACAAAAAATCAGGAGGTTTACTTTTTAGCGCTAAAGTGCAAAACCACCCCTGTTCCAGCGAAATCGGCAGGAACTTATGCGAAATTCAAAAAATACCTCCATAGGCTGCGCAACAAAACGAGAGCTGATATGTGTATCCCCAGGGTGTCTACTATTTATGTGGGGTGTTTTTCCCAGCTTTCAATATCGCGTTTCGGTAGCCGCTTCACAAAAAAACCCTATTTTGGCACTCTAAAAATGGAAAAAGCACTTTTTGTGGGACAAAATGAAAATCGGCCTTTGTGGCGTTCCTTTACATCCCAAGGGACACACACGTGTCCGATATGGCCTCGTTCCGACAAACTATGCCATGCTCATGGCCGAATCTAGCTCATTCATCATAGAAGTCATGCAACCTCGAACATGATAGGTCATTTCTGTGAAGGGACTTTCTGGTAAACAATTTTTCACTAGGTTTGAATTTTTTTCCCGCTTGTAGGTCACATAAAATGACGTCACGCGAAGGTTTTGCATTTTTTTGATTTTTTTTGAATTAGTTATGCCCGATTCGGGACCCGCATGAAATGACGGCGCACGAAAACTCCCGCTCGCGGCCAGGCGGTGCGGAGTCCCCCTTTTTTCCCTGATGTTTAGTGAAGAAATGACATGTTGCGGATCCAAAAATGATTTTTACAAAAAATCAGGAGGTTTACTTTTTAGCGCTAAAGTGGAAAACCACCCCTGTTCCAACGAAATCGGCAGGAACTTGCGCAAAATTCAAAAAATACCTTCAAAGGCTGCGCAACAAAACGAGAGCTGATATGTGTATCCCCAGGGTGTCTACTATTTATGTGGGGTCTTTTTCCCAGCTTTCGATATAGCGTTTCGGTAGCCGCTTCAAAAAAAAACCCTATTTCGGCAATCTAAAAATTGAAAAAGCACTTTTTGTGGGACAAAATGAAAATCGGCCTCTGTGGCATTCCTTTACATCCCAAGGGACACGCACGTGTCCGATATGGCCTCGTTCCGACAAACTATGCCATGCTCATGGCCGAATCTAGCTTATTCAACCTAGAAGTCATGCAACCTCAAACATGATAGGTCATTTCTGTGAAGGGACTTTCTGGTAAACTATTTTTCTCTAGGTTTGAATTTTTTTCCCGCTTGTAGATCACATAAAATGACATCACGCGAAGGTTTTGCATTTTTTCGATTTTTTTTGAATTAGTTACGCTCGATTCGGGACCCGCATGAAATGACGGCGCACAAAAACTCCCGCTCGCGGCCTATACCCTAGATTTTTAAATTGTTATCGCATGTGTGTGAACAGGGTGATCACATCTCTGATAGCGATGTACCACACCTATCTATGGCCAGATGATAGCTTTGGAGGGGGATTGCTACCCCGAAGCCCGATCAACAACGAAACCCTACCTCGGTGCACCCGCGCGGTTACCCCCCTCGATTTTTCCGAACGGCATCGCAGCGGTGGGCTAGTGTGTTACTTTGGCTTCGGCGGCGGTGGGCTAAAGTAAAGGTTTTGACATGCACCGAAGCGGTGTGACGGGCGGTGTGTGCAAGGCCCGGGAATGGATTCACATGGTGAAAAGGCCCGGGAATATATTAAATATGTAGTAATATTTTTGTAACCATCTCAAAATGTTTGTTAAAGAAAGTCATGTGTTGGTGATTATTTTATGGTCCTAATCCTAGATCTAGACCTGAGACCACTAGATCTAGACCATGGACCATAAGCTTAAACCCTAGACCATGAACCTAAACCCTAATCACTAGACAGCTAAGGAGCCGGAGGAAAACACAAAGCAGTATTATGAGGCTCTGTTTGCTTCACAGAAACCCCTGCATGAAAATACAGAGGTTACCCAACTAGATGCCATCGCTCGCCTTATGGCCTTTAAGTGACACAGGAACTTGTGCAGAGATGGGTTCGATGAACTTCTGGTCGTCATTGGCAGCATTCTGCCGAAAGGGCACCTCTTGCCGAAAAACTTCTACTATTCGACCAAATTGCTCAGTGACCTTAAGATGTCATGTCAGCAGATACACGCTTGTCCAAAGGGATGCATGCTATTCAGAGGGGAGCATGCAGACACAAATTATTGCATCAAATGCAAATCCTCTAGGTACTTTGAGGTTGACCCCAATGGTGATGGTCAGAAGAGGCAGACCAGGATTGCCAAGAATATCCTCCGCTATCTTCCAGTTCTACCGAGGATCCAGCGGCTCTTCATGACCGAGGATACAGCCCAGCAGATGAGGTGGGCCGTAGAAGGAAACAGATACACCGACAAGATGATACATCCATCAGATGGTAGTGCATGGAAGAACTTTGTCACGAAATATCCGCTAAAAGCCGGTGACCCGAGGAGCGTAGCAGTTGCGATATCAACCGATGGGTTCAATCCATATGGCATGTCGGCTGCAGTATACAGTTGTTGGCCAGTGTTTGTTATTCCCCTGAACCTCCCCCTGGTGTCTGCATGAGATCAGAGAACATGTTTGTGTCGATGATAATCCCAGGGCCAAAATACCCGGGTAAGAACATGAATGTGTACCTAGAACCGCTGGTGGATGACTTGCTTCGTGGCTGGGAAGGTCGCGGGATCCAAACATATGACGCATCAAAGAAGGAGTACTTTGATATGTATTTCTAGTACCACACGTCCATGCATGACCTGCCAGCACGTGCTTTGTTCTGCGGGTGGTGTACACATGGGAAGTGGCCTTGCCCAGAGTGCAGGCAGGCTGTGACTTTCTTCTGGCTCGACAAGGGAGGCAAGTATTCCTGTTTTGATGAAGCTCGATAGTTCCTTGAGCGGAGTCATGAATACAGGAGTGATGTAAAGAGTTTCAAGAAAGGCCGTGTTGTGCATGACCCGAAGCCAATTATGAAGTCCGGAGCGGAAATCAAGGCCGAGTTAGATGCTCTTCAGCCTAGGCCTGATGGGAATGGTTTCTTGGGATATGGGGAGACACACCAATGGACTCACAAGCCGTGCTTATGGAAGCTCCCTTACTTTGAGGATCTCGAGCTCCCGCATAACATTGATACAATGCACATCGAGAAGAATATCAGCGATGCCATTTGGAGCACCATGATGGACACTGAGAAGACGAAGGATAACATAAAGGCTCGAATTGATCAAGAGAAATGGTGCGATAGGTCAAATTTGAACATGCAGCCACCTCATGGTGCTAAAAAAACTTGGACTAAGCGACAAGCTCCATTCTGCCTTACAAAGGCCCAAAGAAGAGAGGTATTCATGTGGATGAAGGACTCTTTGTATTTCCCTGATGGGTTCGCAGCCAACTGGATGAGGGGTGTGAACATGGAAACGTTGCGAGTACAAGGACTCAAGAGTCATGACTACCACATATGGCTTGAGCGGATAATGCCGGTGATGATTCGAGGCTTTGTCCCTGAGCAGACTTGGCGAGTGCTGTCGACGTTGAGCTTTTTCTTCCGTCAGATTTGTGCTAGGGAGTTAGACACTAAAGTGATTGAGAAGCTGGATAAAGAGGCACCCATTTTGCTTTGCGATCTAGAGAAGATCTTTCCTCCAGGGTTCTTTAATCCGATGCAACATATGATCTTGCACCTCGCGGCCGAATGTTTAAAGGGTGGGCTGAATTGGGCCCGTTGGCAGTATCCGCCCGAGAGGGAAACACAAAAGCTTCGTCAAATGACAGGCAATAAATGCAAGATCGAAGCATCCATATCCGCGGCAGTCCTTAACGTGGAGGTGGCAAACTTCACCACTAAGCACTATGATCCCAACATTCCCACAAAGCACAACCCGGTCCTCCGTTACAATGCCGCCAGCATTGAAGATGTACCCAAGCTTAGCATCTTCATAGGGCTTGGTGGCAAGTCAAGTGGCACGAAGCCGTACCAAACGAACCAACATGCGCGGGCCTTGATCCACTCGTATGTCTTGAACACCATGGTGGAAGTGAAGCCGTACATCAAGTAAGTGCTAACCATTTAGTTATTCGCAAACATGCATGGCCTTGAACATGCACTCGTGTGTTTGTTGCTAACTCTTTCTCTTTTCATCGGTATAGACAATTCACGGATATCCATTGGAGGTATACCCACAGGGAGCCTACCCCGGAAGAATCCAAGCATATTTTTGATAAGGGCGGCGGTTTCAGTTTTAGTAGCTGGTTCTGTGCTTTGGTACTATTCTATCCTAATTTCCTTGCGCCGCCGACATTTATCGGGCATTTCTCGTTCTAAACTTCTCGTGCTAAACTTGTAGGCAAGAACTGACAGAGAGATGAAGCCAGAGCTAAGAAAAATTGCTAGGGGCTTTAACCATTCCGTCTACACGTTCAACTCTTATGACGTGAATGGGTATCGCTTTCAGACCCATAAATACACAACAAGCCGGCCCAACGCGAAGACAATAAATAGCGGGGTGGTATGTCAAGGTGATGATGGACTCCATTACTATGGAAGAGTCGAGGGTATATACGAGCTGAATTACGGGTTTGACAAAGGGCTAAATCCCGTCGTATTCAAATGCCATTGGTTCGACCCATGTCGGGTGAGACGGGATCCTGAAATTGGGTTGGTCGAGGTTGAAAGAAGCTCTGTTTATAAGGGAGAGGATGTGTATATTTTGGCTACCCAGGCCTTTCAAGTATTCTATCTCCCGTACGCGTGCAAAAACCCGGCGAAACGTCTACAGGGATGGGATGTTGTGTTGACGGTACCTTCACGCAATAGGCCGCCCCCGCCATACAAGGATGATTACCGCCGCGTAGACCCCTCAACATCGAATGTTGACTTTTATCAGGAAGAAGGGCTCCCCGGTCATTTCACTATCGGCTTGCCGGCTGTTGATGACATGGTCGTAGACGATGAACAAGAAGATGCGGGCATGGAGGAAGACAATGCAGAAGATGAAGCTGAGGATGTTTGTGCCCCTGAAGACTTTAGTTTGCTCGAGGCGTTCAAAGCAGGCCTTGACCTCGGTGCAAATGGACCACCTCCAGGTTTCATTGATGATTATTGGTTCGCTGAGCCTGATGGCGATGATGAAACATGTGGTCCAATTATGGATGTCGAGCCTGATGGCTACTGATCTATGTAGTAGTAATTGTGAGGCTAGACTATTTGTAATAACTCTGTGTAATAGTGATTTTCGAGCTAGTTTATTTGTATGAACTCCGTGCTATGTTTGTGAGAACTCTATATGCTATTTGTTGCTTTTACTAATGTATCTTGTCCTCCATGCTTATAATCTATTTTGCTTTCAGTAATATTCATCTTTTTATATTGCGTACTAATAAACCACTCTCTTCATTGTGTTTGCAGGTGATTGAAACATGCCAAAAAAGGGCGGTTTTGTAAAGAAGCTCCAGGACTTGGCTGACGCGGTGAGGCCTTTGAGGTCTTCGAGGCCTTCGAGTTCTTCGAGGCGGGCACCTTCTAGCCCCCCTCCCGAGCATCGTGGAGCACGTAGGAAGAATGCGACGCGGGAAGCTAGCCCCCCTCCTCCTAGCCCTCCCGAAGCCGAGGAGGAGGATGAGGAGCACGGTGGTGGGGAGGACGAGGAGCACGATGGTGGGGAGGACGAGGAGCACGGTGGTGGGGAAGACGAGGAGGACGGTGGTGGGGAGGACGAGGAGGACCACTCGGAGGATGAGGGGTTGGGGGGCTTACCATTTGAGCCTGACCCAAACCTAGTTTGGGAACCGCCGGAGGATGAGGGGTACGTTGCACGTGAGGAGAGGCTACAGCCACGTGACAGGAAGCCGTATCAGCGTGGGAAAACGCAGCTCCCGAAGCTAAAAACGTGGTCCAGCAGCGATGTTGTTCTAGTGCCCGCTGGAAGGAGGTACATGCTACTTTTGACATTTCGTTATCGCAATTTTATCATTATCGAAATTTTTATGACATACATACTGATTTTGCCCTTTCATTGTGCAGGTCGTTCAAGTTTGCCGACCCGACGAGGAAGCCGGCACGTGGCTACGCCAACATCCTTGGAGGCCTACTTAGGAAGTATTTCCCCGGGCTTGTCAATCTCCCTAGTGGTTGCCGCGACGTAGCTTGGACTTGGCTGCACTACAGCTACGCGCCAGATCCTCATGGCAAGTACGAGAACATGCAGGAGGTGGTTGTACACAGGTTCTGGGTATGTGACTTCTGACTTTTTAGCATTCAAACACTCCTTAGTTGATAATAGTTGCACTAATGCCCCTTGTTTTATCTATGTGCATGGTTGCAGCAATACTTCAAGAGGGCTGAGGGTGAGGAACGTGCGTGCGATCGTACCTTACACACGCTGGCTACGAGTAGGGTGACTGGGATGCACTACGAGGCACGTGTTCAGTGCGTCCGCAACTGGCACGCCGACCGCAAAATTTGGATGTCTAAGGACGACGCTCGGGTGAGGCACATGCAGCCGTGGCAGTACCGACATGTATTTGCATTTATGTGTTTTTGATTTCTTTATCACCATATAGTTAATGTTGTAATAATGCGTGGGTCTATCTTATGTATGTAGAACCCTCCTCAGTACGTCGGCAACGACGAAGCGTGCTTTCTGGCTATGGTCATGTGGTGGACATGCCCCCAGTACCTCTAGAAGCACGAGAAGGGCAAGCTGTCGCGGGCAGAGATGCGAGGTGGATCACATGTCCTAGGCAGCCTCTCCCTCGCCCTTCACTTCCAGGAAGAGGTGAGCAAATGGTTCCTTCATTCTTTGGTTTCACGTTATACATTGTTAACTCCACAAGGGTTTCCCACTTCACTTAATTGCATGTTCTCTTTTGCAGGAAACAAAGACAGGAGTGGCGCCAAACAAATTTGCCTTCATTCGAAAGATAAAGACCAGGAAGACGCCGCATCCTGATACGGGGTCCATGTGGATCAATGAGCAAGCCGAGACCCAGTGTAACGCGTATGTCTCGAAGTTCAAGCAGATACACGGCGAGAGCTCCCAGCCAGAGACCGAGGAATTTGACGTTGAGGCTGCGGTGCTTGCGGGAGAAGGCATGAAGCATGGACGCCTATGGATTGGTGACGGGGTCGTCGACCCAAGGAGCATTCCAGGTCTCCGCCAGTTCCGTCGTGGGCGTACGAGCGACCAGCCTCAGGTAGAGACACGTCCACGGGCTTCGGATCTAGCGGTCGAGCGGTTACGGGTATGTTCTTTCTCGGTTCCTCTACGCTTCTTTACATGCTTTCCATTGCAATGTTAATGACTTCGCGACAACACAACGTAGGTGGAGATGCAAGAGCAGGCCCGGCAGCGGGAAGAGGAGGCCCAGTAGCGGCAGGCGATTCTGGAGAAGCAGCTTAGTCAGCAGCTGGAGGCGACGCAGCAGATGGCCGCGCAGCTGGCCCAGCAACAGCAGATGATGAACTGGATTATGAACCAGTCCGTTCTAGGTTCTCCACCGGGGAGTTTTCCTACTCCTTTCGCCTTCTCGTGGGTAAGTGGTTAACTTAATATCTCCATCTTATTTTCTCTTGTCTTAGGTCTAATCCACACATCAAATGCAGCAACAACAGATGAACATGCCGAACATGCCGCTCATCCAGCCACCGCCACCGCCCGAGCAGAGCCCGATGACACCTCACACCGTCAACAATCCCAACATCATCCGGAACCTGACACAGTTTCCATTTCCAGGTGAGTTCCCCTTCACTTGTGCCCAACAAGCTTCTAGGTTATAGAATGCAATGACACTTGTGCCCAATTTAGCCATTCCATGCCACCATGTTCAATATGCAAATTTTAAGCCATTACATGCCATCATGTTCAATTCCATGTCAATATGCAAATTTTTAGCCAATACATGCCGCCATGTTCAATTCCATGTCAATATGCAAATTTTTAGCCAATACATGCTACCACGTTCAATTCTATGTCAATATGCAAATTTTTAGCCATTACATGCCACCGTGTTCAATTTCATGTCAATATGCAAATTTTTAGCCATTACATGCCACCGTGTTCAATTCTATGTCGATATGCAAATTTTTAACCATTACATGCCACCATGTTCAATTCCATGTCAATATACAAATTTTTAGTCATTACATGTCACCATGTTCAATTCTATGTCAATATGCAAATTTGTAGCCTATATGCTCATCACTTGTTAAGATGCTAATACTTGTTGAAAATATAGGAGAAGGAACAAGCAATGGAGAAGAGCAAGGTTGACGATATTATGCACTTGTAAGATGGACATAGACTTGTATCGACTCTAAGTACGGAGAAGGACCAAGCAATGTTATATGCATGCATGTATGCATCTTCGGGGATATGTTTGTGTGTTATATGCATGCATGTATGCATCGAATTGGTATTGTATGTTATATGCATGCATGTATGCATCGAATTGCTATGTATGATGTATTTGTGTGTTATATGCATGCATGTATGCATCGAATTGGTATTGTATGTTATATGCATGCATGTATGCATCAAATTGCTATGTATGATGTATTTGTGTGTTATATGCATGTATTGGATGTGTTTGAGGTTATATATATGAATATATATGTATTTGCAATTTTGAAATGCAGGGAATTAATGAAAAACAAAAAAAAACAGAAAAAACTGGGGGTTCTTTGCCGTGCGTATGCGCACGGCAAAGGACCATTTGGTCACTTTGCCGTGCGCATACGCACGGCAAAGAACCGCCGTGATGTGCCCAGCTTGTATATTGCCTTGTGGCTTTGCCGTGCGTTTTGGCGATGGCGCACGGCAAAGGATGGCTTTGCCATGCGTTTTGGCGACGGCGCACGGCAAAGGAGGTGCCTTTGCCGTGCGGGATGGGCGACGGCGCACGGCAAAGGAGGCGGCAGGACGCACAGCAAAGAGTGCGCACGGCAACGCCGCGGCACTCGGCAATGCGCACACGCACGGCAAAGGAAAATAGCACACGGCAACGCCCCACGCACGGCAACGGCCAAGGCGCACGGCAATGTCGAGGCGCACGGCAACAATGCAACAGCGCACGGCAAAGATATCAAAGCACGGCAAAGGCCTTTGCCGTGCGATTTAGGCAAGACGCACGACAAAGAGTACGTTGCCGTTCGCGACACTGCCGTGCGCTCTTTGCCGTGCGTCGACGCAAGGCAAAGCCTTTGCCGTGCGTTTTGGCCCCTTTGCCGTGCGGGGATGGCGCACGGCAAAGCACTGTTCTCCGGTAGTGTCGGCGACCAGACGTCGCACTCACACAGCAATTAGCACTAACCAGGCAACGGAATTAAACGATGAGGCAGGTGTCTTACTCTACAAGACACCCGCGGGTGCCGCTTCCTACTTAGAGGCGTGGTCATGGGCTTACCGGTGCTTTCCTCCTAAGTGTCGGGAAACCCTAGGTGTGGTTCATCGAACCGGGCAGCGGTGGTGCCATGGCGTTATTTCCTTTTTGAAGGTGCTGCCTTCACTGCTAGGGGAGCCCCCATTGTATCATTTGGAGGTGATGGCTTTACGGGAGGATTAGCGGTGATGCGTTGCTAGTGGTGACTACTGCTCAATACGTGGGTCTCCGTAGTGCTATGTACATGATCCCAACACTTCCTAGTCGTCTGTTTCTCAAGTTTGGTTGGGCCCAACCATCTGTTCGCCGATTCTCGAGGGTCGTGACTTGTGACGAGATCTTTACACTCGGTGCCACGTGTTTTCCTCAACCTTGGCGGGAGATTTTAGGAGTGTGTTATTGTTGGCTTTGTTTTGGGTGAGTATGATGTTGTAGCCCTCTGGTAAAGTTTTCTCATTTCTAAGGATGCATAGATATGTTGCGGTTATTGGAAAATATTTTTTTTTGAAACACAGTTATCGGAGAATATATGAATATGCATAAGAGCAGTAAGTTCTGTAAACAAGATTAAGTGTACATATTTAAAAATAAAAAAACAAGGGTTGAGCGCTATGTGATAGTTTGCCACGTTGAGATCAGTTAATCCTCATAGGTACGTACTAGTAGCTTTCTAACCATTTAACTGGAATAGGCTTTTGTAACGGAAAACGAGAAAATAAGTTGCGCGTCGATGCGGCGCTATCTGCTTGCGCTGGCGCTTATGTTGAAAGAGCAGCACGGGGTGTCGCGTGAACCGTTACTAGTCGCGCGCCGTAGACCCGTAGTCCAGTTCAACGGAAAAAAGGCTCAAATCTGGCACGGCGAACGGGCGAAGGGGACATGAGCCGCCGGAATGCGTTGCGTTCACAAGGCGAGTCTGAGCTGTTAAATGCACAATGCGGGTCAGTAGATTTGCTGAGATTTGGGCACACGATCGATAGTTACATCATGTGGTTCACACATTTTCACAACAGGAATTCTCAAAAGGATACTATGAGTATAGTACACCAAACGGAAAATATACATTTGACAGACAATATTCTATCCACATTGCGCACGTAAAATCTACATATTGTAGAATATATACCGTTGCTTTCTCACACAAAAGATACATGTCTTCTACCGAACAATACCTTAGAATGTTCTTACAACGTCAAACAAAAAACCCGCACATATCTATCGATCTATTTGAGTATATTCTATATGCACCACACAGATATGCACCACACAGATATTGGTTAGATGGGTAGATGCCCATGAGGGTATGGAGGGCTCTTCTTTTAGCATCGATGCAGAGTTTTTTTAGCATCCCTGCAAAGAAACAAGTCCGGTGCTTAAGAAACACATAAATATTGGTCCTGGTGTATAGAAGAAGGTCCCCCCCCCCCCCCCCCCCGCATCGCCCACCTCTGGCGACACGGGGAACCCTAGCCGCCGCCGCTTCTAGAGGTCTCTACCAGCCTCCCCCCGCATCGCCGCAACCGGAGAGGCCGCCGGCGAAGCCGTGCGCGCCCCAGGGAAGGTGGCGGCGGGGCATTTTCTCTCCCGGCGCGCGGGAGGGCCCCAGGCGGCGCGTGGCGGCGGAGCGGTGGGCGAGTGCGGCGGCTGCGTAGGCGCGGAGTTGACCTCGTCTGCGGTTGCGGCGGCTGCGGGTGGCGCGAAGAGGGAGCAAGACCAGAGGAGCGCGGCGGCGCGGTGCAGCTGGAGGCTTGGGCGTCGGCCGGCTCACGCCGGAGCGGCGGCCCCAGAGCTTGCGGCATGGTGGCTTGCGGGATGCTGCAGTGGAGGCCGGTGGGCGGTGGAGGCGAGCGGCGTGGTGGACTGGCCTCCATGGCAGGGTGATTCTTTTCTGCCAGATCGAGATCTGGCAGGACCTCGTCCTTGCGCAGGATTGGTGGCCTGTGGCACCCCCGAATTTATACAAATTCGAAGTGCCCGTTATGCATTCCACCACAATCCCAGAATCATTGTTGTGATACACATAACGTAGTTGGTAACCAGTTCCATAGACATTACAATACGATGGTTCAAATACAATGGTCATAGTGACCAAGTTCATATTACAACACAATATAGCAGCGGAAATAACGTCTTCGGGTCCATGCCTTCACCCTACAAGCAATGTCGACTCAGTAGAAGATCTTAGTTCTGATACTCTTCGTCATAACCTTCCTCCGGATACTCTTCCCCATAGTCTGGCCAAGTTGATAGCCAGGGACACAGCCATGAGTACATTGGATGCACTCGCAAACCATCTTATAAAAGTAATGATGAAGTAGATATGCAAGGTTGATATGGTGGACTAAGCACTAAGTTTATTTGCAAAAGCTAGTTTTATTTCCCAAGAAGGTTCATTGGTAGAAAAGAGGTTTAGTTCTCTAAGTTCAATCTAAAGAGGAATTTCAGTTGTGTTAAGATCAATGTCAAGTCAAGTCATGTCATTCACCAAGTTCATCATAAGTTGTTTTTATTCTTGACAAAAGTCAAGTACAGCTTGCCAACTGTCCATAACCGAGGACGCGGCTATTCGAATAGTTTTGAAACCTCTGCAGAGGGGTACACTTTACCCACAAGATTCGATACACCTGCCGGGAGAAATCCACGGGTCGTCATACACAAAGTATGCGAGGTTCAGATAATCAAACAAACTCTTTTACTTGTCTACCCTAGTATAGGATCCTTCCCTACGAGTCCATTCTGGCACTCTTAGTTTTGCCCGCTGCAGAGTGCTGCATGAATGGAAATTTCCACTCGGTTCGAAAGTACCCGCGCACGGTGTACTTCTATAAAGGATGATACAAGGCCTCCCATACTAGGGTAAACAAGCTACGGACTAAGCCCCTTCCCACTTAGGGGTAATGTGGTCGTACGGTATGGTTGGCTCACATAGTACATCACTCGTTATCATTTAGAAATACATTCCATAGTCCTTAGGCAAGATTATTTTTCGTTCAAAAAAACCATCATGTAGGAGGAATCTCCAATTCAAGTTTTCAAGTTCAAGTCACCAAGTTCAAAGGGGGGTTCCACTTAGGAATGACCTCAATTTTATTAGCGACTAAGCAACTACATTGAGTAAGGTTACCACTAAATAGGGTTGGATAAACTCAGCTTGATGCTCTTGCTAAGCAAGATATCACTACACATCTATCATTCTACTCTAGCAATTCAATCATGCAATTTACTTAAAACCAGTAGAATGCAATAGTAAAACTAGGCATGTGGAGTATGATTCAAAAGATGGCTTGCCTTGGTTGGCAAAGTGTCCGGGGTAGTCTTCTTCTTCTTGATAAAATTCCCCTTCAATATCCTCCTCAACAACACTAGCGTCTAATAACAAATAAATACAAAGCACACAATCACTACACAATGCTAACAACACACCAAGCACACATACTTGTTTTCAAACAATAGAGTTCATGTTGGATCTTATTTAGTTGGATTGCAAAGTTTCTTCCAAGTTTTCATCAAGTGTGTAGGTTATCTTTTTCTACCAAGTACCATGTGTTGTTTACCTTTTAAGTATGGGTATGAAACTAGGGTATTAGGGCTAGTTCAAGTGGAGATTGAATAACTAAGTACATGGGTATTGATGGAAAAATTAAACTAAGTGTGTAATGGAGATTTATCATTTTATGCTTCAAACTAAGATTGGATTAGGGTATAATTGGTACCACTAACAAGGTTTGAGTTGATTAAGGTTGAACTAAACAGTAGGGGAGTTAATTAGTGAGGTCACTAACTAAGTTTCATAATTTTAGGAGGCTTAACCAATTTTCTAGAATTTTCCTATGATTAATAAAGCTATGGTCAAAGTATTCTTATTGAATTAAATCCCTAACTCAATTTGAATTCTAACCAGTTTCAGAGGGTAGACAATTTCCTAAGCTTTCCAACGCATATTTATTTGCTACAAATGGATTTCTAAATCTCTTGGAATTAAAGTTTGAAAATCATATCTGAAACTTATTTGAAATAATTCAAACGGGCGGGAAAACAAATAAAATCGAATCGGACCGAAACTAAACGAACTGGGCCGATTTCCTACAGAACCCGAACGGGCCGGCCCGATACCGCTTCGCCCGGGCGGGATACGTTTCGAATTTAAACTGACATGTGGGGCCTACTCGTCAGGTGACTTAAGTCACCCGAACCGGTACGCTGCCGTTGGATTCTAATCCAACGGCGCGTCTGCGTCGTGTACGTCGGCGAGGGGCGGAGCTCACCTGCGCGCAGAGAAGAAGACGATGGCGACGGCGGCGCGCGTAGAGGAAGCAGAGCTTGACGGCGAGGGTCAGAAAAGGCTCCGGCGGTGCTCCTCCTCCAATTCCCGGCGTCGGCTTGCTCAACGGAGGCCGAACGTGGCGGCGCCTCCCGCGTCCAGTACCTCGCCGGCGGGGCTGGCGACGTCGAACGAGAGCGAGCGGGAGGGAGAGAAGGTGTCTGGGAGGTAGCTGGGAGTGGTGTGCGTCCATTCGTTTGATCGGCGGGGGCTTTTATAGGCCAGAGAGGCGGGGACAGGGGCGCCCAGTGGGTGGCCGGCGCAGGGTGTGCTGGCGATGTGCACGGGCGAGGCCGGGCACGGCGGCCTTGCTCGCGTGCTGGCGGGGTTCTGTCTCGGCGACGGGGTGCTGTGGGTCGGCTCTGGCGAGGTCACGGCGGTCGGTGACGTGCAGAGAGGAAGAGGGACAGAGAGGGGGGTCCGGGCGGCGTCTTCCTCTTCTTCTCCATTTCGCACGGCTCGGGTCGGGGCAGAGGGGGCTGGGCTCGACCAAGGGGGCTCTCCAGGCATGGCTACAGGGTTCAGGCGAGGGTGAACAGCAATGCTCACAGTGAAACCGATTTGGCCGGATTTTTGCCCTCTAGGTGTTCGGTCAAATGCCCGCAAGAAACTCAAATTCGAATTTTTGAAAATTTTCACTTTGGGTGGTCAACATATTAGACAAGGTTTCCAGAGATATTTTTGTTACAAAGAAAGGTTAAGTTTTGCAGAAATCATATTTCAAATTTTGGGTAATGTCACTGTTTCAATTCAATCTTTTGCTGATGTTTGTGTTGAGTTACACTTTGAATTTTGGTTTGAAACTTCTTGGTTGAGTTAGTAGGCAACTTGGTCAAGCTCAACTAACTGACCACACATTTGCTTGAGTTACAGATTTCTTATTCTAAGTGTCCAAAGTAGGGTAGTCAATAAGATTTCCTAGATCAACTTATTCTTCTCTTTTTCTTTCTTTCTTTTGTTTCTGGTTTCTTTGGCTCTTATAATTCTTCTCTAATGCTTTTGTTGGTTAAGTTAGAAGTAACTAACTATTGCACAACAAATATTAACACACATGAAATCATAGAATACATATAATAGAAAATATATGCATACATGCAATATGAATGAAAAAGTTTTTGTTGGTCCAAAATTTGGCACTTTAATTCATAGGAAATGGATTACAAATATTTGGGTTGTTACATGGCCTCAGGGCAGTCTGGGGTGGTCGAGGTGATGGCTTGTGCTGCCATTCTGGGAGCCTCGGCCTGCAGGGATGCCTGGACGGCGGTCCCGGGCAGTTTGTTGGCGTGGCGAGGAGCTCCCCGGAGTGAAGTGCGACGTGCTGTGGTTAGAAAAGGTAAATATGTGGTTTCGTGAAGACATAGCTCTGGTTTAGTTTATGTCTCTGAAGAAGATAGATGATGCTCAATCTCTTGAGGCCAATTTGGAGAAGTCCTTGGAATTTGAGGTAAAGCTCTACTACTGTAACATTATAGAAGTACGAAAATTGATCTATCATAGCAGGTTACAAAAGGTAAATATGTGGTTTCCGTGAACAAAATTTGTTGGTTCAAACATGGTTTTCAGTGCCAATGCTATCCTGACCTACTTGAAATTGCCAGAAAAAAGGAGATTTAGCCTACAAGGATAAAATAGATGCATATGCTTCTTTTCCTTTGCGTGTGTAGGGATATCTAATCCCATATTATTGTCCATTACCAGTACTGCTTACATTTGTATTTATTCTGCATTAGTAGCATGTTGATTGCTTCTTTTCCTGTTATAGATATTGCAAGAAAAGCAAGGTAAGCAGAATTCGTGCATCATGGGATTCAAGCTATCTTACTCTCTTTTCTTCCTACAATTGGATGCTTCTGAAGTGCTCACTTCATGCATGTTTCAGTGATTCACTCATCCAGTTCGGAGGTTACCAGAAATAAATTAGTATCAGTATCAATCTTGGAGTTAAGACTGCAGTCGAGCCCTGCAGCAATAAATTAGCATATTTATTCTACTCCCTCCGTCCCGAATTAAGTGATGTGGGCTCAGCACAAATGCATTTTTGCAAAAACGTCCTTCACACATTAAAGCCCTTTCAAATTAGGTCTGAAATTGGAAATTCAAGATGTAATCTTCTCCGCCTCCGACCTCCCAGCCGTCCGCCGCCCACCGCCGCCCACCACCACAAAACCACCACAGAACCACCAACAATCTATGTGAAAAAATGAATCAGAATCCGAGTTAAGCAGGTTCGTGAGGAGGGAGAACGAAAAAGCTTCTCACTTTCGGAGACGAGGAGTCGAAGCAGCGGAGGCCGCCATGCCGGAGAGGAGGCATGCGGTGCAGAAGTGACGCGGAGTCGAGCAGCTGGCGCCGCGTCCTCGCGCTCCTGCAGCAGCAGCGCAGGGAGGTGCGGGTCCAGATCCGGTGCGTACAACCTCGCAGCGGCCCGAACCAGCCTTGCCAATGCCGGATTCGATGCCAGATTGGACCGAAAGGTTCATCTTACCGGAGGTGGAGAGCGCCGTGGGAAGGTGGAGGGTAGCTCGGCTAGGCGAGGGGAGGTGGAGCGGAGTGCAGGGAGGCGAGCTCGCAAGGGGAGGTGGAGTGCAGTGCAGCGGCGGCAAGCCGTAGGAGAGCAGGGAGGGAGCGAGTGGCAGAGAGCTCGCGACCGTTCGCCGACAAGAAGATGGACTAGTACTTGTGTCGGGAAGAACGTGAGGACTGTTTTGCAAAATTACCGCCACATCACTTAAATCGGGACGGAGGGAGTACATTTCTTTCCTGGTTTTCTTTGGGCTTGTAGTGGGAGGATGGAAAATAAAGAAGGTGTTCTCCTATTGTTCATTTGTAGATGCATGAAAAAATAACCGAGCTTCAGTGAATTAAATAAGAGAGATCCCTTGAGTTTTGGAAGAAAATGCAGCGCCAGGTGTCGTGGGGATGACTTAGGGGGCGTACTACGGGCCAGGCAGTATGCCGGCTGGCATCCCGGGGAATCCCACGGCCTCAGCGCAAGAAGACCGGCTCCAGCCGGAAGGGCCGGCTGCGCCAGCTGCCGGCTGACGACTCCACCGAGGAGGGTTGGAGCCGGGCGAAGGAGACGAAACCCCTCAACGGTTGTCTGGCCAAAAGCCGGATGGCCCCGACAAGAGCGACAGAGGCGCAGGACAGGCGTGACGAACGCCACGACCACGACCGACCAATGAGGAGACGAAGACTCTTCCCCACGGCGGGATCCTAGGCGAAGGAGAGGGGATATGCTCTCCAGATGCCGGCCTGGGGGAAAGGCACTTTATAAAGTGCCTTTGCCAGAGCACAGCCAGAGGAGATCAGGCCAAGGACGCCGCCGCCAAGGAGCCGGCAGCCGGCCGAAGCGTTACCGAAACCTGTAACCAGGCCCCCATCTATATAAGGGGGCCTGGACCCTTAGCATAGGGGATCCGATCTTCTTCTTCCTCCTCTAGCCGAACAGCTCGAGGAGCACTGTAATCGCTACTATCCAATCAATACGAAGCAGGCAGGAAGTAGGGGTTTACCTCCAACCGGGAGGGCCCTGAACCTGGGTAAACCGAGGTGTCTCTGTTGGCACAATCACGAGCCGGACCCATCGTCACCAACGTCGAGCCCCTCCGATAAGCCTCCCCATGGCTACTGTCTCCAAATTCCCACGACAGTTGGCGCCCACCGTGGGGCAAAGCGCGGTGGCGAGCGGAGTCAAGTTCCGGCCGGGACCCTCCGCCGAGAAGGTCGCCTCCGGCCTCGTCTGGAGGTTCGGCACCTTCGACTGCGTCGACGACAACTTGGCCCACTTCAAGAACGGCCTCGACAACGACGGCTCCTTCCTCGACGTCGGCAGCCACCGCTTCTACGTCGCCAAGCCCTTCCCGGAAGAGGTAACCGATGTGTTTGACCCACTCTGTGACACAGACTCCGACGATGGCGAAAGCAGCGACTTTTGCAACATGGTCGAGGTGCGAGCCCTGGAGGAGGACGGTGGCGGCGGCCTACCGCGCTCCGCGCGCCCGCCGCTCGAACGCCCACCTCCACCGGAACAAGATCTTCCACCTCCAGAGCGGGACGAGCGGGACGTGCTGGACGCAGCCATCACGGACCTGCGTGCTCCGCTCGACATTTCTGCGGATCCGGTCAAGGCCTCCGAGGATCTGGAGCGGACGCGCCTCAACCTCCTCAAGGAAGCGGTCGACGTCGACGACACCCGCCGGCGTGTCCTCTCCACGATCAACGAGTACAACGTCGCCCACGGCTTCACCCCAGCCGGAGATGGCCCAAGCCGGGCGGGACAAGTTCGTCAGCGAGGCCGCGAGCTGGGCGCGGAGCTGAACCAGGCAGCGCCCTTGGCAAAACTGCCTCCGATCATCAACAAGCCCACCTACAGCACGCCTACAAAGAACCTCCGCGCCGCACGCTACATCACCTCCGAGCTGGATGGACTACAAGGCGAGGACTTGCGGGAGAAGCAAGCCCGGATCCAGGAACTCCTGGATGCCGCCGATCTGCAGCAGCAGGCGATGGAACCACGCGGAGAGGCAAGCGGCACTCGAGGCGAGAACCGTATCGTCGTGGCCGGCCAGAACAAGTCGCATGGAGAAGCCTCGTCGCCAAACCACGGCCCGGCGGAGCACAGCCGGAGCACAGCCGGAGCAATCGGGCTCCAGGCAAAGGCGGTGGAAACCACCGCACCCAACACTCCGGCCACCACAGCCGGCAACCTCGAGATCCCGCCGCGGTCACCAGCAAGCCGCGTCACCCTCCTCGGGTGGACGTGATGGACCCGGCGCGCGGCAAGTCTGTGGCGCCAGCCCAGCCGGCTCAGGGAGCTGGCCAGGGCACTCAGGGACATCATCCGGCTCGCTCGCGTGTGAGCCAGAGGATCGGAGAATGCGTTGATCCGCCGAAGGACGACGCGCGCCATCGGCTCAACCTGCTGGCAGATTCCAAGTTCGATGAGGAGGAGTCCTCAGCAGGACCGGTCTGTTTCGGCCCTCGCATCCGCAACGAACCTTTCCCAGCCAAGTTCGCGCTCCCGCGAGACATGCCCAAATACACTGGGGCAGTGAAGCCGGAGGACTGGCTGGCAGACTACGTCACCGCCGTCGACATTGCGGGCGGCAACAAGAGGACAGCGGTGCGCTACGCACCGCTCATGCTGACGGGATCTGCTCGGACGTGGCTCAACAGCCTGCCGGCTCTACAGATCAACTCCTGGCATGACTTCCAAGAGGCATTCATCAAGAACTTCACGGGAACTTACAAGCGACCGCCTCGCCCACGACAGCTGGCCCTCTGCAAGCAAGGCCCCGACGAGCCAGACCGTGACTACCTCACGAGATGGTCCGAGCTGCGCAACTCGTGCGAAGGAGTGGGCGAGGAGCAAGCAATTGGCTACTTCACGGACGGATGCAGAGAAGGGACTCTGCTGAAGCACAAGCTCCACGGAGCCGAGCCAAAGTCGATGGCGGACTTCATGGCAATAGCAGACAAGTACGCTTCCGCCGATTCTGCAGCAAGAGTGCAATGTGTTGAGCCAGCGCCAGCCGGAAACCAACCTCAGCCGGCAGCCGGCTCAGGAGGACATCACAACCGTGATCGACATGGCAAGAGGAAAGACGAGCGCCGTGACAACAAGTACGGCTCCCAGCAAGTGGCCGCTGTTCAAGGAAGCCCGGGGGCTACGGGTGGAAGCCAGAAGCGCAAAGGGGATAAATTCGGCAAGGGCAAGTACACCATCGAGGTGATGCTAGACCAACCCTGCAAATTCCATAGCGTTTTAGGCAAGCCGGCAGCGCACACCACTCGCCAATGCAGCTTCACCAGGGATCTGGAGCAGGGAAATCACCAACTGCCCGGGCCACCGCCGGGCCCGCCGGCTGAAGCGCATGGAAACAAGAATCGGCAGCCGGCCAAAGCAGCAGGGGTCTACCCCGAGGAAGCGAATGTGGAGCAATACCATGTATTCACTTCCCAGGTAGAGGAGCCAAAGGATGAACCGTGGTTTGGTGTCGAGGTGAATGCAATCATGCAAGTTGGGCCTCAGTACATGCATTGGTCCGACGCGTCGATCACCTGGGGGCGTGAAGACCACCCGCCGCTCATGCCGAGGCCCGGGGGCTACGCGCTAGTCTTGAACCCAATCGTGTTCTCTGAGACGCGTACCTGCCGATTCTCGCGCGTACTCATTGATGGAGGCAGCAGCATCAACCTTCTCTATCGCACTTCGATGGAGAAGCTCGGAATCCCAGAGATCCAACTGAAGCCAACCAAGCTCACCTTCCATGGGATCGTGCCTGGGCACTCGTGTACGCCGATGGGAAGGATTGAGTTGGAGGTGCTGTTTGGCGAGAAGGACAATCATCGTCGCGAGCCGATCTGGTTCGAGGTGGTAGACCTCAACAGCCCTTACCACGCGCTGCTTGGTCGACCAGCCTTGGCCAAGTTCATGGCAGTCCCACACTACGCTTACTTGAAGATGAAGCTCCCAGGCCCTCGCGGGGTGATCACCGTCACCGGGTGCTACAAGAAGTCGATAGAGTGCGCAAGAGCCAGCTCCAAATTGGCGGAGGCCTTGGTCATTGCTGAAGAGAAGCGACAACTGCTGCAAAGGGCGGCGGCGGTCCAGCCGGGCAGCCTGGCGGCGGGACTGCCGGCTCCGCTCCTCAAGCCGGCAAGCCTGTCCAAGGAAGTCCCGCCCGAAGCGGGCAAGAAGACAGAAGCTCTTGTCTCGGGGGCTGGCTCCTCCTCGAGGTAGGGGGAAGCGCTTCGCAGCTTCGCCTGAGATAAGTCCAAAACCGTTTAAGACCTTCGGCTAAGCCAAGGCAAAAAATCTTGTATCTCGAACAAGTGTCGTTGAATAAAAGAAAGTTGGGCGGCATACGGCTGATCCCTGGAAAAAGTGCTCCGAAGTACCTTTTACCTTTCTAAGCGTTATTCACGGGGGCTGGAAGTCGCCTCCAGTCGGGAGCCGGCAGCCCCAACCTAACGAAACGATCCTCTTGTCAGCCGGATGAGTACTGTGTGCGGACCGGACCCCGAGCCTAACCTCCGCCCTGCGCCGTGTGGGGTGGAGCCGGCTGGTCACCCACCCAGGAAAACCGCTTAGAGGAAACACTCGCGACCCGACGAATCGAATCCCTTGTCAGACGAACGAGTACCGTGTGCGAACCAGACCCCGAGCCTGACCTCCAGCCCAAGTCGAGGGCGACGGAGCCGGCAGGTCATTCACACTGGAAAATCGCTAAGAGGACAGAACGAGCGCTCACCCCTAACCCATGCGCATTGGTTAAAAGTTATGCGTAAGCTGGACCAAGCCAGATCCCCTATACGCCGAAGTACTACTCCCCATCCCGCGGCGCGCTCCCACCCTAGACCGGCATTCGGCTGTCGGTCCAAGGGAGACCAGCCGGCACCAGGCTGCCGGCTGGGGGTAGAAGGGCCGAAGGATGGGGGGATAAAGGAAAAAGCTGAAAGGGGTCAGGTCAAGTTCGGTTCACAAACAACTGGAGACCAATGCGTAAGAAATTTAGGGTGAAGCGTCACTGGTACATATGAACGAAATGTTGCTAGGCATGACACGAGTTCAGTGTACGTAAAAACAAATAAGAAGACCCTGACACGCTCAGGGGGCGCTCGGCGAGCCAGCCGGCTCCAGTGAAGAAATGTCGCCAGCTCGAGACGCCAGGACAAAGTCATCGCCGCTGGGGGACGGCGGAATGGAGTGACCAACGGGATCCTCGGGGGCCTTCTGAGGTCTTTCCGCCGAATCGGGCTCCTCGAAGTCCACGCCATCCAAGGATTCGTCACTATCCCCAGCATCGAAAAGCGCCTCGGTCTCGGCACACTCAGCAATGGCGCAGGCGCGCTGGCGAAGCTTAGTTTCGTCGAGGCCTGCTAGTCCGCCTTCACGAAGGTTCTCCAGGTGATCCAGGTTGACGCCTGGATACCAGGAGAGCACGAACTCCAGAGCCTGCTGAGCACCGGCCCGAGCCGCGGACTCCTTCCAGACCTCAAGCCGGTTGGACGCGAGAAGGACCCACTGGAGGAGCGCCCGGATCCCGCCAGGCGCCGCCCTCCCCGGCCACAAGGCTTCAAAGACGGAAACGAGGGCTTCGCGCAGATCCTTGCCCAGCTTGGCAGCCGGGTGGAGCCGGCCTTTGGCCAACGCAACCAACTCCCCTGAGGAAAGCTCGGCCTTAGGGTCACTGCGAGGGACGATCCCCTGTTCCGCCCTAAATTCCTTCAGCGCCGCCGCGGCAGACTCGTCGGAGTCAGGGAAGGCTCCTGCAAGGGCAGTCAGAGGGTGAGAGCATGGCAGGAAAGGGCAAAAGCCGAGAAAGAGGACAGGAAGTATACCACGAAGAGCTTCCTCCAGTCCCAGCAGGCCGGATTGAACCTTACGGTCGCGGGCGCGCCAAACGCCGATCTCCTTGTCAAAACGCTCGCCGTCGAGCTCCCGAAGAGTCTGCAGCTCGGCGATCTGGGCGTCGCGGTTCTCGACCTCGCTCCCCAAAGTTGCGTGAAGCTCTTTCACCTTGCTGTCAAACTCCGCGGAGAGGATTTTCTTCTCTTCGGCCAGCCGACGATCAAACTCCAGCTGCAGCGACGACTCCGCCTCCCGAGCTTTCGCCAGATCAGCTTCCAGCCCCTGAACCCGGACGGCCTGGGTTTGCAGACCCTGAAGCTCCTCGGCATGCTCTCGCTTGAGCGACTCAACAGCGGCGGCCGACACCGAGTCGGCCAACTGGGACTCAAGCGAGGCTATGAGCGAGGCAGAATCTGAAAGTGGAGGAGTAAGAGCAGGAAGGACAGCAGCAGTGTTTTCGAAATAAGGGGTCCCGAGCTCACCTGATAGTTTCTCCAGTTCTTTCTTCAAGTCCTGGTACTGGACCTTGCCGGCACGATACTTTGCCAGCAGCTTCTGAAAGACACTGGCACGAAGCGCGTTCAGTTCCTGCGAAGAACGGAAAGACGGCGACTCTTAGCAAAATCCATTTTCAAGCTAGCTGTCTCTACAGCTACCTCGAAACTCGGGGGCTAGGATGTATAGCAGGAGTCAGGGCTAAAGGCGCAGCGCTCACGTTGGTCGCCTGTATAGCGTCAAGGAGTTGGAGGCCGGCGTTTTGAAGCGACCCCTTGGCAGCGGTAAACTGCTTATCCAACTCCGCCAGAGTCGGCTTGCTGCCCTGCACCTTGAGCTTCTCTCCGACATCAGCGCTCGAGGCGGTATCCGCCCACTCCTGCTGAAGGCGACTGGCGGAGCTCAGACTGCCAATGTGGGACTCAGCCGCGGCGACAAGAGCTTTCCCACTAAAGGTGCCTTTGGTCACCACCTCAGGGGCTGGCGAGCCGTCACCACGTTCGCTCCTTGCCACCCGAGTGGCGAGGAGCCCTGGCGAAGCCCCGCCAGAGCCGAAGGCCGGCTCAAGGAGCGGGGGATCAGCAATCGCGCCAACCCTCGACCCGGCCGCAGGCACCATAGCTTGCACGCTCGGTACAAGCTCAAGATTGGAAAGAGCCTCGGCAGCCGGTACCGAGGCCCCTCCCGTTTCCCCCGCCGCAGCCTCGCGCGTGCTTCCCCGGCTGGGTGAGTCGGGGGAGATGCAGATGGCGGCGGCATTCCCCGCCGCGGCGTCGTCGGCAGCAGGAGGCGGGGACAGATCAGCCCCAGCTGGAGCAGCTTCCTCGGCGGGCGTGGGGCCAGCCTCAGGCGAGGCGACTAGGTGAGGAACAGCGTCCACGGGCATCTCCGGACACGCAGAATCCTCTGCCCCAGTGTCGCCCGCCACAAGCTTCAACCGCGGGGAGCGACGAACATCCTCAGCGCGACCCATTTCTTCCCCGCACGTCACGACCTCCTTGGAAGCAACGGCAGGAGGAGGCCGGGTAGCCGGATCGACAGAAAGAGGCGACCTGCGAAGAAAGCATCCCACGACCAAGTCAATCGGGACCGCGACGGAAAAATGAGGATGAGAAGCGAGGAAGCGGGAGCTCACCCGGCTATCGCAATAGCCCGCCGCTTGGCCACCTTCTTCATCTGGGGACGGCGCAGGTCCCGCGCTGCCGGCTCCGTTTTCTTGCGTTTGTCAGCCGGCTCGGAGAGGACCGGCTGGGCCTTCCTCTTGATGCCGACCAGATCACCTCCAGCCTCTTCAAGGTCGGCCGGCTCCGGAGCGGCAGAGCGTCGCCCGGGAGACTTTGGTAGATCCACGATCGGGGGAGCCTGGGCCCCAGCAGCGGCTGCGGCGGCTACGTGGAGAGCTACGCCCCCGAGGGTGGTAGCCGACCCTGCGTCGCCATCGTCATCATCGGACCAATCCCTTAGGAGAGAGAGGCTGGGGAACTTACCGGAATGGTCGAGGAGTTCACCCGAGTCTTCGAGCTCGTCGTTTCCTTCATCACCTTGGGTGGTGCCGGAGCTCTCAACGGCGGCTTGAGAACTGGCATCCTCCACCTCCTCGGCTTCATCCCAGACAACTTTATCATCCGATTCGGCTCTGTCAGCGGCAAAGCCGGCTTGGCGCTGAGTCAAATTCTCTGCCGCCTGCAGAACGAACAAGTTCTGCCCAAACCAAGCAACCCGGGGTCAGTAGACCAGAGTTGCAAAGGAGGAGGAGGCTTAAAGCTAGGACCGACGAGCTCACCTCAGCAATTGGGTTGTCCCGGTCGTGAGGTTCCAGCCCCCACGTCCACGAGGCTTGAAGCTTCACGTCGGCGATGCGGTTCACCTTCCGAGCCACCTCCAGTGCTGACAGTGCCTTAGAAGAATGGCGAGTAGGATCTCTAGCAGATCCCAGGAAGCACATTTTGTGTGGGCGGAGTTGAAGCGGAGACATGCGGGCGACCAGGAAGGCGAGGAGAAGGTCAGTCGGCTCCAGGCCGCCCTCCGTTTGCAGCGTGGCAACCCGCTGAAGGATCTTCTCCATGTCCGGCGACGGACGAGGAGGAGCGGCGCTCCAGTTCTCCCGCTCAGGCCCGCCTGCCTCAAAGGGCGGCAAGTTGACATGGTCCTCACCTCCCTTCAAGTTCTTCACATAGAAGAAGGAGCGCTGCCACTTCTTGCAGGACTCTTTCCCCTTTATGCCGGGGAAGCTTGCAGACTTGCGGGCGTAGAAGGAGGCCGTGCCGGATATCACCGGAACGGTGTCTGCCGTCTGGGTCTTGAAGAAGATCAGCCGGCGGAACAGCTCGATGTTGGGCCATATGCCCAAGTACGCTTCGCAAAGGGTTGCGAACGCGGACAACACCATCATCGCATTCGCTCCGATGTGATGCGGTTGCAAGTGGAAGTAGTCCAGGAATTGGCGCATGAAGCTGCTCACGGGCAGCGTGAAACCCCAGGGGAAATGGTCATAGAAGACCACCGTCTCCCCAGGCGCGGGAGCAGGGACCAGTTTGTCGCCGGCGGAGCGGCAGCTCACGAGATCCGCGGAAGGTAGCACTCGGCCCCGGCGCAGCAGCTCGATCTCTTTGTCTTTCACCCAAGAGCCTTCCCAGGATCCCTTCGGCAAGGTAGGTGGAGCGGCGCCCTTACTCGCCGCCGAGCCCTTCCCCTTTTGCCGGGAAGTTTTGGGAGCCATCCGGGTGCGGATCTGGATGAGCGGAATGGCGGCGGAACAAGCGAGGAACCCTAATCCCTTGAGGGCGAAGCTCGGGAGCCGAGGATTCTAAGTGGAGCGAACGCGGAAGGAAGAAGAGAAGCGGGCAACCGATGCTCTGTTTCCGGAATGGTCCCTGGTTTAAAAGTAAGGGGACGGGTCAGCCGCTTATTTCAGCCACGATGGGACGGCAACTGACTCCTCCCGTCACGACTCATGATCGCGCAAAGATCGGGCAACCGCCATGGTAGCCGCAAAGGATCGTGGGCCGGGGTCGATTGGACATGACGCGATAACGGGCGGACAAGTGGAGCCTCGGTTCAGCCCCCGAGGCAGCACAATTTCCCAAGAGGTAACGCGTCGGTTCGCGGTCGCCAGCTGGGTCACCACCGGAGCCGGTCCGTCCCGAGACGGCCGGGAAAACTCCGCAAGGCCCAGCCTCGATGACTAGATCGATCAAGTCAAACCAGAAGCCCTGGGACTTCGATGAAGACGAGCAAGACTTCGGCGAAAAGAAGAACCCGCCGAAGCCCCATGCTAGCCCATGAGACTTCGCCAGTTTCGGGGGCTAGTGTCGTGGGGATGACTTAGGGGGCGTACTACGGGCCAGGCAGTATGCCGGCTGGCGTCCCGGGGAATCCCACGGCCTCGGCGCAAGAAGACCGGCTCCAGCCGGAAGGGCCGGCTGCGCCAGCTGCCGGCTGACGACTCCACCGAGGAGGGTTGGAGCCGGGCGAAGGAGACGAAACCCCTCAACGGTTGTCTGGCCAAAAGCCGGATGGCCCCGACAAGAGCGACAGAGGTGCAGGACAGGCGTGACGAACGCCACGACCACGACCGACCAATGAGGAGACGAAGACTCTTCCCCACGGCGGGATCCTAGGCGAAGGAGAGGGGATATGCTCTCCAGATGCCGGCCTGGGGGAAAGGCACTTTATAAAGTGCCTTTGCCAGAGCACAGCCAGAGGAGATCAGGCCAAGGACGCCGCCGCCAAGGAGCCGGCAGCCGGCCGAAGCGTTACCGAAACCTGTAACCAGGCCCCCATCTATATAAGGGGGCCTGGACCCTTAGCATAGGGGATCCGATCTTCTTCTTCCTCCTCTAGCCGAACAGCTCGAGGAGCACTGTAATCGCTACTATCCAATCAATACGAAGCAGGCAGGAAGTAGGGGTTTACCTCCAACCGGGAGGGCCCTGAACCTGGGTAAACCGAGGTGTCTCTGTTGGCACAATCCCGAGCCGGACCCATCGTCACCAACGTCGAGCCCCTCCGATAAGCCTCCCCATGGCTACTGTCTCCAAATTCCCACGACACCAGGTGTTGGATAGGAAGCAAAAGATTAGTAGTGTTCACTAACCCTCTTAATTAAAGCCACAACCTAACGTAGTCAGTTCTTATGTTATGTGTAATTAATTATATTGTTTGGTTTATTAGTACATATTACAATGCACTACTCTTATGATCATAATATCTCTATTTGCTTCTTAATTAAATATTTTCTACAACTTTTATTTGTATATGCTTGCTCGCCGTTAGGCGGGCAAGCGCGCGGCAAGCCGCGCTTTCTACCTAGTATTCTATATGCACCACACAGATATGCACCACACAGATATTGGTTAGATGGGTAGATGCCCATGAGGGTATGGAGGGCTCTTCTTTTAGCATCGATGCAGAGTTTTTTTTAGCATCCCTGCATAGAAACAAGTCCGGTGCTTAAGAAACACATAAATATTGGTCCTGGTGTATAGAAGAAGGTCCCCGCCCCGCCCCCCCGCGTCGCCCACCTCTGGCGACACGGGGAACCCTAGCCGCCGCCGCTTCTAGAGGTCTCTACTAGCTTCCCCCCGCATCGCCGCCACCGGAGAGGCCACCGGCGAAGCTGTGCGTGCCCCAGGGAAGGTGGCGGCGGGGCATTTTCTCTCCCGGCGCGCGGGAGGGCACCAGGCGGCGCGTGGCGGCGGAGCGGTGGGCGAGTGCGGCGGCTGCGTAGGCGCGGAGTTGACCTCGTCTGCGGTTGCGGCGGCTGCGGGTGGCGCGAAGAGGGAGCAAGACCAGAGGAGCGCGGCGGCGCGGTGCAGCTGGAGGCTTGGGCGTCGGCCGGCTCACGCCGGAGCGGCGGCCCCAGAGCTTGCAGCATGGTGGCTTGCGGGATGCTGCAGTGGAGGCCGGTGGGCGGTGGAGGCGAGCAGCGTGGTGGACTGGCCTCCATGGCAGGGTGATTCTTTTCTGCCAGATCGAGATCTGGCAGGACCTCGTCCTTGCGCAGGATTGGTGGCCTCAGGGCAGTCTGGGGTGGTCGAGGTGATGGCTTGTGCTGCCATTCTGGGAGCCTCGGCCTGCAGGGATGCCTGGACGGCGGTCCCGGGCAGTTTGTTGGCGTGGCGAGGAGCTCCCCGGAGTGAAGTGCGACGTGCTGTGTGGCAGCGGTTTTTGCAGTATGAGGTGCTGCTTTGGTCGCGTGCTTCGAGGCTTGGTGGTCAACAATGGTGTTGTGCGCCACGAGCCTGGCGAGCCCTCTCTTGGAGCGGAGTCCTTCCGGGCGAAAGCTTTGCCCGACCCTCGTGTCAGTGCCGATGTTGGCGGCGTCTACGGACGTCGTTTCCCTTCTTGAAGGCAACATCGTGGATTGACTTTTCTCATGATGGCTTGGTCTCTCCGGGTGAAAACCCTAGCTTCGGTCAGCCAAAGTGGGCGACGACGGCGTCAGCGTCGCATCCCTCTTGCGGGTGTCACCTTGGAGAGTCTGCTTTGGTGGTTGCGCGTGGCTTCTCCTGCGTTGGGGTTGGTGGATGTCGGGGCAGCGGCCCCTGATGGTGGATGTGCGTCGAGGCGGCGGCATCAGGATACATGGTTGGCAGTTGCTTCATGAGGCAGAGCAGTTGCTTGCATGTCTTGGGTGACTGTCTTGTGTCGCTAGTGCAGCGAGGCTGTCGGCTCGGTTGATGCTGCCTCAGATGAGGCGGTTTGGACTTTTAGGCCGGGGTGGCGGCCCCGGATGTTGGTACGTCGGCCGTGGTCTACTGATACGTCTCCAACGTATCTATAATTTTTGATGCTCCATGCTTGTTTTTACACCATTTGCCTACCGTTTCGTTACACTTCGTGGCACTTTTATGCATTTTCCGGAACTAACCTACTAACAAGTTGCCACAGTGCCAGTTCCCTGTTTTCTACTGTTTTTGTGTTTCAGAAGTGATACACAGGAAATATTCTCGGAATTGGACGAAACAAGTTCCTGAAGTCTTATTTTGTCCGGGAGCTTCCAGAGATCCGAAGGAGAGTAGGAGGGGGGCCACAGGGGCCCCACACACTAGGCCGGCGCGGCCAGGGCCTAGGCCGCACCAGCCAGGCATGAGGCCACCTGGCTCCACCTCTGATATCGCCCCTTCGCCTATAAAGACCCCCCGACGGAAAAAACCTAAGTACCCGATCAATTTTCCAAAACACATCGCGATCCGCCGCCGCCGTCGACCCGAAGATCGGGAGGGTCCAGAAGCTCTTCCCGGCACCCTGCCGGAGAGGGGAATCACCACCGGAGGTCTTCTTCATTGCCATGCTTGCCTCCGGAGCGATGAGTGAGTAGTCTACCTTGGACTATGGGTCCATAGCAGTAGCTAGATGGTTGTCTTCTCCACCATGTGCTTCATGTTTAGATCTTATGAGCTGCCCTACATGATTGAGATCACCGTTATGTAATTCTACATGTTTGGTTTGTTGGGATCCGATGAATATTGGTGTTATGATTGAGTTGCTATACTGAAATATATCTTATGTTATCTCTATGTTGTTTATGATCTTGCATGCTCTCCGTTGTTAGTAGCTATCTTGGCCGAGTAGTTGCTAGTGACTCCAAGAGGGGGTATTTATGCTCGATAGTGGGTTCATGCCTCTATTTAACCTAGGGGAGTGACAGAAACCTCTAAGGTTGTAGATGTGCTATTGCTACTAGGGAGAAAACAACATTCATATGCTCAAGGGCATATGCTTTGTTTACATTACACACTTTGCTTAATGCAATTATCTGTTGTTCGCAACTTAATACTCATGGGGTGTTCGGACAATATCCCCGTGAGTGGATTATTAGTCATAGATGCAGTTGGATGGCGGTCTATGTATTTTGTTGTAATGCCCAGAGTAAATCTCATAGTGATCTTCTTGACATATCACGTTTATATTTATTCTATCAATTGCCCAACTATAATTTGTTTACCCAGCATGTGTTATTTATCTTATGGAGAGACACCACTAGTGAACTGTGGACCCCGGTCCTATTTCCATCATATTGCTATCACCTGTTTACTTTACTCGCATTGTTTACTTTACTCGCATACTTCTACTGTTTTCCACTCGATACACTCATAACCTTTGTTTCAAGCAAACCGGTGAGATTGACAACCTCATCGCAAGTTGGGAACAAAGTACTTGGTTGTGTTGTGTGCAGGTTCCGCGTTGCAGCTAGCAAGCAAAGCTTGGACGATGCGCCATATATAAATTGTCCAAAGCTGTCGCGAACTAGCAAGCATCACCTTCAGTCGTTTGTCTCTCCTCTCCAAGAACGATAAACCTTGGTTTCTTAACTGAGGGAAAACCAGCTGCTATACTCACCACACCTTCCTCTTGGGGTTCCCAACGGGCTGGTCATTCACCATGCACAAGGACCATCAGCTGTTTTTCTGGCGCCATTGCCGGGGAACGCAGAAGAATAATCTCCCTCGTCAACTGGGCGCCATCATCTACGAGCAGTTTGCCCTGTGCAGCTTGGGCTGCGGGCTGCTGGGTTGTGCGGCGTTGTGGCTCGAGTTCGAGCGGTGGTACGTCAGGACGGCGGTCCCGGAAGGTGGTGTTGGTGGTCTATCGGGTGTGGTAGAGCAGTTGGATGTCGGGGCGGCGACCCCGGAGGCTCTCTGTGCTGAGTTTATCGTGACCTCGTGTCGTGTGTGCGACGAGGTTGTCTCGATGCTGGTCGTCGGCGTCGTGTGGTGCAGCTCTTCTGGAGAGTTGACTTCTTCTCCTTCGTTAGAGCGTCATGTGTTTGCTCCTCCCATAGCACTCACGACGTCTTCTCTCTGGCTTTGGTGGGAGGTTGTCTCGTCTTGTTTGGGTGGTGTTGTGTGGGCTTTTCCCCTGTTGTATCGGTTTTAGCCCGGTTTTTCGTTAATTAACTGGGCAACTCTCTTCTTCTTAATTAATGGAAAATGCAAAACTTTTGCCTCGTTTTTTAAAAAAAATATTGGTCCTGGCGGCAGAAAATTATTATGCATGGCCGAGATTTGACTTTTTAAACGCCTTTGTAAGCTCTTTGTAATGGACATGGCCTTAGGTAGAGGGAAGCGTGGGTGTTGGGATATACCAAATGGGTATTATCATCGACGTAGTCCTAAACCGGCAAGCTTGGATGACCCATAGATGGTGGTCAGGCTTATGGTCTGATCGGGTGGCCCAGTTGCTAGAAGCCCATGGCAAATTCTTGGAACAACAGGAGCTCATGGTGGATTCCTCTTGGACAGGCCCATGTCAGATTGGCTTATAGTAGAAGGCATAGTCTAGATGTTAGTCTAGGACTCTATGTAGTATCTGCCCTGGTACCATCATGATGCCCACGCCAGGCGCCTTTATAAGCCGGCGTGGAGGAGCCCTTGAGGCTAAGTTGAACACCATCATTGTAATCGAGCACTTGTTGCCATTATAGTGAATTATAACAGCACATAGAGTTTCACTACCGTTGCGGGATCTGAAGCTGGGTAAACTCGTGCTACTCCCATCACGGATCGCTCCAACGTATTCACCCTCCTCCACAAACCGCCATAAACCTACACCATGGAAGATAGGTAGAGGAGCATAACCAAGAGCGGGATTTGCTCATCTGCATGACAGATATGGTACTCTGGGCCCACTCCGTGAGAATACATCAATGCTGCGCAGCATGTGACTAGGTCACGGAGATGGACTATCACGGACGAATAAACAGAGTTAGCCGGTAATAAGATCGAACCAGGTATTGGCGAATATCGATGATCAGATCTTAGGCAATGCTAGTATCAGTGAAGCAAAGGGAATAGCTTATTGACTCTTACGGTTCAACGACTAAAAGAACTTCATAGAATGCATAGGGGTCTTCACGGATTTCCATGATCCGACTGAAGGTCATTTACCGGAGAAGAGTTCTCGGTAATGTCTGTCGCGTCTCGAACCGTTGGGTAACACACTTAAGGGATCACTATGCTAGAGACGTTTTGGTATTATCCGGAAACACCGTGTGATGTCATATGAGAGAGGGGAATGGTTCCAACTAAGTCCAAAATAGTTTCGGCGGAGTCTGAAATAGTTTCGGTGAAATCCGGAATAGTTTCGGTGGAGTCCAGAATGGTTCCGACAGAGTCTGGAAGAGTTTTAGAGTAGCGGGGAATTAATTATGAGTTAATTAATATTAATTATATTAATTAATATTGATTAAATACTTAATAAATCATTATTTCACTAAACGTGCCAATTTGTTGAAAGAAGCCCATTTGAAAGATCATATCGAGCCCCATGTGTGGTTTTGGTAATTAATGACAATCCCTATGGACTAATGGTTACATTGAGTTATATGTGTACGACTTGTCCATAGACAATGCTTGAACGATTTGTTGGATTCAAGGTTGAAAGAAGAAGATTATGTGTTCACCAAGGTGTTATTCAAGGAGTGATCCAAAGATTGGTCTTAAGGGAGTTGAGCTTATGTCAAGTGTGTCTTGAAGAATAAGATTGAGTGAGCTCTCATGTGTATCTTCAAGACACCATCACTATAGAGAAAGAAGAATTGATTCGAGGATTGATCAAGTCAAAGCGCAAGTTTCAAGATGAGCAACTAGAAGAGAACATATGCTTGAAGCTTGCTATCTATATTGTGACCATGGATATGTGAATACATTCTTAAAGAGAGTCTCTCCCATAGTGGAGTATGGGGGAGCAATCGGCAAGACTTCACCGAGCAAGCTCAATCAAGAAAGGTGGTCTAACTTGAGAAGATCAAGATCGTCATTATACACCTCAAGTGGAATGCTCAAGGCAAAGGTATGATATTGATAGGGTTTCTTTCTTACCGGTCTCATGGTGTTTGTTGTGAGACCAGGTTATAGGATCGGTAGCCGTACTATCAAGAGGGGCTCTCGAGTGAGTTACTTAATCGTATCGTTCCGAGAGAGCTCAAACCTTTGCATACTTGGCATCATCTTTCTTGATTCTTATTTGGATTTTATCCATGTGAGGTTCTAGATCTCGTGGTTATTTCCATGAAAAGCTCTAGCTCATCAAAAATGGATTTCGCATGAAACTCTTATTACATTTCTGATGTTTGGAGGTTTTACCGGTTCTTTTTTATAGCTAAGTCAAACCTTTCATCATTTGGTTTCTTCCTCCTTTTTTGGACTATGATGTTTCTCTGCATAAAGTTGTAGAGCTTGTTGCTGTGATTCCAACGAGCCCAAGATCATCGAAAATGGAGTCCGGATGCTCAAGTTATTGTCGTTTTCATTTTGGTGTTTCTGCCAGTTTCAGGGGGGGGGGGGGGCGGCTTTAGCCAGCCCAGGGCCGGAAATAGCCGGACCGGCGTGCTCATTTATCTCTCTGTTTCAGTCCGGATTTTTGTCCGACATTAATCGGTCTGGTCGGCTTTAGCCGGTGTTAAGTCCGGCTTTAGCCGGTCTAAATGGCTGTAACGGTCATATTTTGTGGGGGGAGGGGGGGGAGGGGGGGCTATAAAAGGCCCCCTTCTTCCCCAAGGGCTGGAAGCTTGGTTTTCCTCTCTTTCTCTCTCTCCCACCAATGTTGACCTTGGAAAGCTTGCCCGTATCTCGATCCCTCCCATGATTCTTGCATATCTTTGAGGGAAAAGTGAGAGGAGATCTAGATCTATATTTCCACCAATCCATCTCTCCTCTAAGTGAGGGGAACATAGTGGATCTAGATCTTGGAGTTCTTTGTGGATTTCCTTTGTTCTTCTTCTCATATCTCTCCATAACATTAGTTACTTTGGTGAGATTTGGGTGAGAAGGATTTGAGCACTTTGAGTGCTCTTGCCATTGCATAAGTTGAATCAGTTTGAGTTCTCCCCGGAGATTCGAGTAAGTGAAAGTTTGTGAGCTTATTACTCTTGGGTTCTTGGAACCCTAGATGGCTTTGTGGCTTTGTGGTTCCTTGGTGGCTATCCTTGGGAGCCTCCAATTAAGTTGTGGATGTGTGCCCCAAAATTTGTGTAAAGGCCCGGTTCCGCCTTGAGGAACGCCTTAGTGGAAGAGTGAGTTAGGCCTTTGTGCGCAAGCTCACACCGGAGAGTAGGGTGAGGCCTTTGTGGCATTGGTTAGGCCTTTGTGGCGATACCACACCCCTCCAACAAGACATACTCCCTTTCAAGGGAGGAACTCGGGAATACATCATCGTCTCCGTGTTCCTCTGTTATTCCTATACCCGAGCTCTTTACTTATGCACTTTACATTGTGCTAGCCTTCGTGCTTGAAGTCATATATCTTGCTATCACCTTGTTACTTGTATTGCTTAGCATAAGTTGTTGGTGCACATAGGTGAGCCTAGTTTATTTAGGTTTTGTGTGCTTGACAAAATAAATGCTAGTTTAATTCCGCTTTTGTTCAAGCCATTCGTAAAATTTGATATCGCCTATTCACCCCCCTCTAGGCGATATCTGTGTCCTTTCAATTGGTATCAGAGCCCGGTCTCTCATTTTAGGCTTCACCGCCTTGAGAGCAAAGATGTCGGCTAGGGGATTAGTGCACAATAACACTTTTATATTCAATGGCACAAACTATGATACTTGGAAAATTCACATGCTTAATTATTTTTGGGTCATGGACCCAACTATGGAGCAATTTGTGGATATGGGTTTTTCTCCTCCAAAGGATTCTCAAAATCTATCTTTATAGGATGAGAAAAACTTGTATATCAATGCTCAAGCTACTCATGTGATTGTTAATGCTTTGAGCGATGTAGTTATCTTCTCTATCACGCCTTTTCGGAGCGCTCATGAGATATGGACAAAGCTTCAAGAAAAATATGGTGTGTCCAAGATTATTGAGGATGATTGTATTCCTTCCACTTCCGGCCATGATGAACTTTCATCCACTTCACCAAAGTGTGGCAAGACACAAGGTAACGATATGGTGAGTGGTGATGAAACTTGCAATGGTGATAACATGCTTACTTTTGATGATCCTTCATCTCTATCTCATTGCAATGCTTTGTCTTTGGACTTAAACACTTGTAGCCCCATAAATGCTTTACATGCTTGTGTTGATAGTCCTTGCATATCATGTATAAGTTTCTTGAATAAATCTCATGATGATATGCTTTCTTTGTCTAGTTTCCATAATATAAATGCTTCTATTTCCTCTAGTTGTTGTGTGTCTAACAATGTAGAGGAAACCAAAGATTCTATGGGTTAAGACAAGATCTTGAATGGAGCTTCAAGTAATTCATCATTATCATCTCATGTCACCCACCTATGCCTTATGGCTAGGGGTTCAAAGGTATCCCCTACTTTGGAACCGAATACCTCTTGTGTTGATGTGGATGAGGATAATGATGATCAAGAGGATGAAAATATATATGAAGAGGAGGATAGCATAAGAAGGGAAGGTGAGATTATCTATAATGCTCTTCCCAATGATATGAAGGTTCGCTCCCTTCTTGTTAAACTTGTGTCTAGTGCTATTGAGAGCCAAAAAATCATTGAAGAAAAATGTAGGCTTGAAAGAGAGTATGCTAATGATATTGGCTCCTTAGAAAATTCTCTTGAATAAGATCAAGAGCTTCGGGTTTCTCTTGAGGAGAAGCTTGAATCCATTGAGGAGTCATGTAATGAAATAATTTCTAAACTCACTAAAGAACGTGACCTTGCACTTACCAAGTTGTCTTCTCCTATTAGTAATGATAATGATGCATGTGCTACTAACTTTACTTCTTATAAAGTATCTCTTTTGAAGGAGAATGTTGAGCTAAGGGCTCAACTTGAATTGCTAACTAGCAAGTATGGGAAATTGGAAGAAAGTCATGAAAAGCTATCTAGCTCTAATGAGGATCTTCTAGTGTCCCATGCTCGCCTAAAGTTAGCTCATGAGGCTATATCTACAAAGGTAACATCTTATGAGCCTCATGTGGGCACTAGCACTATTTCACAAAATGCTATATTGCCATGTGCTAGTACTAGTAATTCATCCACTCATACTATTGCTACATCTAGTGATGAATTAGCCTCCTTGCCTTGTTGCTCTAACAATGAAGCCTCTACTTCCACTAGTACTTGTGTTGTCACTAACCATGTAGAGGAAATCGAAGAGCTCAAGGCCCAAGTTACTTCGTTGAAGAAAGACTTGGAAAATTGCCATGAAGGGAAGTCCACACTCAACAAGATCTTAAGTGTGCAAAAATCCCCCAATGACAAGAGTGGACTTGGATTCAAATCTAATAACAAGAACAAGTCCAAGATAAACAAGAAGAAGGGCCAAGAACAAGTCAAGAATTTGGCCAAGATTGTTTGCTTCAAGTGCAAAATTGAAGGGCACCATGTTAGATATTTTCCTTTAAAGAAGAAGCCTCTAAGTAAGAAGCAACAAGGGAAGCGGCCTCAAGTTCAAGGCCGTGCTCAACCTCGAGTTGAAGAAAGGTCACTTCCCAAGAAAAATCAAGCTAATGCTCCCCTTGTGGAGAAATCAAGTGAGAAGAAGGTGAAGAAGAGAACTTGCTACATATGCCATGAGAAGCGTCACCTATCTTCTTCATGCACTATGGGTAACTCATCCAACCCTATCATAATTGATGATGCTTATTCACTTTGCAAGGATAAGGTTGGCAATGTGTTTGCCAAATATATTGGTGCTCAAAGTGGTGTCAAGAAAAGAACTATTTGGGTTGCCAAACCTATTATTACTAACTTCTTAGGACCCAACTTGGTTGGGGACCAACAAGCCATTACTTGAACAATAGTTGTTGGTGGAGGGGCATTGGAGACTTGGCTATATCATGAAGAATTAAGGGATCTTCATCCATTACATTGTCTCAAGTCAAGTCAATTGGATTATATTGTTTATATCATATATCCAATGTTCCACCTTGCGGTAACATGTATTCAACTTATCTACATTGAAAGTTACTCGCCCCTTTGCATGTGTTGGGTTTTGTACCTTCCATGTGTTTGTATATGTTGTGCTTCCTACTTGCTTCATTTTTAGAAATCAAGTATGTGCATGTTGGGTTGCACACAATGTACGGTTGTTCTTGTTGAGCCTATTGCATCTCATTTTATCTTATTTGTCTCTTGTGAAAATAAATGTTTTATCACATTATGGGGGAGTAATATGCTTTGTGCATACTACAAACCAATATAATGTGTATATTTGACGTTGTGTCACATAGTGTTGATATTGTAAATTATTTTGCGTCTATGTGGCATGTTTGCTCAAACAAGTTCTAATTTGCCAAATTGTTTTATTGCTCTTGTTTTGGATCTTCTTTGTGAGATACTTTCTTGGTAGGGTTTTCCTAAAATGTGGAATGCTACATCAAAGTTGGAAAACCATTTGCTTCAAGTTATCCTAATCATTGCTTTGCGTGATTGTTTAACTATTTGAGTCTATCAAGAATATCTTCTTTAGCATGGTGTTTAATTCTTATCTTTTCCATATGCTTCTTTGTTGTGAAGATGATCTTGGATTTATGTGTAAACTACCACCGGGAAATAAATCCAAATACCTCTTGTTCTTGGATAATTGGTACTCTATCATGTGGCACATATATATTGATCATCTTTACATTGGCTATTGCTTTTAATTGCCTTATCTCTAGCCAAAAATGTATTTGTTTTAACTCCCATTGTCTTTCGTGACTTTTGTTATTCCATTTGATTTTGTTAAACTTGTTTTGTGTTATTTCTATGTAGGTAGATGTGATGATCCTACTTGTGTGTATTTTGTATTCAAATGCAAAATCATAAATAATCCACTAATCTTGGGGGAGCTCTCCTATATTTGTTATAACACACTCTTTGTGTTTATTTCAATTGGTATTGATTTTTTATTTGAAGACAAATCTTTTCTTTTTGATACTTAGTGTGCCATCATAAAAAGTGTGGAGAGTTTGGTTTGTTTGTTTGAACCTTGCTCTCTTTGGGAGTTGGTGATCGCATTCCTTGTTATTTATTTCTTACTCTTAAAATGAGATATGTCTTTGAGCATGTGTGTTTTAGTTATGCTTTATGCTCATTGTCTTTTGCTTGGTTCACTAGTTGAACTTTGGAGTCAATCTTGTGTTGATTTGATTCTTTGATATAATTTGGATAACCTTTTGTCGCTTCACAATTTTATATGCTCGCTTGTCCTTCTTGGTGTTTTGTCCAAATTGTATCTCCTTTGGCTCTAGAAAGTCTTGTGCATGCATATTTACGAAATGTATACTGTATGGCATGCTTTGCTTTCTTTGATCAAATATATAGGAGAAGCTCCATCAAATCCTAATCGGCTAAGATGTGCATGAAATTCAATTTCATATCTATATGCACATATTTATGTGGAGTTTGTCCTATATGTGTAGTTTCTAACTACTCTGGACCCAATGAGTTTGGGGACCATCTTGTACTTGAACTTTGTTTCAAGTACATGGAGATATATTGGTGCTTGTCTCAATAATAAGGATGAAGTGGTGACTAAATGATAATTTGAGGCAAGCTAGGATTATTGAAGGACTCCTATCTACTAGATCCTACCATTGATATCTCGGTAACAAGTATCTTCTTCATTCATACTTTTCTAGTATGCAACCATGTGTAGGTTGTTTCATGGCATGGAAAATCTTTATTTGCAAATGTTGTGCTTCTTGCAAAGGTCTTAATGAAACCTCTTTATTGCAAATGTGAGTAAGTTGAGATGAGTGCATATTATTGGGAAGATATAAAATCATGCTCATGATTCTCCTATCCCATATATGTCAATTTAGCAATTTTATTGCATATCAATTCCTCAAGTTTCTCACATGTGCAATATTGTTGAAAGTGTAAATTTAGTACTTTATTTTGGTATCCCTCTCTGTGATACTTGTTTCTTTTCTCAAAGCATCCCAACTATATTCTTTCCCTTGTTGATATTTGTGATGTCTTTGACTTGTTTGTGGTGGAAGTTCTTCAATATACAATAAGATAAATTGAGCCTTTGGCCATGCTTTGAAAGCAAAAAAATCTCATTCGTATATTGCATGACTTTATTGTGGATATCATGTTCTATTCTTAGTATCTATTTTGTGTGTACATGTTCCTTTGTGATAATTATCTTCATTATTGTCTACTTAGAAACTTATACACATGAAAGATGATATCTCCTCATTTCATATCTTATTTGAACCTTATGTGTTGGGATGGAACGCTAAGCAATATCATTCATTGAAGACTATGTGGATGCTCTATGCTCATCCTTGTATTAGTCTTATAATATGCTTTGTCATTTCTCTCACTCATTCGTTTGGTTGAGCCTTATTAATACGTCATCCCTTACTTGTTGCTCAACATTTTTTTGATGCAAGTGTTAAGTTTAATTTTTTTTATGATATCTTGCAAATGGTTGTTTTTTAAATATTATTGAGGGAGTGAGGATTCCATGTTGTGCAAATTGTATTCAAATGCAAACATTCCAATTTTTGCACATACCTTGGGGAGCTTCCTTATTTCATTTAAAGCACCATTTTGCGGTTAGCATAGTATTTAATTTCACTTGGTATCATTTTGTTTTGAATAATATTGAGGGAGTGATGATTCCATGTTTGTGCACCTTATACTTCAACTCAAATAGAATATTTTGTTCACACACCTTGGGGAGCTTCCTCATATTATTTAGAGCACCTTTTCGATCTTATCATAATATCTTTATTCAATTTATTCTTTGGATCATTTGATTGTTCTCTTCATTTGTTGAAGTTTATCCAACGTGTTATCTTATTTTGTTTGCAATCTTTGATCCTCAATATAGTTTGGTTTCCTTCATATATTTGCCTTTGTATATGTGCATGTGTTTTCACTTATTTCTTTTGGATATGCACACCATTTTGGAGGAACTCAAACTATATTCGGTGCACTAGTTCGGTGAAGAGATAGTGAAATACAAGTAGTAGTGATGATTATAAGTAGTAAATGTAATCTGAAATAAATATTGCTGCAAGCAAACATGTAACAAAACTGAAAGGAATCGGTGTGCAATGCTTGGAAACAAGGCCTAGGGATCATACTTTCACTAGTGGACACACTCTCAACAAATATAACATAATTGAACCAATAGATACTAACATCAATATGCCACTCTAAACAATTCTCCAATGGAAAACAAACACTAATCATGTGTAAGGCTACGAAGCACTCCTCAAAGTCCATGTGTACCCAAACAAGATTGTCCCACACTATCACCATGAACGCACTAGATGGCTCCAATAAACACCAACAATTCATAGAGACATTAACAAAAAAGACACACATAATGTGCACACTAGTCACCTTCACATTACGATACAAGGTATCTCCGGAGTTTACAATAATAAAGCACGAGAGTAGCATAATATCTGAATAATAGCATCTACCAATTCAACTAGATACAAAGCTCACGATCACATAAAGATCACATCATGGGAGAGAGAGGTGAACCACATAGCTACCGGTAGAGCCCTCAGCCCCGGGGGAGAACTACTCCCTCCTCATCATAGGAGACAACAACGACGATGGAGATGGCAGTGAGGTTGATGGAGACGGCGGAGACGGCGATGGAGACCGATGGAGATGGCTCTGGGGGCACTTCCCCGTCCCGACAAGGTGCCGGAATGGAGACTTCTATCCCCTGAAATTCGTCGGTGGCGGCGGCGGAGCTGCAGGACTTCGTCTCGAAAAACACTGATCGATTTAGGGTTTTTCATCGGGGGCTTCTTATAGGTGAAGGGGCGTCGTTAGGAGTGGACCAGGGGGCGTCACCACAGGTGGGCGTGGCCAGGGCCTGGGCCGCGCCCCCTAGTGGTGAGGGTGCCCTCTGGACCCTCTCCAGCTCCCGTTTGGTCCTCGTCCTTCATCCGGGCAAAATAGGAGTTTCGGTCTTTGTTTTGTCCAATTCCGAGAATATTTCCTGTGTAGCTTTTTTGAAACACAAAAACAGCAGAAAATAGGGAACTGGCACTGTGGCATCTTGTTAGTAGGTTAGTTCCAAAAATTGCATAAAAATGCCACGAAGTGTAAACAAAACATGAAGCAAATGGTGTAAAACAAGCATGGAGCATCAAAAATTATTGATACAATTGAGACATATCAAGCATCCCCAAGCTTAACTCCTGCTCGTCCTCGAGTAGGTAAGTGATAACAAAAGAATAATTTTTGAGGTGACATGCACCATCACAATCTTGATCATCTAAGTAAGCATTGAGTGCTGGGATCAAAAGAACTTAAAACATGGGCATAAAAGATATAATGTTGACAATAAGAAACTTAGCAACCATGTTATAACATGAAGAAGAACACAAACAAAAGATCATGAATAATGAAACAATGAAAGTCAAATGTGTGTTCAAATCATATGGAAAACATAGAAAATGGTTTTCAGCTTGTCCCTCATGGAATAGCAAAACATAAATGCATAGGACACCTTCATGTTTAAGAGGGTGACTAGATACAAATAATTTAAGAATAAGTGAAACCAAAATAATGAATCAGTCAATGATAACTTTGGGACAATGCACATTATACTCAGAATGGCAACTATGCTCTCTTAGATGGTGCATAAAGATAGAAGGTGGTGACTCAACATAAAAGTAAAAGAAAGACCCTTCGCAGAGGGAAGCAGTGATTGCAAGTTTTATAAACCTTCAAAAATTATGGTACTTACTAGCTTTGAGCTCTCATTGCCCCCATCATAGGCATCTTGAATGGTTAAAGTAATGCAAGAACATTTACGAAGCATATGCTTGACAAATCATAAGTTGAAAACCCCGTGTCCCGTGAAGTACAAATACCCAAACCTCATGCTACTCGACTTAGGGTCCCAAGCAAGCTCTTGTCATTGTAAGTATATGCGTATCTGATATGTCCATTTTGCATCACTATTTTGTATCATAATTTACTGTTATTCATTGATATATTTCATATTTAGAGATGATACTTATGTTGTTTCCTCTGTTTTTACATATTTGATGATCGTTGGAGGATTTGCTACCGGAGTGAGGATTCTGCTGGAAAAGGATAGTCAAGACACCATATTTCGGAAGATCAGGAAAATTCCAGAAAAATACCAGAAAATTATATTTTGCCAAAAGACTCAGGAAGCTAGAAGGAGGAGGCGAGAGGAGCAAGGGGGTAGGCTCACACGTAGGGGGCGCGGCCTGGCCCCTGGCCGCGCCGGCCTACTGTGTGGCCACCCTGGCCCACTTCAGGTCTCGCCCCTGCGCGTACTTCATCATCCCCGAAAACCTAAGTCAGGGGGGGCTGAGAGATAGACACCGCCGCCTCTGCGGGGCGGAAAACACCAGAGAGAGAAAAGCTCTCCGGCAGGCAGAAATCTACCGGGGAAATTCCTTCCCGGAGAGGGGAGATCGTCGCCATCATCATCACCATCGCACCGGACTTCATCGGGATCATCATCATCATCATCTCCATCACCAGCACCTTCATCTCCACCATCACCACGCCATCCCGCTGTAACATCTTGAGTTGAATCTTGTCAAATTCTTAGGGGAAACTTTCCCGGTGTTGATTACTCTTGTGGTTGATGCTATTGAGTGGAACCGTTGAATTAAGGTTTATGTTCAGATTGTTATTTACCATTATTTCACCTCTGATCATTATCCATATGATGTCTTGTGAGTAGTTCGTTTAGTTCTTGAGGACATGGGAGAAGTCAAGATGTTAGTAGTGGATTATTGTTAAGTAATATTTAGTGGTTTGATATTTATTTGTTGTGGTGTTATTTCACTAGTGGTGTCATGTGAACGTCGACTACATGATACTTCACCATTTATGGGCCTAGTGAGATGCATTGTGTAATTGTCTACCAATTGTGGGGTTGCTGGAGTGACAGAAACCTAAACCTCCATTGGGAAACCATTGCACCAGGGAGCGTAGGATCTTAGAGTTTAAGGTTGTGGTTAGATTTATCTTAATTACTTTCTTGTATTTGCGGATGCTTACAAGGGGTATAATCATAAGTGTGTATTTATCCTAGTAAGGGTAGTGCGCTAGCACAGGTTCATGATAAGTCTCCAACGTATCTATAATTTTTGATGCTCCATGTTTGTTTTTACACCATTTGCCTACTGTTTCGTTACACTTAGTGGCACTTTTATGCATTTTCCGGAACTAACCTACTAACAAGTCGCCACAGTGCCAGTTCCCTATTTTCTGCTGTTTTTGTGTTTCAGAAGTGATACACAGGAAATATTCTCGGAATTGGACAAAACAAGTTCCTGAAGTCTTATTTTCCCCGGAAGCTTCCAGAGATCCGAAGAGGAGTTGGAGGGGGGGGCCACGAGGGCCCCACACACCAGGGCGGCGCGGCCCAGCCCCTGGCCGCACCCCCTATGTGTGAGGTCTTCTCGGTCCACCTCTGACGCTGCCCCTTCGCCTATAAAGACCCCCCGACGGAAAAACCTAAGTACCCGATCACTTTTCCAGAACACATCGCGATCCGCCACCGCCGTCGACCCGAAGATCGGGAGGGTCCAGAAGCTCTTCCCGGCACCCTGCCGGACAGGGGAATCGCCACCGGAGGTCTTCTTCATCGCCATGCTTGCCTCCGGAGCGATGAGTGAGTAGTCTACCTTGGACTACGGGTCCATAGCAGTAGCTAGATGGTTGTCTCCTCCACCATGTGCTTCATGTTTAGATCTCATGAGCTGCCCTACATGATTGAGATCACCGTTATGTAATTCTACATGTTTGGTTTGTTGGGATCTGATGAATATTGGTGTTATGATTGAGTTGCTATACTGAAATATATCTTATGTTATCTCTATGTTGTTTATGATCTTGCATGCTCTCCGTTGTTAGTAGCTATCTTGGCCGAGTAGTTGCTAGTGACTCCAAGAGGGGGTATTTATGCTCGATAGTGGGTTCATGCCTCTATTTAACCTGGGGGAGTGACAGAAACCTCTAAGATTGTAGATGTGCTGTTGCTACTAGGGAGAAAACAACATTCATATGCTCGAGGGCATATGCTTTGTTTACATTACACACTTTGCTTAATGCAATTATCTGTTGTTCGCAACTTAATACTCATGGGGTGTTCGAATGATATCCCCGTGAGTGGATTATTAGTCATAGATGCAGTTGGATGGCGGTCTATGTATTTTGTTGTAATACCCAGAGTAAATCGCATAGTGATCTTCTTGACATATCACGTTTATCTTTATTCTATCAATTGCACAACTGTAATTTGTTTACCCAGCATGTGTTATTTATCTTATGGAGAGACACCACTAGTGAACTGTGGACCCTGGTCCTATTTCCATCATATTGCTATCACCTGTTTACTTTACTCGCACTGTTTACTTTACACGCATACTTTCACTGTTTTCCACTCGATACGCTCATACCCTTTGTTTCAAGCAAACCGGTGAGATTGATAACCTCATCGCAAGTTGGGAACAATGTATTTGGTTGTGTTGTGTGCAGGTTCCACGTTGCTGCTCGCAAAGCAAAGCTTGGACGAGGCGCCATATATAAATTGTCCGGAGCTGTCGCGAAGCTTGCAAGCATCACCTTCAGTCGTTTGTCTCTCCTCTCCTGGTCGACATACCTTGGTTTCTAACTGAGGGAAAACCTTGCTGCTGTATTCATCACACCTTCCTCTTGGGGTTCCCAACGGGCTGGACATTCAACTAGGCACCAACTCTTTTCTGGCGCCATCAACCAGCAATCAAGCTCTTTTTCTGGCGCCGTTGCCGGGGATACAAAGAAGAAGAAGCTCCCACGTCAACTACATGCCAGCAAGTCTTTTCTGGCACCGTTGCCGGGGAGGAAGTAAAAGACTTCTGCGAGGGAAGTTTTTCGCACACACATCCTTTACTTTGTTATTATTTTGCTTTAATTTATTTGTTTTACCTGCATCATTTTTTATCAAAAACCCAAAAAAATTAGAATCCTTGGTAGTTATTTTTACTTGTTTGCTTTTAGTTTTGCTGAAATGGCTAATCCTGAAAACACCAAGCTGTGTGACTTTACTAGTACGAACAATAGCGATTTTATCTGCACTCCTATTGCGCCACCTGCTCCTGCTCCAAACTTTTATGAGATTAAGCCTGCTTTATTGAACCTTGTTATGAAAGAGCGATTCTCTGGTGCTAGTACTGAAGATGCTGCAGCTCATCTCAACAATTTTGTTGAGCTATGTGAGATGCAGAAATATAAGTATGTAGAAAGTGATATTATTAAGCTCAAGTTGTTTCCTTTTTCTTTGAGAGGAAAAGCTAAAGATTGGTTGCTGTCTTTGACTAAGAATAGTATTGATTCATGGGCTAAGTGTAAGGATGCTTTCATTGGTAGATATTATCCTCCTGCTAAGATTATATCTTTGCGTAGCAATATTATGAAGTTTAGTCAGTTTGATAATGAACATGTTCCTCAAGCGTGGGAAAGAATGAAATCTATGATAAAGAATTGCCCCACTCATGGACTGACTACTTGGATGATTGTCCAAAATTTTTATGCAGGACTGCATTTTTCTTCAAGGAACCTATTGGATTCAGCTGCTGGAGGCACTTTTATGTCCCTTACCTTGGGCACCGCAACAAAGCTACTTGACAACATGATGGTAAATTACTCCGAATGGCACACCGAGAGAGCTCCACAAGGTAAGAAGGTAAATTCTGTTGAGGAAACCTCTTCCTTGAGTGACAAGATTGATACCATTATGGCTATGCTTGCTAATGATAGCGATGGGTTCGTAGCATAGAAAACAAAAATTTTCCTACGCAACAACGCATAAACTGGCCAAGATACTCTACGAGATGGTAGCAACGGATACTAACCCTCGACGACCGTAAGCGGGGATTACGTTCCCGCACAAACGTTGACGATGGAGAGTTGGTGAAGACGCACGTAGTCGACGTAGTTGTTCACTTGACATAGTCGACGTCGTGGTTCACTTGACGATCACAAGATCGTGTACCCGGCGCCACAAGTGGCAGCGCCCCCGTGCTCGGTCACACGTACAGCTCGACGTCGACTCCTCCACGCCCTCGGTCCAGCGGGGCAGCGGAAGAAGGGATCCGCCGGACACTCCTCCACACACTTCTCTAAGTGTATGAACTACGAACTACAATTCCAGCAGAGCTTCACTAAGCAGAGACGGAATTTGGGCAGCAACTATGCAAGGGAGGGGAGGATCAAGAAGTGTGTGACAAGGGAGAGAGGGAGGGGTTTATATAGGAGGAGAGGCAGCCCCAAGGGGTGGCCGGCCAAGGGGTCTCCTCCTCTTCATTGCCCCCTCTTCATTCCCTTTATGGTGATAACTCCCTCATCAACATGAGGTAACCCCCATTTTAATGCATGACATTCATGCTAATTAAAATTCACACTTATTGATTTAATAAAACATTTTTATTTCTTTTAATATTTGTTAATTCATTCAATTAACAAACATTAACAAAAACACCCTTGAGTTATTTCGATATCCGAAACAGTTTCGGTGCTTTTCTGAAATAACCCTCATGCTGTCCTGTAATTCAATCGGAGTATCGTATCCACTCAAAAACGACGGCGAACCTTAAGTGTGTCACCCTACGGTTCGTGAATAACGTGGACATGATCGAGACTCCTCTCCGATCAATAATCAACAGCGGGATCTGGAAATCCATGATGACTCCCACTTACTCAACGATGAACTAGTGATCGTGTGAACCGGTAACGAACATAGTTAATTCCTTTTGTCTCGCGATATTATTACTTGTCCAAGATCCGATCATTTGGTATCAACCATACCTAGTTCGATCTCGTTCCCGACAAGTCTCTTTACTCGTTCCGTGATAATGCATTCCTGTGACCTAGTCACATGCTTGCAAGCGATTCCAATGCAATATCACCGAGAAGGGCCCAGAGAATATCTTTCCGTCATCCGGATGGACAAATCCCACTCTTGATCCATGAGCCTCAACTAATACTTTCAGAGTACCCAAATCAACCTTTATAATCACCCTATTACGGTGTGACGTTTGATATCATCAAAGTACCCTTCCGGTATCAGCGATTAACATGATCTCATGGTCTAAGGATTAGAACTACTTCGCATGAGTTTGATATAGCAATGAACTTGATGACTTGATCGTATTGCTATTCGTACTATGGGTGTGAGTGTTTGCTACTCGGTGATGGCGCCAGAAAAGACTGGTGGCGTGTAGTTGGCGAGGGAGCAGTAAGTCCTTGTGCGTGGTGAATGACCAGCCCGTTGGGAACCCCAAGAGGAAGGTATGATGAGTGTAGCGGCTAGTTTTCCCTCAGTTAAGAAACCAAGGTTTATCGATCAGGAGAGGAGAGATAGCGACGACTGAAGGTGATATGGAACCTGCACACACACAACCAAGTACTTTGTTCCCAACTTGCGATGAGGTTGTCAATCTCACCGGTTTGCTTGAAACAAAGATTATGAGCGTATCGAGAGGAAAACAATATAATATGCGAGTAAAGTAAACAGTACGGGAAAAGTAAACAGGTGATTGCAATATGATTAAAATAGGACCGGGGTCCACAGTTCACTAGTGGTGTCTCTCCTTAGATAAAATAACATGCTGGGTAAACAAATTACAGTTGGGCAATTGATAGAATAAAGATAAACGTGATATGTCAAGAAGATCACTATGAGATTTACTCTGGGCATTACAACAAAATACATAGACCGCCATCCAACTGCATCTATGACTAATAATCCACCCTCGGGGATATCAATCCGAACACCCCAAAAGTATTAAGTTGCGAACAACAGATAATTGCATTAAGCAAAGTGTGTAATGTAAACAAAGCATATGCCCTTGAGCATATGAATGTTGTTTTCTCCCTAGTAGCAACATCACATCTACCACCTTAGAGGTTTCTGTCACTCCCCTAGGTGAAATAGAGACATGAACCCACTATCGAGCATAAATACCCCCTCTTGGAGTCACTAGCAACTACTCGGCCAAGATAGCTACTAACAACGGAGAGCATGCAAGATCATAAACAACATAGAGATAACAAAAGATATAATTCAGTACAGCAACTTAATCATAAACACCAATATTCATCGGATCCCAACAAACCAACATCATAGAATTACATAACGGTGATCTCAATCATGTAGGGCAGCTCATGAGATCTAAACATGAAGCACATGGTGGAGAAGACAACCATCTAGCTACTGCTATGGACCCACAGTCCAAGGTAGACTACTCACTCATCGCTCTGGAGGCAAGCATGGCGATGAAGAAGACCTCCGGTGGCGATTCCCCTCTCCGGCAGGGTGCCGGGAAGAGCTTCTGGACCCTCCCGATCTTCGGGTCGACGGCGGCGGCGGATCGCGATGTGTTCTGGAAATCTGATCGGGTCCTTAGGTTTTTTCCGTCGGGGGGTCTTTATAGGCGAAGGGGCGTCGTCAGAGGTGGAGCCAGGCTCCCTCACATGGGCCCGGCGCGGCCAGGGGTAGGGCCGCGCCACCCCTGTGTGTGGGGCCCTGGTGGCCCCTCTCCGTCTCTCCTTCGGATGTCTGGAAGCTTCCGGGAAAAATAGGACTTCAGGAACTTGTTTCGTCCAGTTCCGAGAATATTTCCTGTGTATCACTTCTGAAACACAAAAACAGCGGAAAACAGGAAACTGGCACTGTGGCGCTTGTTAATAGGTTAGTTCCAGAAAATGCATAAAAGTGACACTAAGTGTAACGAAACAATAGGCAAATGGTGTAAAAACAAGCATGGAGCATCAAAAATTATAGATACGTTTGAGACGTATCAAGCATCCCCAAGCTTAACTCCTGCTCGTCCTCGAGTAGGTAAGTGATAACAAAAGAATAATTTTTGAGGTGACATGCACCTACACAATCTTGATCATATAAGTAAGCATTGGTGAGCTGGGATCAATAGAACTTAAAACATGGGCATGAAAGATATAATCATGACAATAAGAACTTAGCAACCATGTTGTAAACATGCAAATGAACACAAACAAAAGATCATGATAATGAAACAATGAAAGTCAAACGTGTGTTCAAATCATAAGGAAAAACATACAATTGGTTTTCAGCTTGTCCTTCAAAGAGAGCAAAACATAAATGCATAGGACACCTTCAAGTTTAAGAGGGCGACTAGATACAAATAATTTAAGAACAAGTGAAACCAATCATATGAGTCAATCAATGAACTTTGGGACAATGCATATCACACTAAGAATGACAACTATGCTCTCTTAATGGTGCATAAAGAAAGAAGGTGGTGACTCAACATAAAAGTAAAAGAAAGGCCCTTCGCAGAGGGAAGCAGTGATTGCAAGTTTTATAACCTTCAAAAATTATGGTACTTACCGGCTTTGAGCTCTCATTGCCCCCATCATAAGCATCTTGAATGGTTAAAGTTAATGCGAGAACAATTATGATGCATATGCTTGACAAATCATAAGTTGAAAACCTCGTGTCCCGTGAATACGAGTACCCAAACCTCATGCTACTTTACTTAGAGTCCCAAGCAAGGCTCTTGTCATTGTAAATATATGTGTATCATTGAGAACCGCCAATGGGGTACCTCTGTGCCCGATGACATGGAACAAGCCCACACCAAAATGACAGGACAAGCAGACAATCAACACCTCGACATCTCTTTTATTTGCTATATTGTTTAGCTTTTTATTGTGAGATGCGTCGTCAAATGTTCACCATGGGTATGCTGCAAATTTCCACCATGAATTATGCATGGCTTAGATTGGCGGCCCGGCGTTTCCCTAACACATATAAAAACTCCATGATCCTCACAAGATTCCCAACTCATTTCACACCGCGGGCATCCATAAACAAAAGATCACGATATCAACTCAAATAAGAAGTGCAATGTTGAAAGCTTGCCCATGACAGCATGACTGGGCTAGAATCCAACTTACAACTTGCAAGCATAACAACTCAACATAAGAGACCACAATGTCAAATTTTTAAAACAGGAAAAAGTAAAGTGTGCCTTCCGGTTCGTGAGAGCTTTACTGACCGAATTTTGCATAACACTGGTAAGAGTTTAATTTGAAGAGAATATAAAAGCAAGTCAAATTTACTTGGAATAGCAAATTGCTAGTAGGTATATATGGTGGACACTTTGGAAAACTTTGGCTTTTAGGAGTTGGATGCACGAGTAGAGCTCATACTCAGTACAAGGTGAGGGCTAGCAAAAGACTGGGAGCGACCAACTAAGAGAGCAATAATGGCCATAATCATGCAAAGCGACAAAGCGACATTAAAAGAAGCATAAGATGGCATCAAAAGTCAAAAACTAAATGATCATGAAGGCTAATGGCGACTTTGTAAGAGTCTAACATGTGTGAGCATGCGCCAAGTCAACCCAAATAAAGCATCAAGGAGAAAACCAAAATAATGCTTCCATACAATAAAAACAATGCATGATTTTTTCAAAGGCTCATTAAGCAATCTCAGTTATTTGAGACAAGTCATGCTACAGCAAAACCACTAAGCATACTATCAAAAAGATATAAAGCATGACATGAAAAAGCCTAAGCCGCAGTCTACACAAGCTCCTTCTTGTACCACTATTTTGCACAAAGCTTTTTCTCTTTTCCAACACCATTTGAAATTTTTATAAATACCTCTTTTGATGAAAACCAATAAAGATCAGAGGCAAAAATACACCTTGATGAAAAGATATGACAAGATCTGAACGCAAATCAAGGCGAAAACAAAAACCAAAAGCAGTAGCAGAAAAAGTAGAATGCTCGATTTTTAATAAGAGTGAAAACTAGAGCATTCTTTGCAAATGAAAACGAGTACATCTCCTCCAAAGGAAATTTGTTGGGGTCCAACCATTTATTGCAGCAAACAAACAAACTAAACCAACTAAGAAAACTAAAACAACTGACGCTCCAAGAAAAACACATAGTGCATGAAGCAATAAAAATATAGTGTCTTGAAAGGTGACCTGATTTTTGCCGATGAAGAAGGGGTGCCTCGGGGGCATCCCCAAGTTTGACGCTTGTACTTCTTGGATATTTCTTGGGGTGATGCATGGGTATCCCCAAGCTTGAGCTTTTGTCCATTCTTCAACTCATCTCATCATTCTCCAATCCCTACACTTGAAAACTTCCTTCATACAAAACTAAACACAATTCTATTAGCAACATTAGTGTAAGCATAAAATATATTCAACCTCCTTTAGCTTCAGGTTTCAACTCAAAACCACCACATATAAAGTATATACTACTGTAGCAACTTCCACAAGAGTTCCATGATCAAAAAGAACTCAAAAGAAAGCGATAAAGTGGCAAAAACAAATATTGGCAGAAATCTGTCAAAACAGAACAACTGACAAAGGACGAATTTTTGAAAGGTTTTCTGTTGCTCAAATCAAAAAGTGTTCAACTAACAAAAGTTTGGATATAACCTGGGGCATATGCATAAGAAATCGCAGGTCCAAAAGATAAACAGAGAATTTTCACGAATTTTTACGGTGCAGCACCGAAAACAGTTTCAGGACAGCAATAACCCCAAATCTTTACCTCGCTCAAATTAGAGGCTTCTCTTGGCACAAAAACGAAATAAACAAGATAAGGAGCGGTCATTACAGTAGTAATGACTTCCAAGACTCAAATAAAAGAAAAAGTACTCAAAATAAAACATTGGGTTATCTCCCAAGAGTGCTTTTCTTTAACGCCTTTGAGATAGGCGCAGAAAATTGCGAATCAAGTAATATCAAGCGATGAAGCATTAGGATCCACAGGAACAAAGAAATGAATACTATCCAATTGAGGTTTTGAGTACCCCTTGTAGTCACGCCTTGGTACACTATTTTCATCAAAAAGATTTTCAGGACAAATCCAACTAAAATTAGTTTCCAAGGCATCATGAATTCCTACAAGTTTACAAGGTATTGGCATCTTAGAATCTTCATTGGGCGTACCACCAACCTTAACAGGTGAGCCAAGCTTATTAAACTTCTTAAAAACTTTCCTAGCCTCAATTGCAACATCTCTAAATTCTGTGCGCATGGTTTCTAAAATAAAAGCTTTCTTTTCAGGATCCTCAATTTCATGAAGCTTAAGGAACATGTATTGCATATAAGGATTAAGACTAGCAAACCTAGCTTCTAACATGTGAACTAAATGAGCAGAAGCAACTTCATAACTAGGAGCTAACTCAACCAAAGACTTTTCCTCAACTTCCTTATGCATACTAATGTGATTAAAGAACTCCTCAATGTTACTTTTGCCAATAATCGAACCACTACCTACTGAGAGGTCCTCCATAACGAACTTAGGGAACAGCATGATAAACTAAAGTAAAGTAAAAACAACTACCAAGGATTCTAATTTTTTTTGGGTTTTTGATAAAAAACAATGCAGGTAAAATAAATAAAGTAAAGCAAAACAATAACAAAGTAAAGGATGTGTGTGCGAAAAACTCCCCTCACAGAAGTCTTCTCTTCCTCCCCGGCAACGGCGCCAGAAAAGAAGCTGCTACTCGGTGATGGCGCCAGAAAAGACTGGTGGCGTGTAGTTGGCGAGGGAGCAGTAAGTCCTTGTGCATGGTGAATGACCAGCCCGTTGGGAACCCCAAGAGGAAGGTATGATGAGTGTAGCGGCTAGTTTTCCCTCAGTTAAGAAACCAAGGTTTATCGATCAGGAGAGGAGAGACGGCGACGACTGAAGGTGATATGGAACCTGCACACACACAACCAAGTACTTTGTTCCCAACTTGCGATGAGGTTGTCAATCTCACCGGTTTGCTTGAAACAAAGATTATGAGCGTATCGAGTGGAAAACAATATAATATGCGAGTAAAGTAAACAGTATGGGAAAAGTAAACAGGTGATTGCAATATGATTAAAATAGGACCGGGGTCCACAGTTCACTAGTGGTGTCTCTCCTTAGATAAAATAACATGCTGGGTAAACAAATTACAGTTGGGCAATTGATAGAATAAAGATAAACGTGATATGTCAAGAAGATCACTATGAGATTTACTCTGGGCATTACAACAAAATACATAGACCGCCATCCAACTGCATCTATGACTAATAATCCACCCTCGGGGATATCAATCCGAACACCCCAAAAGTATTAAGTTGCGAACAACAGATAATTGCATTAAGCAAAGTGTGTAATGTAAACAAAGCATATGCCCTTGAGCATATGAATGTTGTTTTCTCCCTAGTAGCAACAGCACATCTACCACCTTAGAGGTTTCTGTCACTCGCCCAGGTGAAATAGAGACATGAACCCACTATCGAGCATAAATACCCCCTCTTGGAGTCACTAGCAACTACTCGGCCAAGATAGCTACTAACAACGGAGAGCATGCAAGATCATAAACAACATAGAGATAACAAAAGATATAATTCAGTACAGCAACTTAATCATAAACACCAATATTCATCGGATCCCAACAAACCAACATCATAGAATTACATAACGGTGATCTCAATCATGTAGGGCAGCTCATGAGATCTAAACATGAAGCACATGGTGGAGAAGACAACCATCTAGCTACTGCTATGGACCCACAGTCCAAGGTAGACTACTCACTCATCGCTCCGGAGGCAAGCATGGCGATGAAGAAGACCTCCGGTGGCGATTCCTCTCTCCGGCAGGGTGCCGGGAAGAGCTTCTGGACCCTCCCGATCTTCGGGTCGACGACGGCGGCGGATCGCGATGTGTTCTGGAAATCTGATCAGGTCCTTAGGTTTTTTCCGTCGGGGGGTCTTTATAGGCGAAGGGGCGTCGTCAGAGGTGGAGCCAGGCTCCCTCACATGGGCCCGGCGCGGCCAGGGGTAGGGCCGCGCCACCCCTATGTGTGGGGCCCTGGTGGCCCCTCTCCGTCTCTCCTTCGGATGTTTGGAAGCTTCCGGGAAAATAGGACTTCAGGAACTTGTTTCGTCCAGTTCCGAGAATATTTCCTGTGTATCACTTCTGAAACACAAAAACAGCAGAAAACAGGAAACTGGCACTGTGGCGCTTGTTAATAGGTTAGTTCCGGAAAATGCATAAAAGTGTCACTAAGTGTAACGAAACAATAGGCAAATGGTGTAAAAACAAGCATGGAGCATCAAAAATTATAGATACGTTTGAGACGTATCAGTGTTCATCACATCATTCTTCTAATGATATGACCCCGTTATTAACAACATCCAATGTTCATGATCAGAAAACCTTGATCATCAGTTAATCAACGAGCTAGTATAAAAGAGAGGCTTTACTAGGAACCCTTTTAGTTTATTAATCACACAAGTATTAATGTTTCCGATTAATACAATTCTAGCATGAAAAATAAACATTTATCATAAACATGGAATATGATAATAACCACTTTATTATTGCCTCTCGGGCATATTCCCTTCAGTCTCCTACTTGCACTAGAGTCAATAATCTAGTTGATACTTGCGTATATAACACTTATGGCTTTCACGTGTTATCCGTACACATTGCAGTGGTTAATCTGATCTCCAGATCTGACACTTTCAGTTCTGTGTGTATTTGCATGTCTTTGCGTCTCTACGCATCACTCATTCTCAAATGAGACAGTTGGGTATAAATTTGGTCCTTAGGTGAGACCTTAGTTCCTTTAGCTAAAATTATGTTGTCACTATTGTCGCACAATAGATCTTCACAGTAATAGCCAGCTTGGAACTACACCTAGTTTGATAACAAACTTCTTGACACAAATGCCCTCTTTTGCTACTTCTAAAGCAGCCATATACTCAACCTTTGTTGTAGAATCCATCACAATGTCTTAACTTTGGAACTCATCCAAATCCATCATGGAACTTCCTTCCATTACATTGTGCCACCTAACGTATAGCTAAAATTGAGATAAACTTAATTTGTATCTTGTGACAAACTTAGTATCAATGTAACACTTTACAATGAATTATGTGTCACTTTGTCATACATAATATATATCCTTAGTCCTTCCAAAGCACATAAGGATATCTCTACTATTGTCCAGTGATCATCTTATGACTTTTATCACTCTGGTATATGCTCATAACATTTAGAGCATAGGACATATCTGGATATGTACATATCATGGTATACATGATCGATCAAATCATTCATGTGGCTTCATTCATCAAGTGTCAAAAACACCTGTATCTTGTTTCAACCTCTTCCATGCGACAAGAACTTTTCTCATCGTTTCCATATTGAACTTCATTCAATATTTCATCTATGTATGTTGGCATAACCATATTGGCACCTCGATCTATCTACATAGACATCGAGACCCAATATTTTCGTTTTGCCTAAGTCTTTCATTGAAATCTAATTTTAATGAAATTCTTAACCTATGCCAATAAAAGATACATCATTTCCAATTAACAATATGTCTTCTACATAATGTACTGAAAATATGTCTCAGCGCTCCCACTTAATTTCTTGCAAATGCAAGCATATTCATCGTATCTGATGAAACTAAACCTTTTAATTATTTCATCATGGTGAATATTCCAACTCCGCGATGCTTACTTCAACCATTGAAGTTTGCATGCCTTTTAGCATCCTTTGAATTTACAAAACCCATTGGACCATGTCATGTACATGTCCTAGGTAACCATTCTATTAGAAGAATGTTGTCTTGTTTGTTCAACTAACATATACCAAACTTGGCATATGTAGTGGTTGCTACAGTAATCCTTCCAGACAAAATATCGCTATGAAAGATCAAATCTTGTCATAGTCAACTCATTGAACACAATCGTAAACTCTTTTAACGATGTGTCGACTATTTCAAAGATGTTAAACATCCATGTCTGTCTTTATAGATCCAAATACGTTCATTAGGCTTCATGCCTTTTGAGGGTCTTCCAAGTTCATAAACTTGGTTTCTCGTGTATGGAACTATCATGGATTTTATGGCTTCTAGCCATTTGACGGAGTCAGGGCCCATCATTGCTTCTTTGCATGCAGTCGGTTCATCATTGTCAAACAATAATGATTCATTCTCAAATCTAACTATTTGATTGTTACCCGACTCACGCGGTTCAATAGGAACTTTGATCTATGTGACCACAACCTTTGAGGTACGACAACCATGCGTATTGTGGCCGCCTCTGGGACACTTCCCAGCGCTGCGCTACTCAGCACATATAGCTTAGGTTCAACAACCTAATCAAAGTTATATTGTCCTCCCACTTGACTTTTTGCGAAAAATTCCTTCTCAAGAAACTTGACGTTTTTCAGCGACAAACACTTTTGTCTTCAGTGTTCTGGAGGAATACCCAACAGTTACTTTGGGATAACCTACAAAGACGCATTTATCCGACTTTGGTTGTAAACATTTTACATATGCCTAGCATACCAAAATTTTAGAAAAGACAACTTGGGTTTTATCCCATGCCATATCTCATATGGTGTCATTTTAACGGATCATGATGACGCTCTTTTCAATGTAAAAGCGGTAGTCTCTAAAGCTTTATCCTTAAAATATAATGGCAGTTTTATAGACGACACCTTTGGTCCAACGATGTCAAACAAAGTTTGATTTTATCTCTCGAACACTCCATACTCCTATGGTGTTTCGAGAAATACAAGTCTATGGAACGATTCCTCAACTTTTAGGTGTTTGCTAAACTTGTAACTCAAATATATTCCTTTATGATCAAATCATAAATTCTTTATTCTCTTGTTACAATGATTTTCAACTTCATCTAGAAATACTTTGAACAATATTCAAATGTTTCATGCTTCTTCCTTATCAAGTAAATATACACATATATCTACTCAAATCATCGGTTAAAGTAAATAAAGTTCAAGAATTCACCACACACGGCTACACATAATGGACTATATACATCAACATGTACAATATCCAATAAGTTAGTCGTCCGTTCTTCTTTGGCCTATAAACGGAGTTTTTAATCATCTCTAGGAAATTTTGACAAGCGTCAATTGATTCAAAATCAAAAGACTCCAAAATCCCATCAACATGGAGTTTCTTCATGTTTACTTTCCAATATGATTTAAACGGTGGTGTCACTCATAAGTGATCTTCTAATCATTTGTCTTGAGACACTTTTAGCATCAGTGTTATGGATGTGATTTCTCCAAAATATAAGCGTTCATCCATCTTTTATGAATGCGGTAATAATTTGAACAACCATTGTTCTCATAATACCTGAACAAAATAACAATTATTCAAACAAATCTTGAAGGCTAGGTTTAATTCCAACGAAACACAATAACACTTTATTTGTTTTCGATGAGAATCATCCCATATTCATTTGCTAGTTAATTAGGCCATTGTAGTTCTTGTATTGTGTTGTTCTGTATGACAGTTCATACCAACCAATTTAGTATCAAATACCCAAGAACCACATTGTTTTAACAAGCAATGAATACACCCATAACATGTATATCTTCTATATACCTGAGCTGGACATTTCCAGTCTTTTCTTTTCTGCCAGAATAAATTTTGGATTCTCTTTTAGCAATTCTTTTCCTTCTAGAAGAATCTATCAACATCAATAGTGGCACATAGTTCAAGGCATGATTAGTCAAACACTAATACCCTTGGACTCACACTTTGAAGTAGATCACCATAATCACATATTTGGCATTCTTCCAAATTCCATTCTTTAGTAATCTTTTAGTGTAGTAAACATTTTACCTACATCTTCCATTCATCCTATCATGACAACTTTCATGATCAAGCTACTATAGCTCATGAGGACGAATTGCGAGTATAATATTAGTTCCTAAACCTTTTAGGAGATCTGGACGCCTGGCGTCTCTAATCTTCGCAAATTCTCATACAATATGAGAACATGTGTCTTACTAAATTATACTCTATCACTTTGCAACCAAACATTGTTTCAGATATCACAATATCTTCCACACATGATAGTTTATGAAACAATTCTTTCAACTCCTAGATAACCTTGATATTAAAAACAACTTTTGAATATCAAGGATCATGGAGGCAAGTGTGATACTTAGATACTAACACTGGAATTGTTACTCTTGATTCAATACTACTTATTAAATTTTATCGAGTAACAAGGGTTTGCTAAAAGTTTGCAATAGGACTTTAAACTTTAGATTGACATTCAAACAATACGATACCAGTTCGTAAAGTTAACATCCAGAATTCTATAGTTCTATTATCTCAATTATAGCTAATCGCAAGGTAGTAAACGGATGCCAATAACTACAACAACTATGCAAATTCACTTTGATTTAGTTCATGATAAATTGAGTTCTATAATTCAAAATTACTAAATGAACTCCCACTTAAAAACAACATCCCTCTTAGTTTTCTTAAGTGATTACACGAACCAAATTCACTATACCGCAACCGATCATCACGTGCAACGGCATAGTTTCAAAGGCGAACATCACCACGTTCATCATATCAACCATATGACTCATGCTTAACCTTTCGGTTCGTGTTCCGAGGCCATGTCTGTACATGCTAGGCTCGCCAAGTAGAACCATAGCACTCGCGTGTGTAAAACTGTCTTACACCCGTCATATGTGAACGTAGAGTCTGTCACACCCGATCATCACGTGGTGTCTCGAAACGACGAACTTTCTTGACGGTGCATGCTATGGAAGAACACATTTTTATCTTGATATTTATGTGAGAGGGATCATCTTATAATGCTACCGCGCGATCAAATCTAAGCAAAATAAGATGCATAAAAGGATAAACATCACATGCATATATAATGTGATATGATATGGTCCTTCACGCATTCGATCTCCATCTTGTGCGTCATGGCATGATCTCCATCATTCCACCGGCGTAGCACCAAGGTCCATGGCGCGCCACCTTGGTTGTCTTCCTCCATTACAATATATCACTTGGATATATATATACGGCACACAGGCCATTTAAATGTAAAGACAACCATATGGCTCCTGCCGGTTGTATATAACTTACAAAAAGGATCATCGCATACAATTTGTAACATAAACAATTTGACCATATCACATCACATGCCCTGCAAAAACAAGTTAGACGTTTCTAATTTGTCTTGCATATTTTACGTGGTTTGGGGCTTTCTAGGAAGAACCGTTCTTACCTACGAACAAGAACCACAACGGTGATAAAAATATTATCAACAACTCTTTGTAAAATAGATCATAACTATAGTGGGAGAAACGTACACCCGCAAAGCCATATATGCCGAAGCATGTCAAGTGTGGGACAAGTCTCGTGAACGCGGTCACGTAAGGTTAGTCTCGGGCAGCTTCAATCCCACTATGCCACTATGATCCAAAATACCAAAAAATTGCAATAACATGATCATCAACGCCCACATCCACATGTGTTCTAACCGTGCATACCAACTATGCATAGAGATGGCTCTGATACCACCGATGGGTTCGTAGCATAGAAAACAAAAATTTTCCTACGCAAGAACGCATAAACTGGCCAAGATACTCTACGAGATGGTAGCAACGGATACTAACCCTCGACGACCGTAAGCGGGGATTACGTTCCCGCACAAACGTTGACGATGGAGAGTTGGTGAAGACGCATGTAGTCGACGTAGTTGTTCACTTGACGTAGTCGACGTCGTGGTTCACTTGACGATCACAAGATCGTGTACCCGGCGCCACAAGTGGCAGCGCCCCCGTGCTCGGTCACACGTACAGCTCGACGTCGACTCCTCCACGCCCTCGGTCCAGCGGGGCAGCGGAAGAAGGGATCCGCCGGACACTCCTCCACACACTTCTCTAAATTTATGAACTACGAACTACAATTCCGGCAGAGCTTCGCTAAGCAGAGACGGAATTTGGGCAGCAACTATGCAAGGGAGGGGAGGATCAAGAAGTGTGTGACAAGGGAGAGAGGGAGGGGTTTATATAGGAGGAGAGGCAGCCCCAAGGGGTGGCCGGCCAAGGGGTCTCCTCCTCTTCATTGCCCCCTCTTCATTCCCTTTATGGTGATAACTCCCTCATCAACATGAGGTAACCCCCATTTTAATGCATGACATTCATGCTAATTAAAATTCACACTTATTGATTTAATAAAACATTTTTATTTCTTTTAATATTTGTTAATTCATTCAATTAACAAACATTAACAAAAACACCCTTGAGTTATTTCGATATCCGAAACAGTTTCGGTGCTTTTCTGAAATAACCCTCATGCTGTCCTATAATTCAATCGGAGTATCGTATCCACTCAAAAACGACGGCGAACCTTAAGTGTGTCACCCTACGGTTCGTGAATAACGTGGACATGATCGAGACTCCTCTCCGATCAATAATCAACAGCGGGATCTGGAAATCCATGATGACTCCCACTTACTCAACGATGAACTAGTGATCGTGTGAACCGGTAACGAACATAGTTAATTCCTTTTGTCTCGCGATATTATTACTTGTCCGAGATCCGATCATTTGGTATCAACCATACCTAGTTCGATCTCGTTCCCGACAAGTCTCTTTACTCGTTCCGTGATAATGCATTCCTGTGACCTAGTCACATGCTTGCAAGCGATTTCAATGCAATATCACCGAGAAGGGCCCAGAGAATATCTTTCCGTCATCCGGATGAACAAATCCCACTCTTGATCCATGAGCCTCAACTAATACTTTCAGAGTACCCAAATCAACCTTTATAATCACCCTATTACGGTGTGACGTTTGATATCATCAAAGTACCCTTCCGGTATCAGTGATTAACATGATCTCATGGTCTAAGGATTAGAACTACTTCGCATGAGTTTGATATAGCAATGAACTTGATGACTTGATCGTATTGCTATTCGTACTATGGGTGTGAGTGTTCATCACATCATTCTTCTAATGATATGACCCCGTTATTAACAACATCCAATGTTCATGATCAGGAAACCTTGATCATCAGTTAATCAACGAGCTAGTATAAAAGAGAGGCTTTACTAGGAACCCTTTTAGTTTATTAATCACACAAGTATTAATGTTTCCGATTAATACAATTCTAGCATGAAAAATAAACATTTATCATAAACATGGAATATGATAATAACCACTTTATTATTGCCTCTCGGGCATATTCCCTTCAGATAGGACTCATATTGATCCTAATAATGTTCCTTTAGCCTCTTTGGTTGCTCAAGAAGAGCATGTTGATGTGAATTTCATTAGAAACAATAATTTTAACAACAATGCTTATAGGAACAATTTTGCTAGTAACAATTATAGGCCGTATCCTTCTACCAATGGTAATGGTTATGGTAATTCTTATGGTAATTCCTCCAACAACACTAGGGCAGCGCCCTCCGAGCTTAAGGTAATGCTCAAGGACTTCATCGGTAAGCAAACTGCTTTTAACAAGTCTGTTGAGGAAAAGTTAGGCAAAATTGATATTCTTGCTTCTAAAGTTGATAGCCTTGCTCATGATGTTGAACTTCTGAAATTAAAAGTGTTGCCTAATGATGTGAAAGAGAACAATGTTTTTGCTACTGCTAATGCTATCCAAGTTGGGATTGATGAAAATATTAGATTGTTAGCAGAATTGCATGCTAGATGGGAAAGAGAGGATGAGATTGCTAGGAATATGAAAGTTTGTACTATTACTACCTCTAATGATGTTGTTCCAAATGCTAGAAATCCTCTTACTTTGATTGGTGTGGAGAAAACTCCCACTCCTTGTGTTAAAAAGCCTAAAACTGCCAAAACATTTTCTCAAAAGAGTCCTAAATTTTTTCGGAGTGTAGGAGATGATAGCTCTACTTCTTTTAATGATTTTGATGTTGATGGCTGCAATATATCTGAAGTAATTTTGTTCTTGCAAAAGCTTGCTTTGACTCCCAATGCTAGTTCTTTAAATATTGCTTTTACAAAGCATATTACCAATGCTCTCATGAAAATTAGGGATGAAAAGTTGCAGCAAAAAGCTTCTGTTCCCAAGAAGTTAGAAGATGGTTGGGAACCCATCATTGATATGCATGTTAATGGTTTTGATTGCCATGCTTTATGTGATCTAGGTGCTAGTATTTCTATCATGCCTAGAAAAATTTATGACATGCTTGATCTACCACCGCTTGAAATGTGTTATTATGATGTTCCTATTGCTGATGTTGCTAAGAAACCTTTGGGAAGGACTAATGATGTTCTTATTGTGGTTAACAATAACCTTGTTCCCGTTGATTTTCTTGTGATGGACGTTGAATGCCATGCTTCATGTCCTATTATTTTGGGAAGACCCTTTCTTCGAACTGTAGGTGCCATCATTGATATGAGAGAAGGAACCATCAAATATCAATTCCCACTCAAGAAAGCTTCATCACTTGATGTTACTTGATTCGCAATTTTTTGCGTCTAGCTCAATGGCGTTAAAGAAAAGCATTCTTGGGAGATAACCCAATGTTTTATTTTCAGTACTTTTTATTTTATTTGAGTCTTGGAAGTCATTACTACTCTAATGACCGCTCCTTATCTTGTTTATTTCATTGTTGTGCCAAGAGAAGCCTCTAATTTGAGTGAGGTAAGATTTGCGGATGTTGCTGTCCTGAAACTGTTTTCGGTGCTGCACCGTAAAAATTCGTATAAATTCTCTGTATGTCTTTTGGACCTGCGATTTCTTGTGCATATGCCCCAGGTTATATCCAAACATTCATTAGTTGAACACTTTTTGATTTGAGCAACAGAAAACCCCTCAAAAATTCGGCCTTTGTCAGCTGTTCTGTTTTGACAGATTTCTGCCAATATTTGTGTTTGCCGCTTTATCGCTTTCTTTTGAGTTCTTTTGATCACGGAACTTTTGGGGAAGTTGCTACAGTAGTATATGCAATATATGTGGTGGTTTTAGGTTGAAACCTAAAGCAAAAAGAGGTTGATTATATGTTATGCTACACTAATGTTGCTAATTGATTTGTGTTTAGTTTTGTATGAAGGAAGTTTTGAAGTGTAGGGTTTGGAGAATGATGAGATGAGTTGAAGAATGGACAAAAGCTCAAGCTTGGGGATGCCCATGCATCACCCCAAGAAATATCCAAGAAGTACAAGCGTCAAAGCTTGGGGATGCCCCGAGGCACCCCTTCTTCATCGGCAAAAATCAGGTCACCTTTCAAGACACTATATTTTTATTGCTTCATGCACTATGTGTTTTTCTTGGAGCGTCAGTTGTTTTAGTTTTCTTAGTTAGTTTAGTTTGTTTGCTGCAATAATTGGTTGGACCCCAACAAATTTCTTTTGGAGAAGTTGCCTTGCTTTTCATTTGCCAAGAACGCTCTAGTTTTCACTCTTATCAAAAACCGAGTGTTCTTCTTTTTCTGCTACTGCTTTTGGTTTTCGTTTTTTCCTTGATTTGCGTTCAGACCTTTGCATATCTCTTCATCAAGGTGTATTTTTGCCTCTGATCTTTATTGGTTTTCATCAAAAGAGGTGTCTTAAAAAATTTCAAATGGTGTTGGAAAAGAGAAAAAGCTTTATGCAAAAAAGTGGTACAAGAAGGAGCTTGTGTAGACTGCGGCTTAGGCTTTTTCATGTCATGCTTGATGTCTTTTTGATAGTATGCTTAGTGGTTTTGCTGTAGCATGACTTTTCTCAAATAACTGAGATTGCTTAATGACCCTTTGAAAAAAAATCATGCATTGTTTTTATCGTTTGGAAGCATTATTTTGGTTTTCTCCTTCATGCTTTATTTGGATTGACTTGGCGCATGCTCACACATGTTATTCTCATACAAAGTCGCCAATAGCCTCTATGATCATTTAGTTTTTGACTTTTGATGCCATCTTATGCTTCTTTTAATGTCGCTTTGTCACTTTGCAAGATTATGGCCATTGTTGCTCTCTTAGTTGGTCGCTCCCAGTCTTTTGCTAGCCCTCGCCTTGTACTGAGTATGAGCTCTAGTCGTGCATCCAACTCCTAAAAACCATGTTTGCCAAAGTGTCCACCATACATACCTACTAGCAATTTGCTATTCCAAGTAAATTTGACTCGCTTTTATTTTCTCTTCAAATTAAACTCTTACCAGTGTTATGCGAAAATTGTTTAGTAAAGCTCTCACGAACCGGAAGGCACATTTTACTTTTTCCTGTTCTTAAAAATTTGACATTGTGGTCTCTTGTGCTGAGTTGTTATGCTTGCAAGTTGTAAGTTGGATACTAGCCCAACCATGCTGTCATGGGGCAAGCTTTCAACATTGCACTTCTTATTTGAGTTGATATCGTGATCTTTTGTTTATGGATGCACGCGGTGTGAAATGAATTGGGAATCTTGTGGGGATCATGGAGTTTGTATATGTGTTAGGGAAACGCCTGGGCCGCCAATCTAAGCCATGCATAATTCCTGGGGGAATTTTGCAGCATGCCCATAGTGGACATTCGACGACGCATCTCAAAATAAAAAGCTATACAAATGGTAAATAAAAGAGATGTCGAGGTGTTCATTGTCTGCTTGTCCCGTCATTTTGATGTGGGCTTGTTCCATCTCATCGGGCACGGAGGTACCCCATTGGCGGTTCTCGATGATACATATATGCTTACAATGACAAGAGCCTTGCTTGGGACTCTAAGTTGAGTAGCATGAGGTTTGGGTTCTCGTATTCACGGGACACGAGGTTTTCAACTTATGATTTGTCAAGCATATGCATCATAATTGTTCTCGCATTAACTCTAACCATTCAAGATGCTTATGATGGGGGCAATGAGAGCTCAAAGCCGGTAAGTACCATAATTTTTGAAGGTTATAAAACTTGCAATCACTGCATCCCTCCGCGAAGGGCCTTTCTTTTACTTTTATGTTGAGTCACCACCTTCTATCTTTATGCACCATTAAGAGAGCATAGTTGTCATTCTTAGTATAATGTGCATTGTCCCAAAGTTTTCATTGATTGATTCATATTGTTGGTTTCACTTGTTTTTAAATTATTTGTATCTAGTCGCCCTCTTAAACTTGAAGGTGTTCTATACATTTATGTTTTGCTCTCTATAAAGGACAAGCTGAAAACCATTTGTATGCTTTTCCTTATGATTTGAACACACGTTTGACTTTCATTGTTTCATTTTCATGATCTTTTGTTTGTGCTCATTTGCATGTTTACAACATGGTTGCTAAGTTTCTATTGTCAAGATTATATCTTTCATGCCCATGTTTTTAAGTTCTTTGATCCCAGCTCACAAATGCTTACATATATGATCAAGATTGTGTAGGTGCATGTCACCTCAAAAATTATTCTTTTGTTATCACTTACCTACTCGAGGACGAGCAGGAGTTAAGCTTGGGGGTGCTTGATACGTCTCCAACGTATCTATAATTTTTGATGCTCCATGCTTGTTTTTACACCATTTGCCTACTGTTTCGTTACACTTAGTGGCACTTTTATGCATTTTCCGGAACTAACCTACTAACAAGTCGCCACAGTGCCAGTTCCCTGTTTTCTGCTGTTTTTGTATTTTCAGAAGTGATACACAGGAAATATTCTCGGAATTGGACGAACCAAGTTCCTGAAGTCTTATTTTCCTCGGAAGCTTCCAGAGATCCGAAGAGGAGTTGGAGGGGGGCCACGAGGGCCCCACACACCAGGGCGGCGCGGCCCAGCCCCTGGCCGCGCCCCCTATGTGTGAGGTCTCCTCGTTCCACCTCTGACGCTGCCCCTTTGCCTATAAAGACCCCCCGACGCAAAAAACCTAAATACCCGATCACTTTTCCAGAACACATCGCGATCCGCCGCCGCCGTCGACCCGAAGATCATGAGGGTCCAGAAGCTCTTCCCGGCACCCTGCCGGAGAGGGGAATCGCCACCGGAGGTCTTCTTCATCGCCATGCTTGCCTCCGGAGCGATGAGTGAGTAGTCTACCCTGGACTACGGGTCCATAGCAGTAGCTAGATGGTTGTCTCCTCCACCATGTGCTTCATGTTTAGATCTCATGAGCTGCCCTACATGATTGAGATCACCGTTATGTAATTCTACATGTTTGGTTTGTTGGGATCCGATGAATATTGGTGTTATGATTGAGTTGCTATACTGAAATATATCTTATGTTATCTCTATGTTGTTTATGATCTTGCATGCTCTCCGTTGTTAGTAGCTATCTTGGCCGAGTAGTTGCTAGTGACTCCAAGAGGGGGTATTTATGCTCGATAGTGGGTTCATGCCTCTATTTAACCTGGGGGAGTGACAGAAACTTCTAAGGTTGTAGAAGTGCTATTGCTACTAGGGAGAAAACAACATTCATATGCTCGAGGGCATATGCTTTGTTTACATTACACACTTTGCTTAATGCAATTATCTGTTGTTCGCAACTTAATACTCATGGGGTGTTCGGATGATATCCCCGTGAGTGGATTATTAGTCATATATGTAGTTGGATGGCGGTCTATGTATTTTGTTGTAATGCCAAGAGTAAATCGCATAGTGATCTTCTTGACATATCACGTTTATCTTTATTCTATCAATTGCCCAACTGTAATTTGTTTACCCAGCATGTGTTATTTATCTTATGGAGAGACACCACTAGTGAACTGTGGACCCCGGTCCTATTTCCATCATATTGCTATCACCTGTTTACTTTACTCGCACTGTTTACTTTACTCGCATACTTTCACTGTTTTCTACTCGATACGCTCATACCCTTTGTTTCAAGCAAACCGGTGAGATTGACAACCTCATCGCAAGTTGGGAACAAAGTATTTGGTTGTGTTGTGTGTATGTTCCACATTGCTGCTCGCAAAGCAAAGCTTAGACGAGGCACCATATATAAATTGTCCGGAGCTGTCGCGAAGCTTGCAAGCATCACCTTCAGTCGTTTGTCTCTCCTCTCCTGATCGACATACCTTGGTTTCTAACTGAGGGAAAACCTTGCTGCTGTATTCATCACACCTTCCTCTTGGGGTTCCCAACGGGCTGGACATTCAACTAGGCACCAACTCTTTTCTGGCGCCATCAACCAGCAATCAGTTCACCCCCATAACACTTATCAAACCAATAAGAATTATTTAGCGGCATGAAGCAAAAGCTCTTGACAGAAACTCCCGTGTGTCCTCGAGAACGTTTGGTCATCATAAGTTACACAACCGGCTTGTCCTTTGCTAAAGAAAGAATTGGGCCACTTGATGCAATTATTACTACTATCTTTTATTTACTCGCACTTTATTTATTTGCATTACCAAATACCCCTGAAAACCCGTTTGCTAGTATTTACAGTGAAACCTTGATCAAAACCACTTGTCAACACCTTCTGCTCCTCGTTGGGTTCGACACTCTTATTTATCGAAAGTACTACGATACACCCCCTATACTTGTGGGTCATCAGTATCATCGAGAACCGCCAACGGGGTACCTCCATGCCCGATGACATGGAACAAGCCCACATCAAAATGATAGGATAAACAGACAATGAACACCTCGGTATCTCTTTTATTTACCATTGGTATAGCTTTTTATTTTGAGATGCGTCGTCGAATGTCCACTATGGGCATGCTGTAAATTTCCACCATGAATTATGCATGGCTTAGATTAGCGGCCCGGGCATTTCCCTAACACATATACAAACTCCATGATCCTGCAAGATTCCCAACTTGTTTCACATCGCGAGTATCCATAAACAAAAGATCATGATATCAACTCAAATAAGAAGTGCAATGTTGAAAGCTTACCCCATGACGGCATGGTTTGGCTAATTTCCAACTTACAACTTGCAAGCATAACATCAACATAAAAGAGCCACAATGTCAAAATTATTAAAAACGAGAAAAGTAAAGTGTGCCATCAGGTTCGTGAGAGCTTTACTGACCAATTTTCGCATAACACTGATAAGAGTTTAATTCGAAGGATAGATAAAAGCAAGTCAAATGTACTTGGAATAGCAAATTGCTAATAGATATGTATGGTGGACACATTGGCATAACTTGGTTTTTGGGAGTTGGATGCACGAGTAGAGCTCATACTCAGGACAAAGTGAGGGCTTGCAAAAGACTGGGAGCGACCAACTAAGAGAGCAAAAACGGCCATAATCATGCAAAGCAACAAAGCAACATTAAGAGAAGCATAAAATGGAATCAAATGTCAAAAACCAAATGATCATAGAGGCTTATGGCGACTTGTTAGAGTCAAACATGTTGTAAGCATGCGCCAAGTCAACCCAAATAAAGCATCAAAGGAGAAAACCAAATAAATGCTTCCACATAATAAAACAACGCATGATTTTTTTCAAAGGCTCATTAAGAAATATCAGTTATTTGAGACAAGTCATGCTACAGCAAAAATCACTAAGCATACTATCAAAACGACATCAAGCATGGCATGAAAAAGTCTAAGCCGCAGTCTAAACAAGCTCCTTTTTGTACCACATTTTTGCATGAAACTTTTTCTCTTTTCCAACACCATTCGAACCTTTTTTAAACAACTTTTTTTTGATGAAAACCAACATAGACCAGAGGTCCAAATACAACTTGATGCAAAGATATAACAAGATCTGAACAAAAGTCAAGGCGAAAAATGAAAGCTAAACGCAGTAGCAGAAAAAGAGAACACTCGTTGAACGAAAAGAGTGAAAACTGGAGTGTTCTTGGCAATGAAAAATGGAGTAAGTCTCTCTCCAAAACAAACATGATGTGATCCAACCATTTATTGCAGCAAGCAAAGCAAAAGAAAACTGAAAGCAAAAACAACGGACGCTCCAAGAAAAGCGCATAGAATATGAAGCAATAAAAATATAGTCTTGAAAGGTGACCTGATTTTTGCCGTTGAAGAAGGGGTGCCTCGGGGGCATCCCCAAGCTTTGACGCTTGTTGATACGTCTCTAACGTATCTATAATTTTTGATGCTCCATGCTTGTTTTTACACCATTTGCTTAGTGTTTCATTACACTTCATGGCATTTTTATGCATTTTCCGGAACTAACCTATTAACGAGATGCCACAGTGCCAGTTCCCTATTTTCTGCTGTTTTTGTGTTTCAGAAAAGTTACATAGGAAATATTCTTGGAATTGGACGAAACAAAAGCCGAACATCCATAAATTTACCGAAGCTTCCAGAGAACCAAAGAGGAGACGGAGAAGGGCCACAGGGCGGCCACACCACCAGGGGGTGCGGCCTGCCCCTGGCCCGCGCCCACCTATGGTGAGGGCCCCCTGGTCCACCTCTGGCACTGCCCCTTTGCCTATAAAGAACCCCCGACGGGAAAAACCTAAATACCCGATCACTTTTCCAGAATACATCGCGATCCACCGCCGCCGTCCACCCGAGATCGGGAGGGTCCAGAAGCTCTTCCCGGCACCCTGCCGGAGAGGGGAATCACCACCGGAGGTCTTCTTCATCGCCATGCTTGCCTCCGACGCGATGAGTGAATAGCCTACCTTGGACTATGGGTCCATAACAGTAGCTAGTTGGTTGTCTTCTCCACCATGTGCTTCATGTTTAGATCACGTGAGCTGCCCTACATGATCGAGATCACCGTTATGTAATTCTATATGTTGTGTTTGTTGGGATCCGATGAATATTGGTGTTATGATTGAGTTGATGTGCTGAATATTATCTTATGTTATCTCTATGTTGTTTATGATCTTGCATGCTCTCCGTTGTTAGTAGCTATCTTGGCCGAGTAGTTGCTAGTGACTCCAAGAGGGGGTATTTATGCTCGATAGTTGGGTTCATGCCTCTATTTAATCTGGGGGAGTGACAGAAACCTCTAAGGTTGTAGATGTGCTGTTGCCACTAGGGAGAAAACAACATTCATATGCTCAAGGTCATATGCTTTGTTTACATTACACACTTTGCTTAATGCAGTTATCTGTTATTCGCAACTTAATACTTGTGGTGTTCTCGGATTGATTCGCCGCAAGTGGATTATTAGTCATAGATGCATTTGGATGACGGTCTATGTATCTTGTTGTAATGCCCAGAGTAAATCTCATAGTGATCGTCTCGACATATGCACGTTGTCTTTATTCTATCAATTGCCCAACTGTAATTTGTTTACCCAGCATGTGTTATTTTATCTTATGGAGAGACACCACTAGTGAACTGTGGACCTTGGTCCTATTTCCATTATATTGCTATCACTGTTTACTTTACTCGCACTGTTTACTTTACTCGCATACTACTATTACTTTCCACTCGATATGCTCATACCCTTTGTTTCAAGCAAACCGGTGAGATTGACAACCTCATTGTAAGTTGGAAACAAAGTATTTGGTTGTGTTGTTGATGTCTACGCACTTCTATTCTTGTAGACACTTGTTGGGCCTCCAAGTGCAGAGGTTTGTAGAACAGCAGCAAGTTTCCCTTAAGTGGATCACCCAAGGTTTATCGAACTCAGGGAGGTTAGAGGTCAAAGTATCCCTCTCAAGCAACCCTGCAATTACGATACAGAAAGTCTCTTGTGTCCCCAACACACCCAATACACTTGTCAGATGTATAGGTGCACTAGTTCGGCGAAGAGATAGTGAAATACAAGTGGTATGGATGATTATAAGTAGTAAATACAATCTGGAATAAAAATCGCTCCGAGCAAATATGTAACAAAACAGCAAGTAAACGGTGTGCAATGCTTGGAAACAAGGCCTAGGGATGATACTTTCACTAGTGGACACACTCCCAACAATATAACATGATTGAACAAATAAACAACTTCTCTCCACTATGGTACTCTGAATTACTCTCCTATTGAATAACACTAATCATTGTGTAGTGGCTACAGAAGCACCCCTTAAAGTTCATCAAGTACTTGACAAACACCACTCATAGAGATATCGAAATCAAAGCATAACTCAAGATAGATATCATTGCAACTTAGACCAAGTACTAACACGGTGCACACACTGTCAACATTACACCATGAAAGGAGGAATAGATCACTCAATACTATCATAGCAATAATTATTCTCATAATCCATAAGAGATCACAATCATAGCCTAAACCAAGTACCACCATGATGCACGCACTGTCACCGTTACACCATGGCAGGAGGAATAGATTACTTTAATAACACCACTAGAGTACACATAATATCTGAATAATAACATCTACTTGTTCAACATGATACAAATCTCACGATCACATAAAGATCACATCATGGGAGAGAGAGGTGAACCACATAGCTACCGGTAGAGCCCTTAGCCCCGGGGCTGAACTACTCCCTCCTCATCATAGGAGACATCAAGGTTGATGGAGATGGCGGTGAGGTCGATGGAGACGGCGGAGACGGTGATGGAGACCGATGGAGATGGCTCCGGGGGCACTTCCCCGTCCCGGCAGGGTGCCGGAACAGAGACTTCTGTCCCCTGAAATTCGTTGGCGATGGCGGCGGAGCTGCGGAACTCTTTCTGGAAAATTGCCGAATCCCTTAGGGTTCTCCGTCCCGAGGCTTCTTATAGGCGAAGGGGCGATGTCAGGGGTAGGACCAGGAGCCCTCACACATAGCTGGCGCGGCCAGGGGCCTGGCCGCGCCACCATGGTGTGTGGGGCCCCTGTGGTCCACCTCCTACTCCTCTTCGGATCTCTGGAAGCTTCCGGGTAAAATAAGACTTCAGGATGTTGTTTCGTCCAATTCCGAGAATATTTCCTGTGTATCACTTCTAAAACACAAAAACAGCAGAAAACAGGGAACTGGCACTGTGGCATCTTGTCAATAGGTTAGTTCCAGAAATCGCATAAAAACGCCACGAAGTGTAACGAAACATTAGGCAAATGGTGTAAAAACAAGCATGGAGCATCAAAAATTATAGATATGTTTGAGACGTATCAGCATCCCCAAGCTTAACTCCTGCTCGTCCTCGAGTTGGTAAGTGATAACAAAAGAATAATTTTTGAGGTGACATGCACCTACACAATCTTGATCATGTATGTAAGCATTTGTGAGCTGGGATCATAAGAACTTAAAACATGGGCATGAAAGATATAATCTTGACAATAAGAACTTAGCAACCATGTTGTAAACATGCAGATGAACACAAACAAAAGATCATGAAAATGAAACAATGAAAGTCAAACGTGTGTTCAAATCATAAGGAAAAACATACAAATGGTTTTCAGCTTGTCCTTCATGGAGAGCAAAACATAAATGCATAGGACACCTTCAAGTTTAAGAGGGCGACTAGATACAAATAATTTAAGAACAAGTGAAACCAACAATATGAATCAATCAATGAACTTTGGGACAATGCATATCACACTAAGAATGACAACTATGCTCTCTTAATGGTGCATAAAGAAAGAAGGTGGTGACTCAACATAAAAGTAGAAGAAAGGCCCTTCGCAGAGGGAAGCAGTGATTAAACATGTGCTAGAGCTTTTCATTTGTAAAACAGAGAGATAAAAATTGGATTTTTAGAGGTGGTTGCTTTTGTCAACGACTAGCAATGGGGTTCTTACTATCTTCCATACAAAAATGAAGCAAGTTTTTGAGAGAGAGATTGGCACTTTTGTGCTCTTTTATAAAGCTTGGCACTCCTCCCCACCTTTTTTTCCTTTCTCAAACCATGGCTAACCGATTCCATCGGGTGCCCACCAACATTCACATTCCATGGAGGAGTGCCTTTTTTCTTTTATTTTTCCCTTTTTTTTTCTTTTTGGAATAAGCAATATGGAAGATAGCAAATCCGACCACTACGTCCCCATGAGCTAAAAACAGTGTCACAAAACGAGAAGTGTTTTGAAGGTTTTTTTCAAAGGTAGCACATGAAAATTTACTTGGAATGGCTTACAAATACCATGCATAGGAATTTACAGTGGACACAATGGCAAACTTGGTTTTTGGGAGTTGGATGCACGAGTAGAGCTCATACTCAGTACAAAGCGAGGGCTAGCAAAAGACTGGGAGCGGCCAACTAAGAGAGCAAAAATGGCCATAATCATGCAAAGCGACAAAGCGACATTAAAAGAAGCATAAGATGGCACCAAAAGTCAAAAACTAAATGATCATAGAGGCTATTAGTGACTTTGTAAGAGTCTAACATGTGTGAGCATGCGCCAAGTCAACCCAAATAAAGCATCAAGGAGAAAACCAAATTAATGCTTCCATATAATAAAAACAACGCATGATTTTTTCAAATGCTCATTAAGAAATCTCAGTTATTTGAGACAAGTCATGCTACAGCAAAAATCACTAAGCATACTATCAAAAAGACATCAAGCATGACATGAAAAAGCCTAAGCCGTAGTCTACACAAGCTCCTTCTTGTACCACTTTTTTGCATGAAACTTTTTCTCTTTTCCAACACCATTTGAATTTTTTTTAAACACCTCTTTTGATGAAAACCAATAAAGATCAGAGGCAAAAATACACCTTAATGAAAAGATATAATAAGATCTGAACAAAAATCAAGGCGAAAAATGCAAGCTAAACACAGTAGTAGAAAAAGAGAACACTCATTGAACGATAAGAGTGAAAACTAGAGTGTTCTTGGCAAATGAAAAGCGAGTTCATCTCCTCCAAAATAAACATGATGTGATCTAACCATTTATTGCAGCAAACAAAACTAAACTAACTAAGAAAACTAAAACAACTGACGCTCCAAGAAAAACACATAGTGCATGAAGCAATAAAAATATAGTGTCTTGAAAGGTGACCTGATTTTTGCCGATGAAGAAGGGGTGCCTCGGGGGCATCCCCAAGCTTTGACGCTTATACTTCTTGGATATTTCTTGGGGTGATGCATGGGCATCCCCAAGCTTGAGCTTTTGTCCATTCTTCATCTCATCTCATCATTCTCCAATCCCTACACTTGAAAACTTCCTTCATACAAAACTAAACACAAATCTATTAGCAACATTAGTGTAGCATAACATATAATCAACCTATTTTTGCTTCAGGTTTCAACTCAAAACCACCACATATAAAGTATATACTACTGTAGCAACTTCCCCAAAAGTTCCATGATCAAAAGAACTAAAAAAGAAAGCGATAAAGCGGCAAACACAAATATTGGCAGAAATCTGTCAAAACAGAACAGCTGACAAAAGTCGAATTTTTGAGGGGTTTTCTGTTGCTCAAATCAAAAAGTGTTAAAATAACGAAAGTTTGGATATAACCTGGGGCATATGCACAAGAAATCGCAGGTCCAAAAGATAAACACAGAATTTTCACGAATTTTTACGGTGCAGCACCGAAAACAGTTTCAGGACAGCAACAACCCCAAATCTTACCTCACTCAAATTAGAGGCTTCTCTTGGCACAAAAACGAAATAAAAAGGATAAGGAGCGGTCATTACAGTAGTAATGACTTCCAAGACTCAAATAAAAGAAAAATTACTGAAAATAAAACAATGGGTTATCTCCCAAGAGTGCTTTTCTTTAACGCCTTTGAGCTAGGCGCAGTAATTTGCAAAGATGCTCATGTGGGCGCCATATAAGAGCTTGAGGCAAAGGCGCCATTTAGGAACTTAAAGCAATAGAGAGCATCAAAAAGCAAGTATGGAACACATTTAAATCTAAACCACTTCTATGAAAAATAGTCTTGTAAAGAGACAAGTCATGAAAGCGCAAAGCAAAAAACATAGGAAGGCAAAACAAGTACAACTTCAAGAATTGCAACATAAAGAGGGGAAAATCAATATTATTAAGATCCTTCAAAACATATTTCCCTCTCTCATAATAACTTTCAGTAGCATCATGAATAGAATTAACAACATAACCATCACATAAAGCATCCCTATCATGAGCCACATGCATAAAAGAAGTAATACTCCCCACATGAACAATCGTAGTAGGATCAGATTCAACAGAATAATTATTCTCATCACCATAATCATCAAAAACAGGAGGCATATTGTAATCATAACTATTTTTCTCCTCAAAAGTAGGTGAACTGAAAATATTATACTCATCATCATAACCATCATAAACTAGAGGTTTAGAATCATCACAAGCTAGAGAACAACTATTTCGCAGAGCATACTCATCAAACATATCATCATAAGAAGGAACATGGATAGCACTAATGGTACAACAATTATTAACCTTAGAATTGGTACCAAAAAGATTTTCAATATCAAAAGTAGAGTGCTTTTCCCAATCATGATCACTAACATAGGTAATAGGCATAGGAACATCATCCCAATCAGAATTATCATAATCTATAGCAGGATCATAAAGCTTAAGGGAAGATACCATGTCCTCTCGCCTCTTACTCCTCTTCTTCTTCTTCTTCTTCTTCTTCTTCTTACTCTCTCCTTTAGGAGGGAGATACTTGAAGGGCATCTTCTCCACATATTCTTTAGGAGGGAAAGGCATCTTCTCCACATAATCTGGTTTGCTGACAGAAACAACAGAAGAAACTTTGGAGGATTCCTCCTCTCTATTAATAAGATAAAAACATCTATCAGTCCTGTCATAGCTTGGCAAAATATCAAGTTTTATAAGATTTTGTATGTAAGTATTTGCAAGGCAATCTTTAGCACAATAGAGACGACAACCACGAAGGGTGCTATTAATATCAACATCATTCATATCTATCAAAGCAATCTTTCTAGATATCTCATCACACGCCAAGAACAAAGTGAGCTCATCATGCTGATTAGGAGTAATCTTGTCATCACAATACAAACTTAGGGTACTAGAAGAGTAACTATTAGGGCTTGAGCATTGGAAATTAAAATGACCTATGTCATCGCAATGTTTACATAGAAAAGGATAAAGCTCACAAACCTTTTTACCGATCTCACCTATATCCTTGTACCACATACTAGTTTCTTCATTTGCGTGGGTGATGCAATAATCTTCCTTGTTGTAACTCTGTTCACAAGGTCTATGTACTCCACAAAAATTAACATGCTTATAAGAAATATGACTTTTAGAAGTTTGAGCATGTTTATTGCAATCATCAATAACAATATCACTTTCTATGCAAGTGTCCTTAAAAGGTTCATGATACACGTCCCCATTTCTTTTAGGAACATTCATATGGGAAGCAAAGGCTTTAAAGCAATCAACCATAATTTGAGGATCAAGGCCATATTTAGCACTAAGCTCTTGAAAATTAGCAGTTTCAGCGAAAGACTTAATGCAATCAAACTCGTAATTCATACCTGATCCTTTACCTTTGTCGCTATCCCAACCTTCAATATTGTTTTGAATTGTTTCAAGAAGATCCCACTTGGTGTCAACATCCTTGCTTGTGAAAGACCCATCAAAGCATGCATCTAGATAGTCCTTGTAATATCCTGAAAGCCTTGCATAAAAATTATTAATAACAATATTACAGGAAATATCATGAATAGGACATTTATGCATTAGTAACTTCAATCTTCCCCACGCTTGGGCAATGCTTTCTCCCTCATGAGGCCAAAAATTATATATTTGATTACGATCTTTATGAATCTCACTTGGAGGATAGAATTTAGAATAAAAGAGAGGTACAATTTCCTCCCAGCCAACAGATGGACCATCTTTAAGAAGCCGATACCATTCCTCGGCTCTGCCTTTCAGTGATAAAGAAAATAGCTTCTTCTTAACTTGGTTCATCGAAATACCTGCACACTGGAACAACTCTCATAATTCATGTATAAAGAGCAGATGATCACCAGGATGGACAGTTCCATCTCCTAAATAGCAGTTATCCCTAATACGTTCAACAATCTTCGTAGGTATTTTAAAAGGATGGGGAGCACAAGCATCATTAGAAACATCACATATGGGAGATAAAATATCATCAGAACAAACTTTCTCCACTAAAGCTGGGGGACTAAAAATATCATACTCAACAAAACCAGCTTCCCCAAGCTTAGACTTTTCTATAGCATTAGCAATAATGGTATTCAAAGCATTCGTACTAATAACATTGCTATGCGAAATAAGCTCCAAAGGATTTTTACTTTTCTCTTCAAATCTAAAATCAGGAAAAAGACTAAAGAACTCTTTGTTTTCCATTAAGCCTAACTAGTGAAAATAAAAACAAGAAACAAAAAGATGTAATTGCAGAATCTAAAGGAAATAACTTCGAGCACTCACACAGGAGGATGCGAGTACCTTTTACCTTACCTCCCCGGCAACGGCGCTAGAAAAGAGCTTGATGTCTACGCACTTCTATTCTTGTAGACACTTGTTGGGCCTCCAAGTGCAGAGGTTTGTAGAACAGCAGCAAGTTTCCCTTAAGTGGATCACCCAAGGTTTATCGAAATCAGGGAGGTTAGAGGTCAAAGCTATCCCTCTCAAGCAACCCTGCAATTACGATACAGAAAGTCTCTTGTGTCCCCAACACACCCAATACACTTGTCAGATGTATAGGTGCACTAGTTCGGCGAAGAGATAGTGAAATACAAGTGGTATGGATGATTATAAGTAGTAAATACAATCTGGAATAAAAATCGCTGCGAGCAAACATGTAACAAAACAGCATGTAAACGGTGTGCAATGCTTGGAAACAAGGCCTAGGGATCATACTTTCACTAGTGGACACACTCCCAACAATATAACATGATTGAACAAATAAACAACTTCTCTCCACTATGGTACTCTGAATTACTCTCCTATTGAATAACACTAATCATTATGTAGTGGCTACAGAAGCACCCCTTAAAGTTCATCATGTACTTGACAAACACCACTCACAGAGATATCCAAATCAAAGCATAACTCAAGATAGATATCATTGCAACTTAGACCAAGTACTAACACGGTGCACACACTGTCAACATTACACCATGAAAGGAGGAATAGATCACTCAATACTATCATAGCAATAATTATTCTCATAATCCATAAGAGATCACAATCATAGCCTAAACCAAGTAAAACCATGATGCACGCACTGTCACCGTTACACCATGGCAGGAGGAATAGATTACTTTAATAACACCACTAGAGTACACATAATATCTGAATAATAACATCTACTTGTTCAACATGATACAAATCTCACGATCACATAAAGATCACATCATGGGAGAGAGAGGTGAACCACATAGCTACCGGTAGAGCCCTTAGCCCCGGGGATGAACTACTCCCTCCTCATCATAGGAGACAGCAAGGTTGATGGAGATGGCGGTGAGGTCGATGGAGACGGCGGAGACGGTGATGGAGACCGATGGAGATGGCTCCGGGGGCACTTTCCTGTCCCGGTAGGGTGCCGGAACAGAGACTTCTGTCCCCCGAAATTCGTCGGCGATGGCAGCGGAGCTGCGGAACTCTTTCTGGAAAATTGCCAAATCCCTTAGGGTTCTCCGTCCCGAGGCTTCTTATAGGCGAAGGGGCGATGTCAGGGGTGGGACCAGGCGCCCTCACACATGGCTGGCGCGGCCAGGGGCCTGGCCGCGCCACCATGGTGTGTGGGGCCCCTGTGGCCCACCTCCTACTCCTCTTCGGATCTCTGGAAGCTTCCGGGTAAAATAAGACTTCAGGATGTTGTTTCGTCCAATTCCGAGAATATTTCCTGTGTATCACTTCTGAAACACAAAAACAGCAGAAAATAGGGAACTGGCACTGTGGCATCTTGTCAATAGGTTAGTTCCGGAAATCGCATAAAAACGCCACGAAGTGTAACGAAACATTAGGCAAATGGTGTAAAAACAAGCATGGAGCATCAAAAATTATAGATACGTTTGAGACGTATCAGTTGTGTGCAGGTTCCACGTTGCTACTAGTTGAAGACGCGCAAACACGTTATCATTAATGGCGCCCTTGTTGGAGTGTCACTAGGCTAGCAAGCATCACCTTCAGGAGTATTGGCTTTTTCCTACTGGTTCGATTAAACCTTGGTTTCTTACTGAGGGAAAAACTTGCTGCTATATTCATCATACCTTCCTCTTGGGGTTTCCCAACTAGCCGGTTATTTACTTCATCACCACCGCGCCATCTATAGCAATCAAGAATTTTTTTGGCGCCATTGCCGGGGAAAAAGAAGACTTCTGCAAGGGGAGTTTCGCACGCACATTCTTTACTTTGTTTTAAGTTTTGCTTTACTTTTATTTTTACTTGCTTCATTTTATCAAAAATACAAAAAAATAGTTTCCTTTATAGTTGTTATTTCTTTACTCTTAGTTCATTATGTTGTTTCCTAAGTACGTTTTGGAGGACCTCTCAATAGGTAGTGGTTCTATTATTGGGAAAAGTAACATCGAGGAGTTCTTTAATCATATTAGCATGCATAAAGATGTTGAGGAAAAGTCTTTGGCTGAGCTTGCTCCTAGTTATGAAGTTGCTTCTGCTTATTTAGTTCACATGTTAGAAGCTAGGTTTGCTAGCCTTAATCCTTTTATGCAACACATGTTTTTTAAGCTTCATGATATTGAAGATCCCAAAAAGAAAGCTTTTATCTTGGAAACCTTGCATAGAGAATTTAGAGATGTTGCCATTGAAGCTAGGAAAGTTCTTAAACGTTTTAATAATCTTGGCTCGCATATAGAGGTTGTTAGTACAAACAATGAAGAAACCCAAGTACCAATACCTAGCAAACTCTTGGGATTGCATGAGGCTTTTGAAAACAATTTTGATTGAATCTATCCTGAAAATCTTTTTAGTGATTTGAGAGAACCAAAGCATGATCACAAAGGGTCTTCGAAAACTTATGTGGATGAAATACAATGCCTTATTGAAAAGACTTCTACGACTGATCTTAATGCCTCTCTTGATAATACTTGATTCGCACTTTCTGCGCCTAGCTCAAATGCGTTAAAGAAAAGCACTCTTGGGAGATAACCCAATGTTTTTACTTTCAGTAATTTTTATTTTATTTGAGTCTTGGAAGTTATTACTACTGTAATGACCTCTCCTTATCATTTTTATTTCGTTTTCGTGCCAAGAGGAGCCTCTAATTTGAGTGAGGTAAGATTTGGGGATGTTGCTGTCCTAAAACAGTTTTCGGTGCTGCACCGTCAAAATTCGTGAAAATTCTCAGAATATCTTTTGGACCTGATATTTCTTGTGCATATGCCCCAGGTTATATACAAACTTTCATTAGTTATACACTTTTTTATTTGAGCAACAGAAAACCCTCCAAAAATTCGACCTTTGTCAGCTGTTCTGTTTTGACAGATTTCTGCCAATATTTGTGTTTACCGCTTTATCGCTTTCTTTTTGAGTTCTTTTGATCACGGAACTTTTGGGGAAGTTGATACAGTAGTATATGCTTTATATGTGGTGGTTTTGAGTTGAAACCTGAAGCAAAAAGGGTTGATTCAATGTTATGGTTACACTAATGTTGCTAATAGAATTGTGTTTAGTTTTGTATGAAGGAAGTTTTCAAGTGTAGGGATTGGAGAATGATGAGATGAGTTGAAGAATGGACAAAAGCTCAAGCTTGGGGATGCCCATGTCACCCCAAGAAATATCCAAGAGTTACAAGCGTCAAAGCTTGGGGATGCCCCCGAGGCACCCCTTCTTCATCGGCAAAAATCACGTCACCTTTCAACACACTATATTTTTATTGCTTCATGCATTATGCGTTTTTCTTGGAGCGTCAGTTGTTTCTAGTTTTTAGTTTAGTTTAGTTTTGTTTGCTGCAATAAATAGTTGGACCCCAACAAATTCCTTTTGGAGAAGTTGCCTTGCTTTTCATTTGCCAAGAACACTCCGTTTTTTACTCTTATCATTTCAACGAGTGTTTTCTTTTTCTGCTACTGCGTTTAGCTTTTATTTTTCATCTTGATTTGTTTTCAGATCTTGTTATATCTTTGCATCAAGGTGTATTTTTACCTCTGATCCATGTTGGTTTTCATCAAAAGAGTTGTTTCAAAAAAGTTCGAATGGTGTTGGAAAAGAGAAAAAGCTTTATGCAAAAAAGTGGTACAAGAAGGAGCTTGTGTATACTGCGGCCTAGGCTTTTGCATGTCGTGCTTGATGTCTTTTTGATAGTATGCTTAGTGGTTTTGCTGTAGCATGACTTGTCTCAAATAACTGAGATTGCTTAATGAGCCTTTGAAAAAATCATGCGTTGTTTTAATTATTTGGAAGCATTATTTTGGTTTTCCCCTTTGATGCTTTATTTGGGTTAACTTGGCGCATGCTCATGATACGTCTCCAACGTATCTATAATTTTTGATGCTCCATGCTTGTTTTTACACCATTTGATTAGTGTTTCGTTACACTTTGTGGCACTTTTATGCATTTTCCGGAACTAACCTATTAACAAGTCGCCACAGTGCCAGTTCCCTGTTTTTCTGCTGTTTTTGTGTTTCAGAAAAGTTACACAGGAAATATTCTCGGAATTGGACGAAACAATAGCCGAACATCCAGAAATTCACCAAAGCTTCCAGAGAACCGAAGAGGAGACGGAGTGGGGCCACGAGGGCCCCACACAACAGGGCGGCGCGGCCTGGCCCCTGGTCGCGCCCCCTATGTGTGAGGGCGCCTCGGCCCACTCCTGATGATGCCCCTTCGCCTATAACGACCCCTCAACGGAAAAAACATAAGTACCCGATCACTTTTCCAGAACACATCGCGATCTGCCGCCGCCGTCGACCCGAAGATTGGGAGGGTCCAGAAGCTCTTCCCGGCACCCTATCGGAGAGGGGAATCGCCACCGGAGGTCTTCTTCATCGCCATGCTTGCCTCCGGAGCGATGAGTGAGTAGTCTACCTTGGACTATGGATCCATAGCAGTAGCTAGATGGTTGTCTTCTCCACCATGTGCTTCATGTTTAGATCTCATGAGCTGCCTTGCATGATTGAGATCATCGTTATGTAATTCTACATGTTGTGTTTGTTGGGATCCGATGAATATTGGTGTTATGATTGAGTTGATGTACTGAATATTATCTTATGTTATCTCTATGTTGTTTATGATCTTGCATGCTCTCCGTTGTTAGTAGCTATCTTGGCCAAGTAGTTGCTAGTGACTCCAAGAGGGGGTATTTATGCTCGATAGTGGGTTCATGCCTCTATTTAATCTGGGGGAGTGACAGAAACCTCTAAGGTTGTAGATGTGCTATTGCTACTAGGGGGAAAACAACATTCATATGCTCAAGGGCATATGCTTTGTTTACATTACACACTTTGCTTAATGCAATTATCTGTTGTTCGCAACTTAATACTTGTGGAGTTCTCGGATTGATTCGCCACAAGTGGATTATTAGTCATAGATGCAGTTGGATGGCGGTCTATATACCTTGTTGTAATGCCCAGAGTAAATCTCATAGTGATCCTCTCGACATATGCACGTTGTCTTTATTCTATCTATTGCCCAACTGTAATTTGTTTACCCACCATGTATTATTTTATCTTATGGAGAGACACCACTAGTGAACTGTGGACCCCGGTCCTATTTCCTTTATATTGCTATCACCTGTTTACTTTACTCGCATTGTTTACTTTACTCGCATACTATTACTATTTTCCACTCAATACGCTCATTCCTTTGTTTACAGCAAACCGTTGAGATTGACAACCTCATCGTAAGTTGGGAACAAAGTATTTGGTTGTGTTGTGTGCAGGTTCCACGTTGCCGCTCGCAAAGCAAAGCTCGGATGAGGCTCCCTATAAATTGTCCGGAGCTATCGCAAGCTAGCGGGCATCACCTTCAGTCGTATTGGCTTCTTCCCCTTTGGATCGATAAACCTTGGTTTCTTAACTGAGGGAAAACCTTGCTGCTATATTCATCATCCCTTCCTCTTGGGGTTCCCAACTGGACGGTGAAAAGCTATCAACACCGTACCGCATCAAGCTCTTTTCTGGCGCCATTGCCGGGGAGGAAGAAGAAGACTTCTGCAAGGGGAGTTTTTGCACGCACATCCTTTACCTTGTTTTAAGTTTTGCTTTACTTTATTTTTACTTGCATCGTTTTATCAAAAACCCAAAAAAAATAGAATCCTTTATAGTTGTTATTTCTTTACTCTAGTTCATTATGTTGTTCCCTAAGTACGTTTTGGAGGACCTCTCAGTAGGTAGTGGTTCAATTATTGGAAAAAGTAACATTGAGGAGTTCTTTAATCATAATAGTATGCATAAAGATGTTGAGGAAAAGTCTTTGGCTGAGCTTGCTCCTAGTATTGAAGTTCCTTCTGCTTATTTAATTCACATGTTGGAAGCTAGGTTTGCTAGCCTTAATCCTTTTATGCAACACATGTTCCTTAAGCTTCATGAAATTGAAGATCCTGAAAAGAAAGCTTTCATCTTGGAAACTTTGCGCATAGAATTTAGAGATGTTGCCATTGAAGCTAGGAAAGTTCTTAAGCGCTTTAATAAAATCGGTTCACCTATAAAGGTTATTAGTACAAACAATGAAGGAACCGAAATACCTACACCTAGCAAGCTTCTGGGATTGTATGAAGCCTTTGAAAATAATTTTGATTGGATTTGTCCCAAAAATCTTTTTAGTGATTTGAGTGAACCAAAGCGTGATCACAAAGGGTCTTCAAAAACTTATGTGGATGAAATACAATGTCTTATTGACAAAACTTCTACAGTTGATCTTAATGCTTCTTCTGAAAATACTTGATTCGCATTTTTCTGCGCCTAGCTCAAAGGCGTTAAAGAAAAGCACTCTTGGGAGATAACCCAATGTTTTACTTTCAGTTCTTTTTCTTTTATTTGAGTCTTGGAAGTTATTACTACTGTAATAACCTCTCCTTATCATTTTTATTTCGTTTTTGTGCGAAGAGAAGCCTCTAATTTGAGTGAGGTAAGATTTGGGGATGTTGCTGTCCTAAAACAGTTTTCGGTGCTGCACCGTAAACATTCGTGAACATTCTCTGTATATCTTTTGGACCTGCGATTTCTTGTGCATATGCCACAGGTTATATCCAAACTTTCATTTGTTGAACACTTTTTGATTTGAGCAACAGAAAACCCTCTAAAAATTCGACCTTTGTCAGCTGTTCTGTTTTGACAGATTTCTGCCAATATTTGTGTTTGCCCCTTTATCGCTTTCTTTTTGAGTTCTTTTGATCACGGAACTTTTGGGGAAGTTGATACAGTAGTATATGCTTTATATGTGGTGGTTTTGAGTTGAAACCTGAAGCAAAAATGGTTGATTCAATGTTATGCTTACACTAATGTTGCTAATAGAATTGTGTTTAGTTTTGTATGAAGGAAGTTTTCAAGTGTAGGGATTGGAGAATGATGAGATGAGTTGAAGAATGGAAAAAAGCTCAAGCTTGGAGATGCCCATGCATCACCCCAAGAAATATTCAAGAAGTACAAGCGTCAAAGCTTGGGGATTCCCCCGAGGCACCCCTCCTTCATCGGCAAAAATCAGGTCACCTTTCAATACGCTATATTTTTATTGCTTCATGCATTATTTGTTTTTCTTGGAGCGTCAGTTGTTTTTAGTTTTCAGTATTAGTTTAGTTTTGTTTGCTGCAATAAATGGTTGGACCCCAATAAATTCCTTTTGGAGAAGTTGCCTTGCTTTTCATTTGCCAAAAACACTCGTTGAACGATAAGAGTGAAAAACGGACTTGATCGAGTGTTCTTCTTTTTCTAGAACTACGTTTAGCTTTCGATTTTCGCCTTGATTTGTCTTCAGATCTTGTTATATCTTTACATAAAGGTGTATTTTTTCCTCTGGTCTATATTGGTTTTCATCAAAAGAGGTGTTTACAAAAAGTTTGAATGGTGTTGGAAAAGAGAATAAGATTTATGCAAAAAAGTGGTACAAGAAGGAGCTTGTGTAGACTGCGGCCTAGGCTTTTGCATGTCGTGCTTGATGTCTTTTTTATAGCATGCTTAGTGGTTTTGATGTAGAATGACTTGTCTCAAATAACTGAGATTGCTTAATGAGCCTTTGAAAAAATCATGCGCTGTTTTAATTATTTGGAAGCATTATTTTGGTTTTCTCCTTTGATGCTTTATTTTGGTTGACTTGGTGCATGCTCACACATGTTAGACTCATACAAAGTCGCCAATAGCCTCTATGATCATTTAGTTTTTGACTTTTGATGCCATCTTATGCTTCTTTTAATGTCATTTTGTCGCTTTGCATGATTATGGCCGTTATTGCTCTCTTAGTTGGTCACTCCCAGTCTTTTGCTAGCCCTCGTTTTGTAGTGAGTATGAGCTCTACTCGTGCATCCAACTCCTAAAAACCAAGTTTTGCCAAAGTGTCCACCATACATACCTATTAGCAATTTGCTATTCCAAAGTACATTTGACTTGCTTTTATCTACTCTTCAAATTTAACTCTTACCAGTGTTATGCGAAAATTGGTCAGTAAAGCTCTCACAAACATGATGGCATAATTTATTTTTCTCGTTCTTAAAAATTTGACATTGTGGTCTCTTATGTTGAGTTGTTATTCTTGCAAGTTGTAAGTTGGGAATTAGCCCAGCCATGCCGTCATGGGGCAAGCTTTCAACATTGCACTTCTTATTTGAGTTGATATCGTGATCTTTTGTTTATGGATACTAGCGGTGTGAAATGAATTGGGAATCTTGCGGGATCATGGAGTTTGTATATGTGTTAGAGAAACGCCTGGGCCGCCAATCTAAGCCATGCATAATTCATGGTGGAAATTTGCAGCATGCCCATAGTGGACATTCGACGACGCATCTCAAAACAAAAAGCTATACAAATGGTAAATAAAAGAGATGTCGAGGTGTTCATTGTCTGCTTGTCCTATCATTTTGATGTGGGCTTGTTCCATGTCATTGGGCACGGAGGTACCCCATTGGCGGTTCTCGATGATACGTGTATACTTACAATGACAAGAGCTTGCTTGGGACTCTAAGTAAAGTAGCATGAGGTTTGGGTACTCGTATTCACGGGACACGAGGTTTTCAACTTATGATTTGTCAAGCATATGCATCATAATTGTTCTCGCATTAACTTTAACCATTCAAGATGCTTATGATGGGGGCAATGAGAGCTCAAAGCCAGTAAGTACCATAATTTTTGAAGGTTTATAAAACTTGCAATCACTGCTTCCCTCCGTGAAGGGACTTTCTTTTACTTTTATGTTGAGTCACCACCTTCTACCTTTATGCACCATTAAGAGAGCATAGTTGTCATTCTGAGTATAATGTGCATTGTCCCAAAGTTTTCATTGATTGATTCATATTGTTGGTTTCACTTGATCTTAAATTACTTGTATCGATTCGCCCTCTTAAACTTGAAGGTGTCCTATGCATTTATGTTTTGCTCTCCATGAAGGACAAGCTGAAAACCATTTGTATGTTTTTCCTTATGATTTGAACACACGTTTGACTTTCATTGTTTTATTTTCATGATCTTTTGTTTGTGTTCATTTTCATGTTATAACATGGTTGCTAAGTTTCTTCTATCAAGATTATATCTTTCATGCCCATGTTTTAAGTTCTTTTGATCCCAGCGCACAACGCTTACATATATGGTCAAGATTGTGTAGGTGCATGTCACCTCAAAAATTATTTCTTTTGTTATCACTTACCTACTCGAGGACGAGTAGGAGTTAAGCTTGGGGATGCTGATACGTCTTCAACGTATCTATAATTTTTGATGCTCCATGCTTGTTTTTACACCATTTGCTTAGTGTTTCGTTACACTTCGTGGCACTTTTATGCATTTTCTGGAACTAACCTATTAACAAGTCACCACAGTGCCAGTTCCCTGTTTTCTGCTGTTTTTGTGTTTTAGAAAAGTTACACAGAAAATATTCTTGGAATTGGATGAAACAAAAGCCGAATGTCCAGAAATTCATCGAAGCTTCCAGAGAACCGAAGAGGAGATGGAGTGGGGCCATGAGGGCCCCACACAATAGGGCGGCGCGGCCTGGCCCCTAGCCGCGCCCCCTATGTGTGAGGGCGCCTCGGCCCACTCCTGACGATGCCCCTTCGCCTATAAAGACCCCCCGACGGAAAAAACCTAAGTACCCGATCACTTTTCCAGAACACATCGCGATCCGCCGCCGCCATCGACCCGAAGATCGGGAGGGTCTAGAAGCTCTTCCCGGCACCCTACCGGAGAGGGGAATCGCCACCGGAGGTCTTCTTCATTGCCATGCTTGCCTCCGGAGCGATGAGTGAGTAGTCTACCTTGGACTATGGGTCCATAGCAGTAGCTAGATGGTTGTCTTCTCCACCATGTGCTTCATGTTTAGATCTCATGAGCTGCCTTACATGATTGAGATCACCGTTATGTAATTCTACATGTTGTGTTTGTTGGGATCCAATGAATATTGGTGTTATGATTGAGTTGATATACTGAATATTATCTTATGTTATCTCTATATTGTTTATGATCTTGCATGCTCTCCGTTGTTAGTAGCTATCTTGGCCAAGTAGTTGCTAGTGACTCCAAGAGGGGGTATTTATGCTCGATAGTGGGTTCATGCCTCTATTTAATCTGGGGGAGTGACAGAAACCTCTAAGGTTGTAGATGTGCTGTTGCTACTAGGGGAAAACAATATTCATATGCTCAAGGGCATATGCTTTGTTTACATTACACACTTTGCTTAATGCAATTGTCTGTTGTTCGCAACTTAATACTTGTGGAGTTCTCGGATTGATTCGCCACAAGTGGATTATTAGTCATAGATGCAGTTGGATGGCGGTCTATGTACCTTGTTGTAATGCCCAGAGTAAATCTCATAGTGATCCTCTCGACATATGCACGTTGTCTTTATTCTATCAATTGCCCAACTGTAATTTGTTTACCCAGCATGTATTATTTTCTCTTATGGAGAGACACCACTAGTGAACTGTGGACCCCGGTCCTATTTCCTTTATATTGCTATCACCTGTTTACTTTACTCGCATTGTTTACTTTACTCGCATACTATTACTATTTTCCACTCGATACGCTCATTCCTTTGTTTACAGCAAACCGGTGAGATTTACAACCTCATCGTAAGTTGGTAACAAAGTATTTGGTTGTGTTGTGTGCAGGTTCCACGTTGCCGCTCACAAAGCAAAGCTCGGACGAGGCGCCCTATAAATTGTCCGGAGCTGTCGCAAGCTAGCGGGCATCACCTTCAGTCGTATTGGCTTCTTCCCCTTCGGATCGATAAACCTTGGTTTCTTAACTAAGGGAAAACCTTGCTGCTATATTCATCATACCTTCCTCTTGGGGTTCCCAACTGGACGGTGAAAAGCTATCAACACAGTACCGCATCAGCTCACACATGTTAGACTCATACAAAGTCACCATAAGCCTCTATGATCATTTAGTTTTTGACTTTTGATGCCATCTTATGCTTCTTTTAATGTCTTTTTGTCGCTTTGCATGATTATGGCCGTTATTGCTCTCTTAGTTGGTCGCTCCCAGTCTTTTGCTAGCCCTCATTTTGTACTGAGTATGAGCTCTACTCGTGCATCCAACTCCTGAAAACCAAGTTTGCCATTGTGTCCACTATAAATTCCTATGCATGGTATTTGTAAGCCATTCCAAGTAAATTTTCATGTGGAACCTTTCAAAACTTTCAACTACTTCTCGTTTTGTGCCACTATTTTTACCTCATGGGGACGTAGTGGTCGGAATTGCTATCTTCCATATTAAATTAAGTACCCCTCGACTAGGCAGCTTCATCTACTCGTCATTAATTTTGCATGAGAGCTGGTCAGACCATTGCAATCTAATTCTAAAAAGAAAAAAGGCACTCCTCCATGGTATGTGAATGTTGGTGGGCACCCGATGGAATCGGTTTGCCATGGTTTGAGAAAGGAAAAATGGTGGGGAGGAGTGCCAAAGCTTTATAAAAGAGCACCAATGTGCCAATTTTTCAAAGAACTCGGAACCGCTCTTACTTGTTTATTATGGAAGATAGTAAGACCCCATTGCCAGTCGTTGACATGAAACAACCACCTCTCAAAACCCAATTTTTATCTCTGTTTTACAAATGAAAAGCTCTAGCACATGTTTAATCACTCCTTCCCTCCGCGAAGGGCCTTTCTTTTACTTTTATGTTGAGTCACCACCTTCTATCTTTATGCACCGTCTAAGAGAGCATAGTTGTCATTCTGAGTATAATGTGCATTGTCCCAAAGTTTTCATTGATTGATTCATGATGTTGGTTTCACTTGTTCTTAAATTACTTGTATCTAGTCGCCCTCTTAAACTTAAAGGTGTCCTATGCATTTATGTTTTGCTCTCTCATGAAGGACAAGCTGAAAACCATTTGTATGTTTTTCCTTATGATTTGAACACACGTTTGACTTTCATTGTTTCATTTCCATGATCTTTCATTTGTGTTCTTTTTCATGTTATAACATGGTTGCTAAGTTTCTTCTATCAAGATTATGTCTTTCATGCCCATGTTTTAAGTTCTTTTGATCCCAGCGCACAACGCTTACATATATGATCAAGATTGTGTAGGTGCATGTCACCTTAAAAATTATTTCTTTTGTTATCACTTACCTACTCGAGGACGAGCAGGAGTTAAGCTTGGGGATGCTGATACGTCTCTAACGTATCTATAATTTTTGATGCTCTATGCTTGTTTTTACACCATTTGCTTAGTGTTTCGTTACACTTCATGCCATTTTTATGCATTTTCTGGAACTAACCTATTAACGAGATGCCACAGTGCCAGTTCCCTGTTTTCTGCTATTTTTGTGTTTCTGAAAAGTTACACAAGAAATATTCTCAGAATTGGACGAAACAAAAGCCAAACATCCGAAAATTTACCGAAGCTTCCAGAGAACCAAAGAGGAGACGGAGAAGGGCCACAGGGTGGCCACACCACCAGGGGGCGCGGCCTGCCCCTGGCCCGCGCCCACCTATGGTGAGGGCCCCCTGGTCCACCTCTGGCGCCGCCCCTTCGCCTATAAAGATCCCCCGACGGGAAAAACCTAAATACCCGATCACTTTTCCAGAATACATCGCGATCCGCCGCCGCCGTCGACCCGAGATCGGGAGGGTCCAGAAGCTCTTCCCGGCACCCTGCCGTCGAGGGGAATCGCCACCGGAGGTCTTCTTCATCGCCATGGTTGCCTCCGACGCGATGAGTGAGTAGCCTACCTTGGACTATGGGTCCATAGCAGTAGCTAGTTGGTTGTCTTCTCCACCATGTGCTTCATGTTTAGATCTCGTGAGCTGCCCTACATAATCGAGATCATCGTTATGTAATTCTACATGTTGTGTTTGTTGGGATCCGATGAATATTGGTGTTATGATTGAGTTGATGTGCTGAATATTATCTTATGTTATCTCTATGTTGTTTATGATCTTGCATGCTCTCCGTTGTTAGTAGCTATCTTGGCCGAGTAGTTGCTAGTGACTCCAAGAGGGGGTATTTATGCTCGATATTGGGTTCATGCCTCTATTTAAGCTGGGGGAGTGACAGAAACCTCTAAGGTTGTAGATGTGCTATTGCCACTACGGAGAAAACAACATTCATATGCTCAAGGGCATATGCTTTGTTTACATTACACACTTTGCTTAATGCAGTTATCTGTTGTTCGCAACTTAATACTTGTGGAGTTCTCAGATTGATTCGCCACAAGTGGATTATTAGTCATAGATGCAGTTGGATGACAGTCTATGTATCTTGTTGTAATGCCCAGAGTAAATCTCATAGTGATCCTCTCGACATATACACGTTGTCTTTATTCTATCAATTGCCCAACTGTAATTTGTTTACCCAGCATGTGTTATTTTATCTTATGGAGAGACACCACTAGTGAATTGTGGACCCCGGTCCTATTTCTATTATATTGCTATCACATGTTTACTTTACTCGCACTGTTTACTTTACTCGCATACTACTATTACTTTCCACTCGATACGCTCATACCCTTTGTTTCAAGCAAACCGGTGAGATTGACAACCTCATCGTAACTTGGGAACAAAGTATTTGGTTGTGTTGTGTGCAGGTTCCACGTTGCTACTAGTTGAAGATGCGCTAACACGTTATCGTTAACGGTGCCCTTGTTGGAGTGTCACTAGGCTAGCAAGCATCACCTTAAAGAGTATTGGCTTTTTCCTACTAGTTCGATTAAACCTTGGTTTCTTACTGAGGGAAAAACTTGCTGCTATATTCATCATACCTTCCTCTTGGGGTTTTCCAACTGGCCGGTTATTTACTTCATCACCACCGCGCCATCTATAGCAATCACTTGTAGCTCTTGGATATTTCTTGGGGTCACATGGGTATCCCCAAGCTTGAGCTTTTGTCCATTCTTCATCTCATCTCATCATTCTCCAATCCCTACACTTGAAAACTTCCTTCATACAAAACTTCACACAATTCTATTAGCAACATTAGCATAAACATAATAGTAGATCAACCCTTTTCGGTTCAGGTTTCAACTCAAAAACACCACATATATAGCATATACTACTGTAGCAACTTCCCCAAAAATTCCGTGATCAAAAGAACTCAAAAAGAAAGCGATCGAGAGGCAAACACAAATAGTAGCAAAAATCCGTCAAAACAGAACAGCTGACAAAGGTCGAATTTTTTGAGGACCTTCTGTTGCTCAAATCAAAAAGTGAAAAACTCATGGAAGTTTGGATATAACCTGGGGCATATGCACAAGAAATTGCAGGTCAAAAAGATATTCTGAGAATTTTCACGAATTTTTACGGTGCAGCACCGAAATCTGTTTCAGGGCAGCAAATTCCCCAAATCTTACCTCACTCAAATTAGAGGTTTCTCTTGGCCCAACAACGAAATAAAAAGGATAAGGAGCAGTTATTACAGTAGTAATAACTTCCAAGACTCAAATAAAAGAAAAAGAACTGAAAATAAAACAATGGGTTATCTCCCAAGAGTGCTTTTCTTTAACGCCTTTGAGCTAGGCGAAGTAGTTTGGAAAGATGCTTATGTAGGCGCCACGAAAGAGCTTAAGGCAAAGGCTCTATATAAGAACTTGAAGCAAGGGAGAGCATCAAAAAGCAAATATGAAACACATTTAAATCTAAACCACTTCCTATGAAAAATAGTCTTGTAAAGAGACAAGTCATGAAAGCACAAAGCGAAAAGCATAGGAAGGCAAAACAAGTACAACTTCAAGAATTCCAACAAAAAGAGGGGAAACTCAATATTGTTGAGATCCATCGAACCATGTTTCCCTCTCTTATAATAACTTTCAGTAACATCATGAATAGAACTAACATAACTATCACATAAAGCATCCCTATCATGAGCCACATGCATAAAAGAATTAATACTCCCAACATGAACATAATTCTTAACAATCTTTGTAGGAGCAAAGTCAACAAAATTATTCTCATCACCATAATCATCAAAAATAGGAGGAATATTGTAATCAGACCTTATTTCCTCCTCAATAGTAGGTGAACTGAAAATATTATACTTATCATCGTAACCATCATAAACTAGAGGTTTAGTATCATCATAAGCTATAGAATAGCTATCTTGCAAGGCATATTCATCAAACATATCATCATAGGAAGGAACATGGATAGTACTAATGGTGCAACAATTATTAACATCATAATTTTTAGAATCGGTACCAAAAAGATTTTCAATATCAAAAGTAGAGTGCTTTTCCCAATCATGATCACTAACATCGGTAACAGGCATAAGAACATCATCAAGATCAGAATTATCATAATCTATAATAGGAGCAACATGCTTAGGGGAAGATACCATTTCCTCTCTCCTTTTACTCCTCTTCTTCTTCTTCTTATTCTTAATCTTCTTACTCTCTCCTTTAGGAGGGAGAGGCTTGAAAGGCATCTTCTCCACATAATCTAGTTTAATGACAGGAACAACAGAAGAAACTTTGGAGGATTCCTCCTCTCTATTAATAAGATGGAAACATCTATTGGTCCTGTCATAGCTTGGCAAAACATCATGTTTTATAACATTTTGTATGTAAGTATTTGCGTGGCAATCTTTAACACAATAAAGACGACAACCCTGCAGGATGCTAATATTTTTAAAAGCGCTCATATCTACCAAAGAAGTTTTTCTAGATAACTCTTCATACCCCAAAAACAAAGTAAGCTCATCATTCTGATTGAGAGTGATCTTGTCATCGCAATACAAACTTGCGGTACTCATTCGATTAGAAAGATCACTATTATGGCCTGAGCATTGAAAATTAAAATGACCCTTGGCATCGCAAAGTTCACAAATAAAAGGATAAAGCTCACAAACCTTTTTACCAAGATCATTTAGAGCCTTATCCCACATTCGGGTCTCTTGATTCCTGTGGTGGATATAATAAACTTCTTTGTCGTGACTCTGTTCACAAGGTCTAAGTACTCCACAAAAATTAACATGCTTATAAGAAATAGTACTTTCAGAAGTTTGAGCATGTTTATTGCAATCATCAATAAAAATATCACTTTTTATGCAAGTGTCTTTAAAAGGTTCATGATACACGTCCCCATTTCCTTTGGGAACTTTAATATGAGAAGCAAAGGCTTTAAAGCAATCAACCATAATTTGAGGATCAAGACCATATTTAGCACTAAGCTCTTGAAAATCAGTAGTTTCAGCGAAAGACTTAATGCAATCATACTCGTAATTTATACCTGATCCTTTACCTTTGTTGCTATCCCAATCTTCGATATTGCTTTGAATTGTTTCAAGCAGATCCCACTTGACGTCAACATCCTTGCTTATGAATGACCCATCGAAGCATGCATCTAGATGGTCCTTGTAATATCCTGAAAAGGGAAGATCATGAATATGACATTTGAGCATTAGTGACTTCAATCTTCCCCATGTTTGGGCAATGCTTTCTCCCTCATGCGGATGAAAATTATAAATGTAATTCCTATCTTTATAAACCTCACTAGAAGGATAGAATTTAGAATAAAAGAGAGGTACAATTTCCTCCCAACCAATAGGTCGGCCATCCTTTAGCGTCTTATACCATTCCGCAGCTCTGCCCTTCAGTGATAAAGAAAATAGCTTCCTCTTAACTTGGTTCATCAAAATACCTGCACACTTGAACAACTCGCATAATTCATGTATAAAGAGCAAATGATCACCGGGATGGACAGTTCCATCAGTTATTCATAGCACGCTCAACAATTTTCATAGGTATTTTAAAAGGATAAGGAGCACAAGCATCATTAGAATCATCACATATGGGAGATAAAATATCATCAGAGCAAATTTTATCTACTAAAGCTGGGGAACTAAAAATATCATGCTTAACAAAACCAGGTTCCCCAAGCTTAGACTTTTCTATAGCATTAGCAATAACGGTGTTCAAAGCATTCATACTAACAACACTATTAGCATGCAAATTAAGCTCCAAAGGTTTTTCAATTTTCTCTTCAAACACTTCATATCCTAACGTAGGAAAAAATACTAAAGAACTATTTGTTTTCCATTAAGCCTAACTAGTGAAAATAAAAACAAGAAATAAAAAGATATAATTGCAGAATCTAAAGGAAATAACTTCGAGCACTCACCAGCAACTAAAAGACTTAGTAACCAAAGAATGTGAGTACCTTTTACCTTACCTCCCTGGCAACGGCGCCAGAAAAGAGCTTGATGTCTATGCACGCGTCTGTTCTTGTAGACAGTATTGGGCCTCCAAGTGCAGAGGTTTGTAGAGCAGCAGCAAGTTTCCCTTAAGTGGATCACCCAAGGTTTATCGAACTCAGGGAGGAAGAGGTCAAAGGTATCCCTCTCAAGCAACCCTGCAATTACGATACAGAAAGTCTCTTGTGTCCCCAACACACCCAATACACTTGTCAGATGTATAGGTGCACTAGTTCGGCGAAAAGATAGTGAAATACAAGTAGTAGTGATGATTATAAGTAGTAAATGTAATATGAAATAAATATCGCTGCAAGCAAACATGCAACAAAACTGAAAGGAATTGGTGTGCAATGCTTGGAAACAAGGCCTAGGGATCATACTTTCACTAGTGGACACACTCTCAACAAATATAACATAATTGAACCAATAGATACTAACATCAATATGCCACTCTAAACAATTCTCCAATGGAAAACGAACACTAATCATGCGTAGGGCTATGAAGCACTCCTCAAAGTCCGTGTGTACCCAAACAAGATTGTCCCACACTATCACCATGAACGCACTAGATGGTTCCAACAAACACCAATAATTCATAGAGACATTAACCAAAAAGACACACATAATGCGCACACTAGTCACCTTCACATTACGATACAAGGTATCTCCGGAGTTTACAATAATAAAGCACGGGAGTAGCATAATATCTGAATAATAGCATCTACCAATTCAACTAGATACAAAGCTCACAATCACATAAAGATCACATCATGGGAGAGAGAGGTGAACCACATAGCTACCGGTAGAGCCCTCAGCCCCGGGGGAGAACTACTCCATCCTCATCATAGGAGACAGCAACGGCGATGGAGATGGCGGTGAGGTCGATGGAGACGGCGGAGACGGCGATGGAGACCGATGGAGACGGCTCCGGGGGCACTTCCCCGTCCTGGCAAGGTGCGAGAACAAGGACTTCTATCCCCTGAAATTCGTCGGTGGCGGCGGCGGAGCTGCAGGACTTCGTCTCGAAAAACACCGATTGATTTAGGGTTTTCCGTCGGGAGGCTTCTTATAGGCAAAGGGGCGTCGTCAGGAGTGGACCAGGGGGGCCTCACTATAGGTGGGCGTGGCCAGGGCATGGGCCGCGCCCCCTGGTGGTGAGGGTGCCCTCTGGCCCCTCTCCGGCTCCCGTTTGGTCCTCGTCCTTCATCCGGGCAAAATAGGAGTTTCGGTCTTCGTTTCATCCAATTACGAGAATATTTCCTGTGTAGCTTTTTTGAAACACAAAAACAATAGAAATAGGGAACTGGCACTGTAGCATCTTGTTAGTAGGTTAGTTCTGAAAATCGCATAAAAACACCACAAAGTGTAAACAAAACATGAAGCCAATGGTGTAAAACAAGCATGGAGCATAAAAAATTATAAATACGTTTGAGACGTATCATAGCCGTACTATCAAGAGGGGCTCTCGAGTGAGTAACTTAATCGTATCGTTCAGAGAGAGCTCAAACCTTTGCATACTTGGCATCATCTTTCTTGATTCTTATTTGGATTTTATCCATGTGAGGTTCTAGAGCTTGTGGTTATTTCCATGACAAGCTCTAGCTCATTAAAAACGGATTTCGCATGAAACTCTTATTGCATTTTTGATGTTTGGAGGTTTTACCGGTTCTTCTTTATAGCGAAGTCAAACCTTTCATCATTTGGTTTCTTCCTCCTTTGTTGGACTATGATGTTTCTCTACATAAAGTTGTAGAGCTTGTTGTTTTGATTCCAATGAGCCCAAGATCATCGAAAATGGAGTCAGGATGCTCAAGTTATTGTCGTTTTCGTTTTGGTGTTTCTGCCAGTTTCAGGGGGGCGGCTTTAGCCGGCCCAGGGCCGGAAATAGCCGGACCGGCGCGCTCGTTTACCTCTCTGTTTCAGTCCAGATTTTTGTCCGGCTTTATCCGGTCTGGCCGGCTTTAGCCGGTGTTAAGTCCAGCTTTAGCCGGTCTAAATGGTTGTAACAGTCATATTTCGTGGGGGGGACCTATAAAAGGCCTCCCTTCTTCCCCAAAGGCTGGAAGCTCGGTTTTTCCTCTCTTTCTCTCTCCCACCAATGTTGACTTTGGAAAGCTTGCCCATCTCTCAATCCCTCCCATGATTCTTGCATATCTTTGATGGAAAAGTGAGAGGAGATCTAGATCTATATTTCCACCAATCGATTGATACGTCTCAAACGTATCTATAATTTTTGATGCTCCATGCTTATTCTTACACCATTTGCTTAGTGTTTTGTTACACTTCGTGGCATTTTTATGCATTTTCCGGAACTAACCTATTAACAAGATGCCATAGTGCCAGTTCCCTGTTTTCTGCTGTTTTTGTATTTCAGAAAAGTTACACAGGAAATATTCTCGGAATTGGACGAAACAAGAGCCGAACCTCCTAATATTTACCGAAGCTTCTAGAAGACCGAAGAGGAGACGGAGAGGGGCCACGGGCCGGCCACACCATAGGGCGGCGCGGCCAGCCCCTTGCCCGCACCCCCTATGGGTGAGGCCGCCCTGGTCCACTCCTGACGCCGCCCCTTCGCCTATAAAGACCCCCCGATGGGAAAAACCTAAAGACCCGATCAATTTTCTAGAAACACATCGCGATCTGCCGCCGTTGTCGACCCATGATCGGGAGGGTCCAGAAGCTCTTCCCGGCACCCTGCCAGAGAGGGGAATCGCCACCGGAGGTCTTCTTCATCGCCATCCTTGCCTCCGGTGCGATGAGTGAGTAGTCTACCTTGGACTATGGGTCCATAGCAGTAGCTAGATGGTTGTCTTCTCCACCATGTGCTTCATGTTTAGATCTCGTGAGCTGCCTTACATAATCGAGATCACCTTTATGTAATTCTACATGTTGTGTTTATTGGGATCCGATGAATATTGGTGTTTTGTTAAGTTGCTGTTCTGAATTTTATCTTATGTTATCTCTATGTTGTTTATGATCTTGCATGCTCTCCGTTGTTAGTAGCTATCTTGGCCAAGTAGATACTAGTGACTCCAAGAGGGGGTATTTATGCTCGATAGTTGGGTTCATGCCTCTATTTAATCTGGGGGAGTGACAGAAACCTCTAAGGTTGTACATGTGCTGTTGCCACTAGGGAGAAAACATCATTCTTGTGTCCAAGGACATTTGTTTTGTTTACATTACACACTTTTCTTAATGCAGTTATCTGTCCCACCAATGTTGACCTTGGAAAGCTTGCCCATCTCTCAATCCCACCCATGATTCTTGCATATCTTTGAGGGAAAAGTGAGAGGAGATCTAGATATATATTTCCAGCAATCCATCTCTCCTCTAAGTGAGGGGAACATAGTGGATCTAGATCTTGGAGTTCTTTGTGGATTTCCTTTGTTCTTCTTCTCATATCTCTCCATAGCATTAGTTGCTTTGGTGAGATTTGCTCGGTTTTCCTCTCTTTCTCTCTCTCCCACCAATGTTGACCTTGGAAAGCTTGCCCATCTCTCAATCCCTCCCATGATTCTTGCATATCTTTGAGGGAAAAGTGAGAGGAGATCTAGATCTATATTTCCACCAATCCATCTCTCCTCTAAGTGAGGGGAACATAGTCGATCTAGATCTTGGAGTTCTTTGTGGATTTCCTTTGTTCTTCTTCTCATATCTCTCCATAGCATTAGTTGCTTTGGTGAGATTTGGGTGAGAAGGATTTGAGCACTTTGAGTGCTCTTGCCATTGCATAAGTTACATCGGTTTGAGTTCTCCCTGGAGATTCGAGTAAGTAAAAGTTTGTGAGCTTATTACTCTTGGGTTCTTGGAACCCTAGACGGCTTTGTGGCTTTGTGGTGCCTTGGTGGCTATCCTTGGGAGCCTCCAATTATGTTGTGGATGTGTGCCCCAAGATTTATGTAAAGGCCCGGTTCCGCCTTGAGGAACCCCTTAGTGGAAGAGTGAGCTAGACCTTTGTGGCGCAAGATCACACCAGAGAATAGGGTGAGGCCTTTGTGGCGATACCACACCCCTTCAACGAGACGTACTCCCTTTCAAGGGAGGAACTCGGGAATACATCATCGTCTCCGCGTTCCTCAGTTATTCCTATACCCGAGCTCTTTACTTATGCACTTTACATTGTGATAGCCTTCGTGCTTGAAGTCATATATCTTGCTATCACCTTGTTACTTGTATTGCTTAGCATAAGTTGTTGGTGCACATAGGTGAGCCTAGTTTATTTAGGTTTTGTGTGCTTGACAAAATAAACGCTAGTTTAATTCCGCTTTTGTTCAAGCCATTCGTAAAATTTGATATCGCCTATTCACCCCCCTCTAGGCGACATCTGTGTCCTTTCACCATTAGGGAAAGAAGAAAAAAAAGGGTGCCTAGCCCTGTCCCAGGCCGGCCAGGGTTAGGGTTTCTAGGGGGGCCTGCCGGCCCCAGTCCTGGCTACCGCCGCCCTTGCTCCTCCCCTCGACTGCCGCCTCCTGGTGCCTTGGTGGAGGGGTAAGGGTGCACCCCTCCCCACTATATAAAGGAGAGGGGGTCCCAGGAGGAGAGATGCACACCACATCCCACGAGCCCTCCTCCACGGCCTCCTACTACCACCTCTTGGTGCACCGGCCCGTGCCCTGGCCGCCGCCCCTGCCTCTCTCTCTCTCTCTCTCCCGCGTGGCCTCCCGAAGTGCTGCGTAGGAGACGGGAATCACTACCCCGACACGCCGTCATGTTGCGGAGTTTCCGGATCCCTGTCCAAAGCCGTCTACTTCCGCATCTCGGCTAGAAATGGGGTTTCGGGAGTCATCATGGTTGCCATACGTGTGCGAGTACGCGGAGGTGCCACTCGTGCGGTGCCGGAGTCGTTGCTCCAAGATCTTCACGGCCTTGTGGTCGGCTACGTCGTCTTCATCGACAATGCTTGTGCGGGAGCGTAATCCCCGCGTTTCGGTCTTCGAGGGTACGTGTCCGAAACTCCTACCATTACAACATTACTAATAGATAGGTCCTTGGGGAATCGGGGTTGCGTAGCACATAAATTTTTGTTATCTGCATCAAACCCCAACACCGTCCTGGCTCAGAAATGGGTGTGTGACAGCTTCTTTTTCCTCTGGATCAAGATCAATTGTAGTTGGGTATTTTTTCTTCACTGGTGACAGCACAAGTGCTCTCTTAGTGCTGTCCCTCAGCACAGTCAGCACAACTTTCTTTGTATGGTTATACTTCACAAGCATTTCATCTACCTTGTAATTGCTATCTACTAGCTCTAGTCTATTGGGTCCAAATCCTTCTTGCTTAACATAGTATAAGGAGTCACACATTCCATATCCTTCTTCCTCCATAATGGACAAAAGATTCAGAAACCTAATATCTGAACGATATACAGTTTTCTAAACGAATTTTGCTCCATCAAACTGAAAATAGAGCTCCCACCTCTCAGACTGGTTCATATCATATAAATTAACAATCTAATCAGGCTACATTCTCATTCTACAGAGCTAATTGTGCACAACTAACAGAAACCCTAGGTGAAAAAACCCTAATTGCTTGACAGAGGGGAAAAGATTTCTTACCCGCTACCATTGTATAGATAGTGGCTCATCGGGTCATTCATCGACGTCCTGCCTCCTGATGTCCACCACTTCTCCGAATCTGGACGTGAGGGACTAGGCGGCGGCAATGGCGGCGCAGCTACCTCTGCTTCACCACCAAGTTCGACAAAGCCCTCCATGCCGCCACCAGCAGCGGATGCGTTGGCGCATCGGCCTACGCCTGACGCCGCCGAAGATTCGCCGCCATCGCCTGGTTCACCGGACCACTCGCTGCTGCCGCCTCCTATCGCCATTTCTGTTCGAGCGCGGGAGGAAATGTTGACTGAATGGGAGATCTGACCGGACCAGTATCCTAACGCGTGCCCTAACGGCTCTCTCACTCCGTCGCCCCTTCTGTGCTACATCACGCCTGACAGTGGGACCCAGCTGCCAAAAACCTAATTAGAATGAGCTGATTGGAGAATCAGTGCTCCGCGTCACGACTAGGCCCCAATAGTGGTATTCATGTGACAAAATGAACCGTTACGTTAGTTTTCTGTCATGATTGGCACAATTATGGTAGTTTTTTTTTGTCATTTTCTCCTTTAATGGTAATATTAGTACACTTACAAATAGACATAGCTGCACTATTCATACATATATTTGAGGAAAATACGCATATTGTTAGACATGTGGCGCTCTATGCTTGGAGTGTCCCTTTTCTTTGCTCTTCTTTTTTTCCTTCTCTCCTCACTTGCCCGACGATATGGTAAGCGAGTGCGGGAGAGAGGAAAGACCGCTGACCTTCGCACTTGCGTATGCTTTCTTGGTTCCCACGGTCCAAACTTGAAACTTGGTTGAGTGCAGAGGTGAACATGGCGAGTCCAAGTAACGGTATCCATCACAAAAACCTGCAGGACCATCAGCAAGTTGGATGAAGCAAGACAGGAAGAATCGGTCAATGTCAAACTCCCCTACCAAGTAATAGATGCATCGATCGGATGGACGACATATCAGCAACCACATGCTAATATAGATGGCATAAATGGTACCAGGACTTCAACGGGCCTTAACTAGTTTAGCTTGATCATTTCAAATCTGATAAAAGTTCAGTAGACAAACTCGGTCACCACATGACATAAATACAAAATCACTCAGTCTCCAAGACTGCAGGGAATATATCAACGCCCAGCTGATTAGGCTCGCTATCAAGTATTCAAGTACGTATCAGATACGTAGCTATCTAAGTATAATCCCAGAAGATAAACAATAGCCAGACAAGTAATAATCAAGGAGGCCTCAGTTGGATACCTGGTGCAGGCTTCAACCGGAAAATGGTTTATCCTACTCTTTGTGCACGACCCGATCAAACAAGCTACGTAGTGTAGAACTGTACTACTAGAAAGTTCCCCCAAGAAGGCTGAAAAACGCCAGCAGAAGAAACAAGCACGTTTGTCTGAGCCAACCGTGTCATAAAATATTGGGCTACAATTCCTATACGCCGTCCAGCTCGAACGTCGTGGGTATCTAGATGCGTACAAACTCTGGCTAACGTCCTGCTCTTCCGCTCCCTTTCAACCGCCCCTGCCGTTGAGATGTCGACTTCTTGTAAATCTTAACCATTCCTGTCGATTTCTGGGTCACTGTCGTCTGTCGTGATGACATGGGAGTCGGTTATTAAGCGCTGTGCTGGACTGCTGGGTGATTTTCGCGTCCAGTGCTCCACTTATTAGGGAAGGCTGCAATTTACGCCTATGTATTGGACGCGGTTAATTTTTTAGAAGTAGTTTTTTTTAGAGAAACGGAATTGCTAATTAGCTTAGGGCTTATTAGAATTCTATACAGTATCATTCAATTTGTATCGTGATTTGTGCAATTAAGCTGCAATTGAGACTTTTTCAATTACAAATTGGATTACAACTGAGATTACAATTTACAAGTGAGGTTGCGATAAGGAACAATACAATGTAATTTTAGAAAGACTCTATCGATCTAGATGACTGATTTGGTTTTTATTAGATACTCTCTTGCTTGATTTTAGAAAGACAAGTCATATTTTTTTTTGTTAAATATCAATGTCATATAAATTGGACTCACTACAGGATAAAGCGCATACGTCGACGGCTAGGAGCCGTCGGCTTAGGCCCAAAAGGCCGTCGGGTTAGGCTAACCCAGCGGCAGCCGTCAGGTTAGATGTCGTCAGCGTATGCGGACGTTGGTTAGGTTCGGGTGCCGTTGACATAGGCTATGCCGACAGCCTAGAAATATCGTCGGCGTAGGCAATTTTCATATTTTTTTTCTAAAAATCAATTTTTTGAAAAAAAAACAATTTTTTTATTTTTCTTTGAATTTTTTGAAATCCCTCTAATGACACTGGAACAATGACTTCCCACTTGGTCACCCATCCTAATATTGAGACAGGCCAAGCACACTTAACTTCTAAGTTCTATTTGAATAAGCTACCTCTACGCTATTAAGTCCTTATTGATATCATATCAATCCTCTTAAGCCATGTGTCTGTATATGACTATGTGTAAATATGTGTGTGTATATGTTTATGTATGTGTGTGTAGTTATGTATGTATATGTGTTTGTTAATTTTTAAAAAAAATTAAAACATTGGAATTTTAAAAATAAAAAATAAAAAAATCATTTTTAGATCCGCAACACGTCATTTCTTCACTAAACTTTGATTGTTAAAGCGGGACTCCGCATCGTCTGGCCGCAAGCGGGAGTTGTCGTGCATTGTCATTTCATATGTGTCTCGAATCGGGCGTAACTAATTCAAAAAAATTGAAAAAATGTGAGACCTTCGCGCGACATCATTTTATGTCACCTAGATATGGAGAAAAAATCAATCCTTAATAAAAGCAATTTACCAGAAAGTCTCTTCACAGAAATGACCTACCACGCTCGAGGTTACATGACTTTTAGGTTAAATGGGCTAGGTTCAGCCTTGATCATGACATAGTTTTTCGGAACAAGGCCATCTCAGACACGCGCGTGGTCCTTGGGATGGCGAGAAACTCTAGGAGTTCGATTTTTGTTTTGTCCCACAAGCAGTGCATTTTCCATTTTCAAAGTGTTGAAATCGGGTTTTTTAATGAGGCAGCTGCCGAAACGGCAAATTGAAAGTTGGGCACAACACCCCACATAAATAATAGACCACCTAGCATACACATAAACCGTTTCATCGTGCAAACCTTCAGAGTTATTTTCTGGATTTTGCGCAAGTTCCTGCCGATTTTGCTAGAACCGGGATGGGTTTGCACTTTAGCGCTAATAACATGAGCTCTTATTTTTTTGCAAAAATCATTTTTGGACCCGCAACACGTCATTGATTTACTACACCATGACCGTCAAAGCAGGACTTCGCACTGCCCAGCCGTAAGCGGAAGTTTTCATGCGTTGTCATTTCAGACGCATCCTGAATTGGGTGTAACTAATTCAAAAAATCACGCGGCATCATTTTATGTCACTAGATGTGGGAAAAAAATTAAACCTTTGTAAAAGAAATTTACCAGAAAGTCCCTTTATAGAAATGACCTACCGCGTTCGAAGTTGCATGGCTTTTAGGTCAAATGAGCTAGGTTTGGCCCTGATCATGGTACGGTTTGTCGAAACGAGGCCATATCAGACACGCGCATGACACTTGGGATGGCGAGGAACACTACAGAGGCCGGTTTTCGGTTTGTCCCACAAAAAGTGCCTTTTCCATTTTCAGAGTGCCGAAATTAAGGTTTTCTGTAAGGCAGCTAATGAATCGGCAAATCGAAAGCTACGGATAACATACCACATAAGTATTAAAACATCTGAGGTCTGCATATTAGCTCTTGTTTCGACACGCAAACCTTCTGATTTATTTTCTAGATTTTTTGCACGCTCCTGCCAATTTAGCTGGAACTGGGGTGGTTTTGCACTTTAGCGCTAATAAGACGAGCACCTGATTTTTCTGCAAAAATCATTTTTGATCCGCAAGACGTCATATTTTCACTAAACTTTGACCGTTAAAGTGTGACTTCACAATCGCCTAGCCGTGAGCAGGAGTTTTCGTGCGTTGTCATTTCACATGGTTCCCAAATCGGGCGTAACTAATTTTAAAAAAATCAAAAAAATGCGAGACGTTCGCGCGGCATCATTTTATGTCACCTTGATGTGGAAAAACAATTCAAACCTTGATAAAAGCGATTTACCAAAAAGTTCCTACCACGTTCGAGGTTACATGGCTTTGTGTCAAATGAGCTAGGTTCGGCCCTGATCATGGCATAGTTTGTTGGAACTGAAGGGAATATGCCCGAGAGGCAATAATAAAGTGGTTATTAACATATTCCATGTTTATGATAAATGTTTATTTCTCATGCTTGAATTGTATTAATTGGAAACATTAATACATGTGTGATTAATAAACCAAAAGGTTCCTAGTAAAGCCTCTCTTTCATACTAGCTCGTTCATTAACTGATGATCAAGGTTTCCTGATCATGAACATTGGATGTTGTTAATAACGGGGTCATATCATTAGAAGAATGATATGATGAACACTCACACCCATAGTACGAATAGCAATACGATCAAGTCATCAAGTTTCATTGCTATATCAAACTCATACAAAATAGTTTTAATCCTTAGACCATGAGATCATGTTAATCACTGATACCGAAGGGTACTTTGATGATATCAAACATCACACTGTAACAGGGTGATTATAAAGGTTGATTTGGGTACTCTGAAAGTATGAGTTGAGGCTCATGGATCAAGAGTGGGATTTGTCCATTCGGATGAAGAAAGATATTCTCTGGGCCCTCTCGGTGATATTGCATTGACATCGCTTGCAAGCATGTGACTAGGTCACAAGAATGCCTTGTCACAGAACGAGTAAAGAGACTTGTCGGGAACGAGATCGAACTAGGTATGGTTGATACCAAATGATCGGATCTCGGACAAGTAATAATATCGTGAGACAAAAGGAATTAACTATGTTTGTTATTGGTTCACACGATCACTAGTTCATCGTCGAGTAAGTGGGAGTCAGCATGGATTTCCAGATCCCGCTGATGATTATTGATCGGAGAGGAGTCTTGATCATGTCCGCGTTATTCACGAACCGTAGGGTGACACACTTAAGGTTCGTCGTCGTTTTTGAGTGGATACGGTACTCCGATCGAATTATAGGACAGCATGAGGCTTGTTTCAGAAAAGCACCGAAACTGTTTCGAGATATCAAAATAACTCAAGGGGGTATTTGTTAATGTTTGTTAATTGATTGAATTAACAAATATTAAAGAAATAAAAATGTTTTATTAAATCAATTAGTGTGAATTTTAATTAGCATGAATGTCATGCAAAATTAAATAGGGGGGTTACCTCATGTTGATGAGGGGGTTACCACCATGAAGAGGGGGTTACCACCATGAAGAGAGGGTTACCACCATGAGGAGAATTCTCCTAGGGGCTGGCGCACACCCCCTTGGGGCTTCCCTCCTCTCCTATAAAAGGAGCCCTCTTCTCCCTCTTCTCACACTCTTGATTCTCCACTTCCCCGCATAGTTGCTGCCCAATATTCGTCTTAGCTTAGCGAAGCTATGCCGGATTTTTAGTTCATAGTTCATACACTTGGAGAAGTGTGTGTTGGAGTGTTCGGCGGATCCCTTCTTCTGCTGCCCCGCTGGACCGAGGGCGTGGACGAGACGACGACAAGCCGTACGTGTGACCGAGTACGGAGGTGCCGCCGGTTGTGGCGTCTTGTACACGATCTTGAGATCGTCAAGTGAACGACTACGTCAAGTGAACAACTACGTCGACTACGTGTGTCTTCGTCGAGTCTCCATCTGCAACGTTTGTGCGGGAACGTAATCCCCGCTTCTGGTCTTTGAGGGTTAGTTCTTTGTTGCTACCATCTCGTAGAGTTTTCTTGGCTAGTTTGCGTTCATGCGTAGGAAATTTTTTGTTTTCCATGCTACGAACCTATCAGTGGTATCAGAGCTATCTCTATGCGTAGTTGGTATGCACGTTTAGAACACATGGAGATGTGGGCATTGATGATCATGTTATTGCTATTTTTTTGTATTTTGGATCATAGTGGCATAGTGGGATTGAAGCTGTCCGAGACTAACATTACGTGACTGCGTTCACGAGACTTGTTCCACACTTGACATGCTTCGGCATATGTGGCTTTGCGGGTGCACGTTTCTCCCACTATAGTTATGATCTATTTTACAAAGAGTTGTTAGTAATATTTTTATCACTGTTGTGGTTACATGTTCGTAGGTAAGAACGGTTCTTCCTAGAAAGCCCCAAACCACGTAAAATATGCAAGACAAATTAGAAACGTCTAACTTGTTTTTGCAGGGCATGTGATGTGATATGGTCAAATTGTTTATGTTACAAATTGTATGCAATGATCCTTTTTGTAAGTTATAAACAACCGGCAGGAGCCATATGGTTGTCTTTTTCATTTTATGGTCTGCGTGATGATGGAGATCATGCCATGACGCACAAGATAGAGATCGAATGCGTGAAGGACCATATCATATCATATTATATATGCATGTGATGTTTATCCTTTTATGCATCTTATTTTGCTTAGATTTGATCGCGCGGTAGCATTATAAGATGATCCCTCTCACATAAATATCAAGATAAAAATGTGTTCTTCCATAGCATGCACCGTCAAAAAAGTTCGTCGTTTCGAGACACCACGTGATGATCGGGTGTGACAGACTCTATGTTCACATACGACGGGTGTAAGACAGTTTTACACATGCAAGTGCTATGGTTCTACTTGGCGAGCCTAGCATGTACAGACATGGCCTCGGAACACGAACCAAAAGGTTAAGCATGAGTCATATGGTTGATATGATGAACATGGTGATGTTCGCCTTTAAAACTAGGGATTTCTATTTTTGTGCCCTCAGGTCCTTAGTTGTACTCAGTTTTCCCCAGCTCATTAGTTTTTCCTCAGTTTTCCCCAAGCCCTTGTCTGAAACCCTCAGAAGGAGCTCGGACAGGAGGATTCCCGTTTAGTTGACCGTTCCGTGCTGACGTGAGGGGCCGCGTCGTGTGGGGCCGCATCGCGTGGGGCTGGTAAAAAGGGACCACGTGGGACAGGACGAGACCGCGTTTGGTTGTACGTGAGAGCTCGGTTCTGTCTCTCTCGGCCCAAATTGGCATTGCCTTTTCAGAGCGTCTTTTTCCCCTCTCTCTCTGTAACAGTTCTCTCTCTTTTCACCAAATTAGTATCAAATCTAGAGAAGCTTCTATTTCTGTCTTTCTTCAATGATTGCTGCCTTTTGGCCCTCGTTTTTTGCCCAATATGGTAACAAATCTAGTAGCAAATCTAGAAGCTAGTATAGGATAAATTCACAACAGCATAATAAATCCAGAAAACTAAGTATAATACATAAACTGCATACAGCAGCCAAAAGCAGCCAATAACGAATATGTTCTTCATTCCTCATATATTTCGTCGTCGCTACATTCTATGAGATGAAGGAAATATTCACTGAACTCCTTCTGTCTGCAGTGTGCAGCCAATACATCCTCCAAACGGTATGGCCTTTGTTCATTTCTCATACCGTAGTATCCTAATCTATCCACACGTCGTGGCCACTCATCCCAGGCCTTTCTATCATCAAAATACTGTCTGATATAACCCAAATCCATGTAGTAGATGCAGCCAGGTCGAACTGTCGGGTGCACTCTGGTGTCAATAGAGATACACCGGATATAATTGACGAAGAAGGCACGACTGCCAATGTTACTGACGGCATGGAGAGAGCGGCTCTCAGTGTCCACACGGTACACTAATGGTTGACCTTCCTCCAAATACCTGTTGTTGTTGTTGTTAGTGCTGCCGCCCAACAACACAAGCAGCAGATCACCATCCGACTTCACAAGGTAGAACTTGGAATCATTTCCAAGTTCTGGAAATGAAAATAGTGTCTCCATTTTGACAGTGCTCGCGCGCTGCTCCAACTAGACATTATTGGTGCACACTAATGTTCCGAACCCATTCACAGCTATTGCATACAATTCACTATTGAAAGGGGTAATACAACGCAGAGAATGGTCCTCGATCGAAAATCTTCCTTCTCCCCAATCTTCTTCATCTATATCCTTAGTTGGAGAGCTCTCATCGACCCAAGTAATTTCTATGGGGTAACCTGTGCAAACGAAGACCATAGTCGGGGACTTCATTACAGCGACTGACTCCACAATCATAGATGGCATCTGCGCCTCAAACGTAGTGTGCAATGTCTTTGTGAGTGGGTTTAGAAGCCATATCTTGTGCGGCTGGTTCTTCTGGGCAAGCACGATGACGCCACGGTAAAAGCCGATGAAGTAGTATCTAAAATATATTGATGAAGATAACATTCAGCACTAAGATGTTTACGATTGAAAATAAAAATAGATTAACTCTATAGATATGGAGGAATTTGAACCTTGCATGAACTTCCGTTAGATCGATGGTGACGTAGCGGGATGTGCGGAGGTTGAGGAAGGAGAACTCAGCGGCGCGTGGAAGGGCGTGTTCTACCATGATCCATTCGTGCAGGTGCACGTCGGGCTCAGGTAAATCTGGGCGCCAATTTGTACAAACTTGCCTCAAAGCAGAGTAGGTGTCCACGTACTCCTCGTTCGCTAGTAAGCAGTCGCCGATCTTGTGAAGTGATCCGTCACCCTTAAGAGAGGCCCAGTTCACGGAGGCGCCGCGCTTGGATGCGCCGCCCTCGGATGCGACGGGCTCGGCGGCGACGGGCTCGGATGCGATGGGCTCGGAGGCGATGGGCTTGGAGGCGACAGGCTCAGAGGCGACGGGCTCAAGGGCGACGGCCGCCGGCGCATTCTTCTTCTCCATCGCCGGCAGGGGAGCGCGCGTAGGGCGGTTGGGGTTTTTTCGATTTGGAGAAGGTGATGGGACGTGAGAGGCGTGGTTGCGTGCGTGAGTTATAATGAGACTGTGTGCAGAGGGAGGGAGAGAGGGGCTCTGTACTGGCAAAGTGACGGTTCGTCTCAGCAGTTGACATTTGGTCTCAACACGCGCACCGCGCGCCTAACCGCTGCGCACCGCGACACGCGTCCGTGGTACTGCACGTCTGCACCGTTATGTGTACTCAGTTCTACCCTCGAGTCTTACACTGGAAAAATATCTGTACTCAGTTTTCCCCTCGAGTACTAATACTGGCTAGTGCAATATACTCAGTTTTACCCTCAAGTGGCTGGTCAATAGAGAGTCAACAAATGGGATTAAGCTATCTAATTGAGTCATTTCATGCGCAAAAAAATTCAAAAAAATAAAATCATAGTGCCTCCTACTCATGGAGTGTTGTTACGCGACCTGCCACGTAGACAATCATATATAAATCAAGTTTTAACACAAATGGCCACTTCTCAAATTACTAGTAGCTATGAAGGTTCATGGCTTTCCACTCAAACCCCTTCTCAAAACATCTATATCCAAAACATAGTTTGTCTGAATGAGGCCATAATTTTTACACTCATGTATATTTGAATTGCTAATACTTTGAGGTAGGCCAACCTAGGTTTCATTGTACAAAACATGTGTTTTTCTTTTTCTAAATCTCTTATTTGAATTCCTTAGCCTGTTTACTATTTACTTGCCCTTGTATCCTTGATACTACTCAGTTTTACCCTCTCCCTTCTCACAGAAGCCCAAACTTGGCCTGATTGGTCGAGCTGTTGTCACACGGATCGTGCCCACCTACCGTCGATCCTATGATCTAACGGGCAGGATCGTGCCACCCTCTCTCTATCTGTCGGTGGCAAACTACTACCCCTCTATGTATGCTAAATAATGAGTTTCCCACCGGATTCAACAAGTTTGGTAATCACGAATTTCTTGTAGGCATTACTTTTCACGGTAAAATGATAAACTATCATGAATTTCCATTTCTTTTAGGCATTACTTTTCACGGTAAAATGATAAACTATCACGAATTTCCACTTCTTGTAGGCATTACTTTTCACGGTAAAATGATAAACTATCACGAATTTCCATTTCTTGTAGGTATTACTTTTCACGGTAAAATGATAAACTATCACTCATTTCCATTTCTTTTAGGCATTACTTTTCATGGTGAAATGATAAACTATCACGAATTTCCTTTACGCATTACTTTTCATGGTAAAATAATAAACAATCATGAATTTCTATTTCTTTTAGGTATTACTTTTTTGTTGAGATATAAACCCCCACAACGGTCATCTCCTCCTTAATTTATTGTGTAAACCCCACAACGGTCATCTCTACCTTAATTTATGGTGTAAACCCCACAACGGTCATCTCTCCCTTATAAATCCCCACAACGGCTATCCCTCATGTCAATAGGTTCTGCCTCTCTCTTCTTCGTTTCTGCCTCTCTCTTCTTTGTTCACATACACTTGATCCATTGCCATGGCTTCCACGTCTCGGAAGCCGACCGGAAGGGGAAGGGGAAGGGGAAGGGTAAGGGGAAGGGGCGGCCTGGGTGGTGGATCATCATCATTGCCACCACCACCATCAACACTGCCATTGATCATAGAGGAGTTCTTAATCGTCATCTATGAAGACCCTTTGGCCAAGAAGGTACGTACACGTTCCCACATATATGATGCATGTGATTAATTATGTGCATGTTCTAAAAAACCTTTAATTTCAAATGATCGGCGCTCGATCTCTTTGCAGGCACTCCCACAAAAGTTTGCGGACTATCTTGACGGCCAGGAGCCCGCAAAGGTGTATCTGCGAGCAGTTGACTGCGGTCCTCGTCTCTGGACCGTGGAGGTCCTATTTGACGGACAAGGCCGGATGTACCTCGACAAGGGCTGGGAGAATTTTGCCATCACACACGGTGTGGATTTCGGCTATATCCTACACTTCAAATATGAAGGCGATGATGTGCTCACAGTGAAGGTGTTCGACGTAACAATGTGCAGGAAGTACTACTACACGGACGACGAAGATACTGACGATGAAAGCGACGACGACGTGAAGCCATGCATCCATCCCCTTTAGATAAGGGGATTATGACCAAGAATATATATTCAGCTTCATATGCATCGATTTAGAGATCTAGCTATTTTCTATATATTATGCATGTAAAAATAATAGGGAATCGCAATTTCCACCATGATTCGAGCACCACAGCCTCCAAACGATGCCGATGCCGATATCGGCATGGTCAGAACGGCTATGCATGCTCGCCGCCACTACTAGGCCACCGTCGGGATGCACCCTCAATCCCGTCCCCTCATTCGATCACTAACACACCAGAGATACCGCCGAGGCCAATGACGAACGTACATGCTGATGCCAATGCCAAACATGCACGCCGCTGTGGGCACGGCCACGCTGCTCCGCTATGCTGGACGCCACAGACCACCGCGAGGTCTTTCCCTTCGCCACCACACTCCCCTAGCACCCATCTATACACGCCAGAAAGGAGAGACACTAGTTTCCTCTACATTGCTCGCGTTCGTGTCCGACACCATCAGTCAAAGTGTCGAGGTCGTCGTCGATGTCCTCGACCATTTCTTCTCTTCTTTGCATGGATAACGCGTCTAGTTCATATCTATCTAATGCGTCTGGTCTCGCCTCATGCAGTTCTTTGTGGATGTCGATCTCATCTCAGCACCCCGCAGGCCACCTCCTCCATGCCATCACTGTAGAGCTCCATTTAAAAATCTAATCCTACCCGTGTATTGCCCCTTGTATCAGCGTCATGGCCGCACTTGTCATTCGATATACCGAAGCCCCACTCGTCTGCGTTTTAGTCAGGGATACGGCGATGCTTACGGTCAAACAAAGATGGATGCTCTGACGTGTCTTTGCGGGCTCTACGTGGCCCCACTAGTCAGTAGATAACGGTCAAAGTTGTTGACCCGTCGGGCAACCGGCCGTTACAACACTTTTTAGGGTTTCAGACAAGGGCTTGGACAAAACTGAGGAAAAACTAAGGAGCTGGGGAAAACTGAGTACAACTAAGGACCCAAGGGCACGAAAATAGAAATCCCTTAAAACTATGCCGTTGCACGTGATGATCGGTTGCGGTATAGTGAATTTGGTCCATGTAATCACTTAAGAAAACTAAGAGGGATGTTGTTTTTAAGTGGGAGTTTGATACGTCTCAAACGTATCTATAATTTTTGATGCTCCATGCTTGTTTTTACACCATTTGCCTATTGTTTCGTTACACTTCGTGGCACTTTTATGCATTTTCTAGAACTAACCTATTAACGAGTTGCCACAGTGCCAGTTCCCTGTTTTCTGCTGTTTTTGTGTTTCAGAAGTGATACACAGGAAATATTCTCGGAATTGGACGAAACAAGTTCCTGAAGTCTTATTTTACCCGGAAGCTTCCAGAGATCCGAAGAGGAGTAGGAGGGGGGCCACCAGGGCCCCACACGCAGGGGTGGCGCGGCCACGCCCCTGGCCGCGCGGGCCCTGCGTGAGGGCGCCTGGCTTCACCTCTGACATCGCCCCTTCGCCTATAAAGACCCCCCGACGGAAAAAACCTAAGTACCCGATCAGTTTTCCAGAACACACCGCGATCCGCCGCCACCGTCGACCCGAAGATCGGGAGGGTCCAGAAGCTCTTCCCGGCACCCTGCCGGAGAGGGGAATCGCCACCGGAGGTCTTCTTTATCGCCATGCTTGCCTCCGGAGCGATGAGTGAGTAGTCTACCTTGGACTATGGGTCCATAGCAGTAGCTAGATGGTTGTCTTCTCCACCATGTGCTTCATGTTTAGATCTCATGAGCTGCCCTACATGATTGAGATCACCGTTATGTAATTCTACATGTTTGGTTTGTTGGGATCCGATGAATATTGGTGTTTATGATTAAGTTGCTGTACTGAATATTATCTTTTGTTATCTCTATGTTGTTTATGATCTTGCATGCTCTCCGTTGTTAGTAGCTATCTTGGCCAAGTAGTTGCTAGTGACTCCAAGAGGGGGTATTTATGCTCGATAGTGGGTTCATGCCTCTATTTCACCTGGGGGAGTGACAGAAACCTCTAAGGTGGTAGATGTGTTGTTGCTACTAGGGAGAAAACAACATTCATATGCTCAAGGGCATATGCTTTGTTTACATTACACACTTTGCTTAATGCAATTATCTGTTGTTCGCAACTTAATACTTGTGGAGTTCTCGGATTGATTCACCACAAGTGGATTATTAGTCATAGATGCAGTTGGATGGCGGTCTATGTATTTTGTTGTAATGCCCAGAGTAAATCTCATAGTGATCTTCTTGACATATCACGTTTATCTTTATTCTATCAATTGCCCAACTGTAATTTGTTTACCCAGCATGTGTTATTTTATCTATGGAGAGACACCACTAGTGAACTGTGGACCCTGGTCCTATTTCCATCATATTGCTATCACATGTTTACTTTACTCGTACTGTTTACTTTACTCGCATACTATATTGTTTTCCACTCGATACGCTCATAATCTTTGTTTCAAGCAAACCGGTGAGATTGACAACCTCATCGCAAGTTGGGAACAAAGTACTTGGTTGTGTGTGTGCAGGTTCCGCATCACCTTCAGTCGTTTGTCTCTCCTCTCCTGATCGATATTAAACCTTGGTTTCTTAACTGAGGGAAGACTAGCTGCTATACTCATCATACCTTCCTCTTGGGGTTCCCAACGGGCTGGTTATCCACCACGCACAAGGACAGTCTGCTCCCACGTCAGCTTAGACGCAGCAGCTAATTTTCTGGCGCCGTTGCCGGGGAGGAAGAGAAGGCTTCTGCGAGGGGAGTTTTCGCAAACACATCCTTTACTTTGTTTTATTGTTTTGCTTTACTTTATTTATTTTACCTGCTTCGTTTTATATCAAAAACCCAAAAAAAATTAGAATCCTTGGTAGTTGTTATTTCTTTACTTTAGTTTATCATGTTGATCCCTAAGTACGTTCTAGAGGACCTCTCAGTAGGTAGTGGTTCGATTATTGGCAAAAGTAACATTGAGGAGTTCTTTCATCACATTAGTATGCATGAGGAAGTTGAGGAAAAGTCTTGGGTTGAGCTTGCTCCTAGTATTGAAGTTGCTTCTGTTTATTTAATTGACATGTTGGAAACTAGGTTTGCTAGTCTTAATCCTTTTATGCAATATATGTTCCTTAAGCTTCATGAAATTGAGGATCCCGAAAAGAGAGCTTTTATCTTGGAAACTTTGCGCCTAGAATTTAAGGATGTCGTTATTGAAGCTAGGAAAGTTCTTAAACGTTTTAATAAACTCAGTTCACCTATAACGGTTATTAGTACAAATGATGAAGGGGCCGAGATACCTATACCTTGCAAGCTTTTGGGATTGAGTGAAGCTTTCGAAAATAATTTTGACTGGATTTGTCCTGAAAATCTTTTGATGAGAATAGTGTACCAAAGCATGATCACAAAGGGTCTTCAAAAATTTATGTGGATGAAATACAATGCCTTATTGACAAGACCTCTGCTGTTGATCTTAATGCTTCATCACTTGATATTACTTGATTCCCAATTTTCTGCGCCTAGCTCAAAAGCGTTAAAGAAAAGCACTCTTGGGAGATAACCCAATGTTTTTCTTTTCAGTACTTTTTCTTTTATTTGAGTCTTGGAAGTCATTACTACTGTAATGACCGCTCCTTATCTTGTTTATTTCGTTTTTGTGCCAAGAGAAGCCTCTAATTTGAGTGAGGTAAAGATTTGGGGATGTTGTTGTCCTGAAACTGTTTTCGGTGCTGCACCGTAAAAATTCGTGAAAATTCTCTGTTTATCTTTTGGACCTGCGATTTCTTGTGCATATGCCCCAGGTTATATCCAAACTTTTGTTATTTGAACACTTTTTGATTTGAGCAACAGAAAATCCCTCAAAAATTCTACCTTTGTCAGCTGTTCAGTTTTGACAGATTTCTGCCAATATTTGTGTTTGCCACTTTATCGCTTTCTTTTGAGTTCTTTTGATCACGGAACTTTTGGGGAGGTTGATACAGTAGTATTTGCTATATATGTGGTGGTTTTGAGTTGAAACCTGAAGCAAATAGAGGATTGATTATATGTTATGCTTGCACTAATGTTGCTAATAGAATTGTGTTTAGTTTTGTATGAAGGAAGTTTTCAAGTGTAGGGATTGGAGAATGATGAGATGAGTTGAAGAATGGACAAAAGCTCAAGCTTGGGGATGCCCATGCATCACCCCAAGAAATATCCAAGAAGTACAAGCGTCAAAGATTGGGGATGCCCCCCGAGGCACCCCTTCTTCATCGGCAAAAATCAGGTCACCTTTCAAAACACTATATTTTTATTGCTTCATGCACTATGTGTTTTTCTTGGAGCGTCAGTTGTTTTAGTTTTCTTAGTTGGTTTAGTTTGTTTGTTTGCTGCAATAAATGGTTGGATCCCAACAAATTTCCTTTGGAGGAGATGTACTCGTTTTCATTTACAAAGAACGCTCTAGTTTTCACTCTTATTAAAAATCGAGCGTTCTTCTTTTTCTGCTACTGCTTTTGGTTTTTGTTTTCGCCTTGATTTGCGTTCAGACCTTGTCATATCTTTTCATCAAGGTGTATTTTTGCCTCTGATATTTATTGGTTTTCATCAAAATAGGTGTTTATAAAAATTTCAAATGGTGTTGGAAAAGAGAAAAAGCATTGTGCAAAATAGTGGTACAAGAAGGAGCTTGTGTAGACTGCGGCTTAGGCTTTTTCATGTCATGCTTGATGTCTTTTTGATAGTATGCTTAGTGGTTTTGCTGTAGCATGACTTGTCTCAAATAACTGAGATTGCTTAATGAGCCTTTGAAAAAATCATGCGTTGTTTTTATTGTATGGAAGCATTATTTTGGTTTTCTCCTTGATGCTTTATTTGGGTTGACTTGGCGCATGCTCACACATGTTAGACTCTTACAAGTCGCCAATAGCCTTCATGATCATTTAGTTTTTGACTTTTGATGCCATCTTATGCTTCTTTTAATGTCGCTTTGTCGCTTTGCATGATTATGGCCATTATTGCTCTCTTAGTTGGTCGCTCCCAGTCTTTTGCTAGCCCTCGCCTTGTACTGAGTATGAGCTCTACTCGTGCATCCAACTACTAAAAGCCAAAGTTTTCCAAAGTGTCCACCATACATACCTACTAGTAATTTGCTATTCCAAGTAAATTTGACTTGCTTTTATTTTCTCTTCAAATTAAACTCTTACCAGTGTTATGCGAAATTCGGTCAGTAAAGCTCTCACGAACCGGAAGGCACACTTTACTTTTTCCTGTTCTTAAAAATTTGACATTGTGGTCTCTTATGTTCAGTTGTTATGCTTGCAAGTTGTAAGTTGGATTCTAGCCCATCCATGCTGTCATGGGGCAAGCTTTCAACATTGCACTTCTTATTTGAGTTGATATCGTGATCTTTTGTTTATGGATGCCCGCGGTGTGAAATGAATTGGGAATCTTGTAGGGATCATGGAGTTTGTATATGTGTTAGGGAAACGCCGGGCCGCCAATCTAAGCCATGCATAATTCATGGTGGAAATTTGCAGCATACCCATGGTGAACATTCGACGACGCATCTCACAATAAAAAGCTAAACAAAAGGCAAATAAAAGAGATGTCGAGGTGTTCATTGTCTGCTTGTCCTGTCATTTTGGTGTGGGCTTGTTCCATGTCATCGGGCACGGAGGTACCCCATTGGCGGTTCTCAATGATATGCATATACTTACAATGACAAGAGCCTTGCTTGGGACTCTAAGTAAAGTAGCATGAGGTTTGGGTACTCGTATTCACGGGGCACGAGGTTTTCAACTTATGATTTGTCAAGCATATGCATCATAATTGTTCTCGCATTAACTTTAACCATTCAAGATGCTTATGATGGGGGCAATGAGAGCTCAAAGCCGGTAAGTACCATAATTTTTGAAGGTTATAAAACTTGCAATCACTGCTTCCCTCTGCGAAGGGCCTTTCTTTTACTTTTATGTTGAGTCACCACCTTCTTTCTTTATGCACCATTAAGAGAGCATAGTTGTCATTCTTAGTGTGATATGCATTGTCCCAAAGTTCATTGATTGATTCATATTGTTGGTTTCACTTGTTCTTAAATTATTTATATCTTGTCACCCTCTTAAACTTGAAGGTGTCCTATGCATTTATGTTTTGCTCTCTTTGAAGGACAAGCTAAAAACCTTTTGTATGTTTTTCCTTATGATTTGAACACACGTTTGACTTTCATTGTTTCATTATCATGATCTTTTGTTTGTGTTCATTTGCATGTTTACAACAAGGTTGTTAAGTTTCTTATTGTCATGATTATATCTTCATGCCCATGTTTTAAGTTCTTATGATCCCAGCTCACAAATGCTTACATATATGATCAAGATTGTGTAGGTGCATGTCACCTCAAAAATTATTCTTTTTTATCACTTACCTACTCGAGGACGAGCAGGAGTTAAGCTTGGGGATGCTTGATACGTCTCAAACGTATCTATAATTTTTGATGCTCCATGCTTGTTTTTACACCATTTGCCTATTGTTTCGTTACACTTCGTGGCACTTTTATGCATTTTCTGGAACTAACCTATTAACGAGTTGCCACAGTGCCAGTTCCCTGTTTTCTGCTGTTTTTGTGTTTCAGAAGTGATACACAGGAAATATTCTCGGAATTGGACAAAACAAGTTCCCGAAGTCTTATTTTACCCGGAAGCTTCCAGAGATCCGAAGAGGAGTAGGAGGGGGCCACCAGGGCCCCACACGCAGGGGTGGCGCGACCACGCCCCTGGCCGCGCGGGCCCCGCGTGAGGGCGCCTGGCTCCTCCTCTGACATCGCCCCTTCGCCTATAAAGACCCCCCGACGAAAAAAACCTAAGTACCCGATCAGTTTTCCAGAACACATCGCGATTCGCCGCCACCGTCGACCCGAAGATCGGGAGGGTCCAGAAGCTCTTCCCGGCACCCTGCCGGAGAGGGGAATCGCCACCGGAGGTCTTCTTCATCACCATGCTTGCCTCCGGAGCGATGAGTGAGTAGTCTACCTTGGACTATGGGTCCATAGCACTAGCTAGATGGTTGTCTTCTTCACCATGTGCTTCATGTTTAGATCTCATGAGCTGCCCTACATGATTGAGATCACCGTTATGTAATTCTACATGTTTGGTTTGTTGGGATCCGATGAATATTGGTGTTTATGATTAAGTTGCTGTACTGAATATTATCTTTTGTTATCTCTATGTTGTTTATGATCTTGCATGCTCTCCCTTGTTACTAGCTATCTTGGCCAAGTAGTTGCTAGTGACTCCAAGAGGGGGTATTTATGCTCGATAGTGGGTTCATGCCTCTATTTCACCTGGGGGAGTGACAGAAACCTCTAAGGTGGTAGATGTGCTGTTGCTACTAGGGAGAAAACAACATTCATATGCTCAAGGGCATATGCTTTGTTTACATTACACACTTTGCTTAATGCAATTATCTGTTGTTCGCAACTTAATACTTGTGGAGTTCTCAGATTGATTCACCACAAGTGGATTATTAGTCATAGATGCAGTTGGATGGCGGTCTATGTATTTTGTTGTAATGCCCAGAGTAAATCTCATAATGATCTTCTTGACATATCACGTTTATCTTTATTCTATCAATTGCCCAACTGTAATTTGTTTACCCAGCATGTGTTATTTTATCTATGGAGAGACACCACTAGTGAACTGTGGACCCTGGTCCTATTTCCATCATATTGCTATCACCTGTTTACTTTACTCGTACTGTTTACTTTACTCGCATACTATATTGTTTTCCACTCGATACGCTCATAATCTTTGTTTCAAGCAAACCGGTGAGATTGACAACCTCATCGCAAGTTGGGAACAAAGTACTTGGTTATGTGTGTGCAGGTTCCGCATCACCTTCAGTCGTTTGTCTCTCCTCTCCTGATCGATATTAAACCTTGGTTTCTTAACTGAGGGAAGACTAGCTGCTATACTCATCATACCTTCCTCTTGGGGTTCCCAACGGGCTGGTTATCCACCACGCACAAGGACAGTCTGCTCCCACATCAGCTTGGACGCAGCAGAGTTCATTTAGTAATTTTGAATTATAGAACTCAATTTATCATGAACTAAATCAAAGTGAATTTGCATAGTTTGTTGTAGGCATTGGCATCCGTTTACTACCTTGCGATTAGCTATAATTGAGATAATAGAACTATAGAATTCTGGATGTTAACTTTACGAATTGGTATCGTATTGTTTGAATGTCAATCTAAAGTTTAAAGTCCTATTGCAAACTTTTAGCAAACCTTGGTTACTAGATAAAATTTAATAAGTAGTATTAAATCAAGAGTAACAATTCCAGTGTTAGTATCTAAGTATCACACTTGCCTCCATGATCCTTGATATTCAAAAGTTGTTTTTAGTATCAAGGTTATCTAGGAGCTGAAAGAATTGTTTCATAAACTATCATATTTGGAAGATATTTTGATATCTAAAACAATGTTTGGTTGCAATGTGATAGAGTATAATTTAGTAAGACACATGTTCTCATAATGTATGAGAATTTGTGAAGATTGGAGATGCTAGGCGTCCAGATCTCCTAAAAAAGTTTTGGGAACTAACATTATACTCAAAATTCGTCCTCATGAGCTATAGTAGCTTGATCATGAAAGTTGTCATGATAGGATGAATAGAAGATGTAGGTAAAATGTTTACTACACTAAAAGATTACTAAAGAATGGAATTTGGAAGAACGCCAAATATTTGATAATAGTGATCTACTTCAAAGTGTGAGTCCAAGGGTATTAGTGTTTGACTAATCACGCTTTGAACTATGTGCCATGTGTATGGCGCCACTATTGATGTTGATAGATTCTTCTTAAAAGGAAAGGAGTTGCTAAAAGAGAATCTGAAAATTATTTTGGTAAAAAAAGAAAAGACTGGAAATGTCCAGCTCGGGTATATAGAAGATATACATGTAATGGTTGTATTCTTTGCTTGTTAAAACAATGTGGTTCTTAGGTATTTGATACTAAATTGGTTGGTATGAATTGTCATACAAAACAACGCAATACAAGAACTACAATGGCCTAATTAACTAGCAAATGAATATGGGATGATTCTCATCAAAAACAAATAAAGTGTTATTGTGTTTCATTGGAATTAAACCTAGCCTTCAAGATTTGTTTTAATAATTGTGTTCTGGTATTATGAGAACAATGGTTGTTCAAATTATTACCTCCTTCATAAGAGATGAATGAACGCTTATCTTGTTCGAGAAATCACATCCATAACACTCATGCTAAAAATGTCTCAAGACAAATGATTAGAAGATCAATTATGAGTGACACTACCGTTTAAATCATATAGGAAAGTAAACATGAAGGAACTCCATGTTGATGGAATTTTGGAGTCATTTTGATTTTGAATCAATTGACACTTGTGAAAATTTCCTAGAGATGATTAAAACTCCGTTTGTAGGCCAAGGAAGAACGGATGACTAACTTATTGGACGGTGTACATGCTGATGTATATTGTCCATTATGTGTAGCCGTATGTGGTGGATCTTTGAACTTCATTTACTTTAACCGGTGATTCGAGTAGATATATGTGTATATTTACTTGATAAGGAAGAAGCATGAAGTATTTCTAGATGAAGTGGAAAATCATTGTAACAAGAGAATAAAGAATTTATGATCAGATCATAAAGGAAGATATTTGAGTAACAAGTTTAGCAAACACCTAAAAGTTGAGAAATCGTTCCATAGACTTGTATTTCCCAAAACACCACAGGAGTATGGAGTGTTCGAGAGATGAAATCAAACTTTGTTTGACATTGTTGGATCAAAGGTGTCGTCTATAAAACTGCCATTATATTTTAAGGATAAAGCTTTAGAGACTACCGCTTTTACACTGAAAAGAGCGCCATCATGATCCGTTGAAATGACACCATATGAGTTATGGCATGGGATAAAACCCAAGTTGTCTTTTCTAAAATGTTGGTATGCTAGGCATATGTAAAACGTTTACAACCAAAGTTGGATAAATATGTCTTTGTAGGTTATCCCAAAGTAACTGTTGGGTATTTCTCCAGAACACCGAAGAGAAAAGTGTTTGTCGCTAAAACCATCAAGTTTCTTGAGAAGGAATTTTTCGCAAAAAGTTAAGTGGGAGGACAATAGAACTTTGATTTGGTTATTGAACCTAAGCTATATGTGCTGAGTAGCGCAGCGCCGGGAAGTGTCCCGGAGGCGGCCACAATGCGTATGGCTGTCGTACCTCAAAGGTTGTGGTCACATAGATCTAAGTTCCTATTGAACTGCGTGAGTCGGGTAACAATCAAATAGTTAGATTTGAGAATAGATCATTATTGTTTGACAATGATGAACCGACTACATGCAAAGAAGCGATGATGGGCCCTGACTCCGTCAAATGGCTAGAAGCCATAAAATCCGTGATAGTTCCATACACGAGAAACCAAGTTTCTGAACTTGGAAGACCCTTAGAAAGGCATGAAGGCCAGTGAGTGTGTTAGGATCTATAAACAGATATGGATGTTTTCACATCTATGAAATAGTCGACATATCGTTAAACTATTTACGATTATGTTCAATGAGTTGACTATGACAAGATTTGATCTTTCATAGCGATATTTTGTCTGGACGGATTACTGTAGCAACCACTACATATGCCAAGTTTGGTATATGTTAGTTGAACAAACAAAACAACATTCTTCTAATAGAATGGTTACCTAGGACATGTACATGACATGGTCCAAAGGGTTTTGTAAATTCAAAGGATGCTAAAAATGCATGCAAACTTCAATGGTTGAAGCAAGCATCGCGGAGTTGGAATATTCACCGTGATGAAATTGTTAAAAGGTTTAGTTTCATCAAAGATGATGAATATGCTTGCATTTGCAAAAAATTAAGTGGGAGCACTGAGCCATATTTCTAGTACATTATGTAGAAGACATATTGTTAATTGGAAATGATGTATCTTTTATTGACACTGGTTAAGATTTTCATTAAAATTAGATTTTCAATGAAAGACTTAGGTAAAACCAAAATATTGGGTATCGATGTCTATGAAGATAGATCGAGGTGCCAATATGGTTATGCCAACATACATAGATCAAATATTGAATGAAGTTCAATATGGAAACGACGAGAAAAGTTCTTGTCGCATGGAAGAGGTTGAAACAAGATTCAGGTGTTTTTAACACTTGATGAGTGAAGCCACAAGAATGATTTGATCGATCATGTATACCATGATATGTACATATCCAGACATCTCCTATGCTCTAAATGTTATGAGTATATACCAGAGTGATAAATGTCATAAGATGATCACTGGACAATAGTAAGGATATCCTTATGTGCTTTGGAAGGACTAAGGATATATATTATGTATGACGAAGTGACACATAGTTCATTGTAAAGTGTTACATTGATACTAAGTTTGTCACAAGATAAAAATTAAGTTTATCTCAATTTTAGCTATGTGTTTAGGTGGCACAATGTAATGGAAGGAAGTTCCATAATGGATTTGGATGAGTTCCAAAGTAAAGACATTGTGATGGATTCTACAACAAATGTTGAGTATATGGCTGCTTTAGAAGTAGCAAAAGAGGGCATTTGTGTCAAGAAGTTTGTTTTCAAACTAGGTGTAGTTCCAAGCGGGCTACTACTATGAAGATCTATTGTGCGACAATAGTGTCAACATGGTTTTAGCTAAAGGAACTAAGGTCTCACCTAAGGACCAAATTTATACCCCAAATATCTCATTTGAGAATGAGTGATGCGTAGAGACGCAAAGACATGCAAATACATACAGAACTGAAAGTGTCAGATCTGGAGATCAGATTAACCACATGCAATATGTACGGACAACACTGAATGCCATAATTGTTATATACGCAAGTATCAACTAGATTATTGACTCTAGTGCAAGTGGGAGACTGAAGGGAATATGCCCAAGAGGCAATAATAAAGTGGTTATTAACATATTCCATGTTTATGATAAATGTTTATTTCTCATGCTAGAATTGTATTAATCGGAAACATTAATACATGTGTAATTAATAAACCAAAAGGTTCCTAGTAAAGCCTCTCTTTCATACTAGCTCGTTGATTAACTGATGATCAAGGTTTCCTGGTCATGAACATTGGATGTTGTTAATAACGGGGTCATATCATTAGAAGAATGATGTGATGAACACTCACACCCATAGTACGAATAGCAATACGATCAAGTCATCATGTTTCATTGCTATATCAAACTCATACGAAATAGTTCTAATCCTTAGACCATGAGATCATGTTAATCACTGATACCGGAAGGGTACTTTGATGATATCAAATGTCACACCATAATAGGGTGATTATAAAGGTTGATTTGGGTACTCTGAAAGTATTAGTTGAGGCTCATAGATCAAGAGTGGGATTTGTCCATCCGTATGACAGAAAGATATTCTCTGGGCCCTCTCGGTGATATTGCATTGACATCGCTTGCAAGCATGTGACTAGGTCACAAGAATACCTTGTCACGGAACGAGTAAAGAGACTTGTCGGGAACGAGATTGAACTAGGTATGGTTGATACCAAATGATCGGATCTCGGACAAGTAATAATATCGTGAGACAAAAGGAATTAACTATGTTCGTTATTGGTTCACACGATCACTAGTTCATCGTCGAGTAAGTGGGAGTCACCATGGATTTCCAGATCCCGCTGATGATTATTGATCGGAGAGGAGTCTTGATCATGTCCACGTTATTCACGAACCGTAGGGTGACACACTTAAGGTTCGTCGTCGTTTTTGAGTGGATACGGTACTCCGATCGAATTACAGGACAGCATGAGGCTTGTTTCAGAAAAGCACCGAAACTGTTTCGAGATATCAAAATAACTCAAGGGGGTATTTGTTAATGTTTGTTAATTGATTGAATTAACAAATATTAAAGAAATAAAAATGTTTTATTATATCAATTAGTGTGAATTTTAATTAGCATGAATGTCATGCAAAATTAAATAGGGGGGGGGGGGTTACCTCATGTTGATGAGGGGGTTACCACCATGAAGAGGGGGTTACCACCATGAGGAGAATTCTCCTAGGGGCTGGCGCACACCCCCTTGGGGCTGCCCTCCTCTCCTATAAAAGGAGCCCTCTTCTCCCTCTTCTCACACTCTTGATTCTCCACTTCCCCGCATAGTTGCTGCTCAATATTCGTCTTAGCTTAGCGAAGCTATGCCGGATTTTTAGTTCATAGTTCATACACTTGGAGAAGTGTGTGTTGGAGTGTCCGGCGGATCCCTTCTTCCGCTGCCCCGCTGGACCGAGGGCGTGGACGAGACGACGACAAGCCGTACGTGCGACCGAGTACGGAGGTGCCGCCGGTTGTGGCGTCTTGTACACGATCTTGAGATCGTCAAGTGAACGACTATGTCGACTACATCAAGTGAACAACTACGTCGACTACATGTGTCTTCGTCGAGTCTCCATCGGCAACATTTGTGCGGGAACGTAATCCCCGCTTCCGGTCTTCGAGGGTTAGTTCTCCGTTGCTACCATCTCGTAGAGTTTTCTTGGCTAGTTTGCGTTTATGCGTAGGAAATTTTTTGTTTTCCATGCTACGAACCTATCAGGAACAAGGCCATATCAGACATGCCTGTGGCCCTTGGATGGCAAGGAACGCCATGGAGCCCGATTTTTCTTTTGCCCCACAAAAAGTGCTTTTTCCATTTTCGGAGTGCCAAAATTGGGTTTTTTTTGTGAGGAAATTACCAAAACAGCAAATTAAAAGCTGGGCACAACACCCCACATAAATAATAGACCACATGGGATACGCATATCATCTCTCGTTTCATCGCGCAAACCTTCGAAGGTATATTGTGAATTTTATGCAAGCTCTAACTAATTTCGCGGGAAGCGAACCCCAAATCGGGCACAACTAATTTAAAAAAACCAAACAAATTCAAGACCTTCGCGTGGAGTCATTAAATGTGACCTATTTGGAAGGAACAATTCTGATGTATGCGTTCCCATTGGCTTTTTGGTAGCTATAGTTCAAATAACCATAGTTCTGGCACTCTGAATGCAAAAAACTGTGATTCATCCGGTGAAAACCCTAAATCCAGGGTGAAAATAGAAGTACATCATAACGTACATGTGTGTGTGTGTGCCAAAAATCAGCTCAATCAGATAAGATTTCGGATGTTGAAAGCCATACCATAGCTTAACCCCGTTAACCCTAACCCCATAACCCCGTCGAGGTCAAAATCGCCGAATTCCAAGTTTGATATTTTTCCCTTAAAAAGAATCACATAAGATGACGCTACGCGAAAGTCTTGCGTTGTCCTATTTTTTTGAATTAGTTATGATTTTTAGAGACCCCTAGTAAATATCCCTAGCTGGAAATTAAAAGAGCATATATTTTTTTTTGCAAAATATGCCAAATTCAAGTTTCTTAGTTTTCCTAACAACTAGATCAGGTACCATAACTACATCTCAAAGGATTTTATTTTTTAATTGTTTTACCATTTTCTTTTATTTTTCACAAAACTAAAAAAGGCAATCCAAAAAATTAAAATACGTAAGCCGACGGCTTTGCCATCGGCATAGGTCCCCAGAAAGAGGTTCGCCGACGGCATAGCTGGCCCGACGGCGATGATTGCGGGCTATTCAGCTGGGGGGCCTATGCTGACGGTCCCGGTATAAAGCCATCGGCATAGGGTCTGACTGTCGGCGTATACAATCTTTTCTGTAGTGACTTTGATATGTAGTATATGTCCTATGGAGCGAACACATCGATGATCAACATGTTACAATAATCCACCTCGGCACATGTTTTTTGGAATAGCATATATTTTTTAATATGCAGGGTTACAATATTTTGCTGAATACTGGTATGACACAAATCTATCCGTCAAGTGGATAGGGTTAGGATCGCGGGTTCATTTTTAAAAAAAGCAAGGGGCTAAATGTAAGTTTTAACATAAATCAGCCTCTACAATAGGACAACTGGTTATTTTTATTGAAAGCGGAGGGCTAAAACGTAAAACTGTGTCACGGCTTGTTCTTATCAGGTCACGATCGGACGGTGCGGACTGCGCATCGGTTAGCCGATGCCTAGCGCGCCCCTTTTCATTTATATACGAACTAAAATTACGACAAGAGTTATGGAATGGTGAAGCACATACCAACATTGTCTTACTTTGCGGCGCCGGAGATAACATCCGGGAGATGTGACTTGACGTGGATTCGGGAGCTTACGGGAGACGACGCTAGAGGTGACGGCTATGGTTTGACAATTTTCTAATACTCCGTCACGAACCCCAGATTTCATTACGTGTCCAATTGTCAGCTAATTAAATCTGTAAGTCTTGCTATCTGGGAACTGACGGAGAAACCTTGGATGCAAAGCTATGCGATTATGTACGCGTCTTCGATGTTCTTGTAGATGCCGTTACCGCGTTGCGGCGACAACAAAAGTAAACCTGGACCAGCTTAATCACACTGCAGGGTAAACTCCAAAAGCTAATACTCCACGCAAATCGGAGTACTACTCTATTACTTTTCATCCTGCTGTTTCTCCGCGTTTGATTAGAGTAATTCGATTTCTAATCCCTGATGGAGATAGATCAACGCAAGCAGCTGGGTCAGGCGTCAAGTTTGACTGACCACTGACGTCGACTAGTTCAACACCTTCTTCAGCCCCTGAACTGTCTATAAGTAGCGGCACAGCTCCCTGCCGTCCTAACAAAAGCTCGGATCTTCCCATAGCAAATTCCGCCATTTACCTCGCCTTGGATCAACCGAAGCTCAGCTCAGCTCAGGCGACACATCACAGTCACATATATACCGAGCATATCGATCGAACCATCAATCGGCAGCAACGATGACGCGCGCCGGCAGCCGCAGCCCCTTGGCTCCCCGCCGAACGCTCCCGGCCACCGTCGTCGACGACACCGTGGCCGCCGCCGCCGTCCTGCTCGACAGGTGGCACCCGGAGGATTCTTCTTCCGGTCGCTCGCTCTTCCTCGACTCCTCTCCAGAAGAGGCTGACGGCTTCTTGCGGGCGGCCAAGGACCTGCACCGCGCCATGCTCTTCTACGCGTCCGGCCTCAGCACAAAGGACCTCCACGGCGGGGGACACGGTCTCATTCAGGCGCAGGAGCTTCTTGACACCGCCATGCGGAGGCTCCAGCTCGAGCTCCAGATCCTCCTCGACTCCCTCCCCAACGTCATCCAGTTCCAGCAATACGACGACGACGATGTTGACGATGACCAGAGCCTGAGGGAAACGTGCGGCCAACTTCGCGCGGTCGCGGAGGCCATGCTGGCCGCCGGGTACGGCAAGGAGTGCGTATCCGTCTTCAAGGAGCACCGTCGCGCGTCCGTTGCCACCGCACTGGAGCGCCTGCACGGTTTCTCGCCTTCGCTGCAGCAGGCTACGATCAACAAGCTCGCCTGGGAACAGATCGACGCCAGGTTGCAGTCCTGGCTCGCCGGCGCGCGCACCGCGTTCGCGTCTGTTTTCGCAGGGGAAAGGGACCTCTGTGACCAAGTATTCGCCGGGGAAAACGCGTCCGTAGGCGACGCCGTGTTCTCGGCCGTCGCCGACGATCAGGCCATGAGCATCCTGGCATTCGCTGAGGCCGCCGTGGCGCGCGCGAAACGAGCCCCCGAGCGGCTGTTCCGCGTGCTCGACGTCCACGATGCGCTCACCGAGACCATCATCCCGGCCACCGTCGCAGCGTTTGGGGACAAGTCGGAGGTCACGGCCCGCGCGGTCACGCTCGCGGTGACCAAGGTCGGCGACGCGGCGCGGGGCGTGGTGGCCAGCTTCGAGGCTGCCATCGAGAAGGAGCCGGCAAAAGCCACTGCTCCGGGCGGCGCAGTGCACCCGCTCACGCGCTATGTCATGAACTACCTCGTTCTCCTCGCCGACTACGAGAACGCGCTGGCTCACATATACGCCGCAGAAGAGTTCACGGACATGACGGACATCGGCTCCGGAAGCGACACGGTCGGCTCGTCGTCGTCGGAGCTCTCGATGTCCACGACTTCGTCTTCCTCGTCGTCGTCGACTCAGAGGACGCTGAGCCTATGGTCGAACCCGATTGGGTGGCTCGTGTCCGTGCTGGTGCGGAAGCTCGACGCCAAGGCCGGGAACTACAAAGAGGCGGCCCTGAGCTACCTGTTCCTGGCGAACAACACGCACTACATTGCGAAGAAAGTGGGCGGCGGCAAGAAGCTGGAGGCGGTCCTCGGAGAGGAATGGGCGGAGACGCAGAGGGCCAAGGCGCGCGGGTACGTGGACGTGTACGTGCGCTCGGCGTGGGGGAGCAAGGTGCTCCGCGGCGGCGCGGTGGACGAGGCGGTGTTGGAGGCGGTGGCAATGCAGGAGAGATGGGTGGCGGCGGACGAGGAGATGGGAGAGGCGCTCAGGGCAGTGGCCAGGGCGGCCGTGCTGCCCACGTACAGGATGTTCTACCGGCGGCAGGGTGCCGCGGCGAGGCTGACGCCGGGGGACGTGATCGGCATGATAGACAGACTGTTCGGCGGCCAGACGTCAATTTCACACAGCAATATATAGCTTACCTACTAGGCAACGAAACTAATTGAGGTAGATTAATAGCTTCAAGATATGAAATATTACGATACATATCTCTGAAGCACGAGAGCAGAGCAGTGCGTGTTGTAAACATGATTTGAATGTATAGAAGTGCAAAAAGAAAACCAAGATCGACTGCATATGATAGGGTGTTGCTCCATATATAGTTTGCCATGTTTAAATTACAATAAAATAAATAAATAGTAGAAGCCAAATCTTCCCTTGATTTCGTATCTTTTGAGCCCTAGGAACGGAATGAAGGTGGCAAGTGTCGTCTAAGTGGTCTTGATTGGATCTTTCTTTTTGGTTTAGTCTATCAAAGATCAAGATATTTAATAAAAAAAATGGATTTGCTCATTTCAAAAGAGCATCCATCGTCTTTGTTAAAGTACAGAATTCCCGCCTCGAGCTATGGAACTCACGACCCTATTAGAAGTACAATGGCCTATTTTACACAAAGTTTTAAGTGGATGTGATCGATCGAGTAGTCTATAGCCTTCCTATAATGGAAAACAGAGAAAAGAAAACGGGGGATGATGCGGCATCTACTTGCATGTGGCTGCATGGATTAATTATTCAATTCATGAGTGCAATGCAATTCTCAACATGCTAATATTAGAAATTGTGTTACAAAGAAATAATGCAATTTATGAGAGTTCAAATTTCCAATTTACTCTTGTTTTCTGCATTCTGAAATGAAATTCACCACTCTCTAGATGGATCACCCGTGGCGGTAGTCCTAGTGCAGCATAAGGTACAAAAGGGAGTAGAAGCAAATTCCATGACACAATCTCCCACCGCTCTCGCCCCATCCTAGTCTTCTTGTTCTCCGCCAGGTAGAATCCTTCCCATTCTTATGTGGAGGCGGCCGGCGAGGAGGCATGCCTCATGTACAATGGTAGAATAGGTTTACTTCTTCGATTAGGGTTTGTGTTTGGCTTTATGCCAGTAACATGGAGTGAGATAGCAGTGCTTGGGGGTGGAGTCCAGCCTTCAGTGGCTCTCCTCTTCCTCGCGATGCTCTCAAGGACGGAGACGAAGGAGGAGAAGGGAAGTGTCTTCGACATTTCCTTCAATAATCTCATCAGTTGTGTAGCTAGCTCTAGTTCATGAATTCTTTCTTGTTTCTTCAGCCATCGAGGTAATGGAGGAGTGGAGAGATGGGAAAAGATCGGCATCAACTTGTGCGATACGGATTTCATCCTGCTTCAATCTGGAGTTTACCAACAGAGGACCGTTTGGTGCCTCTGCAAGGCTAAGATCCAATGGCTATTCAACCTCCTAGCCATATGCCATCTTGGAGGCTTTCCAACTCCGGCTAGAGATTCATCAGAGGTTCCGAAGTGGTTCATTACCCATGATGACACCGCTGCTCTAGCAGTTGAGATATGGAGAATGGCTCCAAGGACTCTTTACTTTTTTTTACCTTTTATCTTAGGGGTCGTTTGTGTAAAAGTGTAGTACCTGATTGTAATTTTTCTTTCCTTTTGGGTTTCCTGCAAATTGTAATCCCACTGCTGAAATATAGGAAGCTTCTGGGTCCTTAGGGACCTTATCTTTCTTGTAAAAAACTTACAAAAGATAAGGTCCTAATGAATTTAAATAGGGATGAGATGCTAATGGCTTTAAAAATATACCCAATGCTAAATCTCACATGCGTGAGTATTCTTTATAGTTTTTTTGTAACTATAATCATGAGAATTTAATTTTCAATTTTCTAGTAAGCACGACAGTAAACTAAGCTCATCATTCAATGAGCAGAGATCTTACCTTCAAACACGTCTTACATGTGAAATACCATCTACCCGACTAGGAGGGGGAGGGATGGGTCATGTTCAAAGATATTAGACGATACACTTGGCACCATGGTCTTTGTGGCCTCATGGCCAATGCTGTATTCAACTTCTTATAGAGTGGTTTGCCCCTTCCATCGACGTGGCATCACCCTTCCTTCAAGCCTCCAACTATGCATCACCAAAGTAGTACTTTACCCAAAGAAGTTAGCGAAGGGTCCCGAGCCATGTTGCCTCTGTTTACGGGGGATTGAGTTCAGATGTAGTAATAGCTTCTTTCATAGTGACTTCAGAATTATTGAATCCATGAAGTGACACGGGTACAAAAAACAATTTCGTTGATGGCTCGTCTCCAACATGGCTTAGGAAATCCCTCGAGCCAGAGTGAATCCCATAGTCCTTCTTTAACAGGAGACATCGGTAGTGAAACCTATCAGACATAGGACCCGTCAGTAGTACACTCATCTCAGACGTCCATGATTTGTAAACGTGAGGAATTTTCCGTCAATAACAACATGGACCGAACATCGCTTCGAGAACATATGGGTTTTGAAGACGTAGTCAGCTGGCTGTTTGGGGAAATAGCCTCAATGGTAAATTTATATCTTGTTGTCCAAACATCCCAACACTGCGATGCAGAGAAAGAGTCCAAACAGGTCCGTAGCCTTAGCGTTAAGCGAAAGAATGACAGGAAAGAAGTTGTTGAAAGAGTAGGGGTTCCACTGCACCCTTGACATATCTCTGATTCCGCGCCGCATATAAGACCCTAAAGGGCAAGTAAAAAAGATATGATAAAAATTTTCTAGCTAACTACACAATGCACATCTACCATTATCAGATGGGCCTTGACGTCCGCAATCCGGTCGCTAGAAGGTAATTTTCCAATAGCCAACTAGAAGATAAAGATTTTGACTTCTAAATGGAGGTTAGCTAACCACATCAACTTAGCATAAGGCAGGTTAATGTTAATGCATAGATGCTTGTATATGAAGGCAACCGAAAACTTTTTTGGAAGGTTCCAACACCCACGAGAGGGGTCAGACCCAACGCCTGCCCTGACTTCCTCCAAGATCTCTTCTACGATCGAGACTATGGAATTTTTGGGAAAGGGTAGCTTTGCCTAACCATCAGTCCGTCCAAAAGAGTATTATTTTCCCGTTACCTAAGGGAAATTTCAGGTGCAACTTGAAGTGGTGTTTTATTTTGTGCGGGCTATGCTAGTGAACAACAATGTTTGCCTTGCGACGGTTCCACTCGGTGCCCAACAATGTTTACCAACAATTCCCAGTTAGAAGTCAACTTGCGGTAGTCTAAGGGAAAACCTAGGTACGTAGGTGATTAGGAAGGAACCGTTGCAAGAGTTAATAAGATTAGCAATCCTGGTTTGTTCCTCCTGGGGCACTCCATCACCATGAACTCACTCTTTAAAAAGTTAATTGTGAGAGCCGAGATGACTTCAAAGAAAATTAGGATAAACTTAATATTATCAATGCTTCTCTCTCTCGTCCAATTGAAGCAACATGAGAGTATCACCAGCATATTGGTGGTTGCTAACTCCACCAAGGGTCAAGTGCGGAACAACAACATTAATGTATCCCACATCATTGGCCTTATCTAGGATGCTTGCAAAGGGCATTTGCGATGAAATCATGGAGCAAAGGGGAAATCGGGTCCCCTTGCCTAACTCACAACTTGTTACAAAAATAGTGGCCCACTTTTCCCGTTAATGCAAATGGAGTTGGTCCACCCGAGACGAGTTGCATGATTCTATGAACAACACCGGAAGAAAAGCCTTTTTTTGTGAGCACTTCACAAAGGAATGGACATCTAACTTGGTCATAAGACTTCTCAAAGTCATGCTTTAGGACTATTGCTTACAACTGCTTACTCTTAAGTTCTTGGTAATTGTCTTGATGCTTGTTTTTATTAACTCACCAAAATGCACATGCAAGTTATCTTTGATTTCAAGAAAGAGTGTGCTGAAATTCATTGTGGGTGTTTGTGTTTGAGAACAAACCAATTTTAAAATAAAGCAAGTAGAAACCGCAAGCAGAGAAAACATGATGATGAATGATGAAACTACAATAGGGCTAAAAGCGTTCTCAGGGAATGTTGGCTTTACCAGTAGCATAATAGTATGTATCATTTGCATAGTGTGCGCAGGCGGATCCCACATTAAGGAGTGCCCAAAAAGCATCTGTCATCCTACCACGCATAACCACAGCTAGTCCTCCATAAGCAATCGCCAAAGTACATTGGCAATTAGGGGTCTCCCTAGTTGACACATGACTTAGGATGGTGGCGTCCTATATCACAGCTACGCCGACCAACACCCACTGTACACAAATGATAACTTCCTTTAGGTCCACAAAGCCCTTACATTATGTATTCGACGTTCACATAAATTCATGAAGAACATTAATAGACACTTATACAAGTAAACATAAACATGATTTTTATTTCAGTTCAGGGTGGTGCTAGGGTTTCTCCATCTCTCCAAGAACAAAGTAACTACTCATACGCGGAGGCAAACAACATCATCATAATAATATGAATGGAGTATTAAGGATTAAATGAGTACACGTGCAAATCCACACTAGGGTTTGGAACTACAACAATATAGTTGAAGGGGATGATGATGGTGGTGGATATCATGATGATGGAGATCGATGCCAGAGCCTCTAAGATCTGAGCAATGGTGGAGATGGATGCCCCTCTACGAGTGCCCCCTCCCAGATACCTTCCGGAGGTGCGATTTGTATGTTTCGTGACTTCTTTGTGTGTCCAACTTCTGATCGGATTGCATGATGTGAAATTGTTGGATGAGGAGTTTCCAACAAGCCATGGCACGGCGTTGCGTATGTCAGCTCCCAACTGTACTCGTGCTCCTTAAACCTGCAGACACTTTGGTTTGCAAATTTCCTCATTGACTTGACCCCATGTGCATGGATATTTTTATGGAAGATATTTTTGTTTCCAATTGACATGTTTGTGTAGAAAATGAGCACTTTAATTGATTTGGCTGTCATCCTATCTAAATCTGGGATCATGATGAAATTAGCAGAAAAGGTGTGAGTGAAAACGATAAAATAACAACATTCTAAAACTACTGATGAAAAACATCAGGTAAAACATGATGCAAAATGCACTCATCAACATCCTCAAGCTTAGAATCTTCTCGTCCATGAGCAAGATAGCTACTTAGAGAACATGGTTATCATGTTCACGAAGCTCGAGTCGTTAAAACAAATGAGGGCATTACATCATATGGCAATCTAAAAGATGTCAAACAATATATGGAATCTATCATACTTCAACAACTAAATGATCTAGAAGGCTCCACACCTTTATCAATAATCTTTGTGCGAAGAATAATCAACAATATGACATAAACATTAAGTTCAACCAAGCAAGCGTTGTGAGATCTCAAACTTATTTAGGCTCCGTTCTGAACACAGGAAAGGAAAATAAAGGAATAGTACAAAATATAGGATTGGGAAAGGAATGCATATGTAGAACTTAGGAACAAAAATTATGGGAAAAAATGCATCCAGTAGCGTTTGGAGCACAGAAAGCAAATACAAGGGATCAACTAAGCACATGGACTAAACACATCGGAACGACTAGGCCCACATGCTTCTTTTGTTGATCATCTTTTGAGATGAACCTAGACTATGTACGCCACCTCTGTCCAGTCACATGTCCTTCGGTTGGTCCAGCTACTCCTAGTCCACCCACTCAGACTATGCTCTTTACCATCGAGCGTTGTTGCTAGTTGCCTTGGGCTTCCGCGAGAAAAAATGGTTTGAGGTGGATGGTCTGTTTCCCGTGAAATCGCAGGAAATGCTACCTTTCCCGAGGAATCGGGAGTGTTGTTTCCTCCATCTCGAACGCATCTAGCAAAAAAAAACTCCAAAGGAAACAAATCCTGTAAAATTCCTTTGTACCGAACGTAGCCTTAGAATTTCATGCAGCCCCTTGGAATTCAGTATGGTCGCTTGTGCTTCCTCTCACAATTACACACATGTCTATTCATCCATATCACATTAGTCTAACTCATTTTGAGGGTTGTGCCATGAACTAGACATGATTATCTTTCATGAGGACATAAAGGAGATCAAACAAGCATCAACTTAAAAGCCGAGTATGAAGCAGTTCACGACCTATGGTTTGAGCATCTACCTCAACTTTCACTCATTCTAATCATTAACAAACTTTGGTTTGTTCTTTTTCTTTCTTTTCTTTAATTTTTTTTATTTGATAATCAAGCCAATGATCTACAAAATGGTATCAACTCTCTTACACTTGTCCAATTAGAACTACCGGTGTGGAGGATTCTATGATAATCAAAAAATGCAAGTTTTGTATATAACACATCCTAATTTACATCTAATAGAATAACCACAAACTGAAACACTTCACTTGTAGTATGGCTCGAAGTCCAAAGATATAAATCATTACTTATTCATGAGAAGCTAAAGTTATGTCGGAAGGCGTTGTTATTCTCGCTGTTAGTGCAACGTCATGGAGAATATTCCAACCTACATAAATGAGTGTAATATCGACTGGTGTCTTGGCTACTAACATTGCAAGATCAAAGAAGAAATCCATAGAAAGAGAGAAGGAATCCTGGACACGCCCACCAAAGGCATAGTCAAAATTAATGTTGACGAAACTTATGGATGTTAACCAAGGTAAAGTGGGAATGGATGCAATAGCAAAGAGATAGTAATAGTAAATTCATGATTTCTAGTTGCAAGAAAATTTATTGTGGCGGAGGCATAATGCTTTGAGAGATGGTTGAGTCTTGCTCAACATCTGGGAATTAGCAAATTCATTATTCAAGCAGACAATATACAAGTAAGTGAAACTATATTGGATGGTGGATTTTGGGCGATATCCTCAGCAGATTTTTTTAATGATTGCAGAATCCTATTTTCTGGTTTAAGAAAATATATCTTTGAGCATTGTAATAATAGGGAGGCCAATGAGGAGACTCATGAGCTCTCTAGGTATAGTTTTATGGACCATGTCGATTGGTCTTGGGACGACGATCCCCTAGCTTTTTACTTCCTAAACTCATAAACCATGTAATTTTATTTGACATGCAATAAAGCTCATCGAATGACTTCCCCTAAAAAAACAAAAGCGATAGACTTTAACTCCCGCAAAAGTTCTAGTGTAAAATTGGGAAGGGAATTTTTTTAGTTACATATAGGCATCTTTTACACCGGGTGTAATGCTTAAACCTTGTAAGTAACGAAGCGTCTCTCATCTAAAAAAATAGGCATCTTTATCAAATTATCAGTGCTATATATATGGAATAACTTCTACCATTCGCTGAAAATTTTCTGAAGATCAACTAATGCAAAGGTAATGACAAAGGGCGGCGGCCGCCACACAACAGTTTTTCAGTTTGAGTTACATGGAATGGACATCTTGTATGTGTGAGGTTAAAGTCATCTTATCATTTCAAGCTAATATAAAGAAAGGTCCTCTTATCGATTCCGAGAAAACTGACTAGGAATGATTCCAAAGACCTCTACTGGCGATGCATAGGAGATTGCGAGATGAGCTTGTACAGTTCATACATGTAGTTTTCTATAGGAATTTCTTGTACTCAGCTTATACTCCTGATGTCAACTAGCGGAAGGACATATTGTTCCTCTCATATTCAACAGTACTTGGTCTGATTGTAGGGGTGGACACTGGGAGTCCAAGCAAAGGGCAGCACAAAAACCGGCATGACCACGAGCAAGTTGGATCGAGCAAGGCACGAGAACTGGTCAATGTCAAACGCCCCTACCAAGCAAGAGATGACAAATCAGCCAACGGATCCGCATGCCAATATAGTAAGATAAATGGTACGACGACTTCAACGGTCCTTTACTAGTTTTGCTTGATCATGTCAAATCTGATGGAAGTTCAGTAGGCAAACTCAAATATTGCCTGACTTAATCACTCAAATTTCTCCTAGACTGCGTGGAAAATCAACGCTCAACTGATTATACCAGCTAGCAAGTACGTATTAGATGGCTAAGCTAATTTAATCCCTAGAAAATAAACAAAAGCAAGATAAGTAATCAAGGAGAACACATTTGGATAGGTCGTGTGTAGGTTTCAACCGGAACCGGTAACCTGTTCATTGTGCATGACCAGATCAAACAAGCTAGCTAGTATGGTACTATAGAAAGATTCCTCTCGCAGAAGGCGAAAAAACGCCAGCTGAACTGCATAAGAAACAAGCACGTACGTTTGTCTTGACTCTTGACTACCTTGTCGTGAGATTTCCGGCCTTGTGGTCAACTACTCAAAAAGCTCGGCCGCGCCCATCCGGTGCTCTGAGGATCTGATTGCGGAGGTCTCTCCTGCCCTATCCTGCCAGGTGTCGAACCTGCCATTCACCTACCTCGGGCTGCCCTTGTCGGTTAAGAAATTGAGCAAAGGCATGTTGCAGGCGGTCCTTGACAAGCTCGCCCAGAAGCTGGCTCTTTGGAAGGCCAAGTTGCTATCCAAGGACGGCCGTGTCGCGTTCGTTCAGGTCGTGCTGACGGCCTCTATCATTTACCAGCTCAGGGCACTTGATGTGGAGCCGTGGTTTCTGAAGGCGGTAGACAAGCTTCGGAGGGGCTTCCTTTGGGCCGGAAAGGCCGACACGAGGGGTGGCAGCTGCTTGGTGGCCTGGGACGTGGTATGCCAACCGAAACACCTAGGAGGCCTGGGTTTTCATAACCTTAAGTGGCTGAACGCGGCTTTGCGGGCGAGGTGGATTTGGTTGCAGAAGACCGACCCGTCGAAGCCTTGGGATGGGCCACGGCTATCTTCAACGCCTCCACAACCGTCGCTATCGGGGATGGTGCGAGGACGTTGTTTTGGGAGGACCCTTGGCTTGACAGCCTCACAGTGGACGCGGTGGCTCCGGCGGTTCTCTCCCTGGTGCGGCCAAGCATTGCCAAGTCCCGCACCGTACAAACTGGTGTTGAGGGCATGGCGTGGGTTCGGGACATCTCGGGCGAGCTCACGGTGGATGCCACCGTCCAGTACCTGGCGCTTTGGAGCGCGGTGCAAGCGGTGCAAACCAACGGTGGTGATGACAGGTTCGTCTGGAAGTGGTGCGCCAACGGTCAGTTCTCCACGCGAACGGCATATCGTGCCTTCTTCCATGGCCGTATCGCGTTGCCTGGGGCTGCTCAGGTGTGGAACGCCTTCGCTCCGTTCAAGGTCAAGTTTCATGCGTGGCTTTCCCTTCGGAATCGCTGCTGGACTGCCGACCGCCTTGCGCGACGTGGATTGCCCTCGCATGTCATCTGCCCCCTTTGCACGAGCGCCGATGAGACTCTAGACCACCTTTCCCTTCGGTGTCCCTACGCCTACTCGGTCTGGGCAGGGTTGTTTCTTCGCCTCGACATTCGGGTGCCGCTCCCCACTCCGCAGGCCACGCTCCCAGCCTGGTGGCCCGCATCCACTGCCGCCATGACGCGCCAAGATGCTAGAGCGTTCAACTCTCTCGTCATGCTTGTGCTGCGCACGATTTGGCTTGAGCGGAACGCGCGCGTTTTCGATGCAAAGTCTACCCCCTCGGCGCTCGTGATCGATGCTGTGGTCGGAGAGTGGAACCTTTGGTCAACCAGTAGACTAGGTGGGTCTTGGAGAGATCTCGAGTAGCTTAGGGTGGATAGCCCTGCTTTTTAGCCGTGGTGGTGGTGTCTTGGCTTGTACTAAACCTCCCCCTTTTAAGTTTAATATAATAACGCGCAGATCTCCTACGAGTTCGCAAAAAAAAGATTTTGGGCTACAATTCCTATACGCTATCCAGCGCATCGTGGGTATACTTAGATGCGTAGTTGCGTACGTAGTCTAGCAGTCTAGCTAACGTCCAGTTCTTCCGCTCCTTTTCAGCTGCCACGTGGTTCATAAACTTTTCTGTCGATTCATCCATAAATCATAAGCTTTTTCGTCGCTCTCTGTGTCACTGCCACTATTGTGATGACATGGGAGTCGGTTATTTAGCCGTGCTGGCTTTATCTCTTCAAATCAAACGGCAATATATGTCTCGTGTGCATCAGATTTTTATTTATTTTGTCTACATATGCAAATGCCGTCACAGTCAAGTAACCGCCTGCTTCAGATAGTTTATGTTTATGGAAAGCAACCCTAGGTCTCCTCATAACGGGATACTAGTGTGTAAGTGAGGTAACCCTATGATACATAGTAGTCATAGGGTTACCATTTCAACTAATAACATGTATACCTATAGGTCCATGTTGATATTCCCGTAATCGATTGCTGCATGTGATAACATTTAGGTCTATCAATTATGGAGCCATTTTGCATTGGGAACACTGTGCGATGTTAACATGTTACTCCATTTGTCTTTCCTCTCGCTAATTAGTTTTCACAACATCTTTTTTCTAGGTGGCATGCATGTTACAATCTAAATTACTCACGCTATATGCAGCTAGCATCACGGTCTCATCATATTTAATTAACTTATAGAATCTCCATGAAATTTGTCCAAATGTGTTTCTCGTTAAAGTTTCTAGTTCTACGTGCTATGGGGGCATACCCATGTTATGCTTCCAAGGTTCCTACGACACCGGGATCAAGACTCGTTTCTTGGTATTTCTCATCTATGACATAGTGTGTGACACCCTCTAGCTAAGTGAGAAATTTTTGTGATTTACAGTATCATATTAGAATACTATTATTATTTCTCTCTATTTATTAACTAGTGTGCCCCTCACATTTTTATCAACATGATACTACAACTATGGCTTGCCATTATTCTTGCACGTGGCTCTGCAAGGCTCGGCTTGGTAGGAGTTATTCTGGCGCTAGGAGAGCATCGTCCTCGATGGCAAAGGACACCGCCGAACATGACCTCCACGGACCACGCCTTGTCCAATTCCGACGCCTTTAAATTTGCAAGATGACACTATATAAAATCAGTAATCCAATTGTTTTTCCTTTCTAAATGGCGTGAAATGCATATGAAAAATTATCTTGCAATTTATGAAAACAGGCTTTTATATCCCGTTTTATAAATAAAGCCACAACTACCGAACTGACAAGTGACGAGAGTCCTCTTAGATCAGAGATGCCTTAGCAATTAGTAATATATATATGTAGCTAGCTAAGAAATGAGGCCTCCCTATCCCTGGTGGTAGCTCCGGAGAAAACATTGAGGCGGAGTTCAGTATGATCTGCATTTAAAGGTCGCGGGAGACGCTAGCCTAGAGGTGGCGACTAAGGTTTGACAATCGGGCGAGAATACACCCCAGCGGGTGTATTAATCATATAGAAAGGAATGATGGCGCGGTATTGAAGGTGCTAGAGAACTTGATTGCGTTTGTTGATGAAGTAAATGACCGGCCAGTTGGAAACCCCAAGAGAAGGTTTGATGAATATAGCAGCAAGTTTTCCCTCAGTTATGAAACCAAGGTTATCAATCCAGTAGGAAAAAGCCAATACTCCAGAAGGTGATGCCCGCTAGCTTCGCGACAGCTCTGGACAATTTATAGGGCGCCTCGTCCAAGCTTTGCTTTGCGAGCGGCAACGTGGAACCTGCACACAACACAACCAAATACTTTGTTCCCAACTTACGATGAGGTTGTCAATCTCACCGGTTTGCTTGAAACAAAGGGTATGAGCGTATCGAGTGGAAAACAATAATAGTATGCGAGTAAAGTAAACAGGTGAAAGCAATATATAGGAAATAGGACCGGGGTCCACAGTTCACTAGTGGTGTCTCTCCATAAGATAAAATAACACATGCTGGGTAAACAAATTACAGTTGGGCAATTGATAGAATAAAGACAACGTGATATATCAAGAGGGTCACTATGAGATTTACTCTAGGCATTACAACAAGATACATAGACCGCCATCCAACTGCATCTATGACTAATAATCCACTTGTGGCGAATCAATCCAAGAACTCCACAAGTATTAAGTTGCGAACAATAGATAACTGCATTAAGCAAAGTGTGTAATGTAAACAAAGCATATGTCCTCGAGCATATGAATGTTGTTTTCCCCCTAGTAGCAACAACACATCTACAACCTTAGAGGTTTCTGTCATTCCCCCAGATTAAATAGAGGCATGAACCCACTATCGAGCATAAATACCCCCTCTTAGAGTCACTAGCAACTACTCGGCCAAGATAGCTACTAACAACGGAGAGCATGCAAGATCATAAACAACATAGAGATAACATAAGATAAAATTCAGTACATCAACTCAATCATAACACCAATATTCATCGGATCCCAACAAACACAACATGTAGAATTACATAACGGTGATCTCGATCATGCAAGGCAGCTCACGAGATCTAAACATGAAGCACATGGTGGAGAAGACAACCATGTAGCTACTACTATGGACCCATAGTCCAAGGTAGACTACTCACTCATCGCGTCGGAGGCAAGCATGGTGATGAAGAAGACCTCCGGTGGCGATTCCCCTCTCCGGCAGGGTGTCGGGAAGAGCTTCTGGACCCTCCCGATCTCGGGTCGACGACGGCGGCGGATCACGATGTGTTTCTAGAAAAGTGATCGGGTCTTTAGGTTTTTCCCATTGGGGGGGTCTTTATAGGCGAAGGGGCAGCGTCAGAAGTGGACCAGGGGGCCCACACCATAGGCCGGCGCGGGCCAGGGGCAGGCCGCGCCCCCTGGTGGTGTGGCCGCCCTCTGGCTCGGCTCCGTCTCCTCTTCGGTCTTCTGGAAGCTTCGTTAAATATCTGGACGTCTGGCTTTTGTTTTGTCCAATTCCAAAAATATTTCCTGTGTAACTTTTCTGAAACACAAAAACAGCAGAAAACAGGGAACTGGCACTGTGGCATCTTGTTAATAGGTTAGTTCCGGAAAATGCATAAAAATGCCATGAAGTGTAACAAAACACTAAGCAAATGGTGTAAAAACAAGCATGGAGCATCAAAAATTATGGATACGTTGGAGACGTATCAAGGAACAACGCCGAAGAACGGCAAATGCTGTCAACAAGGGGTGACAGCTCCCCAAGTTCACAAGGGACTACTCTCTGCCTATCCACTACACCGGCTCCGGAAAGCCAAAGGAATCACTACGAAAAAGCCTAGCTAGACGCCACCTGCTATACTCCTCCCTAATACTCGATTCGATGGCCACCACCTCCGGCCGTGCCCCGTTGAAGACCATGTCATTGCGGTGCCTCCAAATGCACCAGAATATCAGAATGATGGCTGTCCAGAGATCTCGTTGAGTTGCCTTGGGGCAAGGCAGAGAAGTCCACCATCGAAGTAGGCCCACGTCGGCTGCCGGGAGCCAAGCAAGCCTATCCCACCGATTGAGAGCCCACACCCAAATCTCTCGGGCTACCACACATCCAAGGAGAAGGTGCTGAATCGTCTCCGGTTCTTGGTCGCAAAGCGGGCAAGAAGGTGGCCTTGGCAGACCACGTCGCTCAAGACGATCTGCCGTCCAACACCTGTTCCGTGAAACAAGCCAAGCAAAGAACTTGCATCCGTAGGGTGCCCTAGAACGCCAGATTACTGATGCGATGGGGGATTGAACCCTACCCTCGAAGAAGGCATTGTAGGCCGACTTCGACGAGTATGCACCATCTCCCGACCAGCTCCACCTCAGGTCATCCTCGCGCTCCGGGGACAACTGAACCTCTGCCGGCACCTGCCAAAGGAGGAAGAACTCCTCAAGTGCCGCCGGCCCCAGGTGAGGCCCGCAATCACGCAGCCAAGTGCCAGATAATGCCTCCTTGACTGTGCGAATCTTTGCCACGCGTGGCGCAACCTTAGCCGCCAGGTTGGGGGCAATATCCTCCACCCGAGTACCATCCAACCACCGGTCCTGCCAGAATTTCGCTCTCTCGCCATCCCCAATGTGAACGACGGTGGCCGCCTTGAAGAGAGCCATAGCGAGCGGCGGGAGGTGCAGGTCAAACTCCGCCCAAGCCTTATTGGGGTCCGTCCACTGAAGCCACGCCCATCCGCAATGAAGGGCAATGTTGAGCAAGCGAAGATTGGGTATACCCAGTCCCCCATAACGCTTAGGCATAGTCACCTCATCCCACGCGACCAAACAGTGGCCACCATTAGCCTCCCTCCGACCCTTCCACAAGAAGGCCCGGCAGGCTTTAACGAAAGCCTGCAGAGTCTTAGGCGGGACATCAAGAGACATCAAGGCATGTACGATCATGGAGGATAGCGTAGTCTGCACCAGGATCGTCCTTCCTCCGCGGTTCATAAGGTTGGCGCACCAAGGTTGCAAGCGCCTAACCGCATTGTCCACCACTGGCTGTAACTAGGCAGCCGTGACCTTGTGGATACTCAAGGGGAGGCCCAGGTATTTGCAAGGCATGGTCCCCACCTCACATCTCAGGATACCACGAGCCAACTCCACTTGCTCCGGAGAGCATCGAATAGGATGCATGGAACACTTGGCGAGATTGGTGCGCAACCCCGAGGCCACGCCAAAGTCCTCCAGGATAGCCGAGCAAGTGTGTAAGTCGAGCGAGGTGGGTCGAAGGAATGTAACCACATCGTCAGCGTACATCGACGTGCGGTTCTCCAAACCACTGCTGGCTAGACTGGATAACAGGCCTACAGCTGTCGCCTTCTCAATCATCAGATGTAGGACATCCATGACAGAGTCAAAGAGGAGCGGGGAGAGAGGACCCCCCTGCCTTAGACCACGCCAGTTATAAATGAGGTCACCAGCAACGCCATTCACCAGCACACGGGTAGAAGCAGTCCCTAAAAGCCCGCAAATCATGGAGATCCACCGGTGCCCAAACCCTAGCTTGGCCAACACGTCAAGAAGGAAGGCCCAATCCACTATGTCGAAAGCCTTGGTAATGTCAAGCTTGAGCAGGATGGCATCCTTCCTAAGACGATGCAACTTGCGAGCAGTGGACTGAACAAGCTGGAAGTTGCCACGCAGGCAACGGCCACGAATAAACACACTCTGGTGTGGGCCCACTATTTGAGACATGCTTGGGGCAAGGCGACTAGAGAGGACCTTGGCAACCAACTTGGCCACGCTGTGGATGAGACTGATCGGTCAAAAATCTTTGACCTCCACCGCATCCACGCACTTGGGGAGAAGTGCAATGAGCGCCTGATTGGCCATGTGCAAGCCCCGGCAGTCCCCTCTCCACAAAGTCTCAAAGTCTGCCATAACATCCTCCTTGATGATTGGCCAACACACTGCGTAGAACCTCCCTGTGAATCCATCGGGACCTGGAGCTTTATCTAGCTCCTGAGAGCGGACCACTGTCCACACCTCCTCCTCAGTGAAGGGGGCCTCGAGCCTGGATAGGTCATGCGTCTGCACCCCCAGGAAGTCGAGGTCCAGGCCAAACCCACGCTCCGGGCAAGTCCCCAAAAGCTGCTCGTAGAAGGAGTCCATGACCTTGGCCTTGTCCGCTTGATCCGCAATGAAAACCCCATCCACTCGTAGATGCGCAATGAAGTTCTTATTACGTGTCTCGAATTACGTGTCTCGAATTATTACGTGTCTCAAATTATCATCTTCTTTCTTTACTCCATGATTCTTGGCATGACTGTAGTTTAAATTTGGAACTACAGCTACATTAGTAAGTATGTAACGGAGGGAGTAAATTTCAAGACTTGCTATCTCGGAACTGACGGGGCAACTTCGATGCTAAGCGATGTGATTTCCTACGCGTTGTACGTTCTTGTAAATGCCGTTACAAAAACTGCAAAAACTGCCGGCCAAGCTAACTGGAGTATATACATTTCAATACGTTGTTTCTCCGCGTTTGATTAGAGTACTCGATTGCACGGCTGCAAAGCAACTCGTATCCCCGATCGACGTACGCAAGCTGGGCCAGGGTCCAGTTGTCGCGTTTGACCAAGAACTGTATAAGTAGCAGCACAGCTCCCTGCCGTCCTTACAAAAGCTCAGCGCTTCCCATAAGAAACTCCGCCATTTGGCTCGCCTAGGATTAACAAAAGCTCAGCTCAGCTGCGACACAACAAGGTCACATATCGGGCGGGGACAACGATCGATCGATCAACACCATCTACCGACAGCAACGATGACGCGCGCCGGCAGCCACTGCCCCTTGGCTCCCCGCCGCACGCTCCCGGCCACCGTGGTCGACGACACCGTGGCCGCCGCCGCCATCCTGCTTGACAAGTGGCACCCTGAGGACTCCTCCTCCGGCCGCTCCCTCTTCCTCGACACTGCCACCACGGAGGAGGCCGACGGTTTCCTGCACGCCGCCAAGGACCTGCACCGCGCCATGCTCTTCTACGCGTCCAACCTCTCCAAGAAGGACCTGCACGGCGGGGGCCATGGTCTCATACAGGCGCAGGAGCTTCTGGACACCGCCATGCGTAGGTTGGAGCTTGAGCTCGACACGCTCCTCGCTTCCCTCCCCAACGTCCTCCATTTCCAAGAAGAAGAAGAAGACGACGACGACAATGGCCTGCGAGAAACGTGCGGCCACCTTCGCGCGGTCGCCGAGGCCATGCTGGCCGCCGGGTACGGCAAGGAGTGCGTCTCCATCTTCAAGGAGCGCCGCCGCGCGTCTGTGGTCGCCGCGTTGCAGCGCTTTCACGGCTTCTCGCCTTCCCTGCAGCCGGCCACCATCCAGAAGCTCGCCTGGGAACAGATCGACGCCAGGCTGCAGTCATGGCTCCCCGGCGCGCGCGCCGCGTTCTCATCCGTCTTCGCCGGGGAAAGGGACCTCTGTGACCGCGTCTTCGCCGGGGACAACGTGTCCGTGGGCGACGCAGTTTTCTCTGCCGTCGCCGACGATCAGGCCATGAGCATCCTCGCGTTCGCTGAGGCCGCCGTCGCACGGGCGCGGCGCGCCCCGGAGCGGCTGTTCCGCGTGCTCGACGTCCACGACTCGCTCACCGAGACCATAATCCCGTCCATCGTCGCGGCGTTCGGGGACAAGTCGGAGGTCACGGCCCGCGCCGTCACGCTAGCAGTGACCAAGGTCGGCGACGCGGCGCGGGGCATGGTAGCCAGTTTCGAGGCGGCCATCGAGAAGGAGCCGGCCAAGGCCACGGTTGCCGGCGGCGCGGTGCACCCACTCACCCGCTACGTTATGAACTACCTCGCGTTCCTTGCCGACTACGAGAACGCTCTGGCTCAGATATACTCGGCAGAACAGTTCACGGACACGTCGTCGTCCATCGGCTCCGGAAGCGGCACCGCCGGCTCTTGGATGTCGGACTACTCAATGACGTCGACTTCCTCCTCCTCCTCGTCAACACTGAGGACAGTGAGCCTATGGTCGAACCCGATCGGCTGGCTCGTGTCCGTTCTGATGCGGAAGCTGGATGCAAAAGCCGGGAACTACAAAGAGGCGGCGCTAAGCTACCTGTTCCTGGCGAACAACGCGCACTACGTGGCCAAGAAGGTGGGCGGCGGCACGAAGCTGGAGGCAGTCCTCGGGGAGGAGTGGGCGGAGGCGCTGAGGGCCAAGGCACGCGGGTACGTGGACGTGTACGTTCGCGCGGTGTGGGGGAGCAAGGTGCTCCGCGGCGGCGCGATGGACGAGGCGGTGGTGGAGGCGATGGCGATGCAGGAGAGGTGGGTGGCGGCGGACGAGGACATGGGGGAAGCGCTCAGGGCGGTGGCCAAGGCAGCCGTGGTTCCAACGTACAGGATGTTCTACCGGCGACAGGGCGCGGCGGCCAGGCTGACGCCGGGGGACGTGATCGGCATGATAGACGGGCTGTTCGGCGGGCGGACGTCGCCACGCAGCAGCATCAGCAGCGATAGCTTCGTTAGCACCTAGGGAACAAAAAAATTAGGTAGATACTCCCCTAGATAGCTTCAAGATATAAACATGTACTATCTCGGCAGCGCGTTTGTGAACAAGATTGAAATGGATTAATATGATATTGGGTTTTGCTCCACATTTTGTCACGTCGGGTCGCTTCTAGGGGGTGGCTCGGGCGAACCCTAGCTTAGCCGCCGTGACCCCCATTCTCCTTTGCCCCTTCCTGCCGCTGTCGGATGACGTTGCCGGGCAAAGGCCATGTTAGCGATAATCTTGACAAGAGTGTGTTAGTAGATGGGTCAATGCATGTGTGAATAGAATAGGTAATTAGTGCATGCATTACACGGCCAAGTTGTTAGTTAGCTGGGGGATTAGCTGCATGTGCATGCTATGACCGGCTCATGTGTGGCACTTAGAGAGATTCTAGGAGTAGATCAAGTCAGCCATTAGCAGCTTAATGCATGGATAAGTGTCCATGTCTAGCTAGTGCATGGAGTTAGTGGTTAGTGGGGTAGGTACGTGAGGCGTGAGGTCCTTATCTTGTACTGGCTATTTAAGTGGATCAAATGAATGAGAAAGGAAGCTGTGAGAGGCAGGAAAACAATGTAGCCAAGGTGTTCTCACCAAGAGGAAAATGCAAAGCCAGCCTTCTCCTTGGTGAGGTGTGCGTGTGTGTGTTCTTGAGAGGGACAAAGTGAGAAGAAACAAGAGAGATTGTGAGAGTGAGAGGAAGAAGAAGAGGAGCTGCGAGATGCAGCTCCAACAATTGGTATCAGAGCGAGAAGATCTCGGAGGCCTGCGGCGGCTCGACGGACTCCATGCGAGATGGAGGCCGGCGGCGCAAGGAGGCTGGTTGCGGTGTGATGCCGCTTGCAGCTTGTTGCGGTGTGATGCCGCTAGGAGCCGATGGCGGTGTGATGCTGCCACGACAAGATGATGGTGTGATACCGTCATGAGAATCCAACGGTGTGATGCCGTCACGAGGCGGCAGCGGTGTGATGCCGCTGGGTGCCGACGGCGGTGGTGCGAAGCCATCGTCATCAAGAAGAGTTGGTGCGAAGCCAACAAAACTGCAGTGTGATGCCGCGGCAAGATGGCATGATAAAGGCGATATGAGGGCGTCATCCATGGCAAGATCAAGTCACCGTGGGTGGCATGGTGGCGTGCAGTTTGGTGCTGCGAAGGCATCTTCCAAGTGAAGTTGTGATCTACATGGAAGATTCGTGAGTTAGCATGTCAAGATTAGGAGGGAAAATGTTAGCGATAATCTCGACAAGAGTGTGTTAGTAGATGGGTCAATGCATGTGTGAATAGAATAGGTAATTAGTGCATGCATTACACGGCCAAGTTGTTAGTTAGCTGGGGGATTAGCTGCATGTGCATGCTATGACCGGCTCATGTGTGGCGCTTAGAGAGATTCTAGGAGTAGATCAAGTCAGCCATTAGCAGCTTAATGCATGGATAAGTGTCCATGTCTAGCTAGTGCATGGAGTTAGTGGTTAGTGGGGTAGGTACGGAGGCGTGAGGTCCTTATCTTGTACTGGCTATTTAAGTGGATCAAATGAATGAGAAAGGAAGCTGTGAGAGGCAGGAAAACAATGTAGCCAAGGTGTTCTCACCAAGAGGAAAATGCAAAGCCAGCCTTCTCCTTGGTGAGGTGTGCGTGTGTGTGTTCTTGAGAGGGACAAAGTGAGAAGAAACAAGAGAGATTGTGAGAGTGAGAGGAAGAAGAAGAGGAGCTGCGAGATGCAGCTCCAACAGGCCACGCGTCTGACAGTGGCGATGGGCTCTCATCCCATCATGTGGCGGGCGTTGGCGGGGCTCTCCTCTCCTTGCACGATAGGATCTCCTGGCGCGGTAGCCCTGGATGGCGAGCCGTGGCTAGAGGAGAAGGTTGTCGGGGCGGCAGTCCCAAGATCCCACGGAGACGGGCGTCGTCGGTGGCCACGAGAGCGGCACGACAGCCGATCCTAGGTGCTCGCGCCTGTAGCCGCCAGCTCTTGGCATGGAGCCCGCGTCGGCGTTGGTTGGCGGCGCCTACGATGCTCTGTGACGGTGTCCGGTCGATGGCAGGTTGAAGCAGCTCAGCTCTTCACCTCCGCGAGGGGCGGGTGTGTTGGAATTCGCCCACAGATCAATCACATGAAGCTAGATGAACACACACAAAGACTACTTTTATCGCCAAGCGTGCGTATCGCACGCTCTAAACTTTTTCTCTTTTTATTGCTCTTTGTTTTTCAGTGTTACAACTTGCTCAGACTCATCGTGTATATATACACGAAGGATCCAAAGACACATAACCGACTCAAACTACTAGAGCTAGTCCTAGACGTACTGAAGCCTGCTCGTACACAAGTACTAATCCTAGCCGGATACGAGCCACGCTCCAAGCTAAGCTAACTATACTAGTATAAGACACGGCAAGCCGATCGTGTCTAATCCTGCCTTGCCTAATACTAGTACAAGACCAACTTAGACTATGGCATACAGACAAACTAGCTAGACTACTCTAACTTGAACTGAATTAGGGCAAGATTATTGCTAACAATCTCTCCTTAATCTTGACTTGTCGTATCCTTGTACTTTCTCTGATCTTGACTCCTTGCAGATTCGCGACATGTTGACTCAACTTAACGTATGATCCAGACTCCCAGTCACGCTGCCAGGTGACACCACAGTCACCCCTAACGCATACATGCCAACGATGATCACCACATCATCCCATGTAAAGACAGGTCCTCATTTAAGAGACTCCCCTTCACTGGTCCTTGTCCCACTATACGCTTGAGCTTCGTCTTCCTCACGTCGAGACCCTCGGTCGCACCTAGCACCGGACAGCAACACGACGTGACACACTTCAACTGCAACGGATTCTCACAGAAATGAGCACTTGGAAACAACGATGACTCGCGGACTCGATGCTGACTCAACGTGCCAACTTGCACGCCCATGACTCCTCGAGACACACTCTCCCGGACGACGATCTTGACGAGACTCCCGATGCCGCACCTCGGCACCACCTCTCTCATCAACGATAATCCACCTCCTCCTCCTTGCCGACGACAACACCCTGCCGCCTCCTCCGTGTCGCTCTGCCGAGCACAGTCACCCGTCGCCTTGAGGACGACAGCGTACTCGCCATCTTCACCCGGTCGCTTCGCCGACCGACGATCGCCCGCCCCGAGGCGCTAGCACGGGTCGCCTCCCCGGGGCAAGCGCAGCTTCAAATCTTCGACCTCGCTCTGATACCAATTGTTGGAATTCGCCCACAGATCAATCACATGAAGCTAGATGAACACACACAAAGACTACTTTTATCGTCAAGCGTGCGTATCGCACACTCTAAACTTTTTCTCTTTTTATTGCTCTTTGTTTTTCAGTGTTACAACTTGCTCAGACTCATCGTGCATATATACACGAAGGATCCAAAGACACATAACCGACTCAAACTACTAGAGCTAGTCCTAGACGTACTGAAGCCTGCTCGTACACAAGTACTAATCCTAGCCGGATACGAGCCACACGCTCCAAGCTAAGCTAACTATACTAGTATAAGACACGGCAAGCCGATCGTGTCTAATCCTGCCTTGCCTAATACTAGTACAAGACCAACTTAGACTATGGCATACAGACAAACTAGCTAGACTACTCTAACTTGAACTGAATTAGGGCAAGATTATTGCTAACAGGGTGGTAGTGGCGATGCTAGCTGAGCGCTACAGACTGCTTTTGGTGGTTGCAGTCGGCTTGTGGCGGGGGGCCTACTAGCTCGGCACGAATAATGGTGGTTTGGTCCAAGCTTCCTTCTTGCGCCTTGTCACTGCTCTGCTGGTTGACGGCCTCCATGATTAGGATGCTGATGAGTTCCGGGCTTCCTCTTGGTGAATTCCATTGTATGGTATATGATGCCACTAGATTTCTAGATTGGAATTGGCCAGTCGTGCATGCCCTCACCTTGGGTGGGGCACGAAGCTTCGCTTGATTGTGATGCCATGGGTCATGTCAAAGTTTTATTTACAAGGTACTAAGGGGGGCACTAGAAAAAAGTGTCCATCTACCACGACTGTCTCCTTCGACCGTTGCTAAAGACCTTTTTTACCTTTATTTTGATTGGTTTCGTGGTAGATGGAAAAACTCTTTTTTCTTGTTTCGGCGGCCCTCTACTATCACGGATTTCGGCAAATCATGGTAGATGTCTTTTTTATTTTAGATCTGATTTTTAAATCTGACCGAGCTTTTCAGGTCCGTGATGTTAGTGTACCTAGCGGACTAATTCTTTTCGTTCCCGCGACCTAGCTCATGTTGCTCGATGCAGCCGTCTATGGTCTGGATCATGGGTCCCAGATGTCAGCCTCTCCGTTTGATTATCTGTTCCACACGATTGCTAGCTATTTTCCTTTTTTCGAAAACGCTCATTGATGAGGGTTAACTCGACAAATGTCCTAGATGAAGGACTTAGGATCGGGGAGATAGGGCGTCGGATGAACTCGAAGGTAAAATCAGTCAAACAAGGTGTGTATCGAAAGTAAACGTGGGTGTAGAACCTGGCTTGCTTTCAATCTGTCCCTCACCGTCCCCTCCTGGCCCCTATATATAGGTGGTCAGGTCTCGAGGATCGGGTGGGATCCGATACAGATTACAATATCGATATACGACATGAACTCGTATTTCGACTAATATTATAATTGGGCCTAGCTTAACGGGCCTCAGGGGTACTCAACTGACGGGCTCTATTATCTATACCCTTGTCAGTAGCCCCCGAGATTCTATCAGAATTGCAAATTCGGGTTGAATCTCAGATCTTCAAATCTTCGACTTGATCAATACTTGACTTCTTTAGATCTTCAAATCTTCGACTTGGTCTTGCGACTTATCTTTTACTATAATGTTTCGCAAGGGGTTTTGATGAACAAGCCTGACAACTCTGACGGATCAAGAGGCCAGTTAACTGCTGGAACAGATACTTGTCACCTACTTCAAATTCAATCCCCTTGGACTTGAATTCGGGAAACCGGTCAAACTCATTCTTTTGCCGCATGTAGGACTTACAAAGAATGAATCCCAGTAGTTCTCAGGGTACCCAGTGCGTCCACCAGGATTTTTCTTTGCGTCGTAGACACGGATAAGTACCAGCAGAGCGCATCCATGTGCGTATACCGGGCCACACAGAACAGATCCTGGGGTCTTACCTTCATGATATATTTCAACCACGGCATTCAAGTTTTGTCGCGATGACGCAACTCGAGAATCATATTTTGCAGCCTTGTTTGACTGTTTCAATATACAAAATATTCGAGTTGTACTTTTCAACTCTTATAAATCGCTCCCGATGGGAGTAATCGATGTTTATTTTGTCGACAATGTAGTCGAAGTTCATTGCTGATGAAATACAACCGATTGCACCTAAACCATATGTCCACCAGGTGGTTCTTTATTATCGACTTCCACTCTTCTTCTTTCTGTTGACTTCTTTCTATCGGGTGCGCGACAGCCCTCCCAATGGGAGTAGCCCCTGAGGCTATAGCCGAATTTTTTTGGGTATAGGCTCAAAAAACTATGGATATACCTGTCTCGTATACAGCGTCTTTTGATACTTTTCGACATATTTCGCCCATCTTGTAATTCTGCTCTTCTTTTCTTATGACTTAAGCCCCCTAGTCCAAGACGGGGTATATTGTGCTTCTTGATAGATAACATTTTTTTTCCTCTCTATCTTTTTTGTTCGTACCTTCTCCCTTGATACGTTGATCCTTCTTTTATCGTCCGCACTGGGCAGAATATAAGAGCCCGTAAATATACTTTGGACCTTACCTTTGTAAAGGCCCATTAGTACGTACTTATAAATAAAGCACGTCTGGCGAGGGTAAAAACCCTAATCCAGTCATTAGCTTCTTCTTCCGCCGCATCATCTTCTTCCTCTCCATCTCATCTAGGGTTTCTTCTTTCCAACACTTGTCTCCATGGCCGATGCAGGTGGATCACGTCTGAATATCGGTGCCCCAGTGGAGAAAAGGGGTCGCGACCGTCCTCGCGGCAGTAAGAACAAGGCTACAATCGAGGCTGTGGTAGCTTCGTCGTCCGCTCCAGTGAAGCGGCGCCCCGGCCGTCCGGCCGGGAGTAAAAATAAACCCAAGGTGCCATCTGCTGCACCAGGTCCAAGCGCTCCTTCTTCTAATGCTTCTCCTCCTCCGCCCAGAATCTATTCCTTCTTCTGCATCGCCGGCATGCAGTATCGTGAGATTCAGCGGTTACCGCTGAAATTCACCAAGTTTATGGACGGGCGAGAACTGCGGGAAGCGGTTCTTCGTGAACACTCTGGGGGAGGAACTCCTTATGAAGTGGAGGTCTGGTACGATGGCGCTGGTGAGCAGTACTTCAAGGGCGGCTGGTCGCAGTTTGCAGAGGACCATGACCTCCATCAAGGATTCTTTATGACTTTCGACTTTCACGTCGGCACATCAAAGTTTTACGTAAGGATCTATGACGGCACCCAGTGCCAGAAAGAGTATGAAGCTGAAGTGCATTTTCACTAGATTCTCTTTATGTAATCTCTTTGTTCTAGTTGTTCTTCCTCGTGCTATCTGTAACAAGTAATCGTATTTGGATTATGTGTTATCCTTACTTTATTAATAGACCATGGGAACGAATCATAGTTCCGAGGTGTGCACTTAATATATTATCGGGTTTCTTTGAACCGTTTGTGTTTCTGCCAAATATCGGGTTGCGATCAACCTTGTAGTATGTCTTAGATAATCATAAATCTCAATAACTTGTTAATATTATTTCGTACGACTCAAGGGTCTGAGCCCCCGAGTGCAAAGTAAAATATTTACATATATTGTCGTTTTGACCCAAGGAACCCGCCCAATGGCCTCATGTTCTGGGTTCGGAGGGTCATAACTCAAAAACTCTTTGTCGCCTATGCGTAGAACCATCGTAGTTGCTCTGCATTCCACGGGTTACTCTCATCTTTCCCCGTTTTCTTGTCTTGTAGTCGATAAGCTCCTCCTGGTATTACTTCTGTCATGATGTAAGGTCCCACCCATGGGGACTCGAGTTTTCCATGCCCGTCTTGCTTGAGTCGTAAGACTAGATCTCCCACTACGAAAGACCGTGGACGAACTCGACTACTATGGTAGTGTCGTAGGTTTTGCTGATATTGAGTTGCTCTGGCGAGTGCTACGTCCCTCGCCTCGTCGAGTGCATCGACATCGTCCTGAAGCGCTTCTGTGGAAGTTGTCTCATCATACGCCGTGATTCTTGGAGCTTCGTGTGTGATCTCGACTGGAAGCACGGCTTCTGCGCCGTGGACCAGAAAGAAAGGCATTTCTTGAGTAGCTGCGTTGGGTGTAGTTCGTAGACTCTAGAGTACGGAGGGTAGCTCGTCTACCCAACTGTGCTTGGCTTTCTCGAGGGGTGCCAACAGCCTTTTCTTTATCCCGTTGCATATCAAGCCGTTGGCTATTTCGACTTGCCCATTTGTTTTTGGATGCGCTACAGATGCAAATTTTAATTTGATTCCCAATCCTTCACAGTAGTTCTTGAACTCCTTCAATGTGAAATTTCTACCATTGTCTGTAATGATGCTGTGTGGTACTCGGAAGCGAAAGACTATAGACTTGATGAAGTTGATTGCAGCTGTAGAATCTTGGGTTGTTACTGGGGCTGCCTCTACCCACTTGGTGAACTTGTCGACTGACACCAGCATATAAACATGCCCTCCTGGCCAAGATTTGTACAATTTTCCTACCATGTCGAGACCCCATTGCGCAAAGGGCCAGGATAATGGTATTGGTTGTAACTCTGCTGCTGACGCGTGTGGCCGAGATGCGAAGCGTTGACAGGCCTCGCACTTCCTCACTATATCTTTCGCTTCTTCAATGGCTGTGAGCCAATAAAACCCTGCACGAAAAGCTTTGGCTGCAATGGCTCTGCTGCTCGCGTGATGTCCACACACTCCTGCGTGGATATCTTTTAAGATTTCTTGCCCTTCTTGAGGAGTGACGCATCGTTGCAAGACGCCTGATATACTTTTCTTGTATAATTTTCCTTGTAACACGACGAAAGCCTTGGATCATCGTATTATCCTCTTTGCTTCTACTGTGTCTTCGGGCAGTGTTTTGTTTATCATGTATGCCAGATATGGCTGCATCCAAGTTTCTTCTATCATCATGACTTCTTCTGGTTCTGCTATGCTTGTTTTTCCAGCCCCCGAGCCTGTTGCTTGGTGCTGGCCTTGTTCCTCTGTAGTCGAAGCTTTGTTGCTTTTTATTGATCTTTCTATGATTTCTTCCCAAAAAACTCCTTGTAGTACGGGTAAGCACTGGGACCCGATGTTTGCTAGATTGTCGGCTTCCTCGTTGCTGGCTCTGCTGACGTGCGAAACTTCGCATCCATCGAATGTTCCCTCTAGATAATAGTATAAGTTTCTGTATGCTGTCATATTGTCACTGATGGCGTCGCACTTGTTCATCACTTGTTGGACGACGAGATTCGAGTCTCCAAATATTTTCAATCAAGTTGCTCCGCATGCCTTAGCCATTTTCATTCCATGGAGCAACGCCTCGTACTCAGCTTCATTATTAGAAGCTTGGGGAAAACTCATCCTTAACACATACTTCAGCTTATCGCCTTGTGGTGATATCAAGACCACTCCTGCTCCTGCGCCTTGGATTCTTTTTGAGCCATCGAAGTACATTGTCCATTCACTCGACAGATCTGGTGGTCCTGTGTTTTGTAACTCCAGCCACTCTGCTGTGAAGTCTGGTAAAACTTGTGATTTTATCGCCTTTCGCTTTTCGTACGTGATGTCCAGGGGTGATAACTCAATTCCCCATAAGGAGACACGTCCTGTTGCTGAAGGGTTATTTAATATATTGGATAGTGGTGCTTCGTTAACCACTATGATTGAGTGTACCGCGAAATTCTGCCGTAGTTTTCATGCTGTTGTGAATACACTGTATGCGAGCTTTTGATAGTGCGGGTACCTTTGTTTTGTAGGAGATAGTACTTCGCTGACGAAATATACTGGCCTTTGGACACCGTGAGCTTTGATGACCCATAAGTATAGGGGATCGCAACAGTCTTCGAGGGAAGTAAAACCCAAAATTATTGATTCGACACAAGGGGAGCCAAAGAATATATGTAAGCCTTAACAGATGAGTTGTCAATTCAGCTGCACTTGGAAACAGACTTGTTCGCAGCAGTTTATCAGTAGCAACAGTTTTATAGTGGTGATAGTAGTGAAACAATAACAGCAGTAGTAAAATAAAAGCGGTAATAGTAGCAATAGTAAACAGCAGGATGAGATACTGTAGGCATAGGGATGGATGTATGGGCGTTGCATGGATAAGATAATTCATGAAATCAGTGAGAGATGGACATTGTAGATAAATAATGATAAAGCATCCTAGTACTAACAATCATAGGCATGTGTTCCGTATATAATCGTACGTGCTCGCAATGAGAAACTTGCACGACATCTTTTGTCCTACCAGCCTGTTGTAGCAGGGCCTCAAGGGAAACTACTGGTAATTAAGGTACTCCTTTTAATAAAGTATCGGAGCAAAGCATTAACACTCGGTGAACACATGTGATCCTCACATCATAGCCATCCCCTCCGGTTATCCCAATTTCTGTTACTTTGGGGCCTCGAGTTCCGGACAACAATATGTGTATACAACTTGTAGGTAAGACCATAAACAACAAGTATCATCATAGAAACAATAACAAGTTCAGATCTGAAATTATGGCACTCGGGCCCAAAGTGACAAGCATTAAGCACAACAAGTTGCAACAATGTCATAAGCACTAATAAAAGATACTAGGCACTATGCCCTAATAATCTCATAGCAAATTACATGAATGATCTCATCCAATCCCTACCATCCCCTTCGTCTACAGCGGGAATTACTCACATATGGATGGGGGAGTCATGGATGGTTGATGGAGAGACGTCGGTGATGATGGTGATGAAGATCTCCTCCATATCCTTGTCCCGGCAGGGTGCTAGAATGGAGTTTCTGGTTCCGAATCGCGGTTTCTGATGGCGGCGGCGTAGCGGAAGTCTATCTGGGAAAAACGCCGAATCCCCGCTGTTTTTAGGTCAGAGGGTATATGTAGGCAGAAGGAGGGGTCGAGGCGACGGCCGAGGCGGCCTCACCACAGGTGGGCGCGGCCAGGCCTGGGCCACGCCCCCTGGTGGTGAGCCCAGGCCGTTGCCCCCCTTCGTCTCTCCTTCTGGCTCCGTGGGTCTTCTGGCAAAATAGAATTTTTGCAATATTTTTCGGGATCTTTCCTGAAAATCTGATTTCTGCACAAAAACGAGACACCAGAGCAATTCTGCTGAAAACAGCGTTAGTCCGTGTTAGTTGTATTTAAAACACACAAATTAGAGGAGAAACAATAGCAAAAGTGTTCGGGAAAGCAGATACGTTTTGGACGTATCAACTCCCCCAAGCTTAGCTATTTGTTTGTCCTCAAGCAATTCAGTTAACAACTGAGAGCGATAAAATAAACTTTCATGAATACATTTGCTTCATATGATGTATATATATTAACTATATGATCAAATACTCAGGCAATTCATAATAAGATATATGCATCTAATGTTACCTCATAGTCAAGCCAGCTATGAGAGAGTGCCAATGCACTAATAACAAGTAACATGAACATAAGAAGCTACAAGATTGTAATATGCATAAATGATATGGAAGAGTGGTATCCCACTTGCCTTTATTCGTGGAGCAAAACATAAATGCTGAGGCACCTCTGAAGTCCAAAGGAAGACTAGAAGTAAAAATATCAAAGATACAAGCATCAAAGTTATACCACAATTAACCATGTTCTGGGACAAGCACATTATACTAAGAATAACAACTATGCTCTCAAGAAGGTGCTTAAAATTAGAAGATGAAGACTCGGCATAAAAGTAAAAGAAAGGCCCTTCGCAGAGGGAATCAGTGATTCAACATGTGCTAGAGCTTTTTATTTGTAAAACAGAAATAAAAATTTATTTTGAGAGGTGGTTGTTTCATGTCAACGATTGGCAATGGGGACTTGCTATCTTCCATAATAAACAAGTGAGAGCGGTTTCGAGTTCTTTGAAAATTTGGCACATTGGTGCTCTTTTATAAAGCTTTGGCACTCCTCCCCACCTTTTTTCCTTTCTCAAACCATGGCTAACCGATTCCATCGGGTGCCCACCAACTTTCACATACCATGGAGGAGTGCCTTTTTCTTTCTTTTTAGAATTAGATTGCAATGGTCTGACCAGCTCCCATGCAAAATTAATGACGAGCAGATGAAGCTGCCTAGTCGAGGGGTACTTAATTTAATATGGAAGATAGCAATTCCGACCACTACGTCCTCATGAGCTAAAAACAGTGGCACAAAATGAGAAGTATTTGAAAGTTTTGAAAGGTAGCACATGAATATTTACTTGGAATGTCTTTGAAATACCATACATAGGAATTTATAGTGGACTCTTTGGTAGACTTAGTTTTTTGGTGATTGGATGCACGAGAAGTATTCCCTCTCGGTACAAGTGAAGGCTAGCAAAAGACTGGGAAGCGACAATCGAGAGAGCAATAATTGTTATAATCATGCTTGCGACAAAACAAAATTAATATAGGCATAAAAATAATACAAGAACTCTGAGGCAAAGTAAATCATCGAGGCTTAATTGACTTTTTGTTCAGTCATATGCATGCTTGAGCATGTGCCAAGTCGATTCAAATGAAACTTTCGGAGGAGGATACCACAATAACATACCATAATATGAATAAAACAATGCATGCAAGCGTCTTCATGACATGCTACAAACTATTAGTAAATTGGAACTAATCATATGAGAGCAAGAACTACAAAGCATCCATTGGATAACAAATACCTTGCATGAACCGACTAAGCATGTCCACATAGATGAGTATATGTACAAAAATGAAAACAAATAGAGTTCATACCAGCCTCTTACCACATCTCGGATTGTCATATGTCGTCATTATTGCTTTTCACTTGTGTGGCTTGAATAATATGAAGTGAATACCAAGCTCCAATGGAGTCACTGGAGACTGAACTCTGCAACAAACTTTACAAAACCGAAGAAGAAGAACAAATATTTTTGGGTTTTCGATTTTTGAAACAAGAACAGAAGGATATAGCAAACAAAGCAAAATATTTTTGGATTTTTCAAATATCAAACCGAAAATAGCAAGTAAAGCAAACCAAAGCTAGCAAACTAAAAAGGCAAACAAAGAGAAACAACAGAAATATTTTTGGTCTTTTTGTGTTTTGGAAAGTAGAAATAAGAATAAGAACAACAAAGAAAGCGAAACATGGATATACAAAGTACCGACAAAATATGATATCTAGATGAGTGAACCGTCGGCGTACCTCCCCCCAAGCTTAGGCTTTTGGCCTAAGTGGAGATCAATCCCAGCTCGGCCATGAAGTGGCGTCCCCAAAATATGACGAAGAAGCACCTTCGTCCTGATATGAGCTTGAGGGCGCCCCAGAGTGGTACGTGGTGTAGTGATAGGCCGGCTCCTCTTCTTCCTCCTGGTCCACGACGCCATGCTGTACGTTGAAGCCGAGCACCCTAAGCCGCTCGTCCAACTCCTCCTTCGTGCGTGACCATGGCCTGTTATCAATACTGAACAAACTAGGTTGTGGCATGGGCACTTCCCTTTCCTCTCCATCCGTAAATAACATTCTATAAACTAATTTCCCTGCACAAGAGTTAGCATTAATAAAGTGATGGAGCTTCATGGCAGCAAGATCAAGCCTCTGTGGAGTCAACAATATATCATGAGGAGCAATAGGAAGTTCAAGAGCAGCAACAATGCGCGCAGTAATAATACCTCCATAAATAGGTCCCCTAGCGGCTAGGCGACGAGCAATAATAGCACTGAGGTTATACTTCCTACTAACATCAAGAGCGGTAGCTAGAAAAGCTAAATGATAGTTGGAGATATTGCTAGTGTTTCCTCTACCAAGTACACTAGTGGCAAGATAGTAAGTAAAATATCTAATAGCTGGGAGTTGAATGTTTCTTATCTTGCCACGTTGTGTTGTGCGGTCATCGTCGTTGGTCACTCCTCGGTAGAGCTCCAACAAATCGGTGGGCTGATTTAGCATCTTCTTTGCCGTCCCAAACATGGGAATACCTAAAATATCACAAAACCTCCCCAAAGACATGGTGATAGACTTATCATAAATCTTAAATGCAATGGAAGGATTGAAATGAGAGTTAGCGAATTTAAAACTTTCAATAAAAATCTTTGTAAGAATAGCATATTGATTACTCTCATCCATCATGTATGTAGTCAATCCAACCCTGTTAACAAGGAGCAAGAAATTATCAAGAATCCCTGCATCACTCAAAAAGTTAGCACAAGGGAAGGTAGATGGATGCGCATCTCCATCGTCTCCCTCAAGGTTCGGTGACATAAGATCTTCATTGTAAGACATCCTATATTGAGCAGTGGATCTTGAAGGCCTTGATGACCTTGGTGCTTCCCTTTCAAAGACTTCTCCATAGGTGTAGTTATCCATGTACCTTTTCTAATTTTTTTAACAAACCTCATAAAATATGATTTTGAGACAAACACATGTAGGGAACAACTATAGGGAGTAACTAGAGGGCTAACATGCATCAAAATAACATTTCTAAGCAATAGAACAAGCATGCAAACTCATTTCACCTGTCACCTATAGAGCTAAAATACTCAAGAAATACTTCACTAAACAAAATTCTACTTGGACAATCGGAGGAGTCACATACCGGAGAACAAATGCTCCAAATCTCAACAACAATGATGGGCTGAGCAAGGAGATTGAAAAATCGAGATGAAGAGCAGCAAGAACTCGGGTTTGAGCAGGTGTGTCGTTGTTTTTGAGAGAGCGAAAGAGCTGGGGAGGAAGAGATAAGTGAGAGGCCAGGGGCCCCCCTCACCATAGGTGGGCGCGACCAGGGCTTGGGCCACGCCCCCTGGTGGTGAGGTGGCATGGCAGGTCCCCCTGAGGTCTCCCAGGTGCCTCTCTGCCCCATTTCTGACATAAAAATTTAAAAAGATTTTTCTGGAATTTTTCGAGAAACTTTATTTTCGAGGATTTTTCAGAAAAACGATAAGAGAATAAAACTCGGGAAAACGACGGTGGAGCGATAGAAAGCGAATCAAAACCAAGTATGCAGCAGCTTTAAGATATTCTAATCTTGTAACTAAACAGAGGGAACAAAAATGAACAAGTAAATATAAGTGAGGTAAAGTAAATGCGGTGAAAACAAAGTTTCGTTCATATAAAATCACTTTGTTAACAAGGTTGATCAAGTCTTGTTACCAAACTAACTTTATATGAGGCAAAACTTTGCATTTCACTATATGCTTATGTTACCTCGACCTTGATAGGCATAGTCCCAATCATAACAATTTTATATTCTTCCTTGGGCTTTCGCTCTGAACAAATAATTTGACCAACTCGAATGGTCTCAACATTCTTGATTGAATTTAGAGCACTCTTTCTATCAATCTTCTTGGGAAAATAAACCATATACTCTTTATCATCTATCTACTATATACTAAAAGCACAATACAGGGGTTTAAAATAGAGACACCACGTTTATCCACATAAGCTGAAAATATATATTACGTTAATCTTAATTTTAACGGCTGAGATTTAACTACAATAAGTGTTACGTACAACAATAAATGTGTACATATGAGTACTTAACACGTTCCGTTAAAAAGGATATTTTCCACGTATGTAAAAAAGGGAAACATATATGGCTATAATCGGTCATGTGTAGCCGGACACAAAAAAAAACTCACCAATACCCTTCCGCATGCCTTCGAATTAAATCTAGCTACTCCATCGTAAGAATAAACAAAGGTTACCAATCCCTACCTAGCATGCAGCTGGCCGCCGCCGCCATATTGTATCGTGTCGTCGCGCATGCACTGCCGCCGTCGCCGCCGCCGTATCTGAATCACCTAGCGTGTCCTCAGATCAGCCTTGCAGCCCTCGACGTATTCTTCTTGGTTCCTTTTGGCCAGTTGAATCTCCTCCCCGTGGATACACATCAGGTTCAGGAGGTTTCGATCATGCATAGACCATGCGACCATACAGCCATGCAAGATGCATGGATCTATCGACAAGAATTAAACTTGCCCCATGCAAGCACACAGCCGGACATCCCACAGGTACTCTCTCCGACCCATAATACTCTTCACTAATACGGATGTATCAAGACATATTTTAGTGGTAGATACATCCGTATTTGCGAAGAGTAATATGGGTCGGAGGGAGTAATAAACTTGTGATTTCTTCTTTTGACTCCTCCATCCAACTCAGCATGAGAAAAATCGGCGATGAAAATGTGGTTATGACACCATCAGAGTCTATGGTGTCGTGGTAAAACGGCACATGGCGTTGCAGTTCCATGGATGGCACTTGCCAGCTGATCCGCACTCACATCCATGAGAAGATAGCTGCTGAGGTGTCAGTCTGTTCGGGCGGCAGGAAGGGGCACCGATAGCGATTGATGTGAGCCTGACGACTACCATGTCTTCTTCGCCTTCTCCGTCGAGATGGGCTTAACACAGCCGTGGCCGTGCAGAGGAGATGAACTGACCACAGCCATATAGCATGGATGGATTTAGAGAGGCGAGAGACTGATGAATAATTGGATGACGCAAAATTCAATTTCGTTTAGAGCCGGGCGTACATCATCAGGAGATTCAGCATTACATGGCTGTCGTCTCTGATCAGAGTGCTGGTGAGTGTAATGCTACATTGGTTTGGTACATTAATTTTTTAGATATATAACATTTTCAGGACTTGCATGTGCATGCTCATTACTGCATTTTCTAGGGGCAAAGTGTTACAAAATTCCCAGTATCTCTTGCAACGTATCACTATAGCATGTTCCACTCTGACTTTAGTTGATAGCTAACGTCTGCATCATCAGTTGTCTTATGAACATTTTTTTTGTTTTTCTTATGAAGGTGATTATAGACGACGTGCAATCGAACCAAGTTCTTAACTCCTTTCTCTCCCAGGGGTTTGTGTGCTATATATGTAGGATTTTCACTTTCATTTGGATTTAAGGGGTAAACGGCTACCATTCTTATGGTTTGATTTTTCCAAGTTATATGTTTTGCATAAAGGTTCGCGACAGTCTGATGATCATACTTTTGGACTTTTGGTGTCATTTTAGATATTGTTTTTGAAAAATAATATTAGTATTGTTTGTATCTCAACCTAAAAATTTAGTATGCCCCTACACCACAATTTAAGATTGTTTGTGAAGTTGATAGAGAGATTTGTGGATTGATCTCACAATTGTTAGACCCACTTAATTTTAATTGATCCGCCCATACAAATAAAGTGTAAATAGAAAAAAAGAGACCCATGTCATGATTTTCATTACTACGTAGTAGTCTAAGTTTCTTGATGAGTATAATTTATTAGGTTCATGGTTGGACTATATATTAGGCATTATGATCACACTCTTCATAGGTTCCTTCTAGATCTTATTTCACTAATATTAGATCAAGGAAGAATGAAGTATTGGGGGCCATCGATCCTTATGTTCTAGGGAAGCCCATGATCTTTGTATTGACCTACTATCCACCTCTTATATATTCCTTCTTACTGATGGTACCTATTTTTTGTCCCTCGGGCAAATTGGAGTGTTGATGTTTTTCTATTTGGAAGCTTCTTAGGGATATTCCTTCCTATTATTTTAGAAAAATCATTGGCTAATATGTATTTTGAAAAAACAATTGTGGGGATCAGTTGCACCAAGAGAGGAGGTTATACTATAATTTTGATTAAATTGAAATTTAACTTGGTTTTGTTAGGTTATTTTGGTCCGCTTGGACATATATTAGATGGAATCAGGTTGGCCAAGATTTTAATCCCTAAGATTGTCTTTTGAAGAGCCATGGTCTATAATAATAAGTTTGAAAAGATTCATGTTGGTGGATTCGTGGAGTCATGTTACATGACATGAAAAATGCATGTGAGGGAGAGCGCATAAGAAATAGATTCAAGACTATAGTTTATCAACTAGAGAGTTAAATAAAATACATAAATATAATAATTCATCCCAAAAGTTATAGATGTAGTCAAACTTCTCAGCCTTTTACCAGGAAATGTAATTAAATGTGTTATTGAAACATATCAAAATTAGAAAATAAAGTTAAATTTCTCTGATAACATACTTTACATTTGTGTGTATTGAGGCAAGTTCTAAACAACATCACAACATATATAGGTTTGTAACTGTAAGGTAGTGATAGTCTGAACAATGACCTCACAGAATTATCAAATATTGCAAAAAATATACTAGGCAACTCATGCACAACTTTAGTTTTATGTAATATCTTACTGGTACGTATAAACAACACATATTCATTAATATTATTTTTTGGGAAATGTCATAATAACCATTTTCCAATTTGATGAAAATGGTTTAAAACTTCTCCACGTGGGTGATATATTTAGCATATCAAATTAGGTGGTCGTAGAACCTTACTATTTCCTATCACACAATCTGAACTTGGAAACCCCATAAAACATGTTGGATCCACTTACCACACACTAAAGGGTTTTCGTTGCATTTGCGAGAGGGCCACCTTGCTAGTTGACATTAAAAGTTACTTTTCCTTGATTGCAATTAATAACAGCACCTGCAGTGTTTAGAAAAGGTCTTCCAAGAATAATAGACATATTATCATCTTTAGGCATTTCCAACACAACAAAGTCAGTTAATATCAAACGACTGTTAGCAACTTGAACAGGAACATTTTTACATATACCAATAGGAATAGTAGTAGACTTATCAGCCATCTGCAAAGATATTTCTTGGCTTCTTTCATAACTTCATCATTTAATTCAATCATTCCTCTCTTCCTCGGTGTCGGCTCTGGTACTGGCGCAGGTGTTGGTGCTGGTGCTGGCTCAACTAGAGTCCAATCATCATGATTCCGGCTTATTTTAGCCATTAATTCTTCAGCTTCAGCCGGAGTTCTTTCCCTGAAAACACAACCAGCACAACTATCCAAATATGACTTAGATTCATCAGTTAGTCCATTATAAAATATATCAAGGAGTTCATTTTTCGGCAATGGCTCTTTAGGCAAAGCTCTAATTAAAGAACAAAACCTTGTCCAAGATTCAGGCAGTATCTCTCATTTTCCCTGTTCAAAATCAAAGATTTTCTGCACAGCAGCATGTTGAGCACTAGCAGGAAAATATTTCTGAAAGAAAGCATTAACCAAAGCAATAGGACTATGAATAGATCCAGGAGACAAGCTATTAAACCAAGTTTTAGCTGCATCTTTCAACGAGAAAGGAAAAATCTTAGCAACAAAATAAGTGCGAAGCTTAATATCATCAGAAAACAAATTACTCAAAGTAGAAAGCTCATTCATGTGCTCCATAGCACTTTCATTCTCAGTACCACAAAAAGGCTCTTTCTCAACAATGGATATGTAAGATAAATCTAAAGAGAAATCATAATCCTTGTCTCTAATATCTATGGGAGAAGCAGCAAACTTAGGATCAGGAGACAATTTATATCTAACAACACGTCTTGCTAGAAGTTCCTTAACAGCTTTAGCATCACGAGTAGCATGAGCTTCAGCAATAAAATCATCGTCAAGCTCAATATAAGCATCATCAAAATCATCACTAGGACATTCCCTAGACTCAGGTGAACTAACAGGTGTAACAGTGGTATTTCCCATCTTAGCTCTAGCAATTGTAGCATCTAAAAAGGAACCTGGTGAACCACTCTCATCAAGCACAGTAGAAGCATCATCTAAATTATCAGTGGCATTTTCAAACTCAGCAGAAGTAGTAGCAGTAGCGTGTGCGTGTGGTGGTGTAAGCAACTTACTCATAACAGATGGTGAATCAAGAGCAGCAGAAGTGTTCAAAGTCATACCTCTTCTTGTAGTGGATGGCAATATAGGAACTTTTCCATCACGAGGTTTACCCATAATGAAAGGATTGCATCGAATAATATGAATCCCAAGTGAACTTACAAATAAAGCTATGCTCCCCGGCAACGGCGTCAGAAAATAGTCTTGATGACCCACAAGTATAGGGGATCGCAACAATCTTCGAGGGAAGTAAAACCCAAATTTATTGATTTGACACAAGGGGAGCCAAAGAATATATGTAAGCCTTAATAGATGAGTTGTCAATTCATCTGCACCTAGAAACAGACTTATTCGCAGCAGTTTATCAGTAGCAACAGTTTTATAGTGGTGATAGTAGTGAAACAATAACAACAGTAATAAAATAAAAGCGGTAATAGTAGCAATAGTAAACAGCAGGATGAGATATTGTAGGCGTAGGGATGGATTTACGGGCATTGCATGGATAAGATAATTCATGAAATCAGTGAGACATGGACATTGCAGATAAATAATGATAAATCATCCTAGAACTAACAATCATATGCATGTGTTCCGTATATAGTCATACGTGCTCGCAATGAGAAACTTGCACGACATCTTTTGTCCTACCAGCCTGTTGCAGCAGGGCCTCAAGGGAAACTACTGGTAATTAAGGTACTCCTTTTAATAAAGTACTGGAGCAAAGCATTAACACTCGGTGAACACATGTGATCCTCACATCATAGCCATCCCCTCCGGTTATCCCAATTTCTGTCACTTTGGGGCCTCGGATTCCGGACAACAATATGTGTATACAACTTATAGGTAAGACCATAAACAACAAGTATCATCATAGAAACAATAACAAGTTCAGATCTGAAATCATGGCAGTCGGGCCCAAAGTGACAAGCATTAAGCACAACAAGTTGCAACAATGTCATAAGCACTAATAAAAGATACTAGGCACTATGCCCTAACAATCTCATAGCAAATTACATGAATGATCTCATCCAATCCCTACCATCCCCTTCACCTACAGCGGGAATTACTCACACATGGATGGGGGAGTCATGGATGGTTGATGGAGAGACGTCGGTGATGATGGTGATGAAGATCTCCTCCAAATCCCCGTCCCGGCAGGGTGCTAGAACGGAGTTTCTGGTTCCGAATCGCGGTTTCTGATGGCGGCGGCGTAGCGGAAGCCTATCTGGGAAAAACGTCGAACCCCCGTTGTTTTCAGGTCAGAGGGTATATGTAGGCGGAATGAGGGGTCGAGGCGACGGCCGAGGCGGCCTCACCACAGGTGGGCGTGGCCAGGCCTGGGCCGTGCCCCCTGGTGGTGAGCCCAGGCCGCTGCACCCCTTCGTCTCTCCTTCTGGCTCCGTGGGTCTTCTGGCAAAATATAATTTTTGCAATATTTTCCAGGATTTTTCCCGAAAGTCAGATTTCTGCACAAAAACGAGACACCAGAGCAATTCTGCTGAAAACAGCGTTAGTCCGTGTTAGTTGTATTCAAAACATACAAATTAGAGGAGAAACAATAGCAAAAGTGTTCGGGAAAGCAGATACGTTTTGGACATATCAAGCTTTCCCCTCTTCACTTCTTTCGACTACCAATACTGTACTCACCACCTGGTGTGTTGCAGCGATGCAGAGTAGTAGTGGCTCTTTCTCATTTGGTGCGACCAGCACTGGTGGCGTGGAGAGCACTTTTTCAACTGCGCGAAAGCTACATCTGCCTCTTCTGTCCATTCGAATTTATCATCTGATTTTTTTATGAGTGCATAGAAAGGGAGTGCTTTCTCTCCCAATCGAGCAACAAATTGACTTAGTGCTGCGACGCGTCCTGCGAGCTTTTGTACGTCGTGCAGTTTCGTTGGTTTCCCCATTGTGAGGATTGCTTGAATCTTTTCTGGGTTTGCTTCTATTCCCCTTGCTGATACCAGGAACCCCAGGAGTTGCCCTGCTGATACACCAAAAGAACATTTTGTCAGGTTTAGCTTGAGCTTGTACCTGTTCAGGTTGTCGAAAGTTCCTGCCAAATCGCTGATCAGAGATTCCTCTTTCCTTATGGTGAAAACCACGTCGTCAATGTAGACTTGGATATTGCGCCCTATTTGGCTTCCGAGGCAATTTTGCATCATCCGCTGGTAGGTTGCTCCTGCATTTTTTAGGCCGAAGGGCATGACTTGATAACAGAACACGCCGTATGGTGTGATAAAAGCTATCTTTTCTTTGTCTTCTTTAGTTTAATCTGGTTATAACCAGAATATGCATCTAGAAAGGAAAGCCTGGCGCACCCCGCTGTTGAGTCGATTATCTGATCAATGCGAGGTAGCGGGAAGGGATCCTTTGGATAGTGTTTGTTGAGAGATGTGTAATCGATGCACACTCTTTGTACGTCCATGTTTTTCTTGGGTACAATTACTAGGTTGGATACCCAGGTTGATGACTTGATTTCTCTGATGAATCCGGCGTTTTCTAGCCTGTGTAGCTCTGATACTATTGCTTTTCTTTTGGGTTCGTCAAATCGTCTTAGTGGTTGTTTGACTGGCTTTGCTTTAGGATTCACATTTAGTGCGTGCTCGACGAGTTCCCTGGGAACCCCTGGCATATCTGAAGGACACCAGGCAAAGATTTCCCAGCGCTCACGAAGGAACTCAATGAGCGCGCTTTCCTATGCGGGATCCAGGTTTACTGCTATAGAGGTGGTTTTGTTCAGGTCCGTCGGGTGGACCTGAATTTTCTTCGAGTCTTGAGTTGCGTCGAAAGCCTGATCTGGCAGGGATCGCCTGACATCGGGTAGCACATTGTGGTCAGTTTCTCCTTTCAATCTTGCGTACTCTACTGTCATGCCGAAAGTTTGCGCCAGCCTATTAAATTCTTTGTCACAAGTGTTGGATACTTCAAAGCTGCCTTGCACCGTGATCGTTCCTTTGGGTCCTGGGATATTGAGTGTGAGATATGCGTAGTGAGGTACTGCCGTGAACTTTGCAAATGCTGGGCGCCCCAGGATTGCATGATATTGTGAAGGCCAGTTCATGACTTCAAACTCCAGCTTTTCTCTGCGATAATTGTTGATGTTGCCGAAGCAAACATCGAGTTCTATTTTTCGGAGAGAGAAATTTGTGCCTCCCGGTACTATTCCATGGAAAGAACAATCTGTTGGCTTTAGACTTTCCAGTGAGATGCACATTGCCTTTAGAGTTCTTGCGTATACTAGGTTTATGCCACTTCCTGCATCCATGTACTCTCCCTATGTCATATCCTCCTATTTGCGCCTTCAGCACCATCGGCGAGTGCCCCGGCCTGGGTACTTTCCTCGGGTGGTCTGCTCTGCTGAACCTGACTGGTTGATCGGACCACTGTAGGTACTCTGTAGTTGCTGGTGGTGATGATATAGCTAGGTTTACTTGTCTGGATATGTTCTTGCGCTCCTTCTTGGATTTTGGCACCAGTTGAATCATTGCAGATATATATACTTTCGACTCCAGGTGTTTCACTAGTCTCTGTACTTGGTATCCTTGACTTATACTTTTCTTTCCCTACCGTGCTCCTTGGTTCGAGTCCATGGCATTTTGTAACCTTAAGAAGGTTCTGCAATCCTTCATCTGGTGGTTAGAAACTCTCTTTCCATCTAGGCATGCGTAGTGGATTCGACAAGGTCCGTAGAGCATGTCCTCTGTCGACGGGCTAGAGTACTTTGATTTTTCTAATCCATGATTTCCTCTTGCCTGGAACTCCTTGTTTTCGTATCCTTCTTCGTCCCTTCTTTCGTATCCTGCGGCTACCTAATTTTGCCTTGCGTGTCTATCTCCATTGCGATATCTTCGCCTCTGCCTGCTTGCTCTGTCGACTTCTGGTGAACGTCCCCTTTTATTGTTATATGCGTCTTCTCCATCGACGAATCTGTTGGCTACTTCCATTAATTCAGACACTGTTCATGGCCTTGTTCTCCCTATCTCTTCCACTAGGTCCAAACAACGAAGGCCACTCGAAAAAACATCTATTGCTCTTTCGTCGGAGACGTCTTCTGCTGAATTTTTGATTACACTCCAGCGCTGTATATAAGAGCATAGGGTTTCGCCTTTCTTCTGCACGCACGACTTGATTTCTTCCAGCGACACTGGGCGCTTATATGTTGAGCGAAAATTTCTTGCGAATTGATCTTCTAACTCTCCCCAACTCCTGATGGAATCGTTGGGTAGGGTGTTCAACCAGGACCGTGTTGCGCCGGTGAGGTGTAACTATAAACTTTGCATAGTTGTTGCTCTTGTTCCTCCTAATATATCTGTACTGCTTGCAGGTAATCTGACAACCATAGAGTGGGTTCTTGCGACCCATCATATTTTTCTTGATCGTGCGGCAATTTGAAACCTTTGGGTACCCGTGTTTTGCGAACCCTGCGGGTAAAGCATAACACGCCCATCTCTTTTTCATCGTCTTCGTAATTTTCCTCTCTCCACGCATAGCACGAGTTATTTACTCGCGCTTGTGCTATTATGTTTCTTGCGTCCTCCTTCCGTTTTTGTCGCCTCTCATCATCTGATGACTCACTGGGTTCGTTTTGCGAGGACTTGAGCTTAAACTCTTCCGTTCGCCTTTCCTTGCGATGTGTCGCCTTTTCCTTTGGAAGTTTTCCCATTAGCTTGTCTTCTATCAACCCGAGGCTTCGTATTGCGGCCTGATACATGTGCTCCCACGGATCTCCAGGCTCTGGTTGTGTGGTTAGTAGGTACGCCTGTGCTGCTACCAATGCTGCTTCTGGTGTTTCTTGCACGAAGTCTTCTTCCTCTTCTGATTGCTGCGCGCTTATACTTTTCGCATAGCTTTCTTCTCTTGTCTGCGCTGTTGTCCTCCTGTTGTGTTTTGGGTCTCTGTGCCTTTCCATGCTGTACTCTGATGCATCGCTATACTCATCCCAATATCCTCCACTTGACGTACTGTTGTCATCTCGGCTTCTCATGAACATGTCTCTTTCCTCCCTTAGCTTCTTTTTGTACTAGTGCAGCGCATATTGATACCCCATCAGAACTTCTCTCCTTGAATCTACGGGTACCTCTGTGCCGTGATTGATGGCTGACATGATGATTCTCCACTCTCCGGTTGAAACATGAATTTTCTCTTTTTCCTTTTTGTTATTACTCCTTGGATTGTTGACTTGCAGGTCGACCTCTTTGTTGCCTTTGTGATTATCCTCTTCTGCTGCTTCAGTGATAATAACGCATAACTGATGTACGCTTCTGGAGACGCCACTGCTTTCTATGGCGAAGTCCCTTGAGCTATCGTGAGTTTTAACCGCTGTTATTTCCACATCAAGCTTTCTCCGAGTTTCGTCGAATTCCTCGAGTTTCTCTTGCATATCTTCTGTTGCTATGGGACTAACCGGCGAGTTTACCTCGCTGGAAGAGCCCACGGATGATCCAGATGTTGTGATTCTCTCGGCTTTGCTTGCCGACGGACCCGATTTTGCCGGATCTGAAAGGCAAGTGGAACCCGAAGGTCCGATGTAGAAGCTTAAACTTCCGATCGTCAGCTTTATCTCTTGACTTTCATCGACTTCTAGATTGCTACTAGCTAAAAGCGAAAAAGCCGTCGAATTCATGATTCCAACACCCAGATCCCCACGGTCGGCACCAATTGACGAGGGTTAACTCGACAAATGTCCTAGATGAAGGACTTAGGTTCGGGAAGATAGGGCGTCGGATGAACTCGAAGGTAAAATCAGTCAAACAAGGTGTGTATCGAAAGTAAACATGGGTGTAGAACCTGGCTTGCTTTCAATCTGTCCCTCACCGACCCCTCCTGGCCCCTATATATAGGTGGCCAGGTCTCGAAGATCGGGTGGGATCCGATACAGATTACAATATCGATATATGACAAGAACTCGTATTTCGACTAATATTACAATTGGGCCTAGCTTAACGGGCCTCAGGGGTACTCAACTGACGGGCTCTATTATCTATACCCTTGTCACTCATCTTGATAACATTCATGGACGCTATTGTCGCATGGGCCCTTGATGTCAGCCTTTTGAACAAGAAACATGTGCTATGTTGGATTATTTTGTTCTGATTGATGGCTACCTGACTTTTATTTTTGAATCTGCCGGTAAAATTTGAACTTGTTAAGGTCAAGGACGCTGCTGACAGGTGAATCCCCGATATCAGCCTCTCTTAACAATAAATATGTGCTATCTGAATTTATTTTCTTCCCCATGATCGCTGGTTACTAGGCTTTTATTTTCAAACCCGCTCCTGAAATTTGAACTTGATAAGGTTGAAAGATGCTGCTGACGGTTGGAATCTCACATGTAAGCTTCACTGAACAAGGATCATATGCTATCTGGATTTATTTTGTTTCCCCTAAATACTGGCTACTTGATCTTTTTTCAAACTCGTCCGTAAAATTTGAACATGAAAATATTATGGGATGCTTTTGACGGGTGGGTCCTTGATGCCATACTGTGAACAAGAAACGTGTGATATGTTGAGAAGGGATTTCCCGCAACTGATTACAGCCGCAGCTCATATCCTGTATGTCCAGTTTTTGTGTCGCTAGGAGTCAGAGCATTTGTTCAGAGTAGTTGTGGCAAATTCAATTGATTTTGAATCCATCTGCATTTAATTTGTGCAAGCTGTGGTGCTTGTCTTAACCACAGATATTATTAAATGTTGACCGTTGGTAATGGTGGGTAAGATTGTGTGTTCATATGCCATATTGTAATTTACCACGTGTTTGAAATAACTGGAATTGAAACGTTGCTAGCATGTCAATGTGCTTCTCTGTTTGTGATGTAGCTTTTAATTCGACTAATTGCTTCGCACAAATGGAACTGAAGAGATATTTAAGATTGAAATTTGCTAGCATGTCTATGTGCTTTCTCTGTTTGTGACAATACGTAAGGTAAAAATCAGATTTGTTTATCAATGTGCTTTCTCTGTTTGTGAGTACGAATCAATAGTTAGTCCAATAATGGAGGGATTATGTAGAGGAAGGTGATAACGTCTGGCTGGACCAGTAAATAAATTAGTACTCCTCTCCAACACGTTGTGTTCTGGTCACAAAATAAGTAGGTACATCAAATTCTATCAGCCTCTGCATTAAATTCTAACATTTCACAGCTCCCTACCTGCCCACAGTCTAGCTACTTATCTGACGGAATACACTGCCATAAGCAGAAATCCAAGGACACAAAATGCATTGACTACACCAAGGTGCACATATCCCTAGACCTACTCGTCGGTGCTGATTAGACTAGTCATAGTGGGGAGTAACTTAGACTAGTAACATACATATGTTACTAGCCTATGTTACCACCTCTATAGTGCATAGTAACATAAAGGTAGTATCATGCATGACTATATTAATTAGCTTGTAGACTCATCTTACCTTGAAAAGTGTGATGTTACAGTAACATAGCTAGTTACCACTAGCATATCTCTCTTTAATAAATGACACGCCATGTCATCAAAATGCCTAGTTGGCATTGCATGTATCTTATGTTACTACTTAAGTTACTCTCCACTATGAGCAGTCTAAGAGCCGTGCCCGCAACTAGTTGTGAATGGTCATTTCCGTGATATGTTAGATTATTTTGTTACACGTGATTGATGGCTACTTGATTTATTTTTTCAAATCCGCCCACAAAATTCAAAATTAATAAGGTTGAGTGATGCTGCTGACGGATAAGTCCCCGATGCCTGACTCTCTACACAATAATATTGTTCCATGAGAATATTAATAGAGGATGTAAAAAATGTGATTCGAACACAAGACCACAGCGCATGCGTGTATTGTGCCTTGCCAATATGCATTCAGAAAGTTTTAGTGCATCTTTCTATGCTGAATATAGTTTTTATATATAGCTTACTTATTTTATCTGCTTATAAGATTTTTGTCCTTCATTGTATTTATTCATAATTTTTGAAATTTAAAAGGCACATTTCTGACTGATTAAAAAAAATATTGGTACATAGTTTTATTTAATTATATATGGGCTGATGATATTGTTTTTTTAGAACGGATAGGCTGATCTTGTGCCAGGTTTTGGGAGGAAATAGACCGAAAAGGCTAAATTTTAAACTATTTGGGCCAAACTGGGATGGAGGGAATGGTCTATATTCTAGGCTCCTTTTTTCTTAAAAAAGGAAGAATTTCATGGGACTAGTAGGATTCCAATTACCGGGATTTTTTAAAATTCTATTTTTTAAGAATTCCATTGGACTAGTAGGCTCCTTTTTTAATACAAGTTATAATTTTATGGGACTAGTAGGATCTCAAAAAAATAGAATTTTATTCTATGGTCAGACTGCCTTTGCATCAAGGGAATGGTACTATCCAAATTTCTATGGATTGGACTCAAGTGCCTCAATTCGATATGAATGTGAACATGAAATCCAACGTCATTTTTAAAATCAAGTGAGTAGGAGCGAGACACTTTTCCTGCACTTCATCCAAACCACGATGCATGTATAGAAATGAAGGCCTCAACCAGTTGTCTCTTTGTAAATAAGATGCACCGAGCAACTTACACATTTAAATCGCGTCTTATTTTCTGCAGTCTGCTCATTTTCCTCAAGAGCCAACCCTTGCATGTATGATTCTATAATTCTATAAAAGTCTTCAGAGTGAAAACCAATTTAATATATAATAATCTTCAGAGTGGATACCGTTCTTAATATATAATAGTCTTCATAGTGGAGATCGTTTACATGAACGAATTGAACTTAGGAGTATAAAAGAACGCATCAGAACATAGTAGAGACTTGTAAGCTCTTGGCTTCTCCAACTCAGCAAACAGAACCAATGCATAATCAAATGCATCCAGCTCCACAAGATTGTACACTTCAAAATAATCTCAAATATGAAAGGAGCAGCGAGGACCAATCTCAAAGACAAAGACACGCTGACGACTGATTTGGCATTCTCCTTCTCGGTCTTGAACAGCAATCCTCGCAATATGAACACCCCTCTCTCCTCCCTCCCTCCTCTTTCTCTCCCTCTCTAACAAACAAAACCCGAACTTCTCGTGTACATGGGATTTTAGTTGCCCCAGTTCTACAATAGGTAAATATTAAAGACACAGCCCGAATCTGTAGTTGTAATAGACATGCATTGCATACAATGAACAAAAATTATAATTTGTATCATCAGATGAGAATTTTTCAAACGATGTGTCCTCCTACAAATCACATTTAACAAGCTAGAACTTGAAATGATAACTTGTGCAGAATATTTGTACCAAACATAGTGGCCTACCACCGGTGGTAGCTATACACCATCATCCCGCCATTGGATCCTCTATAGAGAGCATGAATTTCTCACAGAGAGACAAAATCTAACAGACGGAATGAAAACGTCATTTGCATGTCACCACATGCAATCACCTGCTCAAGACACCACAACCATATGCAATCACCTGCTCAAGACACCACAAACAGATATGCAATCACCTGCTCAAGACACCACAACAGCCATCCTACCGCCTCATCCATCTAAGAGAGCCTCATACACAAACCTACTATGTAAACCATGCAACACGTTCAACCCAAAACCACCACATGATGCAACCTTTGCATCCAACCTGCTCAATGCACCTCAACCTTTGCATCCACAAGGTGAAGCAACAAGTATTGGTTGCATGGTGTATCTAGCAGGCTTGTTTGAAAGGTGAGTCTACAAGGTGATTCTGGCAAAGCAATGTGGCTAAGCAAACAACCACGCGCCCTAGCCACTCCATATTGCCTACCGCCATATCCTATTAGCACGACCACACATTGGAACAAACGGAGATTCCATCACCGTTAGAACTTGCAAAACACCTAGTCTCTTCATCTCTCACGGTAGGAAAAGCATGGTCCTGTAATCCAATGATGGATGATGCATGCATAGCTACCACCGGTGGTAGCAAATCCGCATTGATATTTATACTATGGTGACTACCTGCATCGTCATCCCTCTAGCTAGAGGTTCTGACAAAAAAACTTTTATGGTGTGCCTAGTGTCTTTTCTTTACACTGTCTTATTTCTATGTCATGATCGGGATCCTTTGCCCTTCTCGCTACCAACACCACTTTCCCAAAATTCACAAGTTGTTTTAATTTTCATATTGTGCTTCCTCGATCCACTGTTGTGCATCCCTCACAGACGCTTCCCTCTTTTCATATAGCCTCAGTTGCCAATCATTGTTGTGGTTCAATAGGAGTAAATGTGTGACCATCTCATTTTCCTTCGCTTTTTGTCAAATATGCAGTTCTGTAGCATGTTGGACCTGCATTGTCATGGGGATAGCTGTAAGCAAAAGAACGTAAATCCTTGCAGCATTTGTCTACTAAAAAGGAACCTTAGCAAAAGAATTAGTAAAACGTGTGAAACGAAAAGAATTCTAGTGTTGGCCATGAAAGTATCTGCAAATAAAACAATTAAGTCCCTTAAAAAATAAGACGAATTGGGGAGTCTCTCACAGACAAGATTTGCTCAACCGTCATTTTCACAGTCATCTAGACCTGGTGGAGTCCTCATAATTACATGGTCTTTATAGTAAGCTCAAAGGACATACTTCCAATGGATGCTGCGCAACTGGCCTTATTCGTTGGTTACATTGTTGCAAAATTAAAGAAGTAAATTCCTTCTTCCGGATTGTAGTTATAAATTGTTTTCTCTCTTAAGAGATTTTTATTTGAAAATGGGCGCTTTTATTACTCAAACAAGCAACTACACCCGGCCTCTGCATAGCTAAGATGCACACAGCCGTCCAAAAGTCTCAGGTCTCATAACAAAAATGAAAATAGACAAAATACATACCAATGTTGAGCAATTGCAGATCGTCTAAGGTGAAGGACCAATCCGTAGATTATGCGGCCACCCATGTAGGGAAAAAGTATCCCTCGCCGTAGCCTCCAACCGTGTACAGACCTCCGTAAATAGGTCGCGATGCTCTAGCCGCTGAAGAGGTGACCACAAACGGAGAATACCTATCCATCTGTAGATAACTGTAAGAGAGAATAATATTTATCATTAAAAACTTTGTCATTTCTACATAACCATAGTGACCATATAATGGCCAACACTCCCATCCTAATAAGCCTCCTAAACCTTAATTAAATCAATACCATGAAGCCAATTTCCGAAGATATTGGCAACACTAGTCAGAGGATACATGCTAGACGCTACTTGGATGAGTGACCATATAATTCTGGCAAAGCGGCAATTGAAGAATAAGTGGTTGATCGTCTCATCCTGATGACAAAACACACACTGAGTACTTCCATGCAAGTTTTGCTTAACAAGATTATCCTTGTTTAGGATAACTCCACGACGCAAGTACCACCCAAAATTTTTGGGTTTAGTGCTTTTTTCATCTTCTAATTTTTCTTGTTATTATTTACTAGAATATCAGACTGGATAATCGCTTTGTATAGTGAACCCACAGAGAATTTGTCATTGGGATGTAGGTTCTAACGAAACTCATCAGTCCCCATAGACAGTTGTATCGAATCCAAACGTTGAAGTAAGGAGTTCCAAGACTGCAACCTAGGACCGATTAAATCACGTCTAAAAGTCACGTCCGGAGGTGAGGTGGCCATTACTACCGCAATGGTGTCACTTTTTCGCCGGACTATACTATACTATGCAGGATATTGTTCACTAAGAGGACTATTCCCTAACCACGAGTCCTCTCAAAAACGTATTTGTGATCCATCTTTTATAGAAAAAGTACCATATCGAAAGAAGAACTTCTTCATAGCCATCAGGCCAGCCCAAAAGTGCGAATCCCCAGGTTTCCACAACACTTGATACAGCGCTTTCAAACCAATGTACTTTCTCTTAAGGAGGTTTTGCCATACCCCATATTCAGTAAGTAGCTTAAAAAGACATTTACCCAGTAGGGATGAGTTTTTGACCTCTAGGTCGTGAACTCCAAGCCCTCCCTGATCTTTTGGATAGCAAACCACACTCTATTTAATCAGCCGATATTTCTTTTTCTCGCTATCCCCTTGCCAAAAAAATCTAGATCGATAATAATCGAGCTTGTGTAGAACACCTTTTGGCAATAGAAAAAATGATATCATATACAGTACCATATTAGTGAGTACTGAATTAATGAGTACCAGTCTTCCTCCAAGGGATAGCAATTTACCTTTCCAACTACTAAGCCTTTTCTGAAGTCTTTCCTCCACTGATTTCCATTCGGCAATTGTTAATCTCCGTTAATGAATCCGGATTTCCAAATAATGAATAGGAAACTGGCCTTGCCCATAGCCAAACATCTCCATATACAAAGCTATTGAATCTTGGGCTTCACCGAAACAAAACAATTCACTTTTATGGAAATTAATTTTGAGACCAGAAGGTTGCTCGAAAGCTGCCAATATTAACTTGAGATTTTGTGCTTTTTCAAGATCATGTTCCATAGAAATAATTATATCATCGACGTATTGAAGGATTGATAATCCACCATCGACTAGATGTGGAATCACCCCTTCAATTTGACCATCTGACTTGGCTCTTTCGATCAAAACAGCAAGCATACTAGCCACAATGTTAAATAACATTGGTGATAAAGGATCGCCTTGGCATAAACCCTTCCTATTCTGGAAGTAACAACTAGTGTCATCATTGACTCTAATCATAACACTCCCTCCAGATATGAAATCATTGATCAAAGAACGTGATACGTCTCAAATGTATCTCTAATTTTTTATGCTCCATGTTTATACACCATTTTCTTTGTGTTTTGTTACACTTTGTGGCGTTTTTATGCATTTTCCGGAACTAACCTATTAACAAGATGCCACAGTGTTAGTTCCCTGTTTTCGGCTATTTTTGTGTTTCAGAAAAGTTACACAGGAAATATTCTCGGAATTGGATGAAACAAAAGCCGAACCTCCTATTTTTACCCTAGCTTTGCGAAGACCGAAGATGAGACGGAGGGGGGCCAGGAGCCAGGCTCACTACAGGGGGCGTGGCCCAGCCCCTGGCCGCGCCGCCCCATCGTGAGGCCAGCTGGCCCCACCTTTGACAATGCCCTTTCGCCTATAAGTTCCCCTCGATGGGAAAAACCTGAGGGACGGATCTCTTTTCCATGAAACATACTGCAAGCCGCCATCGTCGCCGTCGCGAGATCGGGAGGATCCAGGAGCTCTTCTCGGCACCCTGCCGGAGAGGGGAATCCCTGCTGGAGGCCTTCTACACCACCATGGTCGCCTCCAGAGTGAACTGTGAGTAGTCTACCTTGGACTACGGGTCCATAGTAGTAGCTAGATGGTTGTCTCCTCCACCATGTGCTTAATGTTTAGATCTTGTGAGCTGCCCTACATGATTAGGATCATCTTTATGTAATCATACATGTTGTGTTTGTTGGGATCCGATGAGTATTGGTACTATGTTAAGTTGATGTGCTGAGTATATATATTTATGTTATCTCTATGATGTTTATGATCTTGCATGCTTTCTGTTGCTAGTAGCTATCTTGGCTGAGTAGATGCTAGTAACTCCAAGAGGGAGTATTTATGCTCGATAGTTGGGTTCATGCCTCTATTTAATCTGGGGGAGTGACAGAAACCTCTAAGGTTGTAGATGTGTTGTTGCCACTAGGGAGGAAACAACATTCTTGTGTCTAGGACCTTTGCTTTGTTTACATTATGCACTTTGCTTAATGCGATTATCTGTTGTTCACAACTTAGTACTCAAGGGGTCCTCGGATGATTCCCCGCGAGTGGTTTTTTAGTCATAGATGCAGTTGGATTACGGTCTATGTATTTTGTCGTAATGCCCAGAGTGAATCTCATAGTGATCCTCATGACATATGTACATTATCTTTACTCTATCAATTGCCCAACTGTAATTTGTTTACCCAGCATGTGTTATTTACCTTATGGAGAGACACCACTAGTGAACTATGGACCTCGGTCCAATTTCCTTTACATTGCTATACCATTTTACTTTTACTCACACTGTTTACTTTCTTGCATACTATTATCCTATTACCACTCGATACGCTCAATCCTTTGTTTACAGCAAACCAGTGAGATTGACAACCTCATCGTAAGTTAGGAACAAAGTTCTTGGTTGTGTTGTGTGCAGGTTTCACGTTGCTGCTGGTGAAAAGCTACACGCCGACAAGCAGTTTATCTGGCGACCTTGTCTGGAGTTTCACGAAGCTAGCAAGCATCACCTTCTAAAGTTTGGCTTTCTCCTACTGGTTAGATTCAACCTTGGTTTCACAACTGAGGGAAGACTTGCTGATGTGCTCATCATACCTTCTGTCGTGGGAATTTGGAGACAGTAGCCATGAGTAGGCTTATCGGAGGGGCTTGACGGTGGAGACGAGGGGCCCGGCTCGGGATTATGCCTACTGAGACACCACGGTTTACCCAGGTTCAGGGCCCTCCCGGGTGGAGGTGAAACCCCTACTTCCTGCCTGCTTCGTATTGCTTAGATAGTATCGATTACAATGCTCCTCGAGCTGTTCGGGCTAGAGGAGGAAGAAGAAGATCGGATCCCCCCAGACTAAGGGTCCAGGCCCCCTTATATAGGCAGGGGCCTGGTTACAGGTTGGGTAATGATTCGGCCGGCTGCCGGCTCCTCGGCGGCGGCGTCCTTGGCGTGATCCCTTCGCCCTGCTCTGACAGCTTCGCTTTATAAAGTACCTTTCCCCTGGGACCGGCATCTGGGAGGCATATGCCCTTCCTTCTGCCTTGGATCCTATCATGGGGAAGGGTTCTTGGTCGCTGATTGGTTGGACTTGGTCGTGGCGCTCGTCACTCCTGTCCTTGGCCTCTGTCGCTCTTGTCGGGGCTAGCCCACTTTCGGCGAAACAGCCGTTGGTGGGCTTTTGTCTTCATCGCCCGGCTCCGGCCTTCCACGATGGAAACACCAGCTGGCTGCTGGCATGGCTGGCCCTCCAGGCGGAGCCGGTCTTCTTGTCTTCGAGCCGTGGAGACTCCTAGGACGCCAGCCGGCAGATAGCTTGGCACGTGGCATGCCCCATAAGTCATCCCCACGACACTAGCCCCCGAAACTGGCGAAGTCTCATGGGCTAGCATGGGGCTTCGGCGGGTTCCTCTTCTCACCGAAGACTTGCTCGCTCTCATCGAAGTCCTAGGATTTCTGGTCCGGCTTGGTCGCTCTAGTCCCCGAGGTTATGTCTCGCAGGGTTCCTCCGGCCGTCTCGGGACGAGCCGGTTCCAGACGCAACCCGGCTGGCGGCCGTGAGCCAGCGTGCTGCCTCCTGGGAACTTGCGCCGCTTCGGGTCTTGTTCCCACGCGGCAGCCGACACGGCGCGCCAGTGGCAGGTCTTGTCATTTTGACCCTTCGGCCACCGCAATGATTCCGGTAGACGTCATGTAACGAAACGGGGTGGGCATCAGCGACACGTCCCATCGAAGCGCCACGCGTACGATTTAATTGCATTAAACCGGCTCGGCTTTTCGTGTCTTGCCAGTCCTTAAATCTCGGAGCTCTCGAGGGTTTTCTTCACTCCCGAGCGCCTCCATTCCTTTGCCCCATCAAACCATCGCCTCCGCTACTCCCGCTTTGATCTCGATGTCGTCGCTCGGGGCAACCAGCAGAGCCGGGGCCGGAGCCGGCGATGGGCCGGGCGGGCACGAGCGTGGTCGCCCGCTCGGTGGTCAGGACGGAGCCAGAGGCCTGGCAGCGATGCCGCCAGTGCCCTGGAAGCGCGGCCGCCCGCTGGGCAGCCGCAATAAGAAGACTCTGGCGGCGCTCGCGGCCGCGGCCGCCATCGAGCCTTTCAGGGCCGGCCGCTCCATGATACGTCTCCAACGTATCTATAATTTTTGATGCTCCATTCTTGTTCTTACACCATTTGCCTTGTGTTTTGTTACACTTCGTGGCATTTTTATGCGATTTCCGGAACTAACCTATTGACAAGATGCCACAGTGCCAGTTCCCTATTTTCTGTTGTTTTTGTGTTTTAGAAAAGCTACACAGGAAATATTCTTGGAATTGGACGAAACAAAAGCCAGAAGTCTTATTTTTCCCGGAAGCTTCCCGAAGACCGAAAGAGAGCCGGAGGGGGGCCAGAGGCTGCCCTCACACATAGGTGGCGCGGCCCAGGCCCTGGCCACGCCACCCTGGTGTGAGGAGCCCCTGGCTGCCCCCTAACGATGCCCCTTCGCCTATATAAAGCCTCGGGACGGAAAACCCTAGGGGAGTCGACGATTTTTCCAGAACAGTTCCGCAGCTCCGCCGCCGTCGAAGACAAATTTCGGGGGACAGAAGTCTCTGTTCCGGCACCTTGCCGGGATGGGGAAGTGCCCCCGGAGCCATCTCCATCGGTCTCCATCGCCGTCTTCGCCGTCTCCATCGACCTCACCGCCATCACCATCAACCTTGCTGTCTCCTATGATAAGGAGGGAGTAGTTCTCCCCCGGGGCTGAGGGCTCTACCGGTAGCTATGTGGTTCACCTCTCTCTCCCATGATGTGATCTTTATGTGATCATGAGCTTTGTATCATGTTGAATAAGTAGATGTTACTCTTCTTCATTATGTGTACTCTAGTGTGTTATTAAAGTAATCTATTCCTCCTGCCATGGTGTAACGGTGACAGTGCGTGCATCATGGTGGTACTTGGTCTAGGCTACGATTGTGATCTTTTATGGATTATGAGAATAATTATCACTATGATAGTATTGAAGTGATCTATTCCTCCTTTCATGGTGTAATGTTGACAGTGTGTGCACCGTGTTAGTACTTGGTCTAAGTTGCAATAATATCTATCTTGAGTTGTGATTTGATTTGGATATCTCTATGAGTGGTGTTTGTCAAGTACTTGATGAACTTTGAGGAGTGTTCTATAGCCACTACACAATGATTAGTGTTATTCAATAGGAGAGTAATTCAGAGTACCATAGTGAAGAGAAGTTATTTATTTGTTCAATCATGTTATATTTGTTGGGAGTGTGTCCACTAGTGAAAGTATGATCCCTAGGCCTTGTTTCCAAGCTTTGCACACCGTTTACTTGCTATTTTGTTACTTGTTTGCTCGCAGCGATATTTATTTCACATCACATTTGCTACTTATAATCATCTATACCACTTGTATTTCACTATCTCTTCGCCGAACTAGTGCACCTATACATCTGACAAGTGTATTGGGTGTGTTGGGGACATAAGAGACTTTCTGTATCGTAATTGCAGAGTTGCTTGAGAGGGATAGCTTTGACCTCTTCCTCCCTGAGTTCGATAAACCTTGGGTGATCCACTTAAGGGAAACTTGCTGCTGCTCTACAAACCTCTGCACTTGGAGGCCCAACACTGTCTACAAGAACAGAAGCGTGTGTAGACATCAAGCTCTTTTCTGGCGCCGTTGCCGAGGAGGTAAGGTAAAAGGTACTCACATCCTTTGGCTACTAAGTCTTTTAGTTGCTAGTGAGTGCTCGGAGTTATTTCCTTTAGATTCTGCAATTACATATTTTTGTTTCTTGTTTTTATTTTCACTATTTAGGCTTAATGGAAAACAATGAGTTCTTTAGTCTTTTTCGTGAGTTTAGATATGAAGTGTTTGAAGAGAAAATTGAAAAACCTTTGGAGCTTTATTCGCATGCTAATAGTGTTGTTAGTATGAATGCTTTGAATACCGTTGTTGCTAATGCTATAGAAAAGTCTAAGCTTGGGGAAGCTGGTTTTGTTAAGCATGATATTTTTAGTTCCCCAGCTTTAGTGGAGAAAGTTTGCTCTGATGATATTTTATCTCCCATATGTGATGTTCCTTCTTATGATGATATGTTTGAAGAATATGCTTTGCGAAATAGTTGTTTTCTAGCTTGTGATGATACTAAACCTCTAGTTTATGATGGTTATGATGATGGGTATAATATTTTCAGTTCACCTACTATTGAGGATAAAATTAGTTATGATTACAATATGCCTCCTATTTATGATGATTATGGTGATGAGAATAATTATTATGTTGAATATGCTCCTACTAGTATTGTTCCTGTGGTGAGTATTAATTCTTTTATGTATGTGGCTCATGATAGGGATGTTTTATGTGATAGTTATATTGTTAATTCTATTCATGATGCTACTGAAAGTTATTATGAGAGAGGAAAACATGGTTTGATGGATCTCAACAATATTAAGCTTCCCCTCTTTATGTTGCAAATCTTGAAGTGGCACTTGTTTTATCTATCCATGCTTGCTACTATGTGCCTCGTTGATTTATTTTCTTACAAGATTCCTATGCATAGGAAGTGGTTCAGATATAAATGTGTTCCATACTTGCTTTTTGATGCTCTTTATTGCTTTAAGTTCCTATATGGCGCCTTTGCCTCAAGCTCTTATATGGCGCCCATATGAGCATCTTTGCAAATTACTGCGCCTAGCTCAAAGGCGTTAAAGAAAAGCACTCTTGGGAGATAACCCATTATTTATTTTCAGTACTTTTTCTTTTATTTGAGTCTTGGAAGTTATTACTACTGTAATAACCGCTCCTTATCCTTTTTTATTTCGTTTTTGTGCCAAGAGAAGCCTCTAATTTGAGCGAGGTAAAATTTGGGGATGTTGCTATCCTGAAACAGTTTTCGGTGCTGCACCGTAAAAATTCGTGAAAATTCTCCGTATATCTTTTGGACCTGCGATTTCTTGTGCATATGCCCCAGGTTATATCCAAACTTTCATTAGTTTAACACTTTTTGATTTGAGCAACAGAAAACCCTCTAAAAAATCGACCTTTGTCAGATGTTATGTTTTGACAGATTTCTGCCAATATTTGTGTTTGCCGCTTTATCGCTTTCTTTTTTAGTTCTTTTGATCACGGAACTTTTGGGGAAGTTGCTACAGTAGTATATACTTTATATGTGGTGGTTATAGGCTGAAACCTGAAGCAAAAAGAGGTTGATTCTATGTTATGCTTACACTAATGTTGCAAATAGATTTGTGTTTAGTTTTGTATGAAGGAAGTTTTCAAGTGTAGGGATTGGAGACTGATGACATGAGTTGAAGAATGGACAAAAGCTCAAGCTTGGGGATGCCAATGCATCACCCCAAGAAATATCCAAGAAGTACAAGCGTCAAAGCTTGGGGATGCCCCCGAGGCACCCCTTCTTCATCGGCAAAAATCAGGTCACCTTTCAAGACACTATATTTTTATTGCTTCATGCACTATGCGTTTTTCTTGGAGCGTCAGTTGTTTTTGTTTTCAGTATTAGTTTAGTTTAGTTTGTTCCAATAAATGGTTAGATCACATCATGTTTCTTTTGGATAAGATGAACTCGTTTTTCATTTGCCAAGAACACTCTAGTTTTCACTCTTATTGTTCAACGAGTGTTCTCTTTTTCTGCTACTGCGTTTAGCTTTTGTTTTTCGCCTTGATTTTTGTTCAGATCTTGTTTTATCTTTGCATCAAGGTGTATTTTTGCCTCTGATCTTTATTGGTTATCATCAAAAGAGGTGTTTATAAAAAGTTTGAATGGTGTTAGAAAAGAGAAAAAACTTTATGCAAAAAAGTGGTACAAGAGGGGGCTTGTGTAGACTGCGGCCTAGGCTTTTGCATGTCGTGCTTGATGTAGTTTTGATAGTATGCTTAGTGGTTTTGCTGTAGCATGATTTGTCTCAAATAACTGAGATTGCTTAATGAGCCTTTGAAAAAAATCATGCGTTGTTTTTATTGTATGGAAGCATTATTTTGGTTTTCTCCTTGATGCTTTATTTGGGTTGACTTGGCGCATGCTCACATATGTTAGACTCAAACAAAGTCGCCAATAGCCTCTATGATCATTTAGTTTTTGACTTTTGATGCCATCTTATGCTTCTTTTAATGTTGCTTTGTCGCTTTGCATGATTATGGCCATTATTGCTCTCTTAGTTGGTCGCTCCCAGTCTTTTGCTAGCCCTCATTTTGTACTGAGTATGAGCTCTACTCGTGCATCCAACTCCCAAAAACCAAGTTTGCCATTCTGTCCACTATAAACTCCTATGCATGGTATTTGTAAGCCATTCCAAAGTAAATTTTCATGTGCTACCTTTCAAAACTTTCAACTACTTCTCGTTTTGTGCCACTGTTTTTAGCTCATGGGGACGTAGTGGTCGGATTTGCTATCTTCCATAGTGCTTATTCCAAAAATAAAAAAAAATAAAAAAAAAGAAAAGAAAAAAGGCACTCCTCCATGGAATGTGAATGTTGGTGGGCACCCGATGGAATCGGTTAGACATGGTTTGTGAAAGGAAAAAAGGTGGGGAGGAGTGCCAAGCTTTATAAAAGAGCACCAAAGTGCCAATCCCTCTCTCAAAAACTTGCTTACTTTTTGTTTGGAAGATAGTAAGAACCCCATTGCTAGACGTTGACAAAGACAACCACCTCTCAAAACCAATTTTTATCTCTCTGTTTTACAAATGAAAAGCTCTAGCACATGTTTAATCACTGCTTCCCTCTGCGAAGGGCCTTTCTTTTACTTTTATGTTGAGTCACCACCTTCTATCTTCATGCACCATAAGAGAGCATAGTTGTCATTCTTAGTGTAATGTGCATTGTCCCAAAGTTTTCATTGATTGATTCATATTGTTGGTTTCACTTGTTCTCAAATTATTTGTATCTAGTCGCCCTCTTAAACTTGAAGGTGTCCTATGCATTTATGTTTTGCTCTCCATTAAGGACAAGCTGAAAACCATTTGTATGTTTTTCCTTATGATTTGAACACATGTTTGACTTTCATTGTTTCATTTTCATGATCTTTTGTTTGTGTTCATTTTCATGTTTACAACATGGTTGCTAAGTACTTTATTATCAAGATTATGTTTTTCATGCCCATGTTTTAAGTTCTTATGATCCCAGCTCACAATGCTTACATATATGATCAAGATTGTGTAGGTGCATGTCACCTCAAAAATTATTTCTTTTGTTATCACTTACCTACTCGAGGATGAGCAGGAGTTAAGCTTGGGGATGTTGATACGTCTCAAATGTATCTATAATTTTTGATGCTCCATGCTTGTTTTTACACCATTTGCCTTGTGTTTTGTTACACTTCGTGGCGTTTTTATGCGATTTCCGGAACTAACATATTGACAAGATGCCACAGTGCCAGTTCCCTGTTTTCTGCTGTTTTTGTGTTTTAGAAAAGCTACACAGAAAATATTCTCGGAATTGGACGAAACAAAAGCCAAAAGTCTTATTTTTCCTGGAAGCTTCCCGAAGACCGAAAGAGAGCCGGAGGGGGGCTAGAGGCCGCCCTCACACATAGGTGGCGCGGCCCAGGCCCTGGCCGCGCCACCCTGGTGTGAGGAGCCCCTGGCTGCCCCCTGACGATGCCCCTTCGCCTATATAAAGCCTCGGGACGGAAAACCCTAGGGGAGTCGACGATTTTTCCAGAACAGTTCCGCAGCTCCGCCGCCGTCGAAGACAAATTTCGGGGGACAGAAGTCTCTGTTCCGGCACCCTGCCGGGACGGGGAAGTGCCCCCGGAGCCATCTCCATCGGTCTCCATCGCCGTCTTCGCCGTCTCCATCGACCTCACCGCCATCTCCATCAACCTTGCTGTCTCCTATGATGAGGAGGGAGTAGTTCTCCCCCGGAGCTGAGGGCTCTACCGGTAGCTATGTGGTTCACCTCTCTCTCCCATGATGTGATCTTTATGTGATCATGAGCTTTGTATCATGTTGAATAAGTAGATGTTACTCTTCTTCATTATGTGTACTCTAGTGTGTTATTAAAGTAATCTATTCCTCCTGCCATGGTGTAACGGTGACAGTGCGTGCATCATGGTGGTACTTGGTCTAGGCTACGATTGTGATCTTTTATGGATTATGAGAATAATTATCACTATGATAGTATTGAAGTGATCTATTCCTCCTTTCATGGTGTAATGTTGACAGTGTGTGCACCGTGTTAGTACTTGGTCTAAGTTGCAATAATATCTATCTTGAGTTGTGATTTGATTTGGATATCTCTATGAGTGGTGTTTGTCAAGTACTTGATGAACTTTGAGGAGTGCTTCTGTAGCCACTACACAATGATTAGTGTTATTCAATAGGAGAGTAATTCAGAGTACCATAGTGAAGAAAAGTTATTTATTTGTTCAATTATGATATATTTGTTGGGAGTATGTCCACTAGTGAAAGTATGATCCCTACGCCTTGTTTCCAAGCTTTGCACACCGTTTACTTGCTATTTTGTTACTTGTTTGCTCACAGCGATATTTATTTCATATCACGTTTGCTACTTATAATCATCTATACCACTTGTATTTCACTATCTCTTCGCCGAACTAGTGCACCTATACATCTGACAAGTGTATTGGGTATGTTGGGGACACAAGAGACTTTCTGTATCGTAATTGCAGGGTTGCTTGAGAGGGATAGCTTTGACCTCTTCCTCCCTGAGTTCGATAAACCTTGGGTGATCCACTTAAGGGAAACTTGCTGCTGCTCTACAAACCTCTGCACTTGGAGGCCCAACACTGTCTACAAGAACAAAAGCGTGTGTAGACATCACTCCACCGCCATCGCCACGGCCCCCGGTGGGACCGTTGCCGCGGCCGCCGGCGGCGCCGTAGTCCCCGCGACCACGACTTCCATCGCCGGTCTCACCGGGACGCCCCTGGAGGCGGCGGCCGCCCTTTTCGGTGCCGCGATGGCATTCGGGGCTGCCCCTCCGGGCCTCACCGGCCTGAGCGTCGGCGCCTCCTCCAGTACGGCCGCGAAGAAGGTACGGATGCCGCCGCCGCGCCCGCCGACCAAACAGCGGCTCTCCTACGTCCCGAAGCACGGGTTCGCCACCGCCGTGGTGCCCCTGCTGGCCGGGAGTAGGGAGCGCCTTCCGCTCCCAGCCAGCTTCATTGGCACGATGGGGAAGGACCCCCCAACGAACTTCATGATCGAGGATGGCAGCGGCGGACAGCCGCTATATGACGTCGAGGTTCTCCACGACGAGGAGGGGAAAAGCTACCTCACCGGGGGGTGGGAGCGGTTCTTCACCGACTATGGCCTGGAGCGGGGATGGTCTCTCATCTTGACCCACCGCGCCGGGTCACCCGTCCTCTGCGTCCGCGTCGTCGACGGCTCCGGCTGCGCTCGCGCCTACTTCCTGTGGCCGTGATCGGCGAGCGCCCTCCAAGCCCCCTCCTTGACGGCAGCATCGTCAATAGGAATCTAGGGGCTGGAAGGGGAAGTTCTTTTGCTGCTTCGGCCCTTAGCGTGGCCTACATTATGTAACCGCCAGCCGTATGACTAAGAACCCTTTAGATTTCCTGTGAATCTTTGCTTGTCCTTCTCCGTTTGCCGCATGAATATTTGTCCTTCTTTACCGTGCACTTTGCCATCGTGCGAACGTCTTCTGCTTGACATCGTTGTGATGCGATGATTCTTCTCTTAACGAAACCGCTGCCATGCAAATCTGTAGATAGGGACTGCGGTGGTTGCTGACTTGCGCAGATGCCTCGGGCGAGATCTTCCAGCCTTAGCGTGGAAGGATCAGTGCTTCTGCTGGCCGGCACTGGGAAGGACGGGCTAGCTCCGGCTCGGCGGGGTCGAAGTGGAAGCTGAGTCTTGTACCGGCTCGGGCGAGGACCGAAGCCAGCATGTTTCCCTTCCCGGGCCTTCGCACGTTCCTTGCTGCGGTTGGAGTAGATTTCCCGGTTTCCGGCTCTAGCCGTTATTTTGCGCGTGTTAGGTTTCGATTTCGTTGCTCGTTTGCTGATCGTGTCGCAGCGCCAACTGATCGGACAGCCGGCGAGGTACTGGAGCCGGCCCACTTTTGAGGGCCAATTCCCTTTCCCCCTAGCCCCCGAGTTTTGGGGTAGCTGGATTGACAGCTAGCTCAAAACTAACTTTTCGCGAACGATGCCAACGCCAAGCGAGGCAGCTCTAGCTTCGAACCTCTTGGGCGTGGCTTCTCAGCCCAGACGTTGAGAGACTGTGACTATCAACCACTCGCTGGGCTTGCCTTTGTCTGGTTCCCTCAACTTTTTCCTTAATCTTCCCACCCTTCGGCCCTTCTACCCCCAACCGGCAGCCTGGTGCCGGTTGGTCTCCCTTGGGCCGGCAGCCGAATGCCGGCCTAGGGTGGGAGCGTGCCGCAGAGTGAGAAGTAGTACTTCGGTCTATCGGGCCCCCGACTCGTGCTAGCCAACGCTTAGTTAACAGACACTGCCTTTAACGCCTGGTTGAGCGATTTTTCTATGGTTTACGCTTCTGCTCTGCGGCTTTCCTTCGTATGTGGCCTGCCGGCTCCTATCCGTCCGTCTGCGCGGAGCCGGAAGGTGGAGGTTCGGCTCGAGACCTTCTTCATACGTAGTACTCGTCCGGCTGGCGAGAAGTCAATCGTTTTTTGGGGCCGCCGGCTGTGGCTCGGTGCCCGGAGCTGGCTGCCAGTCAAGTGAATAACACAGGAAGCAAAACATACACGAAGTGTTTTCCTCGGAGCCGGCCGTAACTGACCGTTCCATTTTCCTTTATTCATTGACATGCTTTTCGGGGTACAAGCTTTTGCCTTAGCAGAAGAAAGGTCTTAGGAGACTGACATTCCAGGGATGCTCCGTCTCCTTGTCAGAGTTATCTGCCTTGTTCTTTCTGGGCTCTTGTGCGTCGATGAGGTAATATGCCCCATTGCCTAGCACCCGGCTGACAATGAACGGTCCCTCCCAGGGAGGAGACAGCTTGTGCATGCCCTTAGTGCGTTGGACCAGCCGGAGTACGAGATCTCCTTCGCGAAACGCGAGTGGGCGAATTTTTCGCTTGTGGTATCGTCGCAGCTGCTACTGGTAGAGCGCTGATCTGGCCAGAGCTTGTTCTCGTGCCTCCTCGAGGAGGTCGATGCCATCTTCACGAGCTTCTTTTGCTTGCTTCTCTGTGTACTGGACGATTTTGGGCGCATCGAATTCGATATCCGTGGGCAACACCGCTTCTGCTCCATAGACCAGGAAGAAAGGTGTGAAGCCAACAGAGCGATTTGGAGTGGTGCGCAGGCTCCAAAGCACTGAAGGTAGCTCCTCGACCCAACAACCAGCTGAGCGTTCGAGAGGCTCGACCAGCCTTGGTTTGATGCCGGCTAGGATCAACCCATTTGCCTTCTCCACTTGCCCGTTTGTCTGCGGGTGCGCCACTGACGCTAAGTCCAGCCGGATTCCCTTCTGGCCACAGTAATCAGCAAAGACTCCCTTCGCAAAGTTCGTCCCGTTGTCGGTGATGATGCTGTGGGGAACTCCATATCTTGTGATGATCTCGTTGAAGAACTTGATTGTGGACGAGCCGTCGAGCTTCTTAATTGGCTTGGCTTCGATCCACTTGGTGAACTTGTCCACAGCAACCAACAGATGCGTCAAGCCCCCGGGTGCAGTCTTGAATGGCCCTACCATGTCCAGGCCCCAGACAGCGAACGGCCAGGTGAGCGGGATGGTCTTGAGGGCTGCCGCTGGAGTGTTTCTGTGCTTGGAGAAGCGCTGGCAACCGTTGCACTGCTTCACCAGCTGCTCTGCGTTTTGCTTGGCTGTTGGCCAGTAGAAACCATGGCGGAAGGCCTTGCCCACCAAGGCTCTGGAAGATGCGTGATGCCCGCACTCCCCTTGGTGTATCTCTCTTAGCAGCTCTATCCCTTCTTCCGGCTCGATGCACTTCTGGAAGATGCCTGACACGCTGCGCTTGTACAGCTCGCTGTTGATGATGGTGTACGCCCCAGCTCGACGTTGAATTCGCCTAGCTTCCGCTTCGTCTTGCGACAAGTCCCCAGTGATGAGGTAGTTGGAGAATGGCTCCGCCCAGGAAGGTATCTCCCGTATGTGGAAGACACTGGCGACCAGAGGATCAGCAGGCCCCGGGTCCATCGTTGTGCCGGCTTCATCTGATTGTCCAGCTGGGGGAGCGGGCGTGGAGCCGGTAGTCCCCTTGTCCTTCGTCGAGTCGGCCGCGCTGGGCTGGCTGGCTGCCTCCTTCAGCCCCGAGACGGCAGCCCCCGGGTCCGGTGGCGGTACCTAAGCCGGGGCTTGGTCTCCAGGCACGTAGATGGATATGGACTTCGGCGAAGGTTTGATAGACGGTTTGTGGATGACCTCTAGGGACACCCCAGCTGGGATATCCTGCTTGGTGGAGCCGATCTTGGACAGCCAGTCTGCCTCCTCGTTGTTTGCTCTGGGGACATGATGGAACTCGCAGCCCTCAAAGAATCCGCTGAGTTGCTGCACGTAGAAGCGATAGGAGGCCATGTTGGCGTCCTTGGCGTCCCAATCCCCTGAGACCTGGTGCGTCACTAGGTCGGAGTCTCCAAAACAGAGGATCCTCCTGATGCCGATCTGCTTGGCCATCTTGAGCCCATGTACCAGGGCCTCGTACTCAGCGACGTTGTTCGACGCACGGAAGTGCATCTGCAGCACGTACTGCAGCTTGTCTCCCTTGGGAGAGGTGAGGACGACGCCGGCTCCCAAGCCCCCGAGCAGCTTGGAGCCATCGAAGTGCATGCGCCAGTGGGTGGAGTCTGGAGCCGGCGGCAGGTACTGGTGCTCTCCCCAGTCAGCGAAGAAATCCGCTATGATCTGTGACTTGATCGTCGTCTTGGGCTTGTACTGAATGGTATGAGCTGCGAGCTCAATCGCCCATTTGGCCACTCTTCCCGACGCGTCCTTGCACCCGATGATCTCCGAGAGCGGAGTGGTGCTCACCACCGTGATTGGGTGCCCCTCAAAGTAGTGCTTCAGCTTCTTGGCCGCCATGTACACGTCGTACGCGACCTTCTGGTAGTGCGGGTCATTCTGCTTGGAGAGAGTGAGCACCTCACTCAGGTAGTACACCGGGCGCTGAACCGGCAGCTCTTTGCCTTCCTCGGTGCGCTCCACCACGATCACGGCACTGATGACTCGCGGAGTAGCCGCGATGTAGAACAGCATTGGCTCTCGCGGAGCCGGCGCAGCCAGGATTGGCGCGGTAGACAAGGCTCGCTTGAGGTCGTTGAAGGCGTCATCAGCACGCTGGGACCAAACAAAGTGGTCTGTCTTCTTCATCAGCTGGTACAGTGGCATGGCCTTCTCCCCGAGCCGGCTGACGAACCGGCTAAGCGAGGCCAAGCAACCAGCAAACTTCTGCACATCTCTGAGCTGGGTGGGCTTCTCTAGGGCCTCGATGGCTTTTATCTTCGAGGGGTTAGCCTCGATCCCTCGCTGGGAAACGATATAACCTAGGAGCTGTCCAGCCGGCACACCGAATGTGCACTTCTCAGGATTGAGCTTCATGCAATAGCGCCGCAGGTTGGTGAAGGTCTCCTTGAGGTCGTCCAGGAGCGTGCCACTCTGCTTAGTCTTCACCACCACGTCGTCCACATAGGCGTGCACGTTCCTCCCAATCTGCCCCTGCAGACATCGCTGCATGGTTCGCTGGTACGTGGCTCCAGCGTTCTTCAGGCCGAACGGCATGGTAACGTAGCAATAGGCTCCATATGGGGTGATGAAGGAGGTCTTGATATGATCCGGCTGGAAGAGCGGGATCTGGTGGTAGCCTGAATAGGCATCCAGGAAGGACAGCAGGTCACAGCCGGCTGTGGAATCGATCACCTGGTCGATGCGTGGTAACGCAAATGGATCCTTGGGGCAAGCCTTGTTGAGGCTGGTGTAGTCAATACACATTCGCCAAGTGTTGTTCTTCTTCAGGACCAAGACTGGGTTCGCAAGCCAATCAGGGTAGAACACCTCCATGATAAAGCCAGCTGCAAGGAGCCGGGCGATCTCCTCGCCAATAGCTTTCCTCTTCTCTTCTGCAAAGCGTCGCCACGGTTGCTTGACCGGCTTGGCATCCGGCCTGATGTTGAGTGAGTGCTCAGCCAGCTCCCTCGGCACACCTGGCATGTCCTTTGGAGACCATGCAAAGATGTCCCGATTCTCACGGAGGAAGCTAGTGAGCTTGCTTTCCTATTTAGCAGAAAGGCCGGTGCCGATGATGACGTACTTGGATGGATCGCTCTCGTCCAACAGGATCTTCTTGGTGTCGTTAGACGGCATGAACTGCTCCACCGGCGACTAGCGAACCGGCACATCTTGCTGGGCCAGCTCCACGCGATGTAGAAGCTGCCGCTTCTCTTCGGCGATAACCAGTGCCTCTGCCAGTTGCGAGCTCTCCTTTGCACAGGCCAGGGACTTCTTGAAACTTCCCGAGACAGTGATCACGCCTCTGGGTCCCGGGAGCTTCATCTTCAGATAGGCGTAATGTGGCACCGCCATGAACTTGGCCAGGGCTAGATGGCCAAGCAGCGCGTGGTAGGGACTGCTGATGTCCACCACCTCGAACCAGATAGGCTCGCGGCGGCTATTCCCCGTCTTTCCGAAGAGAACCTCCAGCTGCACCTTGCCCAAAGGGGTGCAAGAATGCCCAGGCACGATGCCATGGAAGGTGAGCCGGCTCGGTTTTAGCTGAGCAAGCGGGATGCCCAACTTCTCCAGAGAGCTCCGGTAAAGAAGGTTGATACTACTACCGCCGTCGATGAGCACGTGGGAGAACCGGCACATTTGCGTATCAGAGCATACAACTGGGTCCAGAACCAGAGCGTATTCTCCGGGGCTGGGCATTAGCCGCGGATGGTCCTCGCGCCCCCAGGTGATGGCCGCCTCAGACCAGTGCATGAACTGGGGCTCTGCAGGTATTACGGCGTTCACCTCTGCCTCATGCCAAAGGTCGTTCCTTTTATCCTTGCCGGGGGTAGTGAAGATATGATATTGCTAAACGTCCGCCGGGAAGTTATCGTCTTGGTCCAGCTCGCCTCCAGCCGGGCCTTGCTGTTGGTCCTCCTGACCTCTAGCCGGTTGCGCTTGCGACGCACCAGGGATCTGCCGAGCGCGCTGCTCCAGCTCTCTCATTAAATGGCACTGACGCGTGGAGTGTGTCGCTTCCCTGCCCGGGGAGGTGTGAAACTTACACGGCTGATCAAGTGCGGCATCGAGGGTATACTTGCCCTCTTTGCGCCCATGACCGCTGCCTGCAGCCCCCGGGCCTCCTTGGTCACAAGCCGCTCGCTTTGAGCTAGCAGATCCCCTAGGGGACGTCTCGACGTGGTCAAGCCATAGGTGGATGTGCAGCACTGATGGGCGAGCCTGGGACTCCGACCCTGGTGCTGAATACGCGATCAAGCGTGGCCTGCTTGCTCCGCCGCCCTGCTGGGCGCGGCGGCCTTGGGCGTTGCCGCTCGGAGCATGGTGATGTCTACGCACTTCTATTCTTGTAGACACTTGTTGGGCCTCCAAGTGCAGAGGTTTGTAGAACAGCAGCAAGTTTCCCTTAAGTTGATCACCCAAGGTTTATCGAACTCAGGGAGGGAGGTCAAAGCTATCCCTCTCAAACAACCCTGCAATTACGATACAGAAAGTCTCTTGTGTCCCCAACACACCCAATACACTTGTCAGATGTATAGGTGCACTAGTTCGGCGAAGAGATAGTGAAATACAAGTGGTATAGATGATTATAAGTAGCAAATGTGATGTGAAATAAATATTGCTGCGAGCAAACAAGTAACAAAATAGCAAGTAAACGGTGTGCAATGCTTGGAAACAAGGCCTAGGGATCATACTTTCACTAGTGGACACACTCCCAACAATATAACATGAATGAACAAATAGATAACTTCTCTCCCCTATAGTACTCTAAATTACTCTCCTATTGAACAACACTAATCATTGTGTAGTGGCTACAGAAGCACCCCTTAAAGTTCATCAAGTACTTGACAAACACCACTCATAGAGATACCCAAATCAGATCACAACTCAAGATAGATATCATTGCAACTTAGACAAAGTACTAACACGGTGCACACACTGTCAACATTACACCATGAAAGGAGGAATAGATCACTCAAACTATCATAGCAATAATTATTCTCATAATCCATAAGAGATCACAATCATAGCCTAAACCAAGTACCACCATGATGCACGCACTGTCACCGTTACACCAAGGCAGGAGGAATAGATTACTTTAACAATCACCACTAGAGTACACATAACATCTGAATAATAACACCTACTTGTTCAACATGATACAAAGCTCATGATCACATAAAGATCACATCATGGGAGAGAGAGGTGAACCACATAGCTACCGGTAGAGCCCTCAGCCCCGGGGATGAACTACTCCCTCCTCATCATAGGAGACGGCAAGGTTGATGGAGATGGCGGTGAGGTCGATGGAGACGGCGGAGACGGCGATGGAGACCGATGGAGATGGCTCCGAGGGCACTTCCCCGTCCCGGCAGGGTGCCGGAACAGAGACTTCTATCCCCCGAAATTCGTCGACGGCGGCGGCGGAGCTACGGAACTCTTTCTGGAAAATTGTCGACTCCTCTAGGGTTTTCCGTCCCGAGGCTTCTTATAGGCGAAGGGGCGATGTCAGAGGCGGCCCCAGGCCTCCTCACACCAGGGTGGCGCGGCCAGGGCCTGGGCCGCGCCAGCCGTGTGTGAGGGAGGCCTGTGGCCCCTCTCCTTCCTCTCTTCGGATGTCTGGATGCTCCCCGGAAAAATAAGACTTCAGGAACTTGTTTCGTCCAATTCCGAGAATATTTCCTGTGTATCACTCTGAAACACAAAAATAGCAGAAAACAGGGAACTGGCACTGTGGCATCTTGTCAATAGGTTAGTTCCGGAAATCGCATAAAAATGCCACGAAGTGTAACGAAACATAAGGCAAATGGTGCAAAAACAAGCATGGAGCATCAAAAATTATAGATGAAGTGTAACGAAACATAAGGCAAATGGTGCAAAAACAAGCATGGAGCATCAAAAATTATAGATACGTTTGAGACGTATCAGCATCCCCAAGCTTAACTCCTGCTCGTCCTCGAGTAGGTAAGTGATAACAAAAGAAATAATTTTTGAGGCGACATGCACCTACACAATCTTGATCATATAAGTAAGCATTGCGAGCTGGGATCATAAGAACTTAAAACATGGGCATGAAAGATATAATCTTTGACAATAAAAACTTAGCAACCATGTTGTAAACATGCAAATGAACACAAACAAAAGATCATGAAAATGAAGCAATGAAAGTCAAACGTGTGTTCAAATCATATGGAAAAACATACAAATGGTTTTCAGCTTGTCCTTCATGGAGAGCAAAACATAAATACATAGGACACCTTCAAGTTTAAGAGGGCGACTAGATACAAATAATTTAAGAACAAGTGAAACCAACAATATGAATCAATCAATGAACTTTGGGACAATGTATATCACACTAAGAATGACAACTATGCTCTCTTAATGGTGCATAAAGATAGAAGGTGGTGACTCAACATAAAAGTAGAAGAAAGGCCCTTCGCAGAGGGAAGCAGTGATTAAACATGTGCTAGAGCTTTTCATTTGTAAAGCAGAGATATAAAAAATTGGTTTTGAGAGGTGGTTGTCTTTGTCAACGACTGGCAATGGGGTTCTTACTATCTTCCATACAAAAATGAAGCAAGTTTTTGGGAGAGAGATTGGCACTTTTGTGCTCTTTTATAAAGCTTGGCACTCCTCCCCACCTTTTTTTCTTTCACAAACCATGGCTAACCGATTCCATCGGGTGCCCACCAACATTCACATTCCATGGAGGAGTGCCTTTTTTCTTTCTTTTTTTTCTTTTTTTTTCTTTTTGGAATAAGCAATATGGAAGATAGCAAATCCGACCACTACGTCCCCATGAGCTGAAAACAGTGTCACAAAACGAGAAGTGTTTTAAAGGTTTTTGAAAGGTAGCACATGAAAATTTACTTTGGAATGGCTTACAAATACCATGCATAGGAGTTTATAGTGGACACAATGGCAAACTTGGTTTTTAGGAGTTGGATGCACGAGTAGAGCTCATACTCAGTACAAGGCAAGGGCTAGCAAAAGACTGGGAGCGACCAACTAAGAGGGCAATAATGGCCATAATCATGCAAAGCGACAAAGCGACATTAAAAGAAGCATAAGATGGCATCAAAAGTCAAAAACTAAATGATCATAGAGGCTATTGGCGACTTTGTATGAGTCTAACATGTGTGAGCATGCGCCAAGTCAACCCAAATAAAGCATCAAAGGAGAAAACCAAATAAATGCTTCCATACAATAAAAACAACGCATGATTTTTTCAAAGGCTCATTAAGCAATCTCAGTTATTTGAGACAAGTCATGCTACAGCAAAACCACTTAGCATACCATCAAAAAGACATCAAGCATGACACGAAAAAGCCTAAGCCGCAGTCTACACAAGCTCCTTCTTGTACCACTATTTTGCACAAAGCTTTTTCTCTTTCCCAACACCATTTGAAATTTTTATAAACACCTCTTTTGATGAAAACCAATAAAGATCAGAGGCAAAAATACACCTTGATGAAAAGATATGACAAGATCTGAACGCAAATCAAGGCAAAAACGAAAACCAAAAGCAGAAAAAGAGAACACTCATTGAAACGATAAGAGTGAAAAATGGAGTGTTCTTGGCAAATGAAAAGCGAGTTCATCTCGTCCAAAAGAAACATGATGTGATCAAACCATTTATTGCAGCAAACTAAACTAAACTAATACTGAAAACTAAAACAACGGACGCTCCAAGAAAAACGCATAGTGCATGAAGCAATAAAAATATAGTGTCTTGAAAGGTGACCTGATTTTTGCCGATGAAGAAGGGGTGCCTCAGGGGCATCCCCAAGCTTTGACGCTTGTACTTCTTGGATATTTCTTAGGGTGATGCATGGGCATCCCCAAGCTTGAGTTTTTGTCCATTCTTCAACTCATCTCATCATTCTCCAATCCCTACACTTGAAAACTTCCTTCATGCAAAACTAAACACAAATCTATTAGCAACAATAGTGTAAGCATAACATATAATCAACCTCTTTTTGCTTCAGGTTTCAACTCAAAACCACCACATATATAGCAAATACTACTGTAGCAACCTCCCCAAAAGTTCCATGATCAAAAGAACTCAAAAGAAAGCGATAAAGTGGCAAACACAAATATTGGCAGAAATCTGTCAAAACTGAACAGCTGACAAAGGTCGAATTTTTGAGGGGTTTTCTGTTGCTCAAATTAAAAAGTGTTCAACTAACAAAAGTTTGGATATAACCTGGGGCATATTCACAAGAAATCGCAGGTCCAAAAGATATACAGAGAATTTATACGAATTTTTACGGTGCAGCACCGAAAACAGTTTCAGGATAGCAACATCTCCAAATCTTTACCTCACTCGAATTAGAGGCTTCTCTTGGCACAACAACGAAATAAAAAGGATAAGGAGAGGTTATTACAGTAGTAATGACTTCCAAGACTCAAATAAAAGAAAAAGTACTGAAAGTAAAAACATTGGGTTATCTCCCAAGAGTGCTTTTCTTTAACGCCTTTGAGCTAGGCGCAATAATTTGCAAAGATGCTCATGTGGGCGCCATATAAAAGCTTGAGGCAAAGGCGCCATATAAAAACTTGAAGCAATAGAGAGCATCAAAAAGCAAATGTGAAAGACATTTATATCTGAACCACTTCCTATGCATAGGAATCTTGTAAGAAAATAAATCAACGAGGCACATAGTAGCAAGCATGGATAGATAAAACAAGTGCCACTTCAAGATTTGCAACATAAAGAGGGGAAACTTAATATTGGTGAGATCCATCAAACCATGTTTCCCTCTCTCATAATAACTTTCAGTAGCATCATGAATAGAACTAACAATATAACTATCACATAAAACATCCCTATCATGAGCCACATGCATAAAAGAATTAATACTCACCACAGGAACAATAGTAGTAGGAGCAAATTCAATAGAATAATTATTCTCATCACCATGATCATCATAAATAGGAGGCATATTGTAATCATAACTAATTTTATCCTCAATAGTAGGTGAACAGAAAATATTATACTCATCATCATAGCCATCATAAACTAGAGGTTTAGTATTATCACAAGCTAGAGAACAACTATTTCGCAAAGCATATTCTTCAAACATATCATCATAAGAAGGAACATCACATATGGGAGATAAAATATTATCAAAACAAACTTTCTCCACTAAAGCTGGGGAACTAAAAATATCATGCTTAACAAAACCAGCTTCCCCAAGCTTAGACTTTTCTATAGCATTAGCAATAACGGTGTTCAAAGCATTCATACTAACAACACTATTAGCATGCAAATTAAGCTCCAAAGGTTTCTAAATTTTCTCTTCAAACACTTCATATCTAAACTCAGGAAAAAGACTACAGAACTCTTGGTTTTCCATTAAGCCTAACTAGTGAAAATAAAAACAAGAAACAAAAAGATGTAATTGCAGAATCTAAAGGAAATAACTTCGAGCACTCACACAGGAGGATGCGAGTACCTTTTACCTTACCTCCCCGGCAATGGCGCCAGAAAAGAGCTTGATGTCTACGCACTTCTATTCTTGTAGACACTTGTTGGGCCTCCAAGTGCAGAGGTTTGTAGAACAGCAGCAAGTTTCCCTTAAGTGGATCACCCAAGGTTTATCGAACTCAGGGAGGTTAGAGGTCAAAGCTATCCCTCTCAAACAACCCTGCAATTACGATACAAAAAGTCTCTTGTGTCCCCAACACACCCAATACACTTGTCAGATGTATAGGTGCACTAGTTCGGCGAAGAGATAGTGAAATACAAGTGGTATAGATGATTATAAGTAGCAAACGTGATGTGAAATAAATATCGCTGCGAGCAAACAAGTAACAAAATAGCAAGTAAACGGTGTGCAATGCTTGGAAACAAGGCCTAGGGATCATACTTTCACTAGTGGACACACTCCCAACAATATAACATGAATGAACAAATAGATAACTTCTCTCCCCTATAGTACTCTGAATTACTCTCCTATTGAACAACACTAATCATTGTGTAGTGGCTACAGAAGCACCCCTTAAAGTTCATCAAGTACTTGACAAACACCACTCATAGAGATACCCAAATCAGATCACAACTCAAGATAGATATCATTGCAACTTAGACCAAGTACTAACACGGTGCACACACTGTCAACATTACACCATGAAAGGAGGAATAGATCACTCAAACTATCATAGCAATAATTATTCTCATAATCCATAAGACATCACAATCATAGCCTAAACCAAGTACCACCATGATGCACGCACTGTCACCGTTACACCAAGGCAGGAGGAATAGATTACTTTAACAATCACCACTAGAGTACACATAACATCTGAATAATAACATCTACTTGTTCAACATGATACAATGCTCACGATCACATAAAGATCACATCATGGGAGAGAGAGGTGAACCACATAGCTACCGGTAGAGCCCTCAGCCCCGGGGATGAACTACTCCCTCCTCATCATAGGAGACAGCAAGATTGATGGAGATGGCGGTGAGGTCGACGGAGATGGCGGAGACGGCGATGGAGACCGATGGAGATGGCTCCGGGGGCACTTCCCCGTCCCGGCAGGGTGCCGGAACAGAGACTTCTGTCCCCCAAAATTCGTCGACGGCGGCGGCGGAGCTACGGAACTCTTTCTGGAAAATTGTCGACTCCTCTAGGGTTTTCCGTCCCGAGGCTTCTTATAGGCGAAGGGGCGATGTCAGAGGCGACCCCAGGCCTCCTCACACCAGGGTGGCGCGGCCAGGGCCTGGGCCGCGCCAGCCCTGTGTGAGGGAGGCCTGTGGCCCCTCTCCTTCCTCTCTTCGGATGTCTGGATGCTCCCCGGAAAAATAAGACTTCAGGAACTTGTTTCATCCAATTCCGAGAATATTTCCTATGTATCACTCTGAAACACAAAAACAGCAGAAAATAGGGAACTGGCACTGTGGCATCTTGTCAATTGGTTAGTTCCGGAAATCGCATAAAAATGCCACGAAGTGTAACGAAACATAAGGCAAATGGTGCAAAAACAAGCATGGAGCATCAAAAATTATAGATACGTTTGAGACGTATCACATGGCCGCCCTGTCCACGCCCTCCACGGCCTCGGCTCGCTGATGGCGACTGCCGGATCTGGCTGGGGATGGCGGTAGCGAAGCTGCGCTGCAGGTCGCGAGCGAGCTTGGTCGGTGTGTCTCCATGCACGTCGTAGAACTCGCTGAGCGTGGTACTCGCGCGGCACCGGTTGGCCTCGTCCTCTGCCACCTTGCTGAGGAGGACGAGGCGCGTCCGCTCCAGGGCCTCGGCGACCCGGGCGGGGTCGATGACGCGGTCGAGGGGAGCACGCAGGTCCATGATGGAGACGTCCGGGGCGTCCTGCTCCTTTGGAAGAAGGCGTCCGGGCGACGGGCGCTCGGGGCGCAGAGAGTCGCCGCCCTCCTCTTCTCCCAGGGCCATCACCTCGACCATGGTGCCAAGATTGCTGCTTTCGCCGCAGCTCGAGCCTCCGTCGCAGAGAGGGTAGAAGACGTTGGTCACTTCCTCCGGGAAGGGCTTGGTGACGTAGAAGCGGTGGCTGCCGACATCGAGGAAGGAGCCACTGTTGCCGAAGCCGTTCTCAAAGTGGGACAAGTTGTCGCTGACGCAGTCGAAGGTGCCGAACCTCCAGATGAGGCCGGAGGCGACCTTCTCGCCGGAGGGTCCCGGCCGGAACTTGACTCCGCTCGCCGCCGCGCTTTGCCCCACGGTGGGCACCAACTTTCGTGGGAATTTGGAGATAGTAGCCATGGGTAGGCTTATCGGAGGGGCTCGACGGTGGAGATGAGGGGCCCGGCTCGGGATTATGCCTACTGAGACACCACGGTTTCCCAGGTTCAGGGCCCTCCCGGGTGGAGGTGAAACCCCTACTTCCTGCCTGCTTCATATTGCTTAGACAGTATCGATTACAATGCTCCTCGAGCTGTTCGGGCTAGAGGAGGAAGAAGAAGATCGGATCCCCCCAGACTAAGGGTCCAGGCCCCCTTATATAGGCAGGGGCCTGGTTACAGGTTGGGTAACGATTCGGCCGGCTGCCGGCTCCTCGGCGGCGGCGTCCTTGGCGTGATCCCTTCGCCCTGCTCTGACAGCTTCGCTTTATAAAGTACCTTTCCCCTGGGACCGGCATCTGGGAGGCATATGCCCTCCCTTCTGCCTTGGATCCTATCGTGGGGAAGGGTTCTTGGTCGCTGATTGGTTGGACTTGGTCGTGGCGCTCGTCACTCCTGTCCTTGGCCTCTGTCGCTCTTGTCGGGGCCAGCCCACTTTCGGCGAAACAGCCGTTGGTGGGCTTTTGTCTTCATCGCCTGGCTCCGGCCTTCCACGATGGAAACGCCAGCAGGCTGCTGGCACGGTCGGCCCTCCAGGCGAAGCCGGTCTTCTTGTCTTCGAGCCGTGGAGACTCCTGGGACGCCAGCCGGCAGATAGCTCGGCACGTGGCATGCCCCATAAGTCATCCCCACGACACCTTCTCTTGGGGTTCCCAACTGGTCGGTCATCTATATCAACACCGCACCATCAATAAGTTTTCTGGCGCCATTGCCGGGGAGGAAGAAGACTTCTGCAAGGGGAGTCTCGCACGCACAATCTTTTACTTTGTTTTTGTTTTGCTTTACTTTATTTTTGTTTGCATTGTTTTATCGAAAATACAAAAAAATTAGCTTCCTTTATAGTTGTTACTTTATTACTCTTAGTTCATTATGTTGTTCCTTAATTATGTTTTGGAGGACCTCTCAATAGGTAGTGGTTCTATTATTGGGAAAGGTAACATTGAGGAGTTCTTTAATCATATTAGTATGCATAAAGATGATGAGGATAGATCTTTGGCTGAGCTTGCTCCTAGTTATGATGTTGCTACTACTTATTTAGTTCACATGTTGGAGGCTAGGTTTGTTAACCTTAATCCTTTTATGCAACAAATGTTTCTTAAGCTTCATGATATCGAAGACTCCGAAAAGAAAGATTTTATTTTAGAGACTTTGCGTAGAGAATTTAGAGATGTTGCTATTGAAGCTAGGAAAGTTTTTGAGCATTTTAATATGCTTGGCTCACGTGTAGAGGTTGTTGGTACAAACAATGAAGAAATCAAAGTACCAATACCTAGCAAACTCTTAGGATTGCATGAAGCTTTGGAAAATAATTTTGATTGGATTTGTCCTGAAAATCTTTTTAATGAAATGAGTGAACCAAAGCATGATCACAAGGGGTCTTAAAAAACTTATTTGGATGCAATACAATGTCTTGTTGAAAAGACTTCTGTAATTGATCTTAATGCTTCTTTCAAAAATACTTGATTTGCACCTTTCTGCGCCTAGCTCAAAGGCGTTAAAGAAAAGCACTCTTGGGAGATAACCCATTGTTTTCTTTTCAGTACTTTTTATTTTTGTTGAGTCTTGGAAGTTATTACTACTGTAATGACCACTCCTTATCATTTTTATTTCGTTATTGTGCCAAGAAGAATCTCTAATTTGAGGGAGGTAAGATTTGGGGAAGTTGCTGTCCTGAAACAGATTTCGGTGATGCACCATAAAAATCGTGAATATTCTCAAAATATCTTTTTGACCTGCGATTTCTTGTGCATATGCCCCAGGTTATATCCAAACTTTCATTAGTTTTGTATTTTTTGATTTGAGCAACAGAAGGTCCTTGAAAAAATTGACCTTTGTCAGCTGTTCTGTTGTGACAGATTTCTGCCACTATTTGTGTTTGCCTTAAGTTTTTTTGATCCTGATTCTTTTTTAGTTCTTTTGATCACGGAACTTTTGGGGAAGTTGCTGCATTAGTATATGCTTTATATGTGGTGTTTTTGAGTTGAAACCTGAACCAAAAAGGGTTGATTCACTATAATGCTTATGCTAACATTGCTAATAGAATTGTGTGAAGTTTTGTATGAAGGAAGTTTTCAAGTGTAGGGATTGGAGAATGATGAGATGAGATGAAGTATGGACAAAAGCTCAAGCTTGGGGACGCCCATGACACCCCAAGAAATATCCAAAAGGTACAAGCGTCAAATCTTGGGGATGCCCCCGAGGCACCCCTTCTTCATTGGCAAAAATCAGGTCACCTTTCAACACACTATATTTTTATTGCTTCATGCACTATGAGTTTTTCTTGGAGCGTCTTTACTTTTGCCTTCAGTTTTCTTTTGTTTTGTTTGCTGCAATAAATGGTTGGACCCCAACAAATTTCTTTTGAAGGAGATGTACTCGTTTTTCATTTGCCAAGAACACTCCGTTTTTCACTCTTATCGTTCAACGAGTGTTCTTTTTTTCTAGAACAGTGTTTAGCTTTCATTTTTTGCCTTGATTTTTGTTCAGATCTTGTTTTATCTTTGCATCAAGGTGTATTTGGACCTCTGGTCTATGTTGGTATTCATCAAAAGAGTTGTTTCAAAAAGGTTCGAATGGTGTTGGAAAAGAGAAAAAGTTTTATGCAAAAAAAGTGGTACAAAATGGAGCTTGTTTATACCGCGGCTTAGACTTTTGCATGCCATGCTTGATGTCGTTTTGATAGTATGCTTAGTGATTTTTGTTGTAGCATGACTTGTCTCAAATGACTGAGATTGCTTAATGAGCCTTTGAAAAAATCATGCGTTGTTCTTATTATGTGGAAGCATTTATTTGGTTTTCTCCTTTGATGCTTTATTTGGGTTAACTTGGCGCATGCTTATAACATGTTTGACTCTACTAAGTCGCCATAAGCCTCTATGATCATTTGGTTTTTGACTTGTGATGCCATTTTATGCTTCTTTTAATGATGTTTTGACGCTATGCATGATTATGGCCGTTATTGCTCTCTTAGTTGGTCGCTCCCAGTCTTTTGCTAGCCCTCTTTTTGTACTAAGTATGAGCTCTACTCGTGCATCCAACTCCCAAAAACCAAGTATTCCAATGTGTCCACTATAAATTCCTATGCATGGTATTTGCAAGCCATTCCAAGTAAATTTTCATGTGCTACCTTTCAAAAAACCTTCAAAATACTTCTCATTTTGTGACACTGTTTTCAGCTCATGGGGACGTAGTGGTCAGATTTGCTATCGTCCATATTGTTTTATTCCAAAAACAAACAAAAAAGAGAAAAAGGCAAAAAAGAAAAGGCACTCCTCCATGGTATGTGAATGTTGGTGGGCACCCGATGGAATCGGTTAGCCATGGTTTGAGAAAGGAAAAAGGTGGGGAGGAGTGCCAAGCTTTATAAAAGAGCACCAAAGTGCCAATCTCTCTCAAAACTTACTTCATTTTTGTATGGAAGTGATGTCTACGCACGCGTCTGTTCTTGTATGTGACACCCCCGAATTTATCACAAATTCGAAGTGCCCGTTATGCATTCCACCACAATCCCAGAATCATTGTTGTGATACACATAACGTAGTTGGTAACCAGTTCCATAGACATTACAATACGATGGTTCAAATACAATGGTCATAGTGACCAAGTTCATATTACAACACAATATAGCAGCGGAAATAATGTCTTCAGGTCCATGCCTTCACCAGGCAATGGCGACTCAGTAGAAGATCTTAGTTCTGATATTCTTCTTCATACCCTTCCTCCGGATACTCTTCTCCATAGTCTGGCCAAGTTGATAGCCAGGGACACAGCCATGAGTACATTGGATGCACTCGCAAACCATCTTATAAATGAAATGATGAAGTAGATATGCAAGGTTGATATGGTGGACTAAGCACTAGTTTATTTGCAAAAGCTAGTTTTATTTCCCAAGAATGTTCATTGGTAGAAAAGAGGTTTAGTTCTCTAGGTTCAATCTAAAGAGGAACTTCAAGTGTGTCAATATCCATGTAAAGTCAAGTCAGGTCAAGTCATTCACCAAGTTCACCATAAGTTGTTAATATTCTTGACAAAAGTCAAGTACAGCTTGCCAACTGTCCATGACCACGGACGCGGCTATTCGAATAGTTTGAAACCTCTGCAGAGGGGTACACTTTACCCACAAGATTCAATACATCTGCCGGGAGAAATCCACGGATCGTCATACACAAAGTATGCGGGGTTCAGATAATCAAACAAACTCTTTCACTTGCTCACTCTAGTATAGGATCCTTCCCTAGAGCCCGAGACACGGACAATCTCCGTTCCGGCGTCTCTAGTTTTGCCCGCTCCGGGATGCCGGATGAATGGAATCTCCACTCGGTTCAGGAGTACCCGCGCACGGTGCACTTCTATAAAGGATGATACAAGACCTCCCATACTAGGGTGAACAAGCTACGGACTAAGCCCCTTCCCATTTAGGGGTAATGTGGTCGTACGGTAAGGTTGGCTCACATGGTACATCACTTATTATCATTTAGCAAATACATTCCATAGTTCTTAGTCAATATTATATTTCCTTCATAAGACCATTATGTAGGAGAATCTTCCTTTCAAGTTTTCAAGTTCAAGTCACCAAGTTCAAATGGGGTTCCACTAGAGATGGTCTCAATTTTATTAGCGACTAAGCAACTATCTTGAGTGATGATACCACTAACTATTGTTGGATAAACTCAGCTTGATGCTCTTGCTAAGCAAGATATCACTATACTTCTATCATTCTACTCTAGCAATTCAATCATGCAATTTACTTAAACAAGTAGAATGCAATAGTAAAACTAGACATGTCGAGTATGATTCAAAAGATGGCTTGCCTTGGTTGGCAAGGTGTCCGGGGTAGCCTTCTTCTTCTTCTTCTTGATAATATCCTCCCTCGGGCTCGTCTCCGGTAACACTAGCGTCTAACAACGATACACAAAAATGCACACAATCACCAAACCAGTACAAACAACACTTCAAGCATGCCCACGTGTTTTCAAACAGAGGTAAAAACATATCACACTAATTGAGGTTAGTTTTCATTTGTTTCCATTATTTGGAAATAGGTGTGCAAGTGCGAGTTTTCCAATCACTACCAATTAGTGTTAACTTTCCAAATACTTTCTACAAGTCCACATGAACTAGGATTAATACCTACATATAGGTACTTGGAAAGGTGGTTTAACAATATGAGTTCCACAAAATTTCGATTATAAGTTTGAGTTTAATAAAATCCTATAAGGCAAATGCTTACTTAAACATATAGGTAAATAGCACTTCATTTAAAAGGTTCAAAAATGGGATCTAATGCTATAGGCAGATGGGTATCACTAATTGTGAATTTCTAAAGTTGGATTTGCATTTTTAGGAATTTTATTTGAATTGATATGGATTTTCTAAGGTGGAAAAGCTCCTGTTTTGTTATTTTTACTGCAACCACCAGGTAAATCTAAACGGGTTGAAACCACCTTTACTGGATAGCTTATGTTCTAAGGTTTCCAGAACATTTTCATTTGTTAAATTTGAGTTGGTAGAACTCCGGGAAAATTAAATCTAAGCAAGCATCTGAATGAGTTTTTCAAAAATTGAAAATCGAATAACCCTTTTTTTTAATCCGGGCCGGACACACAGACCACGCTGGGCCGGCCCGTTTGGCTGAGACTGGCGGGTGGCAGGAAAAAAAAAGGGGATCGGCCGGCCTGCCAAGGGGGCCCGCCTGTCAGGACGACTTATCGAACCGGTATGCTCGGGGTCTTCTTCCCCGAGACAGAGGCGGTACTGGGAAAATGGCGGCGCTGGGGGGCGGCGTAGAGGAAGAAGAGGGTGGCGATGGTGTAGCAAAAAAGATTGCACGTCTCCTCCTCCTCCGCCTGGTACAGACGGAAACTCGAGGGAGTCTCTGGAACGCCGGGAACGGCAGGGCGTCCTGGAGCTCCGGCTTGCTCCGGCGAGCTCGGTCGAGGACACTAGAGAGAGGGAAATGATGTCTGGGAGGTTTCTACGGGTGGTGTGAGTCTGAGGGTGCTCGCAGGGGTCCTTTTATAGGCCGGAGAGGCGGGGCACGGGAGGTGGCCAGTGTGGGAGCGGGCGCGGTCTCCGTCGAAGCTCCAGTGGCCGGGATGGTCCGGCGAGCATGGGCGGCGTCTGCGGGGGTCTGGGTGACGTCGGTGGCGAGCTGGCTTTGCAGGATGACGACGGACGAGACGGGGAGCAGTGGCACCTGCGGACACGGTCGGCGACTTTCTCCTCCTCCCGTTCGTCAGGGCTCGGCTCTCAGAGGGCAGGGCATGGGAGAGAGATGCGTGAGGCGACGCCGGCACGGATTCACTCACGCGCGCGCGGACTCGCAGGAGAGGGGCAGGGCGCACTGGTGATGAGCAGTGGCAGCAAGTGGCTCTGCTGCCCACGAACTGTTCGACGAAAAGTCCGCAAAAAATTTGAATTTGAATTTTTGAAAAATTCCACTTGGAGCTATTAGGGTATAACTCAAGGGTTCCAGAAACATTTTTGTTGGGCTGAATGCTGGTGTTTTGCTGAAAAGTTAAATGGCTAAAGGAATGGTCTCTGTTTTGAATTCAAAGTTTGGCTGAAATTCGAAAGAGGTTAGGGTTTGATTTTTGGTCCAAAGTTTTGCATTCATGCAAGAGGGTAGTTTGGTCAAGCTCAACCAACTGACCACACACTTAATTGATTTACAGATTTCTTAATCTTAGTGTCCAAAGTAGGGTAGTGGTTAACTTTTTCTAGATAAAACTTTTCTTTTTTTTTCTTTATTACTTTTGCTTTTGGTTTCTTTAGCTCTTGTTTTTCTTCTCTGATGTTTATGCTGGTTAGGTTTTGCTTAACTAAACAATATACAACAATTACTAACACACATGAAATCATAGAAAAACACTATTCAAATACTATGCATGCATGCAATATGAGATGAAAAGTTTTATCTTGGTCCAATATTTGGCACTTGAATAAGGGGAAGTAGGTTACAAATTTTTGAGTTGTTACATTGTAGATAGTGTTGGGCCTCCAAGTGCAGAGGTTTGTAGAACAGCAGCAAGTTTCCCTTAAGTGGATCACCCAAGGTTTATCGAACTCAGGAAGGAAGAGGTCAAAGCTATCCCTCTCAAGCAACCCTGCAGTTACGATACAGAAAGTCTCTTGTGTCCCCAACACACCTAATAAACTTGTCAGATGTATAGGTGCACTAGTTCGGCGAAGAGATAGTGAAATACAAGTAGTAGTGATGATTATAAGTACTAAACATAATCTGAAATAAATATCACTTCAAGCAACCATGTAACAAAACTGAAAGTAAACGGTGTGCAATGCTTGGAAACAAGGCCTAGGGATCATACTTTCACTAGTGGACACACTCCCAACAAATATAACATAATTGAACCAATAGATACTATCATCAATATGCAACTCAAAACAATTCTCCAATGGAAAACGAACACTAATCATGCGTAGGGCTACGAAGTACTCCTCAAAGTTCGTATGTACGCAAACTAGATTGTCCCACACTATCACCGTGAACACACTAGATGGTTCCAACAAACACCAACAATTCATAGAGACATTAACCAAAAAGATACACATGATGCGCACACTAGTCACCTTCACATCATGATACAAGGTATCTCTAAAGATTACAAATATAAAGCCCGGGAGTAGCATAATATCTGAATAATAACATCTACCAATTCAACTAGATACAAAGCTCACGATCACATATAAAATCACATCATGGGAGAGAGAGGTGAACCATATAGCTACCGGTAGAGCCCTCAGCCCCGGGGGAGAACTACTCCCTCCTCATCATAGGAGACAGCAAGGCAGATGGAGATGGCGGTGAGGTCGATGGAGATGGCGGAGACGGTGATGGAGACTGATGGAGATGGCTCCGGGGGCACTTCCCCGTCCCGGCAGGGTGCCGGAATAGAGACTTCTGTCCCCCGAAATTTGTCTTCGACGGCGGCGGCGCTGCGGAACTGTTCTGGGAAAAACGCCGATTCTTTTAGGTTTTTCCGTCCCGAGGCTTCTTATAGGCGAAGGGGCGTAGTCAGGAGGCGACCAGGGGCTCCTCACAACAGGTGGGCGCGGCCAGGGCCTGGGCCGCGCCCCCTCATTGTGTGGCCAACCTCTGGACCCTCTCCGGCTCTCTTTTGGTCCTCGTCCTTCGTCCGGGAAAAATAAGACTTCTGGAACTTGTTTCGTCCAATTCCGAGAATATTTCCTGTGTAGCTTTTCTAAAACACAAAAACAGCAGAAAATAGGGAACTGGCACTGTGGCATCTTGTTAGTAGGTTAGTTCCGGAAATCGCATAAAAACACCACGAAGTGTAACGAAACAGAAGGCAAATGGTGTAAAAACAAGCATGGAGCATCAAAAATTATAGATACGTTTGAGACGTATCAGCATCCCCAAGCTTAACTCCTGCTCGTCCTCGAGTAGGTAAGTGATAATAAAAGAATAATTTTTGAGGTGACATAAACCATCACAATTTGATCAACGAGGTAGAGCATTAAGTGCTAAGATCAAAGAACTTAAAACATGGGCATGAAAGACATAATCTTGATAATAGAAACTTAGCAACCATGTTATAGCATGAAAAGAAACACAAAGGAAAGATCATGAAAATGAAACAATGAAAGTCACGTGTGTGTTTCAACCATATGGAAAACATAGCAAATGGTTTTCAGCTTGTCCCTCATGGAGTGGCAATACATAAATGCATAGAACACCTTCAAGTTTAAGAGGGTGACTAGATACAAGTAATTTAAGAACAAGCAAACCCATAATCATGAATCAATCAATAATAAACTTTGGGACAATGCACATTATACTCAGAATGACAACTATGCTCTCTTAGACGGTGCATAAAGATAGAATATGGAGACTCAACATAAAAGTAAAAGAAAGACCCTTCGTAGAGGGAAGCAGGGATTAAACATGTGCTAGAGCTTGTCATTTGTAAAATAGAGAGATAAAAACTGGATTTTGAGAGGTGGTTGCTTTTGTCAACGACTGGCAATGGGGTTCTTACTATCTTCCATACAAAAATGAAGCAAGTTTTTGAGAGAGATTGGCACTTTGTGCTCTTTTATAAAGCTTGGCACTCCTCCCCACCTTTTTCCTTTCACAAACCATGGCTAACCGATTCCATCGGGTGCCCACCAACATTCACATACCATGGAGGAGTGCCTTTTTTCTTTCTTTTTTTTATTTTTTATTTTTTGGAATAAGACAATATGGAAGATAGCAAATCCGACCACTACGTCCCCATGAGCTAAAAAAGTGTCACAAAACGAGAAGTGTTTTGAAGGTTTTTTTGCAAGGTAGCACATGAAAATTTACTTGGAATGGCTTGCAAATACCATGCATAGGAATTTATAGTGGACACAATGGCAAACTTGGTTTTTCGGAGTTGGATGCACGACTAGAGCACATACTCAGTACAAAATGAGGGCTAGCAAAAGTCTGGGAGCGACCAACTAAGAGAGCAATAACGGTCATAATCATGCATAGCGACAAAACATCATTGAAAGAAGCATAAAGTGGTATCACAGGTCAAAAACCAAATGATCATAGAGGCTATAGGCAACTTATTTTTTAGTCAACATGTGTAAGCTTGTGCCAAGTCAACCCAAATAAAGCATCAAAGGAGAAAACCAAATTAATGCTTCCAAATAATAAAAACAACGCATGATTTTTTTTCAAAGGCTCATTAAGCAATCTCAGTCATTTGAGACAAGTCATGCTACAACAAAAATCACTAAGCATACTATCAAAACGCAATCAAGCATGAAATGCAAAAGCCTAAGCCAGAGTCTAAACAAGCTCCTTTTTGTACCACCTTTTTGCATGAAACTTTTTCTCTTTTCCAACACCATTCGAACCTTTTTGAAATAACTTTTTTTATGAAAACCAACATGGACCAGAGGTCAAAATACACCTTGATGCAAAGATATAACAAGATCTGAACACAAATCAAGGCGAAAATCAAAAGCTAAACGCAGTTCTAGAAAAAGAGAACACTCGTTGAAACGATAAGAGTGAAAAACGGAGTGTTCTTAGCAAATGAAAAGGAAGGAAACTTCTCCAAAAGAAATTTGTTGGGGTCCAACCATTTATTGCAGCAAACTAAACTAAACAAAACTGAAAACTAAAGACAACTGACGCTCCAAGAAAAACGCATAATGCATGAAGCAATAAAAATATAGTGTGTTGAAAGGTGACCTGATTTTTGCCGATGAAGAAGGGGTGCCTCGGGGGCATCCCCAAGCTTTGATGCTTGTACTTCTTGGATATTTCTTGGGGTGCATGGGCATCCCCAAGCTTGAGCTTTTGTCCATTCTTTAACTCATCTCATCATTCTCCGATCCCTACACTTGAAAACTTCCTTCATATAAAACTAAACACAAATCTATTAGCAACATTAGTGTAAGCATAACATTGAATCAACCCTTTTTGTTTCGGGTTTCAACTGAAAACCACCACATATAAAGTATATACTACTGTAGCAACTTCCCCAAAAGTTCCGTGATCAAAAGAACTCAAAAAGAAAGCGATCGAGAGGCAAGCACAAATAGTGGCAGAAATGTGTCAAAACAGAACAGCTGATAAAGGTCGATTTTTTAGAGGGTTTTCTGTTGCTCAAATCAAAAAGTGTTAAACTAATAAAAGTTTGGAAATAACCTGGGACATATGCTCAAGAAATCGCAGGTCCAAAAGATATTCTGAGAATTTTCATAAATTTTTACGGTGCAGCAATGAAACCTATTTCAGGACAGCAACATCCCCAAATCTTACCTCACTCAAATTAGAGGCTTCTCTTGGCACAACAACGAAATAAAAAGGATAAGGAGTGGTTATTACAGTAGTAATAACTTCCAAGACTCAAATAAAAGAAAAAGTACTAAAAGTAAAACAATGGGTTATCTCCCAAGAGTGCTTTTCTTTAACGTCTTTGAGCTAGGCGCAGTAGTTTGCAAAGATGCTCATGTAGGCACCATAAAAGAGCTTAAGGCAAAGACACTATAAAGGAACTTGAAGCAAGAGAGAGCATCAAAAAGCAAATATAAAACACATTTAAATCTAAACCACTTCCTATGAAAAATAGTCTTGTAAAGAGACAAGTCATGAAAGCACAAAGCAAAAAGCATAGGAAGACAAAACAAGTACAACTTCAAGAATTGCAACATAAAGAGGGGAAACTCAATATTGTTGAGATCCATCAAACCATGTTTCCCTCTCTCATAATAACTTTCAGTAGCATCATGAACAGAAGTAACAATATAACTATCACATAAAGCATCTCTATCATGAGCCACATGCATAAAAGAATTAATACTCCCCACATGAACAATCATAGTAGGAGCAGGTTCAATAGAATAATTATTCTCATCACCATAATCATCAAAAACAGGAGGCATATTGTAATCATAACTAATTTTCTCCTCAAAAGTAGGTGAACTGAAAATATTATACTCATCATCATAACCATCATAAACTAGAGGTTTAGTATCATCACAAGCTAGAGAACAGCTATTTCGCAAAGCATACTCATCAAACATATCATCATAAGAGGGAACATGGGTAGTACTAATGGTACAACAATTATTAACATTAGAATTGGTACCAAAAAGATTTTTAATATCAAAAGTAGAGTGCTTTTTCCAATCATGATCACTAACATAGGTAACAGGCATGGGAACATCATCCCAATCAGAATTATCATAATCTATAATAGGATCAAAATGCTTAGGGGAAGATACTGTTTCCTCTCGCCTTTTACTCCTCTTCTTCTTCTTATTCTTCTTCTTCATACTCTTCTTACTCTCTCCTTTAGGACGGAGAGACTTGAAGGACATCTTCTCCACATATCCTTTAGGAGGGAAAGGCATCTTCTCCACATAATCTGGTTTACTGACAGAAACAACAAAAGAAACTTTGGAGGATTCCTCCTCTCTATTAATAAGATAGAAACATCTATCAGTCTGTCATAGCTTGGCAAAACATCATGTTTTATAAGATTTTGTAAGTAAGTATTTGCGAGGCAATCTTTAAAACAATAGATATGACAACCACAAAGGGTGCTATTAATATCAGAATCACTCATTTCTATCAAAGAAGTCTTTCTAGATATCTCTTCACACTCCAAAAACAAAGTAAACTCATCATGCTGATTGAGAGTAATCTTGTCATCACAATACAAATTTGCGGTGCTCATTCGATTAGAAAGGTGACTATTAGGGCTCGAGCATTGAAAATTAAAATGACCTATGTCATCGCAAAACTCACAAAGAAAAGGATAAAACTTGCAAACATTTTCACCAAGCTCGCCTATAGCCTTGTGCCACATTCGGGTTTCTTCATTTGCATGGTGGACACAATAATCTTCCTTGTTGTGACTCTGTTCACAAGATCTATGTACTCCACAAAAATTAACATGCTTATAAGAAATAGGACTTTCAGAAGTTCGAGCATGTTTATTGCAATCATCAACAACAATATCACTTTCTATGCAAGTGTCCTTAAAAGGTTCATGATACACATCCCCATTTCCTTTAGGAACATTAATATGGGAAGCAAAGGCTTTAAAACAATCAATCATAATTTGAGGATCAAGACCATACTTAGCACTAAGCTCTTGAAAATTAGCAGTTTCAGCGAAAGACTTAATGCAATCAAACTCGTAATTCATACCTGATCCTTTACCTTTGTCGCTATCCCAACCTTCAATATTGTTTTGAATTGTTTCAAGCAGATCCCACTTGGTGTCAACATCCTTGCTTGTGAAAGACCCATCAAAGCATGCATCTAGATAGTCCTTTTAATATCCTGAAAGCCTTGCATAAAAATTATTAATAATAATATTACAGGGAAGATCATGAATAGGACATTTGTGCATTAGTAACTTCAAGCTTCCCCACGCCTGGGCAATGCTTTCTCCCTCATGCGGATGAAAATTATAAATGTAATTCCTATCTTTATAAACCTCACTAGAATGATAGAATTTAGAATAAAAGAGAGGTACAATTTCCTCCTAGTCGACAGGTCGGCCATCCTTCAATGTTTTATACCATTCCGCAGCTCTGCCCTTCAATGATAAAGAAAATAGCTTTCTCTTAACTTGGTTCATCGAAATACCTGCACACTTGAACAACTCGCATAATTCATATATAAAGAGCAAATGATCACCAGGATGGACAGTTCCATCTCCCAAATAGCAGTTATTCATAGCACGATCAACAATTTTCATAGGTATTTTAAAAGGATGAGGAGCACAAGCATCATTAGAAACATCACATATGGGAGATAAAATATCATCAGAGCAAACTTTCTCCACTAAAGCTGGGGAAATAAAAATATCATGCTTAACAAAACCAGCTTCCCCAAGCTTAGACTTTTCTAAAACGGTGTTCAAAGCATTCATACTAACAACACTATTAGCATGCAAATTAAGCTCCAAAAGTTTTTCAATTTTCTCTTCAAATCTAAACTCAGGAAAAAGACTAAAGAACTCTTTACTTTCCATTAAGCCTAACTAGTGAAAATAAAAATAAGAAACAAAAAGATATAATTGTAGAATCTAAAGGGAATAACTTTGAGCACTCACACAGGAGGATGCGAGTACCTTTTACCTTATCTCCCCGGCAACGGCGCCAGAAAAGACCTTGATGTCTATGCACGCGTCTGTTCTTGTAGATAGTGTTGGGCCTCCAAGTGCAGAGGTTTGTAGAACAGGAGCAAGTTTCCTTTAAGTGGATCACCCAAGGTTTATCGAACTCAGGGAGGAAGAGGTCAAAGCTATCCCTCTCAAGCAACCCTGCAATTACGATACAGAAAGTCTCTTGTGTCCCCAACACACCTAATACACTTGTCAGATGTATAGGTGCACTAGTTTGGTGATGAGATAGTGAAATACAAGTTGTAGTGATGATTATAAGTAGTAAACGTAATCTGAAATAAATATCGCTGCAAGCAAACATGTAACAAAACTGAAAGTAAACAGTGTGCAATGCTTGGAAACAAGGCCTAGGGATCATACTTTCACTAGTGGACACACTCCCAACAAATATAACATAATTGAACCAATAGATACTGATACGTCTCAAACGTATCTATAATTTTTGATGCTCCATGCTTGTTTTTACACCATTTACCCGATGTTTCGTTACACTTAGTGGCACTTTTATGCATTTTCCGGAACTAACCTATTAACGAAGTGCCATAGTGCCAGTTCCCTATTTTCTGCTGTTTTTGTGTTTCAGAGAGATACACAGGAAATATTCTCGGAATTGGACGAAACAAAAGCCAGAAGTCTTATTTTTCCCGGGAGCATCCAGACATCCGAAGAGAGGAAGGAGAGGGGCCACAGGCCGCCCTCACACAGGGCTGGCGCGGCCCAGGCCCTGGCCGCGCCGCCCCTGTGTGAGGAGCCCCTGGCTGCCCTCTGACACCGCCCCTTCGCCTATATAAAGCCTCGGGACGGAAAACCCTAGGGGAGTCGGCAATTTTCCAGAAACAGTTCCGCAGCTCCGCCGCCGCCATCGACGAATTTCGGGGGATAGAAGTCTCTGTTCCGGCACCCTGCCGGGACGGGGAAGTGCCCCCGGAGCCATCTCCATCGGTCTCCATCGCCGTCTCCGCCGTATCCATCGACCTCACCGCCATCTCCATCAACCTTGTTGTCTCCTATGATGAGGAGGGAGTAGTTCATCCCCGGGGCTGAGGGCTCTACCGGTAGCTATGTGGTTCACCTCTCTCTCCCATGATGTGATCTTTATGTGATCGTGAGCTTTGTATCATGTTGAACAAGTACATGTTATTATTCAGATATTTTGTGTACTCTAGTGATGTTATTAAAGTAATCTATTCCTCCTGCTATGGTGGAACGGTGACAGTGCGTGCATCATGGTGGTACTTGGTTTAGGCTATGATTGTGATCTCTTGTGGATTATGAGAATAATTATTGCTATGATAGTTTGAGTGATCTATTCCTCCTTTCATGGTGTAATGTTTGCACCGTGTTAGTACTTGGTTTAAGTTGCAATGATTTCTATCTTGAGTTGTGATCTGATTTGGGTATCTCTATGAGTGGTGTTTGTCAAGTACTTGATGAACTTTAAGGGGTGCTTCTGTAGCCACTACACAATGATTAGTGTTATTCAATAGGAGAGTAATTCAGAGTACCTTAGCAAAGAGAAGTTACTTGTTCATTCATGTTATATTGTTGGGAGTGTGTCCACTAGTGAAAGTATGATCCCTAGGCCTTGTTTCCAAGCTTTGCACACCGTTTACTTGCTATTTTGTTACTTGTTTGCTTGCAGCGATATTTATTTCAAATCACATTTGCTACCTATAATCATCACTACCACTTGTATTTCACTATCTCTTCGCCGAACTAGTGCACCTATACATCTGACAAGTGTATTGGGTGTGTTGGGGACACAAGAGACTTTCTGTATCGTAATTGCAGGGTTGCTTGAGAGGGATAGCTTTGACCTCTAACCTCCCTGAGTTCGATAAACCTTGGGTGATCCACTTAAGGGAAACTTGCTGCTGTTCTACAAACCTCTGCACTTGGAGGCCCAACAAGTGTCTACAAGAATAGAAGTGCGTAGACATCAAGCTCTTTTCTGGCGCCGTTGCCGGGGAGGTAAGGTAAAAGGTACTCGCATCCTCCTGTGTGAGTGCTCGGAGTTATTTCCTTTAGATTCTGCAATTACATCTTTTTGTTTCTTGTTTTTATTTTCACTAGTTAGGCTTAAATGGAAAACAATGAGTTCTGTAGTCTTTTTCCTGAGTTTAGATATGAAGTGTTTGAAGAGAAAATTGAAAAACCTTTGGAGCTTAATTTGCATGCTAATAGTTTTGTTAGTATGAATGCTTTGAACACCGTTGTTGTTAATGCTATAGAAAAGTCTAAGCTTGGGGAAGCTGGTTTTGTTAAACATGATATTTTTAGTTCCCCAGCTTTAGTGGAGAAAATTTGCTCTGATGATATTTTATCTCCCATATGTGATGTTCCTTCTTATGATGATATGTTTGATGAGTATGCTTTGCGACATAGTAGTTCTCTAGCTTGTGATGATGAGTATAATATTTTCAGTTCACCTACTTTTGAGGAGAAAACTAGTTATGATTACAATATGCCTCCTATTTATGATGATTATGGTGATGAGAATAATTATTCTGTTGAATCTGCTCGTACTACTATTGTTCCTGTGGTGAGTATTAATTCTTTTATGCATGTGGCTCATGATAGGGATGTTTTATGTGATAGTTATATTGTTAGTTCTATTCATGATGCTATTGAAAGTTATTATGAGAGAGGGAAACATGGTTTGATGGAACTCAACAATATTAAGTTTCCCCTCTTTATGTTGCAAATCTTGAAGTGGCACTTGTTTTATCTATCCATGCTTGCTACTATGTGCCTCGTTGATTTATTTTCTTACAAGATTCCTATGCATAGGAAGTGGTTCAGATATAAATGTGTTCCATACTTACTTTTTGATGCTCTCTATTGCTTTAAGTTCCTATATGGCGCCTTTGCCTCAAGCTTTTATATGGCGCCCACATGAGCATCTTTGCAAATTACTGCGCCTAGCTCAAAGGCGTTAAAGAAAAGCACTCTTGGGAGATAACCCAATGTTTTCTTTTCAGTACTTTTTCTTTTATTTGAGTCTTGGAAGTCATTACTACTGTAATGACCGCTCCTTATCTTGTTTATTTCGTTTTTGTGCCAAGAGAAGCCTCTAATTTGAGTGAGGTAAAGATTTGGGGTTATTGCTGTCCTAAAACTGTTTTCGGTGCTGCACCGTAAAAATTCGTGAAAATTCTCAGTTTATCTTTTGGACCTGCGATTTCTTGTGCATATGCCCCAGGTTATATCCAAACTTTTCTTAGTTGAACACTTTTTGATTTGAGCAACAGAAAATCCCTCAAAAATTCGTCCTTTGTCAGCTGTTCAGTTTTGACAGATTTCTGCCAATATTTGTTTTTGCCACTTTATCGCTTTCTTTTGAGTTCTTTTTGATCATGGAACTCTTGTGGAAGTTGCTACAGTAGTATATACTTTATATGTGGTGGTTTTGGGTTGAAACCTGAAGCTAAAAGAGGTTGAATATACTTTATGCTTACACTAATGTTGCTAATAGAATTGTGTTTAGTTTTGTATGAAGGAAGTTTTCAAGTGTAGGGATTGGAGAATGATGAGATGAGTTGAAGAATGGACAAAAGCTCAAGCTTGGGGATGCCCATGCATCACCCCAAGAAATATCCAAGAAGTACAAGCGTCAAAGCTTGGGGATGCCCCCGAGGCACCCCTTCTTCATCGGCAAAAATCAGGTCACCTTTCAAAACACTATATTTTTATTGCTTCATACACTATGTGTTTTTCTTGGAGCGTCAGTTGTTTTAGTTTTCTTAGTAGGTTAGGTTTGTTTGTTTGCTGCAATAAATGGTTAGATCACATCATGTTTCTTTTGGAGGAGATGAACTCGCTTTTCATTTGCCAAGAACACTCTAGTTTTCACTCTTATCGTTCAATGAGTGTTCTTCTTTTTCTGCTACTGCTTTTGGTTTTCGTTTTCGCCTTGATTTGCGTTCAGACCTTGTCATATATTTTCATCAAGGTGTATTTTTGTCTCTGGTCTTTATTGGTTTTCCTCAAAAGAGTTTCCTAAAAAAAGGTTTGAATGGTGTTGGAAAAGAGAAAAAGTTTCATGCAAAAAAGTGGTACAAGAAGGAGCTTGTGTAGACTGCGGCTTAGGCTTTTTCATGTCATGCTTGATGTCTTTTTGATAGTATGCTTAGTGGTTTTGCTGTAGCATGACTTGTCTCAAATAACTGAGATTGCTTAATGAGCCTTTGAAAAAATCATGCGTTGTTTTTATTGTATGGAAGCATTATTTTGGTTTTCTCCTTGATGCTTTATTTGGGTTGACTTGGCGCATGCTCACACATGTTAGACTCTTACAAAGTCGCCAATAGCCTTCATGATCATTTAGTTTTTGACTTTTGATGCCATCTTATGCTTCTTTTAATGCCGCTTTGTCGCTTTGCATGATTATGGCCATTATTGCTCTCTTAGTTGGTCGCTCCCAGTCTTTTGCTAGCCCTCGCCTTGTACTGAGTATGAGCTCTACTCGTGCATCCAACTCCTAAAAGCCAAAGTTTTCCATTGTGTCCACTATAAATTCCTATGCATGGTATTTGTAAGCCATTCCAAAGTAAAATTTTCGTGTGCTACCTTTCAAAAACCTTCAAAATACTTCTCGTTTTGTGACACTGTTTTCAGCTCATGGGGACGTAGTGGTCGGATTTGCTATCTTCCATATTGCTTATTCCAAAAAGAAAAAAAAAAGAAAAAAAGAAAGAAAAAAGGCACTCCTCCAATGAATGTGAATGTTGGTGGGCACCCGATGGAATCGGTTAGCCATGGTATGTGAAAGGAAAAGGTGGGGAGGAGTGCCAAGTTTTATAAAAAGAGCACAAGAGTGCCAATCTTTCTCTCAAAAACTTGCTTTATTTTTGTATGGAAGATAGTAAGAACCCCATTGCCAGTCGTTGACAAAGACAACCACCTCTCAAAACCAAGGTTTATCGAACTCAGGGAGGAAGAGGTCAAAGCTATCCCTCTCAAGCAACCCTGCAATTACGATACAGAAAGTCTCTTGTGTCCCCAACACACCTAATACACTTGTCAGATGTATAGGTGCACTAGTTTGGTGATGAGATAGTGAAATACAAGTTGTAGTGATGATTATAAGTAGTAAACGTAATCTGAAATAAATATCGCTGCAAGCAAACATGTAACAAAACTGAAAGTAAACAGTGTGCAATGCTTGGAAACAAGGCCTAGGGATCATACTTTCACTAGTGGACACACTCCCAACAAATATAACATAATTGAACCAATAGATACTGATACGTCTCAAACGTATCTATAATTTTTGATGCTCCATGCTTGTTTTTACACCATTTACCCGATGTTTCGTTACACTTAGTGGCACTTTTATGCATTTTCCGGAACTAACCTATTAACGAAGTGCCACAGTGCCAGTTCCCTGTTTTCTGCTGTTTTTGTGTTTCGGAGTGATACACAGGAAATATTCTCGGAATTGGACGAAACAAAAGCCAGAAGTCTTATTTTTCCCGGGAGCATCCAGACATCCGAAGAGAGGAAGGAGAGGGGCCACAGGCCGCCCTCACACAGGGCTGGCGCGGCCCAGGCCCTGGCCGCGCCGCCCCTGTGTGAGGAGCCCCTGGCTGCCCTCTGACACCGCCCCTTCGCCTATATAAAGCCTCGGGACGGAAAACCCTAGGGGAGTCGGCAATTTTCCAGAAACAGTTCCGCAGCTCCGCTGCCGCCATCGACGAATTTCGGGGGACAGAAGTCTCTGTTCCGGCACCCTGCCGGGACGGGGAAGTGCCCCCGGAGCCATCTCCATCGGTCTCCATCGCCGTCTCCGCCGTCTCCATCGACCTCACCGCCATCTCCATCAACCTTGCTGTCTCCTATGATGAGGAGGGAGTAGTTCATCCCCGGGGCTGAGGGCTCTACCGGTAGCTATGTGGTTCACCTCTCTCTCCCATGATGTGATCTTTATGTGATCGTGAGCTTTGTATCATGTTGAACAAGTACATGTTATTATTCAGATATTTTGTGTACTCTAGTGATGTTATTAAAGTAATCTATTCCTCCTGCTATGGTGTAACGGTGACAGTGCGTGCATCATGGTGGTACTTGGTTTAGGCTATGATTGTGATCTCTTGTGGATTATGAGAATAATTATTGCTATGATAGTTTGAGTGATCTATTCCTCCTTTCATGGTGTAATGTTTGCACCGTGTTAGTACTTGGTTTAAGTTGCAATGATTTCTATCTTGAGTTGTGATCTGATTTGGGTATCTCTATGAGTGGTGTTTGTCAAGTACTTGATGAACTTTAAGGGGTGCTTCTGTAGCCACTACGCAATGATTAGTGTTATTCAATAGGAGAGTAATTCAGAGTACCTTAGCAAAGAGAAGTTACTTGTTCATTCATGTTATATTGTTGGGAGTGTGTCCACTAGTGAAAGTATGATCCCTAGGCCTTGTTTCCAAGCTTTGCACAGCGTTTACTTGCTATTTTGTTACTTGTTTGCTTGCAGCGATATTTATTTCAAATCACAATTGCTACCTATAATCATCACTACCACTTGTATTTCACTATCTCTTCGCCGAACTAGTGCACCTATACATCTGACAAGTGTATTGGGTGTGTTGGGGACACAAGAGACTTTCTGTATCGTAATTGCAGGGTTGCTTGAGAGGGATAGCTTTGACCTCTAACCTCCCTGAGTTCGATAAACCTTGGGTGATCCACTTAAGGGAAACTTGCTGCTGTTCTACAAACCTCTGCACTTGGAGGCCCAACAAGTGTCTACAAGAATAGAAGTGCGTAGACATCAGATACTATCATCAATATGCAACTCAAAACAATTCTCCAATGGAAAACGAACACTAATCATGCGTAGGGCTACGAAGCACTCCTCAAAGTCCGTATGTACCCAAACTAGATTGTCCCACACTATCACCGTGAACGCACTAGATGGTTCCAACAAACACCAACAATTCATAGAGACATTAACCAAAAAGATACACATGATGCGCACACTAGTAACCTTCACACCATGATACAAGGTATCTCCGGAGATTACAAATATAAAGCACGGGAGTAGCATAATATCTGAATAATAACATCTACCAATTCAACTAGATACAAAGCTCACGATCACATAAAGATCACATCATGGGAGAGAGAGGTGAACCACATAGCTACCGGTAGAGCCCTCGGCCCCGGGGGAGAACTACTCCCTCCTCATCATAGGAGACAGCAAGGCTGATGGAGATGGCGGTGAGGTCGATGGAGACGGCAGAGACGGTGATAGAGACCGATGGAGATGGCTCTAGGGGCACTTCCCCATCCCGGCAGGGTGCCGGAACAGAGACTTCTATCCCCCAAAATTTGTCTTCGACGGCGGCGGCGCTGCGGAACTGTTCTAGGAAAAACGCCGATTCTTTTAGGGTTTTTCGTCCCGAGGCTTCTTATAGGCGAAGGGGCGTCGTCAAGAGGCGACCAGGGGCTCCTCACAACAGGTGGGCACGGCCAGGGCCGCGCCCCCTCATTGTGTGGCCAGCCTCTGGCCCCTCTCTGGCTCTCTTTTGGTCCTCGTCCTTCGTCCGGGAAAAATAAGACTTCTAGAACTTGTTTCGTCCAATTCCGAGAATATTTCCTGTGTAACTTTTTTGAAACACAAAAACTACAGAAAATAGGGAACTGGCATGGTGGCATCTTGTTAGTAGGTTAGTTCCAGAAATCGCATAAAAATGCCATGAAGTGTAACGAAACAGAAGGCAAATGGTGTAAAAACAAGCATGGAGCATCAAAAATTATAGATACGCTTGAGACGTATCAGGAAGATAGTAAGAACCCTATTGCCAGTCGTTGACAAAGACAACCACCTCTCAAAACCAATTTTTATCTCTCTGTTTTACAAATGAAAAGCTCTAGCACATGTTTAATCACCGCTTCCCTCTGCGAAGGGCCTTTCTTTTACTTTTATGTTGAGTCTCCACCTTCTACCTTTATGCACCGTCTAAGAGAGCATAGTTGCCATTCTGAGTTTAATGTGCATAGTCCCAAAGTTTATCATTGATTGATTAATGATTATGGTTTCACTCGCTCTTAAATTATTTGTATCTAGTCGCCCTCTTAAACTTAAAGGTGTCCTATGCATTTATGTTTTGCTATTCCATAAAGGACAAGCTGAAAACTATTTGCTATATTTTTCCATATGATTTGAACACACGTTTGACTTTCATTGTTTCATTATTCATGATCTTTCGTCTGTGTTTCTTTTCATGTTATAATATGGTTGCTAAGTTTTTATTGTCAAGATTATGTCTTTTATGCCCATGTTTTAAGTTCTTTGATCCCAGCACTCAATGCTTACATAGATGATCAAGATTGTGATGGTGCATGTCACCACAAAAATTATTCTTTTGTTATCACTTACCTACTCGAGGACGAGCAGGAGTTAAGCTTGGGGATGCTTGATACATCTCAAACGTATCTATAATTTTTGATGCTCCATGCTTGTTTATACACCATTTGCTTTATGTTTTGTTACACTTCGTGGCGTTTTTATGCATTTTCCGGAACTAACCTATTAACAAGATGCCACAATGCCAGTTCCCTGTTTTCTGCTATTTTTGTGTTTCAGAAAAGTTACACAGGAAATATTCTCGGAATTGGACAAAACAAAAGCCGAACCTCCTATTTTTACCGAAGCTTCGCGAAGACCGAAGATGTGATGGAGGGGGGCCAGGAGCCAGGCCCACCACAGGGGGGCGTGGCCCAGCCCCTGGCCGCGCGGCCCCATGGTGAGGCCAGCTGGCCCCACCTCTGACGATGCCCTTTCGCCTATAAGTTCCCCTCGACGGGAAAAACCTGAGGGACGGATCTCTTTTCCATAAAACATACTGCAAGCCACCACCATCGCCGTCGCGAGATCAGGAGGATCCAGGAGCTCTTCTCGCCACCCTGTCGGAGCGGGGAATCCCTGCCAGAGGCCTTCTACACCACCATGGTCACCTCCGTAGTGATGTGTGAGTAGTCTACCTTGGACTACGGGTCCATAGCAGTAGCTAGATGGTTGTATCCTCCACCATGTGCTTCATGTTTAGATCTTGTGAGCTGCCCTACATGATCAGGATCATCTTTACGTAATCATACATGTTGTGTTTGTTAGGATCCGATGAGTATTGGTACTATGTTAAGTTGATGTGCTGAATATATATCTTTATGTTATCTATATGATGTTTATGATCTTCCATGCTTTCTGTTGCTAGTAGCTATCTTGGCCGAGTAGATGCTAGTAACTCCAAGAGGGAGTATTTATGCTCGATAGTTGGGTTCATGCCTCTATTTAATCTGGGGGAGTGACAGAAACCTCTAAGGTTGTAGATGTGCTATTGCCACTAGGGAGAAAACAGCATTCTTGTGTCCAAGGACATTTGCTTTGTTTACATTATGCACTTTGCTTAATGCGATTATCTGTTGTTCGCAACTTAATACTCAAGGGGTCCTCGGATGATTCCCCGCGAGTGGATTTTTAGTCATAGATGCAGTTGGATTACGGTCTATGTATTTTGTCGTAATGCCCAGAGTAAATCTTATAGTGATCCTCATGACATATGTACGTTATCTTTACTCTATCAATTGCCCCACTGTAATTTGTTTACCCAGCATGTGTTATTTATCTTATGGAGAGACACCACTAGTGAACTGTGGACTCCGGTCCAATTTCCTTTACATTGCTATACCGTTTTACTTTTACTCGCACTGTTTACTTTCTTGCATACTATTATCCTATTACCACTCGATACGCTCAATCCTTTGTTTACAGCAAACCGGTGAGATTGGCAACCTCATCGTAAGTTGGGAGAAAAGTTCATGGTTGTGTTGTGTGTAGGTTTCACGTTGCTGCTAGTGAAAAGCTACACGCCGACAAGCAGTGTATCTGGCGCTCTTGTCCGGAGTGTCACGAAGCTAGCAAGCATCACATTCTGAAGTTTGGCTTTCTCCAACTAGTTCGATTCAACCTTGGTTTTACAACTGAGGGAAGACTTGCTGCTGTGCTCATCATACCTTCTCTTGGGGTTCCCAACTGGTCGGTCATCTATATCAACACCGCACCATCAGCACGCCATTCAGGAGAAAAACCTTTCATCCTAAGTGTGTGTTGAAGGAAAAACCATTTAACTTTATCATAGGCTTTCTCAAAATCCAAATTTAAAATTATCCCATTCAACTTCTTAGAATGCAATTCATGAACTGCCTCATGTAGAACAACAACACCATCTAGGATATTCCGTCCTTGCATGAAAGTTGTTTGAGAAGGCTGCACCACATGATCGGCCACCGTATTTAGTCTAATGGTGGCCACTTTTGTGAAAATCTTAAAACTTACGTTTAAGAGGCAGATAGGTCTGTATTGTTGAATCCTTTCTGCCTCATTAACCTTTGGTAAAAAGATAACCTCACCAAAATTTAGACGAAATAATTCTAAATGTCCAGCGTGTAACACGCTAAAAATTTGTAGAAGATCTGTTTTAATAGTATCCCAAAAGAACTGGTAAAATTCAGCAGGGAACCATTAGGACACAGGGCTTTATTGTGTTCCATTTGGAAAACGGCTTTTTTAACTTCCTCTTCCGAGTACGGAGCAGTCAATAAGTCATTTTCCTCCATCAAAACTTGGGTATATCGTCCGTTTGGGTTTCATCTAAAGAGAAAGAACTCTCCTCTGGAGAACCAAATAGACCTTTATAATAATTTGTAATGTAAGATTTGAGGTGCTCATGGCCTTCAATCAGGCCTTCATCCTGTACTAAGGATTGAATACGTTTTCTCTTGTGACGGTCATTGGCTATCCCATGACAATATCTTGTATTCGAATCACCTTCCAAGGTAAATTGAGCCTTTGAACATTTTCACCATTTGAGCTCCTCCTCACGAATAAGAGCTTCTATTTGAGCATTCGCTTGACTTTTTAGATCAATTTCGACGCTTGAGAGCAACCTTACCTCAGCGAGAGCCTCTAACTCATCAATTATGGCTGATAAGCGAAGCTTTTCTTTTTTTAAGTATACCAGCTATGTGGCTGGCCCATCCTGACATGTGTTTACGCATGGCGCGCATCTTATTGTTCCACCTTAATATCGGAGTGTTGCCACTAACTGGTCTATCCCAAACATTCTTGACCATATCATAACATCCTTCACGCTGAAGCCATCCAAGTTCAAACTTGAACGGGCGCTTACACAGCGGTTTAGGTATTCCAGTTGTCAATAATATGGGAGCATGGTTACACAATCTTTCAATATGTTCCAGAGCGCGTACCGACACCATAGGGTATTTCTCTTCCCAATCAGTATCCATCAATACATGGTCTATTTTCTCGTATGTTGGGTCAGGTAAACTGTTAGCCCATGTAAATTGTCGACAAACCATAGAAACCTCTCTTAAATCTAAGCTATCGATGACAACGTTAAACAAGAAAGGCCAATGGCTATCAAAATGGTCTTTACTCTTCTCATGTTGGAATCTAAGCAAATTAAAATCTCCACCGATAAAAATTGGATATTGATTGTCCTTTGCAAGATTAACCAGCTCACGAAAAAGTTGGCCTTAAACACGTCCTGGGCTGCTCCAGAAACGGCGACTAGACTCCAAATGAAATTATCAACCCTATTCTGAATAGTAGGTTTAATGTGATGCTCCCCATCGAAACTAGCTAAAACATCCATGGTGTCCGATCGCATGCCAACAAGTATGCCCCAGACCTACCACGTGGTGCACGAGAAAACCACTGAAAATCTAAACCACCGGATAACCGGTTCAATAGACTTTGAGAGTAATCACGTTTACCCGTCTCAGAAATAGGAACAAAATCCAAATTATAGTCCTTACAACAATCAGTAACGTGAGAATGTTTAGCCAAGTCACCAAGACCTCTGCTATTTCTGAACATGCCATTCATCTGGAAAATATTTTGTATTTTGTAGATAAAACATTCCTATGATTTTTCCACTTTTCAGCATATGACTTAGAGTTCTGCCAAGAAGCTTTTAGATCATCAAATGAATCAAGCCTCGAATGTTCCAAGTCAACCTCTGAAATGCTACCAACTAGAGCAGAGAGAAGTCGACCATCTGAGATGACATGAACTTCCTCCTCCTCCTCTAATATAGGTGTTTCAAGTACCGTCAAAACTTTTGGAGAGACCGTTAAACTTTCATGCTCCAAGTGTCTCAAGACATTAGCCGAAACTGAAATATCATCAGAATGCCACCCCAAAGAAACTCCTGTACTACCCAAGTTGGAAGAAATTCTAGCATTTGAATATTAATAAAAGAAGAAGAAGATTTTTTTTCGTACCGCCACAGTTGAGGTTCTTGACCGCCTTGTGGCGCATCGCCTTCTGCATCATATCCTCGTCCGTGGCCCCCGACCCGTCCTCGGCAGTAACATGTCTCCCACTCCGCCTAACCTCCAAATGGGAAGTAGGGAGTGGACATGCTTGCTGTGGGCAGGAGGGAAACTCTATCCCCACCGCGTCTAGTAGCATCGACGACTGGGACGAAGGAGTGGGTGATGACGGTGTAGACCCCTCTTCACCCCGGTCTGACGCCATATGCAGTCCATGCCCAAACGAGGTCGGTGACGAAAGAGGCGACCCGACGGCCAGCGTCCCGCCAGACATAGGCTCCATCGCTCCAGGCGAAGAGCAGCGAAGTCTCGCCCCCGGCGATAGCTGGGCCTCCATCTCGCCCGACGGTGAAGGCGCGACCCCTTCTCTCTTGAGAGATTGAAATTTATTTCTTTTATCTACTCTCTCCACCTATAATTTCCTTTAACACAGTATGTAGTTCACTCTTTTTTATTGATCTAGTTCAGGCCGACGTAAGCCCATCATAGTTCCATTCAAAAAAGTGAAGATCTAAAGAACAAATCCCTACTACTTAAAAAGAACGAAGGTGTTCCGTTTTCCACCTCCACAGCATTCCGTCTAACCTTTCGTCGAGCATCCTAAAAATCAGCTCACGAACATTAATTCACCAACACCGCATCCTAAAAATCAGCCCACGAACATTAATTCAGCAACACCTCCGCTACTGAATACTCCCATTGATCGGGCGCCCTCTCTTAAATGATGCTCTGCACCGTGCACCCGTGTCCCATCTTCTCCCTTGATGTCTGGCGTGTAGTTGATGATTATTATGGCCAGGCAGTTGGGAAACTCCAAGCGGAAAGTATGATGAGCACAGCAGCAAGTCTTTTCCCTCAGTAAGAAACCAAGGTATGTCGATCAGGAGAAGAGCAGACAATACGACTGAAGGTGATGCGCACTGGCTTAATAACACTCCAACTAGGGCGCCGTTTAACAATACTTGTTGACTCGTCTTCAGCCAGTAGCAACGTGGGACCTGCATACACACAACCAATTACTTTGTTCCCAACTTGCGATGAGGTTGTCAATCTCACCGGTTTGCTTGAAACAAAGGGTATAAGCGTATCGAGTGGAAAACAGTAGAAGTATGCGAGTAAAGTAAACCGTGCGAGTAAAATAAACAGGTGATAGCAATATGATGGAAATAGGACCGGGGTCCACAGTTCACTAGCGGTGCCTCTCCATAAGATAAATAACACATGCTGGGTAAACAAATTACAGTTGGGCAATCTATTATATATTAAAAGTACATTACGGGCTATTAGAAAAAAGAGAAATAGCCTAGAAATTCCCACAATAATTAGAAACATCTGGCCATCAATTTAACTAACAATACGATGAGAGCCGATGGATTTTAAAAAAATAGATTGACGTTAGAAAATTACCCACCAATGCCCCTCATAAGTTATATGTACCCTTTAGATATTTTCTAGCTAATATAACAGGGTCACGTACTCCTCATCGGAAGGTAAATAAAAAAGAAAGTAGGTCAAGAGAAAAAGGGAAAGAAGACTACGACCACACCCAACAGCCGCTGCCGTCGCCTATCCTTCTTGGTGCCCTGGATCAGCTGACCAAAACCATACGCATGCATAGCAATTTTGTTTGACAGCCGATGGTTTCAATTTTCTTGGCAACCCATGCTTTCAGTTTTGATTGGCTGATGCACATCAGCTTACAAGATCAATTGATTATTTGCATCATAGCTAGCCCTAGCAAGAGTATGGTCGATCCACGATGCCCCTTGCCTCGTCAAACCCTTCGCGAGTCGGCGTCACTACTCACTACTCCTGCCGACATGGATCCATCGTTTTCTGGCAAATCATCTCATCTTCGGGGCAGGCATGGAAACGCCGTACAACGTCAAAAACTTCCGCCGGCCATGCCCGGAGGCTTCGCAAGGAGCTGCAACATTGACGTCCGAATGTCGATAGGGTGGAGTATGAGGTTGTCGCTAATTAATTAGCTATACTGAATCACTGTTGTATCAGTTGGACGATGTACTCAGTTGTTGCTGATTATCTATACGCTTGGATGCATGGACTGCAGTTAATCCTCCATACACACCGGCTGGGTCAGCCTAGAAGCATTGCCTAATGCATCATGCGTGTCCGGCTCCGGCAAAAAGACTTGCAATGGCAGTGGTATCAGGTATGATTTTTCAAGGAACCCCCAAACGCATATAATTTGGTCGAAATGCATGTTTCCATGAAATTTAGAGCCTATCAATTTTCTAAAAAAAAATACATCATCAATTTTTTTCGGGTAAAACAGACCTTTATTAAAGATTAGGGATTACAAGCAATAGTAAATTACACATATACATGTCGTTAGATATATTCAAAGAATTATAACCAATCAAAAATATTATAATGTTAATACTTATCTACATACCAAATTATATATAAAATAATAATAAAATAAAGATGTCATCATAGGATATAATTAAATGTTAATTTTTATTAGGTTGTCTAGAAATGGTTTCTATGTGAATAGTACAGCAAAATTTAATACACCATCAAAATGTCGCCCGCGCATGTGCGCGGGCCACTTTGCTAGTTGATAGAATAAAGATAACGTGATATGTCAAGAAGATCACTATGCGATTTACTCTGGGCATTACAACAAAATACATAGACTGCCATCCAACTGCATCTATGACTAATAATCCACTCCCGGGGATATCATCCGAACACCCCATGAGTATTAAGTTGCGAACAATAGATAATTGCATTAAGCAAAGTGTGTAATGTAAACAAAGCATATGCCCTCGAGCATATGAATGTTGTTTTCTCCCTAGTAGCAACAGCACATCTACAACCTTAGAGGTTTCTGTCACTCCCCCAGATTAAATAAAGGCATGAACCCACTATCGAGCATAAATACCCCCTCTTGGAGTCACTAGCAACTACTCGGCCAAGATAGCTACTAACAACGGAGAGCATGCAAGATCATAAATAACATAGAGATAACATAAGATATATTTCAGTATAGCAACTCAATCATAACACCAATATTCATCGGATCCCAACAAACCAAACATGTAGAATTACATAACGGTGATCTCAATCATGTAGGGCAGCTCATGAGATCTAAACATGAAACACATGGTGGAGAGGACAACCATCTAGCTACTGCTATGGACCCATAGTCCAAGGTAGACTACTCACTCATCACTCCGGAGGCAAGCATGGCGGTGAAAAAGACCTCCGGTGGTGATTCCCCACTCCGGCAGGGTGCCGGGAAGAGCTTCTGGACCCTCCCAATCTCGGGTCGACGACGGTGGCGGATCGCGATGTGTTTCTGGAAAATTGATCGGGTACTTAGGTTTTTCCCGTCGGGGGCTCTTTATAGGCGAAGTGGCATCGCCAGAAGTGGACCGAGGCGTCCTCACACATAGGGGGCGCAGCCAGGGGCTGGGCCGCGCCGCCCTGGTGTGAGGCCACCTCGTGGCCCCACTCCGTCTCCTCTTTGGATCTCTGGAAGCTTCCAGGAAAAATAAGACTTCAGGAACTTGTTTCGTCCAATTCCGAGAATATTTCCTGTGTAGCTTTTCTGAAATACAAAAACAGCATAAAACAGGGAACTGACACTGTGGCGACTTGTTAATAGGTTAGTTCCGGAAAATCCATAAAAGTGCCACGAAGTGTAACGAAACATTAGGCAAATGGTGTACAAACAAGCATGGAGCATCAAAAATTATGGATACGTTGGAGATGTATCAGCATCCCCAAGCTTAACTCCTGCTCGTCCTCGAGTAGGTAAGTGATAACAAAATATATAATTTTTGAGGTGACATGCACCTACACAATCTTGATCATCTATGTAAGCATTTGTGAGCTGGGATCATAAGAACTTAAAACATGGGCATGAAAGATATAATCTTGACAATAAAGAACTTAGCAACCCTGTTATAAACATGAAAATGAACACAAACAAAAGATCATGAAAATGAAACAATGAAAGTCAAACGTGTGTTCAAATCATAAGGAAAAACATGCAAATGGTTTTCAGCTTGTCCTTAATGAGAGAGCAAAACATAAATGCATAGGACACCTTCAAGTTTAAGAGGACGACTAGATACAAATAATTTAAGAACAAGTGAAACCAACAATATGAATCAATCAATGAAAACTTTGGGACAATGCACATTATACTAAGAATGACAACTATGCTCTCTTAATGGTGCATAAAGATAGAAGGTGGTGACTCAACATAAAAGTAAAAGAAAGGCCCTTCGCGGAGGGAAGCAGTGATTGCAAGTTTTATAACCTTCAAAAATTATGGTACTTACCGGCTTTGAGCTCTCATTGCCCCCATCATAAGCATCTTGAGTGGTTAAAGTTAATGCGAGAACAATTATGATACATATGCTTGACAAATCATAAGTTGAAAACCTCGTGTCCCGTGAATACGAGTACCCAAACCTCATGCTACTTTACTTAGAGTCCCAAGCAAGGCTCTTGTCATTGTAAGTATATGCGTATCATCGAGAACCGCCAACGGGGTACCTCCGTGCCCGAAGACATGGAACAAGCCCACATCAAAATGATAGGACAGGCAGACAATGAACACCTCGACATCTCTTTTATTTACCATTTGTTTAGCTTTTTATTTTGAGATGCGTCGTTGAATGTCCACTATGGGTATGCTACAAATTTCCACCATGAATTATGCATGGCTTAGATTGGCGGCCCAGGCGTTTCCCTAACACATATACAAACTCCATGATCCCCACAAGATTCCCAATTCATTTCACACCGCGGGCATCCATAAACAAAAGATCACGATATCAACTCAAATAAGAAGTGCAATGTTGAAAGCTTGCCCATGACTGCATGGCTGGGTGAAAGGACACAGATGTCGCCTAGAGGGGGGTGAATAGGCGATTAAAACTTTTACGAAAGGCTTGTACAAATGCGGAAATAAACTAACGTTTAATTTGACAAGCTTACAAAACCTAATAAACTAGGCTCACCTATGTGTACCAACAGCTTATGCTAAGCAAGACAAGTAGCAAGGTGATAGCAAGATATATAACTTCAAGCACGATGGCTATCACAAATGTAAAGTGCATAAGTAGTGGAGCTCGGATAAGAGTTACCGAGGCACGAAGGAGACGAAGATGTATCCCGAAGTTCACTTCCAAAGGAAGCTAGTCTCCGTTGGAGAGGTGTGGCGGCTTAATGCACTCCGAACACCACAAAGGCCTCACCTTGAGATGTGGTAGCACAATGCTCACCAAATGCCACAAAGGCTCACCTCAAGATGCGGAGGCACGCTACGCACCGAACGCCACAAAGGCTCACCTTATTCTCCTCGTGCCCTCGCACAAAGCAAGATGCCACGATCCACTATGGGACACTTGAGGGCGGTCACCGAACCCGTACAAGCTTGGGGCAAACTCCACAACTTAATTGGAGGCTCCCAAGAATCACCACAAAGGCACCACAAAGGTTGGGGAATCTCCACAACTTAATTGGAGGCCCCAAGTATATGCCACAAAGGCCACTAAGCCGTCTAGGGTTCCAAGAACCCAAGAGTAATAAGCTCACAACTTCCACATACCGAATCTCCGAGGAGAACTCAAACCGATGCACCAAATGCAATGGCAAGAGCACACAAAGTGCTCAAATCCTTCTCACTCAAATCCTACCAAAGCAACTAATGCTATGGAGAGATATGAGAGGAAGAACAAAGGAAATCCACAAAGAACTCCAAGATCTAGATCCAATAGGTTCCCCTCACTTAGAGGAGATTTTGATTGGTGGAAAGATAGATCTAGATCTCCTCTCTCTTTTCCCTCAAGAAGATGCAAGAATCATTGGAGGGATTGAGAGATAGAGCAAAGCTTCAAGGTCAACAATGGAGGAGAGAGAGAATAGGAAGCCACCAGCCCAAGGAGGAAGAAGGGGGCCTTTTATAGGTCCCCCACGAAAACTAGCCGTTGCTGGGCACTTACCCCGGAGTCTCCGGCCTTTGGAGGGCGGAGACTTGATGTCTACGCACTTCTATTCTTGTAGACACTTGTTGGGCCTCCAAGTGCAGAGGTTTGTAGAACAGCAGCAAGTTTCCCTTAAGTGGATCACCCAAGGTTTATCGAACTCAGGGAGGTTAGAGGTCAAAAGCTATCCCTCTCAAGCAACCCTGCAATTACGATACAGAAAGTCTCTTGTGTCCCCAACACACCCAATACACTTGTCAGATGTATAGGTGCACTAGTTCGGCGAAGAGATAGTGAAATACAAGTAGTATAGATGATTATAAGTAGCAAACGTGATGTGAAATAAATATCGCTGCGAGCAAACAAGTAACAAAATAGCAAGTAAACGGTGTGCAATGCTTGGAAACAAGGCCTAGGGATCATACTTTCACTAGCGGACACACTCCCAACAATATAACATGATTGAACAAATAAACAACTTCTCTCCACTATGGTACTCTGAATTACTCTCCTATTGAATAACACTAATCATTGTGTAGTGGCTACAGAAGCACCCCTTAAAGTTCATCAAGTACTTGACAAACACCACTCATAGAGACATCCAAATCAGATCACAATTCAAGATAGATATCATTGCAACTTAAACCAAGTACTAACACGGTGCACACACTGTCAACATTACACCATGAAAGGAGGAATAGATCACTCAAACTATCATAGCAATAATTATTCTCATAATCCACAAGAGATCACAATCGTAGGGCGAAGACTCCGGGCAGGGGCTAAAAAGCCTCCGCCCCCATCTCTGCGCTGAGCGACACCTCGAGTTTTCGAGGTCCTGAGACTTGGGCCGGAGTCTCCGGTCCCTAGGGGCCGGAGACTTTGGCCTGGAAAAGTACCCGGAGGTTCCGGGCCAAAACTCCGGACGAAAAACGGCGAAAACACATTTTGGGCCGGAGTCTCTGGCCCTATGAGGCCGGAGTCTCCGGCCCTGGAAAGGGCAGAAACAGCTGAAACCAAAACGACCATAACTTGAGCATCCAGACTCCGTTTTCGATGATCTTGGGCTCGTTGGAATCACAACAACGAGCTCTACAAGTCTATGCATAGAAACATCATAGTCCAACCAAGGAAGGTAAAACCAAATGAAGAAAGGTTTGACCTCTCTTCTAAGACAAACCGGTAAAACCTCCAAACACCAAAAACGCAATAAGAGTTCCATACGAAATCCGTTTTTGATGAGCTAGAGCTTGTCATGGAAATAACCACAAGCTCTAGAATCTCACATGGATAAAATCCAAATAAGAACCAAGAAAGATAATGCCAAGTATGCAAAGGTTTGAGCTCTCTCCGAACGATACGAATAAGTTACTCACTCGAGAGCCCCTCTTGATAGTACGGCTACCGATCCTATAACCCGGTCTCACAAGTAACACTATGAGACCGGTAAGAAAGAAACCCTATCAAGAACATACCTTTTCCTTGCGCATTCCACTTGAGCTAGATTATGACCGTCTTGTCTTCCTCAAGTTGGAACACCTTTCTTGATCTTGATTGCTTGGTGAAGTCTTGTAAATTTCTCCCCCATACACACTATGGGAAAGACTCTCTTTAAGCATATCTTCACATATCCATGATCACAATATATGTGGCAAGCTTCAAGCATATGATCTCTTCTAGATTCCATCTTGAACTTGCACTTTGGCTTGATCAATTCTTGAATCAACTCTTCTTTATCCACAATGATGGTGTCTTGAAGATTCACATGAGATCTCACTCAATCTTATTCTTCAAGACACACTTGATATAGGCTCAACTCTCTTATGACCGACTTTAGATCACTCCTTGAATAACACCTTGGTCATCACAAAACCTTCTTTATTTCCATCTTCATACAACCTTGAAACCAACAAATGGTTCAAGCATTGTCTATGGATAAGTCCTACAAATATAACTCAATGCAACCATTAGTCCATAGGGATTGTCATTAATTACCAAAACCACACATGGGGGCTCCATGCTCTTTCAATCTCCCCCATTTTGGTAATTGATGACAATCTCTTTGAGAGGGTTTATATAATGAATTTAAAGAACCAAAACGGTTGCACTAACATCAAATACTACAAAAGTATGTGATGTTAGTAAAACCACCATATATAGAGCAAACTCCCCCACAATCTATGCACGTGTGAATGATCTTGATTTCATTGCATATATTGCCAACCAAGGTTGTTGGTGGAGTTTCCTCTATATACTCAACCATGCAAAGCATGAAAGGCAAATGCTTAAGAACAAAACCAAAGCATAAAACCCAATTCCCTTTAAACCCTTGAAACTTCTTCCCCATTGGCACCAATTGCCGAAATGGGCGGAAAAACTTAGAAGGCCAATATAGTGAGAGTTCCTCCATAATGTGTGCATAAACCAAAAGTATAATTGAAAATATATGCACATATCCAAATATGAAAACTCGGAGGAAATCAACCTATATTGAGGATCAAAGATTGCAAATAAAATAAGATCACATGGTGGATAAACTTCAACAAATGAAGAGAGCAATCAATCGATCCAAAGAACAAATTGAATAAAGATATTATGATAAGACCAAAAGGGTGCTCTAAATAATATGAGGAAGCTCCCCAAGGTTTGTGCCCAAAATATTCTATTTGAATTAAAGTATGAGGTGCATAAACATGGAATCATCACTCCCTCAATATTATTCAAAACAAAATGATACCAAGTGAAGTCAATTACTATGATAACCGCAAAATGGTGCTTTAAATGAAATGAGGAAGCTCCCCAAGGTATGTGCAAAAAATGGAATGTTTGCATTTGAATACAATTTGCACAACATGGAATCCTCACTCCCTCAATAACATTTAAAAAGCAACCATTTGCAAGAGGTCATAGAGAAGAAATTAAGCTTAACACTTGCATCAAACAAATGGTTGAGCAACAAGCAAGGGACAACATATTAAAAGGCTCAACCAAAGGAATGTGTGATATGAATGACAAAGCATATTATAAGACTAATACAAGGATAAGCATAGAGCATCCACATAGTCTTCAATGAATGAAATTGATTAGCATTCCATCCCAACACATAAGGTTCAAATAAGATATCAAATAAGGAGATATCATCTCTCATGTGTATAAGTTTCTAAGTAGACAACATCACAAAGAAACATGTACACACAAAATAGATACTAAGAAAAGAACATGATATCCAAAATGAAGTCATGCAATATACCAATGAGATTTTTTGCTTTTAAAGCACGGCCAAAGGCTCAAATTTTCTTATTGTATATTGATGAACTTCAACCACAAACAAGTCAAAGACATCACAAATATCAACAAGAGAAAGAAGATAGTTGGGATGCTTTGAGAAAAGCAACAAGTATCACAAAGATGAATACCAAAAGAAAGTAATAAATTTACACTTTCAACCATATTGCACATGTGAGAACTTGAGGAATTGATATGCAATAAAATTGCTAAATTGACATATATGGGATAGGAGAATCATGAGCATGATTTTATATGTTCCCAATAATATGCACTCATCTCAAATTACTCACAATTACAATAAAGAGGTTTCATTAAGACCTTTGCAAGAAGCACAACATTTGCAAATAATGATTTTCCATGCCATGAAACAACCTACACAAGGTTGGATACTAGAAAAGTATGGATGATAAGATACTTGTTACCAAGATATTAAAGGTAGGATGTAGTAGATAGGAGTTCTTCAATAATCCTAGCTTGCCTCAAATTATCATTTAGTCACCACTTCATCCTTATTATTGAGACAAGCACCAATATATCTTCATGTACCTAAAACAAAGTTCAAGTACAAGATGGTCCCCAAACTCATTGGGTCCAAAGTAGTTAGGAACTACAACATATAGGACAAACTCCACAAAAATATGTGCATATATAAATGAAATTGAATTTCATGCACATCTTAGCCGATTTAGGATTTGATGGAGCTTCTCCTATATATTAGATCAAAGAAAGCAAAAGCATGCCATACAATATACATTTAGTAAATATGCATGCACAAGACTTTCAAGAGCCAAAGGAGATACAATTTGGACAAAACACCAAGAAGGATAAGCGAGCACACGAAATTGTGAAGCTACAAAAGGTTGTCCAAATTATATCAAAGAATCAAATCAACACAAGATTGACTCCAAAGTTCAACTAGTGAACTAAGCAAAAGCCAATGAGCATAAAGGATAGCTAAAACACACATGCTCAAAGACATATCTCATTTTAAGAGTGAAAACCAAAATTACAAGTAATGAGATAAGCAACTCCCAAAGAGAGCAAGGTTCCAACAACAAACCAAACTCTCCACACTTTTTATGATGGCACACTAAGTACCAAAAAGAAAAGATTTGACTTCCAACAATAATCAAAACCAATTGAAATAAGCACAAGAGTGTGTTATAACAAATATAGGAGAGCTCCCCCAAGATTAGTGCATTATTTATGATTTTGCATTTGAATACAAAATGCACACAAATGGGATCATCACATCTACCTACATAGAAATAACACAAAATAAGTTCAACAAAATCAAATGGAATCACAAGAGTCAAGAAAGACAATGGGAGTTAAAGCAAATACATTTCTTGGCGAGAGATAAGGCAATTAAAAGCAATAGCCAAAGTGAAGATGATCAATATAAAAAATACCACATGATAGATTACCAATTTTCCAAGGAGAAGAGGTATATGGAGTTATTTCCGGTGGTAGTTTACACATAAATCCAAGATCATCTTCACAACAAATGAGCATATGAAAAGGATAAGAATTAAGCACCATGCCAAACAAAGATATTCTTGATAGACTCAAATAGTTAAACAATCACGCAAAGCAATGATTAGGATAGCTTGAAGCAAATGGTTTTCCAACTTTGATGTAGTATTCCACATTTTTAGGAAAACCCTATCAAGAAAGTATCTCACAAACAAGATCCAAAACAAGAGCAATAAACAATTTGGCAAATTGGAACTTGTTCGAGAAAACATGCCACATAGAAGCAAGATAATTTACAATATCAACACTATGTGACACAACCTCAAATATACACATTTCATGGATTTGTAATATGCACAAAGCACAATACTCCCCCATAATGTGATAAAACCAATTTTCAAATAAGTTGTTAAAGTCAATTTCCATATGGCTCGGAAATTCCGAGGGGGACCGGAGTCTCCGGGGTTGAACCACCGGAGTCTCCGGAGTAGAACCACCGGAGTCTCCGGGGTAGAACCAACGGAGTCTCCAAACCTAGAAAATTAAACTTTACCAACAAGAGGCAAATAGAATCCAACAAGATGATTAATGGACATTATAGAATTTGAATTTCTCATGAAAATGACATACCACATAGAGACTAGATAATCTTTGAATATCAACACTAAGTGGTATTCCTCATGTACACACATTTTTAGGATTGTGAAGTGCCAAAGCATATCACTCCCCCAAAATGGGATGGTCCATTAATCACTCCCAAGAGCCAAGTAAGATAGATCAAGATGCAATAGGCTCAACAGTAACAACCGTACATGGTGTGCAACCAACATGCACATACTTGATTACTCAAAATAAAGCAAGTAGGGAGCACAACATATATAAACACATGCAAGATACAAAACCAAACACATGCAAAGGGGCGAGTAACTTTCAATGTAGATAAGTTGAATACATGTTACCGCAAGGAGGAACAATGGATATATGATAGAAATAAGATAATCCAATTGACTTGACTTGAGACAATATAATTAATGAAGATCCCTTAATTCTTCATGATATAGCCAAGTCTCCAATGCCCTCCATTAAACACCTATTGATCAAGTTTTGGCTTGTTGGTCCCCAACCAAGTTGGGTCCTAAGAGGTTAGTCACAATAGGTTTGGCAACCCAAATGGTTCTTTTCTTGACACCACTTTGAGTACCAACAAATTTGGCAAACACATTTCCAACCTTATCCTTGCAAAGTGAATAAGCATCATCGATTATGATAGGGTTGGATGAGTTACCAATAGAGCATGTAGAAGAAATGTGACCCTTCTCACGACATATGTAGCAAGATCTTATCTTTCCTTTCTTCTCATTTGATTTGTCCACAATGGGAGCATTGGGTTGATTCTTCTTAGGAGGAAGCTTTTCTTCATCTTGAGGAAGGACTTGAGTTTGAGCTTGAGGCCTCTTCCCTTGTTGCTTCTCACTTAGATGCTTCTTCTTCAATGGGCAAGACCTAACATGATGCCCTTCAATTTTGCACTTGAAGCAAACAATCTTGGCCGGATCCTTGACTTGCTCTTGGCCCTTCTTCTTCTTGAAGAGTTTGGACTTCTTCTTATTGTTGGAGATAAATCCAAGTCCACTCTTGTCATTGGGGGATTTTTGTGCACTCAACATCTTGTCAAGTTTGGACTTCCCTTCATGACTTTTTACCAAGTCTTTCTTCAACAAAGTGACTTGGGCCTCGAGCTCTTTAATTTCCTCTACATGGTTAGTTACAACACAAGTACTAGAGGAAGTAGAAGCTATATTGTTAGAGCAACAAGGCAAGGAGAGTAATTCATCACAAGGTGTAGCAATAGTATGAGTGGATGAATTACAAGGACTAGCACATGTCAATATAGCATTTTGGGAAGTAGTGCTAGTGACCATATGAGGTTCACAAGATGTTACCTTTGTAGACATATCCTCATAAGCTAACTTTAGGCGAGCATGGGACACTAGAAGATCCTCATTAGAGCTAGATAGCTTTTCATGACTTTCTTCCAATATCCCATACTTGCTAGTTAGCAACTCAAGTTGAGCCCTTAGCTCAACATTCTCCTTCAAGATAGATGCTTCACAAGAAGTAGAGTTAGTAGCACAAGCATCGTGATTAACCGAAAGAGGAGAAGGCAACTTGGAACACTCTTTTAAATAAGAAGCCTTTAGTTGCTCATGTGACTCGGTGAGTTTGGTGAACACACCCTCAATGTCCCTAGAGCCATTTTGTAGGTGCTCAACATCCTCAAGAAGTTTAGCATTAACAAAAACAAGCTTATCATTTTTTAATTTTAAATCATTTGCCACCTCAAGAGCTCTATCATGGGTTTCCTTTACTCTAGACAATTCTAGAGTAAAATTCTCCTCAAGAGCTTTGTTGGTGCTTTGTTCTTTTAAAAGAGTCTTTTTAAAATCATTGGCAAGACTATGAAGATTCTCAATAGTTTCTTCTTGCTCTTCGTCATGAGATTGAAGCTCAACAATAATTTTTTGGCTCTCAATAGCAGCAACCAAAATATGAACGAAGTTAGAGCAAGCAATTTTGTTCTTACCAATAGTATGAAAGACTATTTCTCCCTTCCTTTTTAAAGAGGCAACATAATCATCCTCTTCTTCATGATCACTAGATATAGTGGGTTCCAAAGAAGGAGTTACCTTTGAATCCCTAGCCATAAGACATATGTGGGAACCGAGAGATGATGATGAGGATGAATTACTTGAAGCTCCAATCAAAACTTTGTCTTGGCCAATAGAATCTCCAGTTTCCTCTACATTGTTAGCCACATAAAGACTAGAGGAAATAGAGGCATTTTTATCATGGCCACTAGACAGAGCAAGCATATCATCATGAGATTTATTTAAGCAACTTACACATGATATGCAAGGACTAACACAAGCATGTAAAGCATTTATGGTGCTAGAAGTGTTAAAGTCCAAAGATGAAGCATTGCAATGAGATCGAGATGAATGATTATCAGAAGTAAGCTCACTATCAACATTGCAATTTCCATCACCACTCACCATGTCATTACCTTGTGTCTTGCCACACATCGGTGAAGTGGAAGAAAGTTCATCACGGCCGGAAGTGGAAGGAATACACTCCTCCTCAATAAACTTGGACACATCATATTTTTCTTGAAGCTTTGTCCATAACTCATGAGCATTCCGAAAAGGCATAACGGACGTCACAACTATAATGCTCACAACATTGGATAAGACATTAATAGCTTGAGCATTGAGATAAGAGTTCTTCTCATCCTCTAAAGATAGATTTGTGGGATCCTTAGGAGGAGAAAAACCCATATCTACAATTCGCTCTATATTTGGGTCCATGACCCGAAAATGATTAAGCATGCGAATTCTCCAAGTATCATAATTTGTGCCATCGAATATAAAAGTGTCATTGTGCACTAATCCCCTAGCCGACATCTTTGCTCACAAGGCGGTGAAGCCTAAAATGAGAGATCTAGCTCTGATACCAATTGAAAGGACACAGATGTCGCCTAGAGGGGGGGTGAATAGGCGATTAAAACTTTTACGAAAGGCTTGTACAAATGCGGAAATAAACTAACGTTTAATTTGACAAGCTTACAAAACCTAATAAACTAGGCTCACCTATGTGTACCAACAGCTTATGCTAAGCAAGACAAGTAGCAAGGTGATAGCAAGATATATAACTTCAAGCACGATGGCTATCACAAATGTAAAGTGCATAAGTAGTGGAGCTCGGATAAGAGTTACCGAGGCACGAAGGAGACGAAGATGTATCCCGAAGTTCACTTCCAAAGGAAGCTAGTCTCCGTTGGAGAGGTGTGGCGGCTTAATGCACTCCGAACGCCACAAAGGCCTCACCTTGAGATGTGGTAGCACAATGCTCACCAAATGCTACAAAGGCTCACCTCAAGATGCGGAGGCACGCTACGCACCGAATGCCACAAAGGCTCACCTTATTCTCCTCGTGCCCTCGCACAAAGCAAGATGCCACGATCCACTATGGGACACTTGAGGGCGGTCACCGAACCCGTACAAGCTTGGGGCAAACTCCACAACTTAATTGGAGGCTCCCAAGAATCACCACAAAGGTTGGGAAATCTCCACAACTTAATTGGAGGCCCCAAGTATATGCCACAAAGGCCACTAAGCCGTCTAGGGTTCCAAGAACCCAAGATTAATAAGCTCACAACTTCCACTTACCGAATCTCCGAGGAGAACTCAAACCGATGCACCAAATGCAATGGCAAGAGCACACAAAGTGCTTAAATCCTTCTCACTCAAATCCTACCAAAGCAACTAATGCTATGGAGAGATATGAGAGGAAGAACAAAGGAAATCCACAAAGAACTCCAAGATCTAGATCCAATAGGTTCCCCTCACTTAGAGGAGGATTTGATTGGTGGAAAGATAGATCTAGATCTCCTCTCTCTTTTCCCTCAAGAAGATGCAAGAATCATTGGAGGGATTGAGAGATAGAGCAAAGCTTCAAGGTCAACAATGGAGGAGAGAGAGAATAGGAAGCCACCAGCCCAAGGAGGAAGAAGGGGGCCTTTTATAGGTCCCCCACGAAAACTAGTCGTTGCTGGGCACTTACCCCGGAGTCTCCGGCCTTTGGAGGGCGGAGACTTGATGTCTACGCACTTCTATTCTTGTAGACACTTGTTGGGCCTCCAAGTGCAGAGGTTTGTAGAACAGCAGCAAGTTTCCCTTAAGTGGATCACCCAAGGTTTATCGAACTCAGGGAGGTTAGAGGTCAAAAGCTATCCCTCTCAAGCAACCCTGCAATTACGATACAGAAAGTCTCTTGTGTCCCCAACACACCCAATACACTTGTCAGATGTATAGGTGCACTAGTTCGGCGAAGAGATAGTGAAATACAAGTAGTATAGATGATTATAAGTAGCAAACGTGATGTGAAATAAATATCGCTGCGAGCAAACAAGTAACAAAATAGCAAGTAAACGGTGTGCAATGCTTGGAAACAAGGCCTAGGGATCATACTTTCACTAGCGGACACACTCCCAACAATATAACATGATTGAACAAATAAACAACTTCTCTCCACTATGGTACTCTGAATTACTCTCCTATTGAATAACACTAATCATTGTGTAGTGGCTACAGAAGCACCCCTTAAAGTTCATCAAGTACTTGACAAACACCACTCATAGAGACATCCAAATCAGATCACAATTCAAGATAGATATCATTGCAACTTAAACCAAGTACTAACACGGTGCACACACTGTCAACATTACACCATGAAAGGAGGAATAGATCACTCAAACTATCATAGCAATAATTATTCTCATAATCCACAAGAGATCACAATCGTAGGGCGAAGACTCCGGGCAGGGGCTAAAAAGCCTCCGCCCCCATCTCTGCGCTGAGCGACACCTCGAGTTTTTGAGGTCCGGAGACTTGGGCCGGAGTCTCCGGTCCCTAGGGGCCGGAGACTTTGGCCTGGAAAAGTACCCGGAGGTTCCGGGCCAAAACTCCGGACGAAAAACGGCGAAAACACATTTTGGGCCGGAGTCTCCGGCCCTGGAAAGGGCAGAAACAGCTGAAACCAAAACGACCATAACTTGAGCATCCGGACTCCGTTTTCGATGATCTTGGGCTCGTTGGAATCACAACAACGAGCTCTACAAGTCTATGCATAGAAACATCATAGTCCAACCAAGGAAGGTAAAACCAAATGAAGAAAGGTTTGACCTCTCTTCAAAGACAAACCGGTAAAACCTCCAAACACCAAAAACGCAATAAGAGTTCCATACGAAATCCGTTTTTAATGAGCTAGAGCTTGTTATGAAAATAACCACAAGCTCTAGAATCTCACATGGATAAAATCCAAATAAGAACCAAGAAAGATAATGCCAAGTATGCAAAGGTTTGAGCTCTCTCCGAATGATACGAATAAGTTACTCACTCGAGAGCCCCTCTTGATAGTACGGCTACCGATCCTATAACCCGGTCTCACAAGTAACACTATGAGACCGGTAAGAAAGAAACCCTATCAAGAACATACCTTTTCATTGCGCATTCCACTTGAGCTAGATTATGACCGTCTTGTCTTCCTCAAGTTGGAACACCTTTCTTGATCTTGATTGCTTGGTGAAGTCTTGCGAATTGCTCCCCCATACACACTATGGGAAAGACTCTCTTTAAGCATATCTTCACATATCCATGATCACAATATATGTGGCAAGCTTCAAGCATATGATCTCTTCTAGATTCCATCTTGAACTTGCACTTCGGCTTGATCAATTCTTGAATCAACTCTTCTTTATCCACAATGATGGTGTCTTGAAGATTCACATGAGATCTCACTCAATCTTATTCTTCAAGACACACTTGATATAGGCTCAACTCTCTTATGACCGACTTTAGATCACTCCTTGAATAACACCTTGGTCATCACAAAACCTTCTTTATTTCCATCTTCATACAACCTTGAAACCAACAAATGGTTCAAGCATTGTCTATGGATAAGTCCTACAAATATAACTCAATGCAACCATTACTCCATAGGGATTGTCATTAATTACCAAAACCACACATGGGGGCTCCATGCTCTTTCACTGGGCTAGTCTCCAACTTACAACTTGCAAGCATAACAACTCAACATAAGAGACCACAATGTCAAATTTTTAAGAACGAGAGAAAGTAAAGTGTGCCTTCCGGTTTGTGAGAGCTTTACTGACCAATTTTCGCATAACACTGGTAAGAGTTTAATTTGAAGAGAAAATAAAAGCAAGTCAAATTTACTTGGAATAGCAAATTGCTAGTAGGTATGTATGGTGGACACTTTGAAAAACTTGGTTTTTAGGAGTTGGATGCACGAGTAGAGCTCATACTCAGTACAAGGCGAGGGCTAGCAAAAGACTGGGAGCGACCAACTAAGAGAGCAATAATGGCCATAATCATGCAAAGCGACAAAGCAACATTAAAAGAAGCATAAGATGGCATCAAAAGTCAAAAACTAAATGATCATAGAGGCTATTGGCGACTTTGTAAGAGTCTAACATGTGTGAGTATGCGCTAAGTCAACCCAAATAAAGCATCAAGGAGAAAACCAAAATAATGCTTCCAAATAATTAAAACAACGCATGATTTTTTTCAAAGGCTCATTAAGCAATCTCAGTTATTTGAGACAAATCATGCTACAGCAAAACCACTAAGCATACTATCAAAAAGACATCAAGCATGACATGAAAAAGCCTAAGCCGTAGTCTACATAAGCTCCTTCTTGTACCACTTTTTTGCATAAAGCTTTTTCTCTTTTCCAACACCATTTGAACTTTTTTTTTAAACCAACTCTTTTGAGGAAAACCAACATGGTCCAGAGGCAAAAATACACCTTGATAAATAAATATAAGAAGATCTGAACGCAAATCAAGGCGAAAATAAAAACCAAAAGCAGTAGCAGAAAAAGAAGAACACTCGGTTTTTTATAAGAATAAAAACTAGAGCGTTCTTGGCAAATGAAAAGCCAGGCAACTTCTCCAAAAGAAATTTGTTGTGGTCCAACCATTTATTGCAGCAAACAAAACTAAACTAATAACGAAAACTAAAACAACTGACGCTCCAAGAAAAACACATAGTGCATAAAGCAATAAAAATATAGTGTCTTGAAAGGTGACCTGATTTTTGCCGATGAAGAAGGGGTGCCTCGGGGGCATCCCCAAACTTTGACGCTTGTACTTCTTGGATATTTCTTGGGGTGATGCATGGGCATCCCCAAGCTTGAGATTTTGTCCATTCTTCAACTCATCTCATCATTCTCCAATCCCTACACTTGAAAATTTCCTTCATACAAAACTAAACACAAATCTATTAGCAACATTAGTGTAGCATAACATATAATCAACCTCTTTTTGCTTCAGGTTTCAACCCAAAACCACCACATATAAAGTATATACTACTGTAGCAACTTCCCCAAAAGTTCCGTGATCAAAAGAACTCAAAAGAAAGTGATAAAGCGGCAAACACAAATATTGGCAGAAATCTGTCAAAACAGAACAGCTGACAAAGGTCGAATTTTTTAGGGGTTTTCTGTTGCTCAAATCAAAAAGTGTTCAACTAATGAAAGTTTGGATATAACTTGGGGCATATGCACAAGAAATCGCAGGTCCAAAAGATATACAGAGAATTTTTATGAATTTTTACGGTGCAGCACCGAAAACAGTTTCAGGACAGCAACATCCCCAAATCTTACCTCACTCAAATTAGAGGCTTCTCTTGGCACAACAATGAAATAAAAAGGATAAGGAGCGGTCATTACAGTAGTAATGACTTCCAAGACTCAAATAAAAGAAAAGGTACTGAAAAGAAAACATTGGGTTATCTCCCAAGAGTGCTTTTCTTTAACGCCTTTGAGCTAGGCTCAGTAATTTGAGAAGATGCTCACATAAGAAATATGAATTGAAGCCAAAAAGAGCATCAAGGAGCAAATATAAAACACATTTAAGTCTAACCCACTTCCTATGCATAGGAATCTTGTAAGAAAATAAATCAAAGAAGCACATAGTCACAAGTATGGGTAGATAAAATGAGAGCAACTTCAGAACTTTCAATATAAAGAGAGATGTTTTAGTAACATGAGAATTCCAACAACCATATTTTCCTCTCTCATAATAATTTTCAGTAGCATCATGAACAAACTTAACAATATAAATATCACACTCGCCCTCCTTTGTTAAGCATGGAGGGCTATCAAATAAGGTATTAGTTAAAGAGTTACTCTTATTGGGAGGTAGACATGGGTAGCTCCATTCTTCCTCCTCTTGATCATCACTCTCCTCCTCTTTTTCATCCAATGAGCTTCCAGTTTCAGCAATTTCTTCTTCCATAGGCTCCTTCAAGGCACTAGTCTCTTCCGTTGGAGAGCATCTATTAAGATATTTAAGAATATAGCCATTTTCTTCCTTGTAATTATCAAAGCAAAATGTAAGTATATCATAAACCTCATATTTATAAGGTGCATCATCAGTATTTTCAAGCAAATAAGCAAGATCGAATGCACCCTTCCAAGCAATAAATTCTTCAATTTGTTCCACATCATAAAAGTCATAATTTCCATTAATATAAGAAGATATGGTAACATCATCATTATACTCACACTGAAAAGGGAGGTGTTTATACCTCCTACAGCAACAAGATTTATCAAAGCAATAAGTAACATTATAAGTAGAGCACACATCTCTAGCAATGATATACAAAGTATTAATTTGTTCCCATAGGTGATTCCCTTTTTGTGACAAGCGGTGTTCCTCATAATATTTTTGTTGCTCTTCCGTGAACCCACCTTGCCAAAAAGAATTAGTTTCAAAGAAACCAACCATTGATAGAAAGCATGATAAAGCAAGACAATAACAGACCAACAAAAATAACAACTATAGAAGGAACTAATTTTTTTTGGGTTTTTGATATAAAACAATGCAAGTAAAAATAAATAAAGTAAAGCAAAACAATAAAACAAAGTAAAGGATGTGCGTGCGAAAAACTCCCCTTGCAGAAGTCTTCCACTTCTTCCCCGGCAACGGCGCCAGAAAAGGGCTTGATGTCTGGCGTGTAGTTGATGATTATTATGGCCAGGCAGTTGGGAAACTCTAATCGGAAAGTATGATGAGCACAGCAGCAAGTCTTTTCCCTCAGTAAGAAACCAAGGTATGTCGATCAGGAGAAGAGTAGACAATACGACTGAAGGTGATGCGGACTAGCTTAATAACACTCCAACAAGGGCGCCATTTAACAATACTTGTTGACTCGTCTTCAGCCAGTAGCAACGTGGAACCTGCACACACACAACCAAGTACTTTGTTCCCAACTTGTGATGAGGTTGTCAATCTCACCGGTTTGCTTGAAACAAAGGGTATAAGCGTATCGAGTGGAAAACAGTAGAAGTATGCGAGTAAAGTAAACAGTGCGAGTAAAATAAACAGGTGATAGCAATATGATGGAAATAGGACAGGGGTCCACAGTTCACTAGCGGTGCCTCTCCATAAGATAAATAACACATGCTGGGTAAACAAATTACAGTTGGGCAATTGATAGAATAAAGATAACGTGATATGTCAAGAAGATCACTATGCGATTTACTCTGGGCATTACAATAAAATACATAGACCGCCATCCAACTGCATCTATGACTAATAATCCACTCCCGGGGATATCATCCGAACACCCAATGAGTATCAAGTTGCGAACAACAGATAATTGCATTAAGCAAAGTGTGTAATGTAAACAAAGCATATGCCCTCAAGGATATGAATGTTGTTTTCTCCCTAGTAGCAACAGCACATCTACAACCTTACAGGTTTCTGTCACTCCCCCAGATTAAATAGAGGCATGAACCCACTATCGAGCATAAATACCCCCTCTTGGAGTCACTAGCAACTACTCGGCCAAGATAGCTACTAACAACGGAGAGCATGCAAGATCATAAACAACATAGAGATAACATAAGATATATTTCAGTATAGCAACTCAATCATAACACCAATATTCATCGGATCCCAACAAACCAAACATGTAGAATTACATAACGGTGATCTCAATCATGTAGGGCAGCTCATGAGATCTAAACATGAAGCACATGGTGGAGAGGACAACCATCTAGCTACTGCTATGGACCCATAGTCCAAGATAGACTACTCACTCATCGCTCCGGAGGCAAGCATGGCGATGAAGAAGACCTCCGGTGGTGATTCCCCTTTCTGGCAGGGTGCCGGGAAGAGCTTTTGGACCCTCCCGATCTCGGGTCGACGACGGCGGCGGATCGCGATGTGTTTCTAGAAAATTGATCGGGTACTTAGGTTTTTCCCGTCGGGGGGTCTTTATAGGCGAAGGGGCATCGCTAGAAGTGGACCGAGGCGTCCTCACACATAGGGGGCGCGGCCAGGGGCTGGGCCGCGCCGCCCTGGTGTGAGGCCACCTCGTGGCCCCACTCCATCTCCTCTTCGGATCTCTGGAAGCTTCCAGGAAAAATAAGACTTCAGGAACTTGTTTCGTCCAATTCCGAGAATATTTCCTGTGTAGCTTTTCTGAAATACAAAAACAGCAGAAAACAGGAAACTGGCACTGTGGCGACTTGTTAATAGGTTAGTTCCGGAAAATGCATAAAAGTGCCACGAAGTGTAACGAAACATTAGGCAAATGGTGTAAAAACAAGCATGGAGCATCAAAAATTATGGATACGTTGGAGACGTATCATCCCTCTCCACGACTCGCTGCAGCTGTACCACCACACCCTGCCACAGACGCCTCCGCCGTTCGCGCATCCACACCCACCGCATCTTTTCGTGCCCAAAGCCTTCATCCTCCAGCTCAACCAACGACTGGATAGAGCTCAGGTAGGAGATCATGATCCGGTAGCCGGTGCGTCCCGCAGGCCAAGGTCATCGCCGTTCCAATCCCTACTAATTAAAAAGAACGAAGGTGTTCCGTTTTCCACCTCCACAGCATTCCGTCTAACCTTTCGTCGAGCATCCTAAAAATCAGCTCACGAACATTAATTCACCAACACCGCATCCTAAAAATCAACCCACGAACATTAATTCAGCAACACCTCCGCTACTGAATACTTCCATTGATCGGGCGCCCTCTCTTAAATGATGCTCTGCACCGTGCACCCGTGTCCCATCTTCTCCCTCTCCATGACTCGCTGTAGCTGTACCTCCATACCACCACACCCTGTGGCTGCCACAGACGCCTCCGCCGTTCGCGCATCCACACCCACCGCATCTTTCCGTGCCCAAAGCCTCCATCCCCTAGCTCAACCAACGACTGGATAGAGCTCAGGTAGGAGATCACGATCCGGTAGCCGGTGCGTCCCGCAGGCCAAGGTCATCGCCGTTCCAAGAAGATAAAAAAGATAAGCTCCTCGCCCGCTTGCTGAAAAGCGCAAAGATGGGAGAAAGGGTCATCGAGCCCCCATCTCTCCCATGGCGTGGCGCTTAGCGCGCCCCCGTATCCTAGAGAGGATGTGCGCCTCCGCTGCTTGCTTAAGGGTGTGGCCTACATGGAGGGCCAGGAGGTCTTGGGCGTGCGCTGACGCCACGGAGACGCTCGCCCTCGACTATGCCGCCACCTCCCTCCTCAGCTTCGCAACGAACAGGAGGACATGGCGCTCGCCAAGGTCGATGCCACCGAGGGCGCTGACATCGCAGTTGCGTGTAGAGCCACATTATCCTTTCCTTCATCGACGGTGTGCGCAAGGAGTATTCGGGCGAGCAGACCAAGTATGTAACTGAATCCACACCTACCTCCTCTGCTTCGTGTCAGCTAATCTTGTAACATTCAGTCATTGGTATTTGTTTCTTTGCTGCTCCTGGGATTCCATCGTCACCCAGATTAGCAAGAAGCTAGGGCTGGGCAGAACGTCACCACCATCATTGAGGCCGAGAATCATCACCGAGGACACACGACCATTCTCTCCTTCCTCGAATACCTCTCGGTATGTATGCACATTCCCTGCATAATAGTGTCAACCCAAATGCCAATTAACTGCAGTACCAAAGTCAACACAATATGACGTTGCTTCCATGTTCGTTAGACCTGCTACATGTGTCAGACTATGTAGAACTATTCTAATTGTGAAAAGATATTACTCAATTATGGTTTGTTCTAATAACCAATAGCAGCATAAGCCATTAGAAACACACCTATCTGGTTTTGCTTGTGTATACACTTTTGTTTGTCTATTTATGCTTATAAGGATTGCAGATTGTTTTTAGGGATATCATTAGGTTTATGCTTCGCTATGGTAGGTGTGTGTGCTCCACTTTCTGAACCTCTGTATTTTCATTGTCTACCAGTCTTCATTTCAGTATGCATTCTTATATATTGAATTCTTTGTCGATCTGTAGGTACATAATGGTGACGCCAGTAATATGCTGAACGGATACTATTGCATGAATTCAGGCTATTGCTCATGGTCTTGACATCTAGCATAGCTGAAGATATACTTTTCTCTTTCCCACCATATATACACTGAATATTTTTTCCACATTGATCTCTTCTTTTTTGTTTATAGGCCACAACATATCGGTGCTGACAAGCACAATCATGTCTGCTATTTAGAATTTTCATTTCCTCATGGTGCCGGTTGTTTAGAATACTTGAATTATATATAATATATATTTGTTTAAATTATCTCTACTATATTAATTGTATAGAGGTGATGGTTGGTAGGCCGTACCTCTTAGCACACTCACGAAAGAAAGGCGACGGGCGATGTGAAAAAAAAGTGGGAGGAAAAAACCGCCGGCACTACCTGCACGCACGCACCACTGCCTCCTTGCGCCCTATCTCCTACTCCGCAACCGATGGAAAGGGAAACGCAGCCGCCGCCTGCGGGAATCCTCGAGGCAAACACCGCTCCAGATCGGCGCCGGCAAGCGATTTCGAGGGGCGATACCCTCCTCTCCCGAATTCTTGCCTCTCTCTCTCTCTCAAAATGGCGGCGTCTCACCTGATCGAGGAAAGGATGGCACACTCAAGTTCTGTAACAAGGTATAGCCCGAATCTTGTTTATCTTCTGGACTCTGATGCTATACTTTGTATGAATAGACTAAATTCTGAACTCCGATACACGGGTCGACCGGAGCCACGGTGCAGAGGGGGGCTGCCGTGGGAAACTGGAAGGGAGGGCTACCTTGATAGGGAGCCAGGGAGAGGAAGAAGAGGATTGGGGAGGCGCAGCTCGCGTGCGACGCCCTTGCCGTTTCTTTCGCCGGCACCGCCGCCTCCCGGGTCCGTCTCTATCCCGCCGAACAACCTCCTCCCAAGCACTTCCTCCTACAGATCCGTCAAGATCCCGCCGTTCGATCTCCTCCCGAGCCTAGCATCCTCCTCCAGCCCATTTAACGCTGCCGCGTGGTACGACCTGCGCCATGGCGGATACACATCGGCCGTCCAGAGGGGCGAGTCCTGGTATGCACAAGCCACGCAGAAGAAACGGGTGGCAAGTTTGACGAGATGGGGGGGCGGGGTCGTCGTCGCTGCTGGCTGTGTTTGCGGCTCAGTCGAGGAGGAAGCTAAAGCAGCGGAACAGGCTATGAGCAGTCCTGGGTTCGACTATGAGCTGCTCCGCTGCTGATCTGGAGAACCACTTACTCTCCTCCAATATTTCGGTAATTGCTCCACCCAATCTGCACCAGTTTACCTACGCATCTTGCTTAATCTACTAATCGCTGCCCATGCGTAATACTAGCTGTTCTCTCTCTCTATGCATCATCTGCTATTTGTGTTCTAATTAATATTCTTTGCGGAGTAACGTTGGTGTGGGTGTGGGCGTGTGGCCAAGAAAATTTGAAGTCTGTGATGGATTAGTAATGCTGCTCTTAAATTCCTACAATAAACTGAAACATGCTCACAATCAGTCAACAAACTGGATCTTTTGTATCTGCAAATGCATGTGCACTACCTGCTTAAAACTTTCAAGAACGGAGTAGTGCTTTTCTGAATCAAGATGGAAGAAGTTTAACTTGGTGCCTTTCCATTTTAGTTTAAACAAACTCTGCTAAGTAATTCTTCAGTAGTATTTGGTTTGATTAGTGCTATTGAAACCCAATTATCCTTTTATGACAAGAAACAGGTATTTGTTTATGTTATACAGTGAATTTTAGTGTGCAGAAAAACAATGTGAAGTAATATGGATTATGGGATATAAATAATTGATAAATTTGTAGATAGAAGTAGTGAACAATTCAATTTTTAAATGTTCAAAATCTGTCAGATTTTGTCTTTTCTTTTGTAGCCTAAAATATTAGGTACTTATAGTAAGATTTTGCATATTCGTAGAGTATATTAGGACTTACTCCGCCTTATCTAAGTGTCCACGGCCGTATCTTGGGCAGATCAGTGAGAGACATGGCATTACCGGCCAGGACATCAGAGGAGAGAAGGAGCCGGGCGGCGTCGCCATGCCCAGGGAATAGCGGAAAGTCGTGTCTAGCTGTTGGATGCCCGGTCGCTGACATCAGCCTCAGAGTACATGCGCATGCCTTCCGTGGCTACAGGCGAGCAGCAGCCCACGACACACGGCAGCAAGACCAAATATGAAGCAAGGAAGAGCGACGAAGCGCAGGCGGTGGTGGCGATGGGCATCTCCAATCTCCGTCGAATGATACAGGGCCGACGGCCATTTTAAAAAATCACTACATGGTAAAATGCCTGCTGTTGTTTGGCTAACAGCTACGATCATTCATGTGTAGCAGTAACCTCTTTATACATGTACTTGTCTGAATCAGATATAAGGAGTGAAGAAGTAAGTTACAGGTCTTGTAACTACAAATTATAGCTTATGGCTTCGATCTTTTATTTGTTCATTCTAAATGTACTTATAATGATGTAAAAGAAGTATGTGACGTAACCAAATGAGACACAACTAACCTTGGTAGAGACTCAGATGTCTATTCAATTAGTTGATTTTTATGGTTATAACTTATAACTAAGGAAATAATGCTCTATGTCTATCTGGACTTTTCTATTTATGACATAACTAAGATATTTACCATATTATTCTAAACTAGTTGAATGTCCGTGCGTTGCTACGGTTCAATAAATTTATACATAGATATATTGATCAAGATATTGAATTATTCACAATATTTTTATTTCATATAACTTATAACTACTCTCTAACTTACTATCATCTCACCTCTTTAAGTTTCTTTTCCCTCCGCACAATTGACATAGTATTAAGTTATTCATTTTATTTGACTAAGAAAGAAAGGTTTTTTAAAATATAAGGACAAAACTACTGTCAAATATAATGGCATGGTAGTTGATCTTTTGTCCTTCAATGTTAGGTGTTCTAGTGAATGAGTCATGTGTTTAATGGTATATCCGTTCAAGTGCATTGATCTCTAAAATGAAGAAATGGAAACCAAATTCTAAATTATCCCCTTCAATAAATTCCAAGGATGTGTCATTATTGGGCCTGAGATGTGCAGCATTATTTGGCCTGAGATGTGCAGCGGTGAAGAGGTTATTGGTATGGAGTATGACTTTTCTGGTGCATTTGCAAAGGCCCAGATTGCTGTTGGACAAAAGCTCCATGTAAATAGCACTATGTTCCTTGGCCTCAATGACCTAACAAAGCTCCACCTTGCTGAAATGGGGCGCAAATTCCATCAACTTGGCTTGAACATTATGTTGCTACATCTAGAATGGCGGAAGTACTTCAGCTAGAGGGCATCCTATTGGAGCCTGTTCAAAAAATACATGAGGGGCGGCCAAACTCTATAGAAATGTTGAAGAACTTTCAGATCCAGGTCATGGTGATAACAAGTACATGCAATGATCAGAAATCTAGAATAATATGGTAAAGATCTTAGTTATGTCATAAATAGAAAAGTCCAGATAGACATAGAGCATTATTTCCTTAGTTATAAGTTATAACCATAAAAATCAACTAATTGAATAGACATCTGAGTCTCTACCAAGGTTAGTTGTGTCTCATTTGGTTACGTCACATACTTCTTTTACATCATTATAAGTACATTTAGATTGAACAAATAAAAGATCGAAGTCATAAGCTATAATTTGTAGTTACAAGACCTGTAACTTACTTCTTCACTCCTTATATCTGATTCAGACAAGTACATGTATAAAGAGGTTACTGCTACACATGAATGATCGTAGCTGTTAGCCAAACAACAGCAGGCATCTTACCATGTAGTGATTTTTTTAAAATGGCCGTCGGCCCTGTATCATTCGACGGAGATTGGAGATGCCCATCGCCACCACCGCCTGCGCTTCGTCGCTCTTCCTTGCTTCATATTTGGTCTTGCTGCCGTGTGTCGTGGGCTGCTGCTCGCCTGTAGCCACGGAAGGCACGCGCATGTACTCTGAGGCTGATGTCAGCGACCGGGCATCCAACAGCTAGACACGACTTTCCGCTATTCCCTGGGCATGGCGACGCCGCCCGGCTCCTTCTCTCCTCTGATGTCCTGGCAGGTAATGCCATGTCTCTCACTGATCTGCCCAAGATACGGCCCTGGACACTTAGATGAGGCGGAGTAAGTCCTAATATACTCTACGAATATGCAAAATCTTACTACAAGTACCTAATATTTTAGGCTACAAAAGAAAAGACAAAATCTGACAGATTTTGAACATTTAAAAATTGAATTGTTCACTACTTCTATCTACAAATTTATCAATTATTTATATCCCATAATCCATATTACTTCACATTGTTTTTCTGCACACTAAAATTCACTGTATAACATAAACAAATACCTGTTTCTTGTCATCAAAGGATAATTGGGTTTCAATAGCACTAATCAAACCAAATACTACTGAAGAATTACTTAGCAGAGTTTGTTTAAACTAAAATGGAAAGGCACCAAGTTAAACTTCTTCCATCTTGATTCAGAAAAGCACTACTCCGTTCTTGAAAGTTTTAAGCAGATAGTGCACATGCATTTGCAGATACAAAAGATCCAGTTTGTTGACTGATTGTGAGCATGTTTCAGTTTATTGTAGGAATTTAAGAGCAGCATTACTAATCATCACAGACTTCAAATTTTCTTGGCCACACGCCCACACCAACGTTACTCCGCAAAGAATATTAATTAGAACACAAATAGCAGATGATGCATAGAGAGAGAGAACAGCTAGTATTACGCATGGGCAGCGATTAGCAGATTAAGCAAGATGCGTAGGTAAACTGGTGCAGATCGGGTGGAGCAATTACCGAAATATTGGAGGAGAGTAAGTGGTTCTCCACATCAGCAGCGGAGCAGCTCATAGTCGAACCCAGGACTGCTCATAGCCTGTTCCGCTGCTTTAGCTTCCTCCTCGACTGAGCCGCAAACACAGCCAGCAGCGACGACGACCCCGCCGCCCCATCTCGTCAAACTTGCCACCTGTTTCTTCTGCGTGGCTTGTGCATACCAGGACTCGCCCCTCTGGACGGCCGATGTGTATCAGCCATGGCGCAGGTCGTACCACGCGGCAGCGTTAAATGGGCTGGAGGAGGATGCTAGGCTCGGGAGGAGATCGAACGGCGGGATCTTGACGGATCTGTAGGAGGAAGTGCCTGGGAGGAGGTTGTTCGGCGGGATAGAGACGGACCCGGGAGGCGGCGGTGCCGGCGAAAGAAACGGCAAGGGCGTCGCACGCGAGCTGCGCCTCCCCAATCCTCTTCTTCCTCTCCCTGGCTCCCCATCAAGGTAGCCCTCCCTTCCAGTTTCCCACGGCAGCCCCCCTCTGCACCGTGGCTCCGGTTGACCCGTGTATCGGAGTTCAGAATTTAGTCTATTCATACAAAGTATAGCATCAGAGTCCAGAAGATAAACAAGATTCGGGCTATACCTTGTTACAGAACTTGAGTGTGCCATCCTTTCCTCGATCTGGTGAGACGCCGCCATTTCGAGAGAGAGAGAGAGGCAAGAATTCGGGAGAGGAGGGTATCGCCCCTCGATCTTCTTGGTCGCCTCCATCCGGCTCCTTTCCACCTCACCACCGGGGCCCCTTCCCTACCTCCTCCATTCCCGGGAAATCGCTCGGTGCCACGCAGCAGCTGTCGGGAAATCGCTTGCCGGCGCCGATCTGGAGCGATGTTTGCCTCGAGGATTCCCGCAGGCGGCGGCTGCATTTCCCTTTCCATCGGTTGCGGAGTAGGAGATAGGGCGCAAGGAGGCAGTGGTGCGTGCGTGCGGGTAGTGCCGGCGGTTTTTTCCTCCCACTTTTTTTTCACATCGCCCGTCGCCTTTCTTTCGTGAGTGTGCCAAGAGGTACGGCCTACCAACCATCACCTCTATACAATTAATATAGTAGAGATTTTTGATCATTGCATGTACTTGTTATCACCATGACCTGGATCTGAAAGTTCTTCAACATTTCTATAGAGTTTGGCCGCACCTCATGTATTTTTTGAACAGGCTCCAATAGGATGCCCTCTAGTTGAAGTACTTCCGCCATTCTAGATGTAGCAACATAATGTTCAAGCCAAGTTGATGGAATTTGCGCCCCATTTCAGCAAGGTGGAGCTTTGTTAGGTCATTGAGGCCAAGGAACATAGTGCCATTTACATGGAGCTTTTGTCCAACAGCAATCTGGGCCTTTGCAAATGCACCAGAAAAGTCATACTCCATATCAATAACCTCTTCACCGCTGCACATCTCAGGCCAAATAATGCTGCACATCTCAGGCCCAATAATGACACAGCCTTGGAATTTATTGAAGGGGATAATTTAGAATTTGGTTTCCATTTCTTCATTTTAGAGATCAATGCACTTGAACGGATATACCATTAAACACATGACTCATTCACTAGAACACCTAACATTGAAGGACAAAAGATCGACTACCATGCCATTATATTTGACAGTAGTTTTGTCCTTATATTTTAAAAAACCTTTCTTTCTTAGTCAAATAAAATGAATAACTTAATACTATGTCAATTGTGCGGAGGGAAAAGAAACTTAAAGAGGTGAGATGATAGTAAGTTAGAGAGTAGTTATAAGTTATATGAAATAAAAATATTGTGAATAATTAAATATCTTGATCAATATATCTATGTATAAATTTATTGAACCGTGGCAACGCACGGACATTCAACTAGTGTACCAATAATTTACATAGCTGATTTTTGCCGTTAGGATGGCCTTGCATTTTGTATAAATGCAGATCACTACGACAATCCGAGCCCCTCATCATGTTGATCACAGCAGACAATGGAATTAGTAAAGCAATCAAATTACAAAAGTACCTCTCTCAAAAGATTCATCCAAATTTGCTTGAGGAAACCAAATACTCTGTTTTTACATAGAAAGTAAATGATTTCCATAATCCATAACATAACAAAGAGCTAAATAAAGATTTTATGTTCATAATTAAAAATTAAAACCGAGCACCACTTAAGTAACAAAGATGCTTGTGAAAATGAAATGTTGGAAAATCAAAATTGATCCCAAAAAAGCTTTATCGCCGTTGTTCTGACATGGCTTTTTTGCTCCCAGGTGTATATGCACCCTTTATTTGATTTGTATTTTTGACATATTTGAAAATCTCAAAATAATTCAAACAAATTTTGTGTGTGTCGATCTTCATGTTCTACGTCTCCACGAAGTCGTTTCAAGAAAAACCGATTTTGAATGTGGTCTATGTTAGTACAAAAATAAGCCTTTTCGCGATGCGTTTTTTTTGTGTTTTTTACATAGGGCACGGAAAGAATCTGTTTTTCACGAAACTTTGCGTGAGGACGTAGAATGTGGAGATATGCATGTATATATTTTTTCCCTAATTTTTAAACATTATTAAATTTAGTTTCCAGATAAAAGAAGCATAGCACATAGGATCAAAAGTGCATTTCCGGTTCTGATCCGACTATCTCCATCATGGATTGATTGTTTCACCTGTGTATGCTCAATATCCATGCATTCATACTGTACAAAATGTTTAGCAGTGCTTATGAGCTAAACACCAAGGTGCCACTGTAACGTTTACATTTTGGATGTATGGAGAGTGACGATTGCAAGTCAGCCATAAAAATTGCATGAGCTATGAAAACATCAAGACAGGTCAGATAAAAACCGAGGCAAACGTGCCATTGCCTTCTCACTACATGAACCTCGATTCTTTATAACCTTGTTTCTTTCTTTTCAACCACAATCTACAGAATGTGGGAAGTTTGCACATCAGTTTGCCACCGGCCTCTTACATGAAAACAGATGGCAAACTCTAATCTCAAGGCATAACATTTGCATGAGAGAGGGTTGAGATGGGCATAGTACCTTCTCAGATTGATCGTTGGAGTGGTCAGATTCTTCCTAGGGATCAACAGTGTGGTAGATGGGCACTTGAGGAGTGGATCCGATTTCTCATCCCATCACCTCTAGCTCAGATCTCGGGAACCTATGCCTATATATGCGCGATGATCAGTGACCGTGAATGTGGCGAAACCATAAAAAAAAGGGATTTCTATTTTCGTGCCCTCAGGTCGTTAGTTGTACTCAGTTTTCCCCAGCTCGTTAGTTTTTCCTTAGTTTTTCCCAAGCCGTTGTCTAAAACCCTCAGAAGGAGCTCGGACGGGAGGATTCCCGTTAAGTTGACCGTTTCCGTGCTGATGTGTGGGGCCGCGTCGTGTGGGGCCGCGTCGCGTGGGGCTGGTAGAAAGGGACCACGTGGGACAGGACGAGACCGCGTTTGGTTGTACGTGAGAGCTCGGTTCTGTCTCTCTCGGGCCAAATTGGCATTGACTTTTCAGAGCGCCTTTTCAGAGCGCCTTTTTCCCCTCTCTCTGTAAACAGTTCTCTCTCTTTTCACCAAATTAGTATCAAATCTAGAGAAGCTTCTATTTCTGTCTTTCTTCAATGATTGCTGCCTTTTGGCCCTCGTTTTTTGCCCAATATGGTAACAAATCTAGAAGCTAATCTAGAAGCTAGTATAGTATAATACATAAAATGCATACAACAGCCAAAAGAAGCCAATAACGATGTTAATGTTCACGACAAACTAAGCTGAAAATAATATAAGACGCAATGTATGCCCAACATGAAGGTTCTTCATTCTTCATCATATATTTCGGAGTCGCTACAATTCATGAGATGAAGGAAATATTCACTGAACTCCTTCCGTCTGTAGTGTGCAGCCAATAGATCCTCTAAACGGTATGGCCTTTGTTCTATTTTCATACCGTCGGAATCTAATCTATCCACATGTCGTGGCCACTCATCCCAGGCCTTTCTATCATCAAAGTACTGTCTGATATAACTGCCCTCGTAGTCGATGCAGCCAGGTCGAACTGTCGGGTGCACTCTGGTGTCGACGGAGATACACCGTTTATAACTGACGAAGAAGGCACGACTGCCAATGTTGACGGCATGGAGAGAGAGGCTCTCAATGTCCACATGGTACACCAATGGTTGACCTTCCTCCAAATGCCTGTTGCCAGTGCTGCCGCCGAACAACACAAGCAGCAGATCACCATCAGACTCCACAAGGTAGAACTTGTCATTTCCAAGTTCTGGAAATGAAAATAGTGTCTCCATGTTGATAGTGCTCGCGCGCTTCTCCAACTGGACATTGTTGGTGCACACTAATGTTCCGAACTCAAAATTGTTCATAGCTATTGCATACAATTCACCATTGAACGGGGTAAGGCAACGCAGAGAATCGTCCTCGATCGAAAATCTTCCTTCTCCCCAATCTTCTACATCTATATCCTTAGTAGGAGAGCTCTCATCGACCCAAGCAATTTCATTGGGGTAACCTGTGCAAATGAAGACCATAGTCGGGGACTTCATTACAGCGACTGACTCCACAATCATAGATGGCATCTGCGCCTCAAACGTAGCGTTCAATGTCTTTGTGAGTGGGTTCAGAAGCCGTATCTTGTGCGGCTGGTTCCTCTGGGCAAGCACGATGACGCCACGGTAAAAGCCGACGAAGTAGTATCTAAAAGGGAGTTGATGAAGATAACATTCAGCACTAAGATGTTTACGATTGAAAATAAAAATAGATTAACTCTATAGATATGGAGGAATTTGAACCTTGCATGAACTTCCGTTAGATCGATGGTGACGTAGCGGGATGTGCGGAGGTTGAGGAAGGAGAACTCAGCGGCGCGTGGAAGGGCGTGTTCTACCACGATCCATTCGTGCAGGTGCACGTCGGGCTCAGGTAGATCTGAGCGCCAATTTGTACAAACTTGCCTCAAAGCAGCGTAGGTGTCCACGTACTCCTCGTTCGCCAGTAAGCAGTCGCCGATCTTGTGAAGTGGTCCGTCACCCTTAAGAGAGGCCCAGTTCACGGAGGCGCCGCGCTTGGATGCGCCGCCCTCGGATGCGACGGGCTCGGCGGCGACGGGCTCGGATACGACGGGCTCGGAGGCGATGGGCTCGGGGGCGACGGCTGATACGTCTCCGACGTATCCATAATTTTTGATGCTCCATGCTTGTTTTTACACCATTTGCCTTGTGTTTCGTTACACTTCGTGGCGTTTTTATGCGATTTCCGGAACTAACCTATTGACAAGATGCCACAGTGCCAGTTCCCTGTTTTCTGCTGTTTTTGTGTTTCAGAGTGATACACAGGAAATATTCTCGGAATTGGACGAAACAACATCCTGAAGTCTTATTTTTCCTGGGAGCATCCAGACATCCGAAAGAGAGCCGGAGAGGGGCCAGGGCCTGCCCTCACACTAGGGTGGCGCGGCCCAGGCCCTGGCCGCGCCACCCATGTGTGAGGAGCCCCTGGCTGCCCTCTCGCGACACCCCTTCGCCTATATAAAGCCCCGGGACGGAAAACCCTAGGGGAGTCGGCAATTTTCCAGAAAGAGTTCCGCAGCTCCGCCGCCATCGCCGACGAATTTCGGGGGACAGAAGTCTCTGTTCCGGTACCCTGCCGGGACGGGGAAGTGCCCCCGGAGCCATCTCCATCGGTCTCCATCGCCGTCTCCGCCGTCTCCATCGACCTCACCGCCATCTCCATCAACCTTGCTGTCTCCTATGATGAGGAGGGAGTAGTTCATCCCCGGGGCTGAGGGCTCTACCAGTAGCTATGTGGTTAACCTCTCTCTCCCATGATGTGATCTTTATGTGATCGTGAGCTTTGTATCATGTTGAACAAGTACATGTTATTATTCAGATATTTTGTGCACTCTAGTGATGTTATTAAAGTAATCTATTCCTCCTGCCTTGGTGTAACGGTGACAGTGCGTGCATCATGGTGGTACTTGATTTAGGCTATGATTGTGATCTCTTGTGGATTATGAGAATAATTATTGCTATGATAGTTTGAGTGATCTATTCCTCCTTTCATGGTGTAATGTTGACAGTGTGTGCACCGTGTTAGTACTTGGTCTAAGTTGCAATGATTTCTATCTTGAGTTGTGATCTGATTTGGGTATCTCTATGAGTGGTGTTTGTCAAGTACTTGATGAACTTTAAGGGGTGCTTCTGTAGCCACTACACAATGATTAGTGTTATTCAATAGGAGAGTAATTCAGAGTGCCTTAGCAAAGAGAAGTTATTTGTTCAGTCATGTTATATTGTTGGGAGTGTGTCCACTAGTGAAAGTATGATCCCTAGGCCTTGTTTCCAAGCTTTGCATACCGTTTACTTGCTATTTTGTTACATGTTTGCTCGCAGCGATATTTATTTCACATCACGTTTGCTACTTATAATCATCTATACCACTTGTATTTCACTATCTCTTCGCCGAACTAGTGCACCTATACATCTGACAAGTGTATTGGGTGTGTTGGGGACACAAAAGACTTTCTGTATCGTAATTGCAGGGTTGTTTGAGAGGGATAGCTTTGACCTCTAACCTCCCTAAGTTCGATAAACCTTGGGTGATCCACTTAAGGGAAACTTGCTGCTGTTCTACAAACCTCTGCACTTGGAGGCCCAACAAGTGTCTACAAGAATAGAAGTGCGTAGACATCAAGCTCTTTTCTGGCGCCGTTGCCGGGGAGGTAAGGTAAAAGGTACTCGCATCCTCCTGTGTGAGTGCTCGAAGTTATTTCCTTTAGATTCTGCAGTTACATCTTTTTGTTTCTTGTTTTTATTTTCACTAGTTAGGCTTAATGGAAAACAATGAGTTCTTTAGTCTTTTTCCTGAGTTTAGATATGAAGTGTTTGAAGAGAAAATTGAAAAACCTTTGGAGCTTAATTCGCTTGCTAATAGTTTTGTTAGTATGAATGCTTTGAACACCGTTGTTGATAATGCTATAGAAAAGTCTAAGCTTGGGGAAGCTGGTTTTGTTAAGTATGATATTTTTAGTCCCCCAGCTTTAGTGGAGAAAATTTGCTCTGATGATATTTTATCTCCCATATGTGATGTTCCTTCTTATGATGATATGTTTGAAGAATATGCTTTGCGAAATAGTTGCTCTCTAGCTTGTGATGATACTAAACCTCTAGTTTATGATGGCTATGATGATGAGTATAATATTTTCAGTTCACCTACTATTGAGGATAAAATTAGTTATGATTATAATATGCCTCCTATTTATGATGATTATGGTGATGAGAATAATTATTCTGTTGAATCTGCTCCTACTACTATTGTTCCTGTGGTGAGTATTAATTCTTTTATGCATGTGGCTCATGATAAGGATGCTTTATGTGATAGTTATATTGTTAGTTCTATTCATGATGCTACTGAAAGTTATTATGAGAGAGGGAAACATGGTTTGATGGATCTCAACAATATTAAGTTTCCCCTCTTTATGTTGCAAATCTTGAAGTGGCACTTGTTTTATCTATCCATGCTTGCTACTATGTGCCTCGTTGATTTATTTTCTTACAAGATTCCTATGCATAGGAAGTGGTTCAGATATAAATGTCTTTCACATCTGCTTTTTGATGCTCTCTATTGCTTTAAGTTCCTATATGGCGCCTTTGCCTCAAGTTCTTATATGACGCCCACATGAGCATCTTTGCAAATTACTGCGCCTAGCTCAAAGGCGTTAAAGAAAAGCACTCTTGGGAGATAACCCAAAGTTTTTACATTCAGTACTTTTTCTTTTATTTGAGTCTTGGAAGTTATTACTACTGTAATAACCGCTCCTTATCCTTTTTATTTCGTTGTTGTGCCAAGAGAAGCCTCTAATTTGAGTGAGGTAAATATTTGGGGATGTTGTTGTCCTGAAACAGTTTTCGGTGCTGCACCGTAAAAATTCGTATAAATTCCCTGTATATCTTTTGGACCTGCTATTTCTTGTGCATATGCCCCAGGTTATATCCAAACTTTTGTTAGTTGAACACTTTTTGATTTGAGCAACAGAAAACCCCTCAAAAATTCGACCTTTGTCAGCTGTTCAGTTTTGACAGATTTCTGCCAATATTTGTGTTTGCCACTTTATCGCTTTCTTTTGAGTTCTTTTTATCACGGAACTTTTGGGGAAGTTGCTACAGTAGTATATACTTTATATGTGGTGGTTTTGAGTTGAAACCTGAAGCAAAAAGAGGGTTGATTATATGTTATGCTTAAACTAATGTTGCTAATAGATTTGTGTTTAGTTTTGTATGAAGGAAGTTTTCAAGTGTAGGGATTGGAGAATGATGAGATGAGTTGAAGAATGGACAAAAGCTCAAGCTTGGGGATGCCCATGCATCACCCCAATAAATATCCAAGAAGTACAAGCGTCAAAGCTTGGGGATGCCCCCGAGGCACCCCTTCTTCATCGGCACAAATCAGGTCACCTTTCAAGACACTATATTTTTATTGCTTCATGCACTATGTGTTTTTCTTGGAGCGTCAGTTGTTTTAGTTTTCTCTATTAGTTTAGTTTTGTTTGCTGCAATAAATGGTTAGATCACATCATGTTTCTTTTGGAGGAGATGAACTCGCTTTTCATTTGCCAAGAACACTCTAGTTTTCACTCTTATCGTTCAATGAGTGTTCTCTTTTTCTGCTATTGCGTTTAGCTTGCATTTTTTGCCTTGATTTTTGTTCAGAACTTGTCATATCTTTTCATCAAGGTGTATTTTTGCCTCTGATCTTTATTGGTTTTCATCAAAAGAGGTGTTTATAAAAATTTCAAATGGTGTTGGAAAAGAGAAAAAGCTTTGTGCAAAATAGTGGTACAAGAAGGAGCTTGTGTAGACTGCGGCTTAGGCTTTTTCATGTCATGCTTGCTGTCTTTTTGATAGTATGCTTAGTGGTTTTGCTGTAGCATGACTTGTCTCAAATAACTGAGATTGCTTAATGAGTCTTTGAAAAAATCATGCGTTGTTTTTTATTGTATGGAAGCATTATTTTGGTTTTCTCCTTGATGCTTTATTTGGGTTGACTTGGCGCATGCTCACACATGTTAGACTCTTACAAAGTCGCCAATAGCCTCTATGATCATTTAGTTTTTGACTTTTGATGCCATCTTATGCTTCTTTTAATGTTGCTTTGTCGCTTTGCATGATTATGGCCATTATTGCTCTCTTAGTTGGTCGCTCCCAGTCTTTTGCTAGCCCTCGCCTTGTACTGAGTATGAGCTCTACTCGTGCATCCAACTCCCAAAAACCAAGTTTGCCATTGTGTCCACTATAAATTCCTATGCATGGTATTTGTAAGCCATTCCAAGTAAATGTTCATGTGCTACCTTTCAAAAAACTTTCAACTACTTCTCGTTTTGTGCCACTGTTTTAGCTCATGGGGACGTAGTGGTCGGATTTGCTATCTTCCATATTGCTTATTCCAAAAAGAAAAAAAAAGGAAAAAAAAAGAAAAAAAGGCACTCCTCCATGGAATGTGAATGTTGGTGGGCACCCGATGGAATCGGTTAGCCATGGTTTGTGAAAGGAAAAAAGGTGGGGAGGAGTGCCAAGCTTTATAAAAGAGCACAAAAGTGCCAATCTCTCTCTCAAAAACTTGCTTCATTTTTTGTATGGAAGATAGTAAGAACCCCATTGCCAGTCGTTGACAAAGACAACCACCTCTCAAAACCAATTTTTATCTCTCTGTTTTACAAATGAAAAGCTCTAGCACATGTTTAATCACTGCTTCCCTCCGCGAAGGGCCTTTCTTTTACTTTTATGTTGAGTCACCACCTTCTACCTTTATGCACCATTAAGAGAGCATAGTTGTCATTCTGAGTGTAATGTGCATTGTCCCAAAGTTTTCATTGATTGATTCATGATCATGGTTTCACTTGTTCTTAAATTATTTGTATCTAGTCGCCCTCTTAAACTTGAAGGTGTCCTATGCATTTATGTTTTGCTCTCCATGAAGGACAAGCTGAAAACCATTTGTATGTTTTTCCATATGATTTGAACACACACTTGACTTTCATTGTTTCATTATTCATGATCTTTTGTTTGTGTTCATTTGCATGTTTATAACATGGTTGCTAAGTTTCTTCTATCAAGATCATATCTTTCATGCCCATGTTTTAAGTTCTTTTGATCCCAGCTCACAATGCTTACATATATGATCAAGATTGTGTAGGTGCATGTCACCTCAAAAATTATTCTTTTGTTATCACTTACCTACTCGAGGACGAGCATGAGTTAAGCTTGGGGATGCTGATACGTCTCCGACGTATCCATAATTTGTGATGCTCCATGCTTGTTTTTACACCATTTGCCTTGTGTTTCGTTACACTTCGTGGCGTTTTTATGCGATTTCCGGAACTAACCTATTGACAAGATGCCACAGTGCCAGTTCCCTGTTTTCTGCTGTTTTTGTGTTTCAGAGTGATACACAGGAAATATTCTCGGAATTGGACGAAACAACATCCTGAAGTCTTATTTTTCCCGGGAGCATCCAAACATCCGAAAGAGAGCCGGAGAGGGGCCAGGGCCTGACCTCACACTAGGGTGGCGCGGCCCAGGCCCTGGCCGCGCCACCCATGTGTGAGGAGCCCCTGGCTGCCCTCTCGCGACGCCCCTTCGCCTATATAAAGCCCCGGGACGGAAAACCCTAGGGGAGTCGGCAATTTTCCAGAAAGAGTTCCGCAGCTCCGCCGCCATCGCCGACGAATTTCGGGGGACAGAAGTCTCTGTTCCGGCACCCTGCCGGGACGGGGAAGTGCCCCCGGAGCCATCTCCATCGGTCTCCATCGCCGTCTCCGCCGTCTCCATCGACCTCACCGCCATCTCCATCAACCTTGTTGTCTCCTATGATGAGGAGGGAGTAGTTCATCCCCGGGGCTGAGGGCTCTACCGGTAGCTATGTGGTTCACCTCTTTCTCCCATGATGTGATCTTTATGTGATCGTGAGCTTTGTATCATGTTGAACAAGTACATGTTATTATTCAGATATTTTGTGCACTCTAGTGATGTTATTAAAGTAATCTATTCCTCCTGCCTTGGTGTAACGGTGACAGTGCGTGCATCATGGTGGTACTTGGTTTAGGCTATGATTGTGATCTCTTGTGGATTATGAGAATAATTATTGCTATGATAGTTTGAGTGATCTATTCCTCCTTTCATGGTGTAATGTTGACAGTGTGTGCACCGTGTTAGTACTTGGTCTAATTTGCAATGATTTCTATCTTGAGTTGTGATCTGATTTGGGTATCTCTATGAGTGGTGTTTGTCAAGTACTTGATGAACTTTAAGGGGTGCTTCTGTGGCCACTACACAATGATTAGTGTTATTCAATAGGAGAGTAATTCAGAGTGCCTTAGCAAAGAGAAGTTATTTGTTCAGTCATGTTATATTGTTGGGAGTGTGTCCACTAGTGAAAGTATGATCCCTAGGCCTTGTTTCCAAGCTTTGCATACCGTTTACTTGCTATTTTGTTACGTGTTTGCTCGCAGCGATATTTATTTCACATCACGTTTGCTACTTATAATCATCTATACCACTTGTATTTCACTATCTCTTCGCCGAACTAGTGCACCTATACATCTGACAAGTGTATTGGGTGTGTTGGGGACACAAGAGACTTTCTGTATCGTAATTGCAGGGTTGTTTGAGAGGGACAGCTTTGACCTCTAACCTCCCTGAGTTCGATAAACCTTGGGTGATCCACTTAAGGGAAACTTGCTGCTGTTCTACAAACCTCTGCACTTGGAGGCCCAACAAGTGTCTACAAGAATAGAAGTGCGTAGACATCAACGGCCGCCGGCGCATTCTTCTTCTCCATCGCCGGCAGGGGAGCGCGCGTAGGGCGGCTGGGGTTTTTTGGAGAAGGTGATGGGACGTGAGAGGCGTGGTTGCGTGCGTGAGTTATGATGAGACTGTGTGCAGAGGGAGGGAGAGGGGCTCTGTACTGGCAAAGTGACGGTTCGTCTCAGCAGTTGACGTTTTGGTCTCAACACGCGCACCGCGCGGCTAACCGCTGCTCACCGCGACACGCGTCCGTGGGACTGCACGTCAGCACCGTTACGTGTACTCAGTTCTACCCTCGAATCTTACACTGGAAAAATATTTGTACTCAGTTTTCCCCTCGAGTACTAATACTGCCTAGTGCAATATACTCAGTTTTACCCTTAAGTGGCTGGTCAACAGAGAGTCAACAGATGGGATTAAGCCATCTAATTGAGTTATTTCATGCGCAAAAAAATTCAAAAAAATAAAATCATAGTGCCTCCTACTCATGGAGTCTTGTTACGCGACCTGCCACGTAGGAAATCATAACAATCATATATAAATCAAGTTTTCACACAAATGGCCACTTCTGAAATCACTAGTAGCTATGAAGGTTCATGGCTTTCCACTCAAACCCCTTCTCAAAACATCTATACCCAAAGCATAGTTTGTCTGAATGAGGCCATAATTTTTACACTCATGTATATTTGAATTGCTAATACTTTGAGGTAGGCCAACCTGGGTTTCATTGTACAAAACATGTGTTTTTCTTTTTCTAAATCTCTTATTTGAATTCCTTAGCCTGTTTACTATTTACTTGCCCTTGTATCCTTGATACTACTCAGTTTTACCCTCTCCCTTCTCACAGAAGCCCAAACTTGGCCTGATTGGTCGAGCTATTGTCACACGGATCGTGCCCACCTACCGTCGATCCTATGATCCAACGGGCAGGATCGTGCCACCCTCTCTCTATCTGTCGGTGGCAAACTACTACCCCTCTATGTATGCTAAATGACGAGTTTGCCACCGGATTCAACAAGTTGGGTAATCACGAATTTCTTGTAGGCATTACTTTTCACGGTAAAATGATAAACGATCACGAATTTCCATTTCTTGTAGGCATTACTTTTCACGTTGAAATGATAAACTATCACGAATTTCCATTTCTTGTAGGCTTTACTTTTCACGGTAAAATGATGAACTATCACGAATTTCCATTTCTTTTACGCATTACTTTTCACGGTAAAATGATAAACTATCACGAATTTCCATTTCTTGTAGGCATTACTTTTCACGCTGAAATGATAAACTATCACGAATTTCCATTTCTTGTAGGCTTTACTTTTCACGGTAAAATGATGAACTTTCACGAATTTCCATTTCTTTTAGGCATTACTTTTTTGTTGAGATATAAACCACCCCCACAACGGTCATCTCCTCCTTAATTTATTGTGTAAACCCTACAACAGTCATCTCTACCTTAATTTATGGTGTAAACCCCACAACGGTCATCTCTCCCTTATAAACCCCCACAACGGCGATCCCTCATGTCAATAGGTTCTGCCTCTCTCTTATTCGTTTCTGCCTCTCTCTTCTTCGTTCACATACACTTGATCCATTGCCATGGCTTCCACGTCTCGGACGCCGACCAGAAGGGGAAGGGGCGGCCGGGGTGGTGGATCATCATCATTGCCACCACCACCGTCAACACTGCCATTGATCATAGAGGAGTTCTTCATCACCATCTATGAAGACCCTTTGGCCAACAAGGTACGTACGCGTTCCCACATATATGATGCATGTGATTAATTATGTGCATGTTCTAAAAAACCTTTAATTTCAAACGATCGGCGCTCGGTCTCTTTGCAGGCACTCCCACAAAAGTTTGCGGACTATCTTGACGGCCAGGAGCCCACAAAGGTGTATCTGCGAGCAGCTGACTGCGGTCCTCGTCTCTGGACCATGGAGGTCCTATTTGACGGACAAGGCCGGATGTACCTCGACAAGGGCTGGGAGAATTTCGCCATCGCGCACGGTGTGGATTTCAGCTGCTTCCTACACTTCAAATATGAAGGCGGTTATGTGCTCACAGTGAAGGTGCTCGACGGAACAACGTGCAGGAAGTACTACTACACGGACGACGAAGATACTGACGATGAAAGCGACGACGACGTGAAGCCATGCATCTAAGGGGATTATGACGAAGAATATTTATGTAGCTTCATATGCATCGATTTATAGATCTAGCTATTTTCTATATATTATGCATGTAAAAATAATAGGGAATCGCAATTTCCACTATGATTCGAGCACCACAGCCTCCAAACGATGCCGATGCCGATATCGGCATGGTCAGAACGGGTATGCATGCTTGCCGCCACTGCTAGGTCACCGTCGGGATGCACCCTCAATCCCGTCCCCTCATTCGATCACTGACACACCAGAGATACCGCCGAGGCCAATGACGAACGTACATGCTGATGCCAATGCCGAACATGCACGCCGCTGTGGGCACGGCCACGCCGCCCCGCTATGCTGGACGCCACAGAGCACCGCGAGGTCTTTCCCTTCGCCACCACACTCCCCTAGCACCTATCTATACACGCCAGAAAGGAGAGACACTAGTTTTCTCTACATTGCTCGTGTTCGTGTTCGACACCGTCAGTCAAAGTGTTGAGGTCGTCGTCGATGTCCTCGACCATTTCTTCTCTTCTTTGCATGGTTAAACGCGTCTAGTTCATATCTATCTAATACGTCTGGTCTCGCCTCATGCAGTTCTTTGTGGACGTCGATCTCATCTCGGCACCCCGCAGACCACCTCCTCCGTGCCATCGCTGTAGAGCTCCGTTTAAAAATCTAATCCTACCCGTGTATTGCCCCTTGTATCAGCGTCATGGCCCCACTTGTCATTCGATATACCGAAGCCCCACTCGTCCGCGTTTTGGTCAGGGATACGGCGATGCTTACGGTCAAACAAAGATGGATGCTCTGACGTGTCTTTGCGGGCTCTACGTGGCCCCACTAGTCAGCAGTTAACGGTCAAAGGTGTTCAACCATCGGGCAACCGGCCGTTCCAGCACTGGTGACGGTTTCAGACAAGGGCTTGGACAAAACTGAGGAAAAGTTAAGCGGCTGGGGAAAACTGAGTACAACTAACGAACCAGGGGCACGAAAATAGAAATCCCTAAAAAAATTATGGGCCGCGCCCGGTTCCGCCCACGGAACTGAGAATCAGCAGTTTCCGCGTTGAACTAAGCGCGACCTATATCCCCCATCCGGCTGTTGGCGTGCTAAAACTTCAAGTCTGCTCCTTCTTTTCCTCTTTCCCACTCACCGCCGCCGCTCCTTCGATCTTGGATTCCGGCGCCACCGGCCACGCCCCGCCGCGCCGTGTGATCCCGATCGTTCACCGCTCCCCCACTGATGCTGCTGCCGCCACCGTTGCCGTAGCCACCAAAATCGACCGAATTGGGCGCAACGGTGAGTGTATTTCCAGTCGAATCGCATCGATTTGGTCGAGTCCTTCCGTCCTTTCCAGTGTTGATGCGTGCTTTTGTAGATGAGTTCTTCCATGAGCGTGAGCGAGCGGTTTTTGCTCGCGGATTCATCAAGCTCAGATGAATCCGACATCCCGGTGATGATTCTCAGCGATGACGTCGAGCAAACCTTGCTCATCGTCATGGCGAAGAACCTTCAAGTCCGCATGGCGATGAAGCGGCCGCGCAGATCGGTCCCCGGCCATGTTTGCATCCCACGGAACCGTGTCCTCGGCCATGCCACTTTGATGCAAGATTATTTCGCCAAGGTACCCACATACCCGCCATCCCTCTTTCGTAGAAGGTACTGAATGTTGCGAGAGTTGTTTGTGAAGATTGTAGAAGCTTGCGAGGCAAACTGCCGGTATTTTACTTGCATAAGAAATAGGGAGGGCCCTCTCGGATTCATCCCCTATCAAAAGATTCCGGTTGTTGTGCGGGTGATAGCATATGGTTTCCCCGCAGATTATACCGATGAGTATCTTTGCATTTGCGAAGATACAATCATAAAATTGGTGTGGTTGTTTGTAAAGATGATGATTCGCGTACTTGGTCTGGAGTATCTTCGTTCTCCGAATGAAGAGGACACCATAAGATTGATGGCAATGAATGAGAAGAGAGGTTGGCCAGGCATTCTTGGGAGTATAGATTGTATGCATTGGAAGTGGAAGAATTGCCCGAAGGCATGGCATGGCTTGTATTGCGGTAAAATTCGTGATCCAACTATTGTGCTTGAGGCCGTAGCATCCCATGACTTGTGGAATTGGCACTATTTTTTTGGATTGCCGGGATCTCTCGGTGACATCAATGTCTTGCATAGATCCCATTACTTGCCAAACTTGCAACTACAAAGTTGCATAGATCCCATTACTTGCCAAACTTGCAACTACAAAGTGAATGACCATGACTATACGCTTGGATATTATCTTGCCGATGGTATCTATCTGTCTTGGGAAACATTTCTGAAGACCATTCAAGAGCCCAAAACAAAGAAATAAGCTGAATTTGCGAAAGCACAAGAAGCATGCCGAAAGGATATTGAAAGAGCTTTTGGTGCTATGCAAACTAGGTTCGCAATTGATCGTGGTCCAGCTTATTTTTTAGACAAGAAAAGTCTCATTAACATCATGACTGCTTGTGTGATTCTTCACAACATGATCATCGAGGATGAGAGGGATTTGAGCTTGGAATTCTTCTTTGACAGTGTTGGTAGCCGAGTGAGACCCGAGAGGAACCCCGATCGCATCCATGCATTTCTTGAAACATATCGCCAAATTAAGACTCGGCCTCACATTCTCAACTGCAAAATGATATCATCGAGAACCATTGCCAACTTCACAAGGAAAAGCGATGCCCTCATCATTCATTCATTTAATTTCCTATTTATGTATGTGTGAGAGAAACAATTATTTGCTTCGGAACCATTCATTATTTGTTTAATTATTTGCTTTTAACCATTGTTGTAATTTACTCAAACGTTTGTTGTAATTCGAATGATTATTGTGATCGTTTACTATTTGTTTAACACTTTATAGCATTGTTCTATGCAAAAGCTTGTAATGTTGAAAATATCTTGTTTCATAGTTTTACGGGTTCACTTCGCATCACGGCGCATATCAGTGCCCACAAACAAAGCCCGTAAAAACGAATATTCTAGTTTACAGTTTCGAATACGATTACTGATCTACGCCGGGCCTTTTGGAACCGTAAAACATGAGTTTGGTGCCCTCTATTCGCGCACTAGTGGGAAAAGGCTTATAGATAGATGTTTTACTAGTGGAGCATATTAATCAATATGCGCCACTAGTATTTACTAGTGGCGCATTATCAAATATGCTCCACTGATATTTTTTTTACTAGTGGCGCATTCTGCTCAAAATGCACCACCAATAAGTCTATGGGACCCATCAGAAGGGTCGTCGACAAAATATCTTGACTTATCAATGGCGCATTTGCAATATGCGCCACGCATATTTGACCCTTTAGTGGCGCATATTGTGCATAATGCGCCACTGATAAGTCTGTGGGACCCACCTGGGCCCCACTGGCCTGACCCCTGCCAGTGTTATGCGTGGCGCATATAGCAATATGCGCCACTGATAAATAAAATATCAGTGGCGCATATTGCAATATGCGCCACGCATAACAAGTGGGGCCCACGCATATCAGGCCTACGACATCAACGGATACAGATTCTACACCGAGGAAAGGGACAGGAGTAGCGAATATCAGAACTCAGGAGTAACGATGCTATCCTATGCCGATGATGAAGCCACCGTCAAGGAAAGATTCTTCGGCAGGATCGAGGAGATCTGGGAGCTCGACTATGCCGGAGAGAAGGTGCCGATGTTCCGTGTCAGATGGGCCAAGAGCGTCCAGAAAGAGGGCCGGTATTTCACCGCCATGGTTATACCCGATGCCTCCGCGAAGAACGCCTCTGCAAAAAACGAGCCATGGGTACTCGCGAGCCAAGTTGACCAATGCTTCTTCATCACCGACCCGTCAAAGCCAAGTCGTGTTGTCGTGAGGAGGGGCAAGAGGAGCATCATCGGAATGGAAGGACCTGCCAACGACCAAGACTTAGAAAAGAACGGCGATCCAAAGATCGAAGAGGAATTCGACAAGTACTTCGACAAGCCGACTACCGCAGGAAGAAGGAAGACCACCCTACCTACTAAAGGTTGTTCGTTCATGAGAAGAAACCTCAACATTCCCGGCCTAAAGTATTCAACCACGAGGAAGAAGGGCAAGAAGATTGCAAAGAGACGCTAGCTCTAGCTAGCTAGCGCGGAATCGAGATCATGACATTTTTTGTGTATGCATGCGTTTACTCGAAATTATATAGACTATCATAATATTCGTACGTGTGTGTATGGATATCGATGTTCGTGTGACACGACGATATATATTCGTGGTTTTTTGAATAAACTAACTATTATGATACTCGCAAATGAAGTGATAAAAAGATGTGACATGACGATGATGTTTGTGTTTTTTTTACTATTACAAACTATTATTTTGAAGTAACTTGTATTTGTTAGAAATTGTGAAAAAAAAAATTAAAACTATTACAAACCATTATTTTGAAGTAACTTGTATTTGTTAGAAATTGTGAAAAAACAATTTAAAACTATTACAAACTATTATTTTGAAGTACCTTGTATTTGTTAGAAATTGTGAAAAAGCAATTTTTTTAAAAAAGGTGTGAGGGCAGGGTTCGAACCCTGGATCCCCCCGCTGGGGGCAGAGAACCCTACCACTGAGCTAGTGACCGAATCTTGTCTAAGTGCAGGTGCTCGCGCTATTTGACTAAGTGTCAAATATGCGTGGCGCATATATCACGAAATGCGCCACGCATAGTTGACACTTAGGGGAAATACCGCTTCGTCGCCCACCAGAAGATCTTCCCCCCATTCCCCCCCCCCCCCTCGCGCGCTGCTAACCCTAGCCGCCGCTCGAAGCCCTAACCCTAGCCGCCGCTCGAAGCCGTCACCAGGAGGAGAAGGAGCACCGGCACCGGACCAGGAGGAGAAGGACCGCTGGCACCGGACCAGGAGGAGAAGGAGCACTGGCACCGGACCAGGAGGAGAAAGAGCGCCGGCACCGGACCAAGAGGAGAAGGAGCGCCGGCTCCTGCAGGGCTTCCGTGTCATCGTCATCTACTCCCTCGACAACCCCTCCGAGGCCGCTCTGCACCGCGTCCGCGAACTCGCCAAGAACTCCTGCAAGGTGCGCTCCGTTCACCCCCCTGTAATCTAGTTGATTTGATTTTCGTCTTCCCTCAAGTCAGAACCAAAGCCAAGAACAGCAAGAATCGGATAAGCCAAAGCCAAACCAATCTTTCTTCAGAACATATTGCGAATCAGCTGCATATAGATGAGTCCTGGAGACGCTACTGTCAAAACATATTGCGAATCAGCTGCTTGCTGATCTGATTCAACACTATACTTTTAACCTGCAATTACTCTATCAGAACATGGAAACAATTCATGCTAGTTGCGAATCAGCCAGATGTGTAGTGAACAATTGTAAAAGTACTAATTCAGCTACTGCCTACTGGAGTACTGATCTGTATTTGAACTGAGTGAAGTGCAGCAAAGCAAATTTAATTGGAAGATACAGTATATTACTTGTTTCAACTGCTCTTGTATCCCATGGTTGTTCTTGGCTGCTATATATAGACACCATACACACAGAGGACATAACACAAGAACATAACCCACTTCTAGATTAGGCTTTAGTTATTATTTTTCTCAGCAAGATGTTATTATTTTATGATGCTATTTATGGTGTGTACTTTGCTGGAAGATGTATATATGTGAATTGCTGCAGGTTATTCTAAATGAGTTGCCCATTTCTCCCGAAATGTCGATTTACTTCCGTTTCGGTTGAGAAATGGGCACTCCTAGGTCAAAAAAACAACAAAGGTCATGCCGAATTTTTCGGTCGACTCTAGCTTAATTAATTATTGTACTAATTAAATTATTACATATTTTGTATGAAGTGCCGACATGTCGAGCGGAGACAAAGACGTCGGGGCTGGCCCTTCTCAGCCCATGAGCGTCGAAGAAGAAGCAAGAAAAGCCAACCTAAAGTTTTGGCGGCTTGGCGATGACTTGAGCGGGTCCGACGAGGAGGCCGAAGAAGCTGCAGCCGATGAAGTTGGCGAGGAGGTCGAAGAAGGCGCGGCCGATGAAGTTGACTCGGATCCGGAGTCCGAATATGACTTCGAGGCCGAAGAGGACGAAGATGGCGATGACGCCGGAAGTAGCAATGGCGACGAGGAGGATGACACAAGTAGTCATGGTGGTGGTGACCGCATGGACGTCGGTGGATCGGACGCCGCCGCTAAGAAGAAGAAGAAGAAGAAGGAAAGGCAGGATCGGACGCCGCCGGTACTCGGCACCAAGCTCGAAGAGTTCACGTATGTGAAACCGAGTGGCCAACCCGTGGAGCCTGCGAAGCTTGCCGCTGGGTACGGCCTACAGCTCGGGTGCATCGTGCGGGAGAGCATGAGCATCAACCAGAAGAACATAAGAGCTAAGGGCAATACGCGGTTACGCGAGCTACTCATTGAGAAGCTTCACAACCGGTACCAGTTCCCAGAGCCGTTCAATAACAAGAAGCTCAAAGGGAACAAGGTCAACAAGTTAGCCCTCACGAGGATGAGCACAGCCTTGAGCAGCTGGAAAAGCCAAGTGAAGAAGAGGATTCTCGCCGGCAAAAGTTGGGAGGAGATAAAGAAGGCTGAGCCGATGCTCGACGAAGATGAGTTCATCAAGTTCAAGGATGTGTGCCTCACTCCGGAAGGTATCGAATGGACCGAGTGGGGGAGGCATATGCGGGACCTCAACATAGGTAACCAACTCTGCGGAGGCGGCGGTTACCGAGGAAAAAAGACCATTTGGGCAAAGGAGGACGCCTAGTATGCCCGTCTAGGGAAAGAGAACCCGTGGCACAAATTCACGGACGAGCAGGTGATGCAGTTTGTCCGTGCCCGCTACTCTCTCCACCCCGAACTCAAGGAATTCGTTACCGACGACGATGATGTGAGGAAGTTCCAGAAAAAGCTGGCAAGGAATTGACCGCGCATCTCGATCGAGTCGATATGCGTTCTAAATTTCTAAATGGCCGTCTCTTTCCTTCTCTGCAGAGAATCGAAGAAAGATCTTGTGCTTCAAGTGCGAGCTCGTCCCAGGGGTCGACGGCGGACCCGCGGTGGGACACGCCCTTCAATAGGGCGATAAACATGATCACGGGGAGAGCCAAGTCCTTGCCACCGACTTCAGCTGGCCGTGTGGCCGGCTATGGTACGTACGACAAGGTTGGCGACTTCAAGAAAGAGGACCCCGAGGCGAAGAAACAGAGGAAGGCCGCGGCAGCAGTGGCGGCCGCCGCCGCAAATGAAAGACGCGAAGTTGAAAAGCTCCGGGAGCATATGCCGGACCTGATCGCCCAGCAAGTGCAACAGAAGCTCCGCGAGATCATTCCCGATGAGCTGTGGGAGGGGCTTGCTGCTTGGAATGCGGCAGGTCGACGAGGGGCACTAGTGGTGCCCAGCATCTCCGGCAGCAACTCTATCCAGCACATGTCGCCGGATGTGGTGACTCCTGATACCGCCAACGTCGAGGAGGCGCAACCGGCGGCCGCTCCGGTGCCCCTCCCGCCACCGCCAACACGAACGCGCACCCGGAGGTCGCTCTGGTGACACCACCTCCCGCCGACGCCAACACCGAGCAGCCGATCGCACCGGTGCCTCCTCCCGCCACAGCTAAGGCGCAACCGACGGTGCTTCATCGTAAGGCATCTCGGAGGGAGAATGATACCGGTGTCTCGACATTAGCCGAGCTCAACGCCATCTCCAAGGTAATGACTCCGGCCAGCACATTTCATTTCCTTTGCCTTTGATGACTATAGCTAGCCAGCGACATCTCACGATATGCATGCAAACTTGTTTTCCCATAGGACACACCTTGCGCACTTTTGCATTTCGTGGACGGCGAGCTGAAGGATGTTGCCAAGGGCACAATCATTCAGCCAAATAGCACAGTCATGCATCACAAGGAGATGGTCTCAGCGGTGTTCAAGGTCCGGCTGGCTCGGGTGTTGCCGGGATGCGAAGACATTGACCCCCCAACCCAACCTCAAGGCGCCGATGAACATAAGACCCTTGCGGGTTGCTTCGGCTGGGTCTTGACATGGCCGAAGACCCAGATCCAGCTTGTGAAGGAACAACAAGTTACTCAGCCGCCGCCACGCATGGAAAAAGTTACTGAGCCACCGCCATGTTCGGCACCAGTTACTGAGCCGGCGCCACGTATAGCGCCACCGCCTCGGCGGCCACAACAAGTTGTCTCCGCCAACACCTCCCGTCACCAGAAGTTGTTGGCCGCCGCTTTACCGCAGCCACCACCAGCACCACATGGCAAGGCCGTCGCTGCATCATACCCAGTACTGGTTGAGGACATCAACGATGATGATGATGACAACCCAGATGACTGGCTCAACACCGGCGCCACCGACTCTTTGTTCATGCCAAACATGGAAGAACCCTACCGTGTCCGTGAAGATCAAAATGCTCGCACCAAAGCATGCACGCGTTTGGACTTCCATGGTGCCCTAGAGGAGACGCCTCCGGATGCTGGCGCCGCTGATCCTAAAGTCAATACGGGAAATATTTTTAGCCCCAACACACTCCATAAGGTGGTGACCGGCGGTGATCAGTTGGCAACCGACTGTGGTGAGCAGTTGGAAACCGGTGGTCCCATCCAGAAGAAGCACCACCGGAAGAGGACCAAGAAGGATAAGCCATCTGCGAGCCAGCAGCCGATCGGTCCAAAGAGGCCCAGGGTTCACGACGACCCGATGTCACAACCCGCTAAGGGCACCTTGCAGGGCATAATTCATGAAGCTGGAAAACCGATTATGACTGAGGAGCAGGTCGCCCACGCGAGTGGAGCGATGGTGAGCCTTATGCACGGTATTCTGTTTCTGGAGGAGGGCCTTCTTAAGGAAACAAATCCATCGTACCCCGTTTACACGGTGAAGGTTCCAGCGGACGTGGGCTTCGTCGATGATCACCCCGCGGATATCTTCTTCATATCGTACGAGGACGTCTTCAAGCTTTTCAA